>CM023620.1:18882230-19609730 GCA_013358685.1 Antennarius maculatus | reverse complement strand
GCAATCATTCTCCCACCACACTTAGCATTTATTAGCTCTGACATCCCGATGTCTCCTGGCTTTGTTGCTCCGTTAGAAAACAGTGATGTCAGCACTGACTGCAGCCTGAAGCCATTTCCCTCCCCCTTTCTACATATACAGCTAAAGAAGTAGCTGTATATGTAGAAAGTGTGTGTGATTGCGTGTGCAGGTACAGCTATGTACATGTGAATTGGATTCCACTTTCTAAATCATTGTGATACAGGCAATCCTCAAATTACAAACATTTGACTTATGAACATTCGGAGATACGATCAAACGACATTTGTCCTGCAGTTGCCTTTTTCCGCCACAACCCCCTCCGAGCAGCACTGCTGCCTTCACGCAGCTCCAACACTGTTCTTCCCCTCTCGTTGTTTGTTGTCTCTGAGCATCTCAGAGCCTCAGGCTTCAGGACTTGGATACTTTACTGTTTATCATGGATGATCAAGCAAAGACTAGTGAAGATAGTGGTAGTGGTGACCATCTCTCTGATGACAACTCTGACTCTGACCGATAATAACGCCTCCCTCCTCCTCCTCTTCCTTCATTCTTAAGGTAAGGTACATGCTACGTGCTACATGCTACCGTATGTGGATTATCAACATCAGTAGCTGACTCCGACTGTTGTTGTCTGATGCACTTCAAGAAAACTGTTGGATAGTTCCTTGAGAAAGTTCCTTCCTCATGAAGGATTAAATTTTAGGGAGCACAAGTTCACCGTAAAATAATCTGAAATCAATTCACCTGAATCACGATTGACGCTTAACAGTAGATTATGGAACCATACCAACGTATGTTA
Source organism: Antennarius maculatus (assembly GCA_013358685.1). NCBI lineage: Eukaryota > Metazoa > Chordata > Actinopteri > Lophiiformes > Antennariidae > Antennarius > Antennarius maculatus. The sequence goes on along the minus strand of CM023620.1, from coordinate 19,608,910 downwards.
TTATAGCATGTTTTTATTCTTATATATTCTACATTAACATGATATTATGTGCTTTTAATGGTTTTTCTAGTCTTTTGAAAGTTCAGTATTTGTGGCAAACAGATGTGAAGTCAAGTGAAATGATTATTTTTCCATGTATGGAAAATAAAATTAACTGGACACATCCTGTACCCGTATTATTTTTATCATGCATTGTTTTCACGTCCTGTTATTGTTTCTGCTAAGTCTCAGGGAAAAAGTACTTTTGTAAATGGAGGAGTAATGAAACAGCTATTATAGATTGAAATTTATAACTAAAGACTAACAAACAATTCAATTTATGGACAACTCCTCGGGACCGATTATGTCCTTATGTTGAGGACTACAAACTCTCACATTAGGCTAACTATCTCCTAGCATACGTGTGCATGTTTTCAGTGACTGGTACGTTCACCCGCTGTGCTGAGCCACGCGATAGGAGGGAAGGATGATGTCCCGGATAGAAGTGAGTTCAAACTAAAGCCAGTCCTTCTGCGTTGCCCTGGGAGTCTCTGTCCGTGGTGCTGGCCTGGGTTAATGCTGCTGCCGTCAGAGGCACTCGTGTGTTCATGGGCCGTCGTCTCCTCCAGGCTCCCTGCTACTGTCTCACTGTACATTCACAGAGTTCCCCGCTTGTACAGCGGTGCAAACACATCGCTCAAAACAAGCTGAAAGCCAGTTCTCATTGGGTCGGTTTCGTCTGTATTCAGAACGCAGGAATAACGCTCTCTCTGACTTTATCATTTGACAAAAAGCACCTTGATACACCATTGGTCTCCTAAGGTTAGAAACAGGACGTTGTGATAAGGCTGTGATGAATTCTCTGCCACACGTTGAATCCATTATGGAAACATAGGTTCAACTCCAGCCTCTGCAGTCACACCGCTGGAAAACCAGTGACAAGGGTTTCAGCTTCATTAGCTTAAAAAGACAGGGTGATGGTCTGGATTACACAGGAGGAGAATGAAGACAAATATTTACATGACCCATCTGTCATTTCATGACACATTTCACTCACTGGTCTTTTTTTTTTTCCAAACCATTAACATTTAAATGGGAGGTGCTTCTCCTATGTAGGTTTTCTTTTGTTTTTCTCATTTTTATTTATACGTTTATTTATTTTTATTGTTTTGTTTTCATGGTTGAACTAAAGACTTTTTTCACTATTGAATATGTGTCATTAAAGTTTCTACAATCACCAAGTACTTTATTTTTTTGTTTTTTTGTTTAATGGTTACAAATTCTTGTTCCTAGTGGGATTCAGCTCGATAAAGCTGTTCAGTATTTGATCAAATTAAACAACTTAACTATTATTTGTTTCTCATTTTCAACATTAAACTCTTTGTATATGCTTAAAATAAAAGGAAAACTCCTCCTTCTTCTTTACCAAATCCTAAAATATGACTTTTCTACATTAGGACTCAACTGATTTGTCACGCTTGTGTTTTATGTGACCAAAATGAACATTTTTTTTTTTTTTTTACGCGATGATATTGAACTATACAGTCGTAAATACTTAACATAATTCATGACAGAGACGCATTGGATCATAACTGTGTGCATCAGTCATCATTTCAGGCATATGCTTTCTTCTTTATTAGTCGGTGACGAGCACCGCTGGGGGGGCCTTGAGGATTTCATCCTTGTTTTAAAAACATGAACATTTTAACATTCATTTCTCTGCCAAAGCAACTGTGACGTGAAAACACATTATTTTTCAGGTCACTAGTTGGAAGACAGCAAAGCAGGTGTGTGTGTGTGTGTGTGTGTGTGTGTGTGTGTGTGTGTGTGTGTGTGTGTGTGTGTGTGTGTGTGTATGTGCATGTGTTCGTGTGAGTGCGTGTGTGCATGTGTGTGTGTGTGTGCGCACACTCAGTGTGATCATTTTTCTGCAGTTGAATATTGACTGTCTTATAAGTGTATGTGTGTGTGTGTGTGTGTGTGTGTGTGTGTGTGTGTGTGTGTGTGTGTGTGTGTGTGCTGCTGTTATAAAAGTGCTTACATCGGCAGGTTCATCCTGAGAGCCTCTCAAATCAAATGACCAAGAATAATGTGCAGAAAAATGCTGAGGTTGGCAAGATTGAACACACAGACACACACACACACACACACACACACACGCACACACGCACACACACACACACACACACGCACACACATTGACTCATTTTTGTCCCTGTTTCTCTGCAGCCTTCCTCTCTGTCCTGCAGTGTCTGCAGCAGATGTATAATCCCCGTCATCTTATATTCCATTCATTCTAAAGGTGTCAGTGGTGTGTGGCATCACACTATGCGCTACTTATGAAAATAAAAACCGATTTTCAAATAATGGAAAAAAATTATTTACATAAATATTTTATTCAGCAGCATCACCTCCTTACAGTACATGTCTGTTTATGTCAGAAACTGATTTCATTTATTTTTCAAATAATTTCTTTTGAAGATTAACAGAAATTTAAAATAATTTTTTTTACAACAAAATAATTAAAGTGTAAAATAGATGCATAATTTGTGCAATTTTTAAGACGGCATATCATAAATACTTTATTGAGACTAAAAAGAGGAGAAAAAATCCAACATGTTATTGTGTTCTGACTTTTTGGATAAAGAAAGGCACTTTATTTTTTGAAACGTTTTCTTTTCAATTGATGCTTTGATCCAAACAAATCTGCATCGATGAAATTCATCGGAAGCAGAAGTTTGTCTGAAACAATCTGTGAATCACTTTTCATTACTTTCACATTAAATGTATTCAGTGGCCATAGATAATAAAATTCATGTATTTTCTCAGTCCATCACCTGCTGAACACTGAAATGATGCAGGACATTTTAAATGCCAGCACAATATGTTCAAAAGAGTTCAAACACATGATACATACATAATACATAATATAGGGGGAAAATTGCAAAAACATTTAGATGTATAGAAAATAACATCAGGATCAAAATGCTTTTTTGATCCCTACATTGCTTTTTGTACAGTTGACCATCTGGTAATTTTTATTCTCAACAAAATGGAGACAATGGTGAAGAAAAATAAATGGTCTGGTTTTGTTGACCTGCAGAAACCTTCAGCAGCTCCAAGTTACATCACTACAGCTCACAAATGTCATCAAGACATTTTCCCTGGGGGGGTTTCACCATGTCACCATGTTCAATGATGTCCATGTTCAAATACGTCAATAATTATAGGTCCTTTTCTTCCATCACATGTGATATGTGTGATATAAATAGATAGATTTATGTGTGTGTGTGTGTGTGTGTGTGTGTGTGTGTGTGTGTGTGTGTGTGTCTGTCTGTGTGTGTGTGTGTGTGTGTGTGTGTGTGTGTGTGTGTGTGTGTGTTCCACAGAGTGAGAGAGAGAGAGAGAGAAACTTTTTTGATGTTGATTTTTAAAATCACGTTTATTCATAAAAGCCAAATTACAAGACAATCACGTTGTCAAAAAATCCAAAAGAGATTCCCGCAAAAAAGGAATTCACATCTCAAAAACAAACGATGGTGGGATTTTCAACAGTACTGTGTGTTTCCTGAACAAAATAAATAAATAAAAAGGGGTTAGCGAGAGAGAGAGAGACTGAGCAGAGGTGCTGACATCACTGCTTTCTCCTTCCAAACTGAGTGTTTGGACGCTCGATCACCTGAGAGTGGAGGAAAAGCAATAAAAGACCAAAGAAAGAAGAATATACACCAAGATGTGTTTCTGCTTCTAGAATTAATGATGGGTTCCATACAGTCAGCCCTCCATGTGGTTTTTCTCAAATTCAAGTCTGGCAACAACTAAAATACTGAATCTTGCCCTTAATCAAAAGGTGATGGGTTCTTTTTTTTTTTTTTTACATTTGCCCCCATTTTAAATTAGCTGATCTGTTTCTGCTCAGAAAAAGAACAATGAACTATCCTCATACACAAAACCAAATGTTATTTCATCCCACTCTTGGCCATAGATGTGCTTGCTTGGATTATAGAGTGGAGGACTATACTGTATACAACTGTATACAGTATACTGTAGTCTGTATACAACTGTATACAGTATAGTCTGTATACACAGAATTTTGTCTGACAGTTTTTATGCAATCTTTCTATGGGTTCTAATCTTTCCGTTAGAAACCCATTTCTACTGCTGTAGATCTATTCTGTAGGATGGAATAGATCTATTACATATTATATATTTATAATATATAATATCTGAAACCTCTCCCTGAGGTTTTATCTTTTCACGGTTTCATCCAGCAGCTTTTCCTGTCCGCTGCGGGGGTCAGAGGACAGAGGGTATCATACCAGAACACTTAATAAAGCCCCTTGAGGCAAATCTGTGATTTGTGATTCTGGGTTGTATGAATAAAATTAAACTGAGAAATACTGAATTAAATGTGAGTGTGAATATTTTTAGTCTCTACATGTCCTGGTGACTTGTCCAATGTGAACCCTGCCTCCCACCCAAAGGACGATAGTGATAGGGTCCTATATTTATAATATATGATATCTGAAGAGATTATGAATGAGCTGAATTTCACGAGTATTTCTAAAGTCATGACATAGATGACATATGGATTCCTTTCATGCACAATGACATCAGTGTCCTTGTTCTTTAATTCAACCACATTCTTACTGAATAATTTTTTTTTTTCGGTAATTTCTACCACCAATTGGCCTCAACGCCAGTAATCCCAGTATGTGTATTCCATTTAGCTCATTCTCAGGAATAATCAATTATCAGAAATGATAAATGATCGCCGTTCACCCATTCACACCATCATTCATATAATAGTAGCAATTTTGTTGTTATGTTTTGATTTTGATTTGTTATTTTTCATGTTATCAGATTTTTAAAAAGGCTCTGTCTGACAATGTGAAATGAAATGAACAATATCAGGAGATGGAAAACACCTTCACAGCCCCAAAATAAAAAAGCTTTCCTTACCAGTTTAGGAGTCGGTAATGAATACACAATGAATACACAGAGTACAAACAGTTATAAATTGTTGCCATGGAAAAGAAAAAAAAACAAAAAACTGCATAAATATTTAAATAACAAAGTTTGATGTATATTTATTGTGAGGGTTGAACAAAAGTGACACTAAAACAGACCAAGATGAATATTTTCTCCTAAAATAGGGAAAACTTTTAACATTTAAAAACAAAAAACATTTAAAATACCTGAAGACAAGAATTATAAATATGTGTGTTGTGGTTCATGATAAACAATATTATGCAGTTGTGTAATGCCTCAGAAAGAAATCTGACAGACGGACTGATGGATCGACAACTGACAGCAATATTTGCAATTATATTCCTGGGGATTAAAATGGATTCAAACTCCACAAACGTACCTGAATCCAACTGATATTCTAATCAAAACATTGGACAAAGAATATGTCTTCAGCAAGTTGTGATCAGAGTTATAGACGACTGCTGAAAGTGACATAGGTGATCAAACGACACGCCCACCAAGCGTTCGTTCAGTGGAGTTAAACATTAAATCGTGATGCTGCACAAAGATCTGCACAACAGTCAGTGCAATTTCAGACAAATATTGCAAAATGCATGTTCGGTAGTGGTTTTTGGGGGGATTTATGTCTTTTATAAAATAATTTAATGAATGCACTGTTGGAACTCTATAAATAAACTACCTGTAACAATGTTCTTCTGTCTAAGCTCATGAGAGGCAACATGAAAATTAATATTATTAATGTAACCACAGTGCTTGTTACATGACATTCGCAGGGGGGGGGATGCCACGCCCTCTTAATTAGCTCATTATCTGTGACTCCGCATGCAGATTAGTGTACACTTATTTAAATTGATGGATGGAAGATGGATGCATGTACTTCCTCTGTTTGTATCTCTGTTACATTATTCACACCGTATCTTGTGCTGGGAAATACATTCTTAGTGTGTGTGTGTGTGTGTGTGTGTGTGTGTGTGTGTGTGTGTGTGTATGTGTGAAATAAAGTGGCTGTGTTTATTTCAGCCACTTTTAATAAGACCTTTAAATATTTCCTTCCTGGTGTGACAGTCTCTTGTATTTAATGTGTCAGGATTTCATTCTAGTTTTTCTTTGTTCAATGTTTTCTTTTCTTTGCTTTAATAATTTATTGGACAACAGAGGGTTGCAAACCCAATCAATCATAAAGAAAGTATACACCCCCCACCCCTTACACACACACACACACACACACACACACACACACACACACACACACACACACACACACACTTGATGAGACAAATCAGTCTTCCACTCTGTGTGTGTGTGTGTCTCTTGCTCTCTGCTTGCTGTGATAAGTGGGTTAAGCTCCTCTGGGTTAATTAGACTGTTTCAGATGTGACTAATTTGCTGGCTGCAGGCACCACAATATTCTAAATACCCTACAAGTGTGTGTGTGTGTGTGTATGTGTGCGTGTGTGTGTGCGTGTGTGTGTGTGTCGGGCATCCTTCCAAACAGACACTTTGACGCGTCCATATGAGATAACACATTATTAAACTCTGCAGTGTTAAATGTTCGCTCTGTCCGTATCATTATTCATCTCATTTGTGTTAATTGTTGTTTCATATAATTTTTATATATATATTTTTTAATAATTTTTAGCCCCTGGCATCAGAGTGGTGTTCACCACGTCAGTGCAGCGCAGGTGTCACAAGTCACACCTGTGTTAATTATGTATTAATTATGCGAGAGTTTCCATGACGTCTATCTGTCAGAATACAGGAAGCGTCAATCTCAATTGTTTGCAGTCGTATTGTTGAAGCCGCTTTGATCTTTTGTGATTTCACAAATTAATTGCATTTCTTTTTTCTCTTGTTATTTATGTTCTTATAGTTTAGGATCATGATTTGACTTGAGTTGATTAATGGTGATAACCGATTGGGATCAACTGCTCTGATATATAAGTGATACGGCTGATTTATAAGGGTCACCACCTGTAGCCACAGAGAGCGGAAAGAAGAAATAGATTTTCTACTTTGTGAATGTGATAGTAAATTTATTTGTTTGCTGAGTTTTAATTAAGTGAATAATAAATGACTGTATTCATGGAGCAACCCCGTTGTCCCGGGTAATCTCAGCTCTGGAAAATGGTTGCCTGGAGCTGCCGCTACAGGTGTTCCATCCCTATTCAAATGTAGTTTTCAGTTTTATCAAATAGTATTCTGCAGTGATGCAGGAACACATTCCTTCTGTGTGTAATTAAATGTGGTGACTAAACTTCATTAGTGACTTTCATTATCATTTTCCTTATCAAAAAGAAAGAGTTATTGTTCTATTATCTTTTGTATTTACAGAATTAGGTAGGACGACCCCTGAATTTAAATATTTGTCCCATTCTCATTCCAGGATCATCAGTAGGATTCAGAGGAGAAACTAAATATCGTTTTACGTACTCACATTTTTCAATGCACTGCAAGCAGTGCTAGTATTTGCTGTTTTACATCAACCTGACAACCAGTCGAGTCCAGCTGCTTCCTGAAATAAGTTGAATTTTTTACAAAGACCTGTTAGGTTCCTGTTAGACGCTGTGTTGTGACAATAAAAATAATAAATACTCTCTGACACACAAGTCTACATGAAAGAAATGTGACTTTGTACTTATTTTACTTTCTTTGGACAGGACATCCCATTGCTCATCAAGGATTAACTTGTAGCAACATGCAACTGAACAAAATAAATAAATACACAACCAGTTTTTACAGACAGAGTTTTATAGGTTGAAAAAAACTAACGGGAAAAGTAAAACACATGATTGTAGAAGAGATGATTGTGAAGAACGAATAATTACTCTTTTTTCTTGATTTGTAGTGATTTTTTTTTTTTTAGTTTGATAAATGTTTAAAGGTTAGAGAGAGATTTATATAAGTCAAATTACAAAATAATCACCTTGTCACAAATTCCAAAAAGAGATTCACGTAAAGAGGATTTTCAATAGTACTGTGCATTTCCAGAACAAAGAAACATCTAACATTTTAACATTTATCAAACTAAAAGAAAAACAGAGCAAAAAAAAATTAAGAAAAAAAAAAATCTGTTCTCCACCATCATCTCTTCTACAATCATTTATTTTACGTTTTTCTTTAGTTTTTCAATCTATAAAACTGGTTCACCACTTTTTGAGAGGGAGAGAGAGAGAGAAAGTCATGGCTACAGAACCCTGCATACAGTAATCTCAATGCTTTGGTGGTGAATATATCTCAGGACCGTATTTAAATGTTTAATAAAAGAACCAGAGGCATCAGGAAATGAATGTTCCATGAATTAGAGCACATTAAAGCAACGATGGTGCAGTGGGTAGCATTGTTGCCTCACAGCAAGAAGGTCATTGGTTCTATTCCACCTGGGGCCTTTCAGTGCTGAGTGTGCATGTTCTCCCAGTGTCTGTGTGAGTTTCTCTGGTTTGTTCTCTGGTTTGATCACCTATCGTGACTAAAAAGATGCAACTTATATAAACTGGTCTCTCTAAATGCTTTAGGTATGAGCGTGTAGATGTGGACGTCCGTCTTTCTGTGTGACTCTGCACTGAACTGGTGATTTGTCCAAGGTGTACCTTCCCTCTCACCAGCAGTCAGCTGTGATTGGCTCCAGCATATCCCCTGACCCAGATTTAGATCGGTGGCTGAAGACGTGACCATTACAGTGGACTCGTCTTTGAGAAGATGAATGAATGAATACCAGAGAGGTGTTGCTCGTGAGTCACATGTGGTCCTTTGTGTTGACCAAAGGAACAAGACTGGAGATACAAGAAGACGAGAAAACTTTCCTTCATTTGGTTTCTTTAGATGTAGTTTGAGATGTAGTGGGAGGAAATCTGCACCTTCTCTTTCTTGAAAGTAGTTAAGTTGGGTCACCGATGATATCTGCAGGGCTTGTCCGTCTGGAAGTTATTGTGGGTACCTACAAATAGGAGAAGATCACAGGGTAGACCCAAAACATGCTGGAGGGTATTGCCTATATCATCAAAGCTGTTATTTAGCATTAGCATTAGCATTACTAGAATTAGAAGGCAAAATAAATTTTTGATATATCTGAAGTTTAGGGACAAGAATTATAAATCATCCCTTCAACTAATCCATTGGCCAACAATTCAACAACTGTGGTTGTTCTGGCATCTCGATTTGATTCTGTGTAAATGTCATTTTACCGCTCTGTTTACCTGTAACTTCAACTGAAGCCCAAGCTGATATCACATATCCTATAAATAACATCATCCGGAATATGCAAAATGATGCTGCTGCATTAAACAGTCAAATGTTCACTTTGTTATCCACTCAACTGCAACGCGACTGCATTCCGATTGCTCTGTTACAGCACTTAGATTAGGTTAGATCCAGACCATCAGGTTGTAGTTTAATCTCCAGTCCTCGAAAAACAAACAGACAACATCTGTTTTGGAAAAGCACTTTATCCAAATCACAATCCCTCCCAAAGCAACGTGCTTTTGTTGCTTAAGCCCGAGACGCTCCAAGCACACATGAAAGGACCAGCGGCAACGAAGACACACTCTTGCGTAGCCTCACATCTCCTGTGACTGGGCCAAAACGTTGCCCACTACTGACCACAGCTGATGGCTACCTACACCAAACCCTCTACATCAGAATCTGAAGATAGTCTTTACTCACCAGTTAAGATAAAGTAGAACAAACTGTTGTTATGAGCAATGGAAGAAAAGAGACAAGCCACCCATGTGTTCTCTCCTAAACCAGGATTTTACTTGCTTTACTCATTTTCTCACATTTCTCTTCACATGCAACTATTTACCTTTAGCTGAACACCCGTTCAGACCGATGTCTCTTATCAACAGGCTTTGCTGGGGATCCGTGCTCCATCAATCAAGAAGCTGCTGACAGAGGCTAGCTAGTACCATCTGTGCAAGACATGCAGCAAAAACAAAAAGACTTCTGGCCTGTCTGCTAGAAGCGTCAGGGCTTTGAATGTCCCACCACAGACAGGACTCACAGAGTGAACCCTGGTCTCAACCCAAACCAAAACCCTGATATTTCTTATTTTTGCACAAAAATGTAATGCATTCTAGTGGGTGAGGTTAATCCTGATGACATCACTGGACATGGATTGGATTAGATTAGATATCTAGAGGTACTGTACCTGTGTTGGAAGAAATGAAATGATGATTTATTCCTTTCAATGGTAAAGTATGAAGCAGTCTGCCAGGATTCTAGAGAACGTTGTCCCCCTTCTCTGCACATAAGCTTTTGTCATGTGTAATTTCAATGACCGATACGGAAAAAATAACAGATCGAGTACAATAGGAATATTTCGGTGAAATTATTAAATCAATAATCTGAACAAATTTTAATTTCCCAGTTTTTTTTTTTATTTCCCAGTTTGGGATAAATAAAGTATATCTATCTAAATGAACAGCTTGAGACGTTGGGTGTAAAAAATGTAATTCTGAATATAAAGTTATAATAATTTAGAGTTTATTTATGTTTCAACTGGAACAATATGATCAGATATTTTTAGCACTGAGAATGCGGGAGTAGCATAGAGGCTCAGTTTTGAATGGTATATGTGGTAATGGTGGAATTTTGGCACACATTTTGCCACAAATTATGGTTTGCAGCAGAAGCTGCTCAAAGCAGCTCTTGTTGCAAATACAAAATCTTTTTATGGTTTTAATTAGAGAAGCAGTCCTCATATATGCTATGTATGCACACTATAGATCTTTTCTGGGCAGTTGATTAAATACCTGTCATCTCGCGGCACCGAAAGCAGTACATGTTTCTCTCTCAGCCACTGATTTGAGAGATCTGTGCATACATTGACACAAGCACGTCACAGCAGTAACTTCATTAATTATGAATATCTTTCAACACCGTGACAAGATAGGCCTTGATCTACAGGTAATTAATGTTCTGTGTCAGACTAAAAAGCTTTTTCCTCAGACTTCATCAAATATTTCAGTTTAACATGGCTCAGGATGCCGGATACTGTCAAGGTACAGCCACAGGAAGCTATAAAAAATGATTTAAAAAAGGCACTGATACAAGCATATGGCAGTGGCAGAACAGAGTCATTGACTCACAATAAAATCCTCCATAGCTTTATATATCTATATATATATATATATGTATATGTGTGTGTGTATGTGTGTATATATATATATATATATATATATATATATATATATATATATATATATATATATATATATATATATATATATATAATGTATATATTATATAGAGAAAGATAGAAAAACATACACTATATGACATTTGATTTTGTTTCAAGTGATGCCGTTCACATTGTTAAAAAGTGTACAACAAACAAACATGTGTATTTTACTGCACAAGTTAATTTCCAACATTTGTTTGATTCCCTAAATCTGCTATTTTTCACACTGCATATCTGACAGGATCAAATTTAAATTCACATTTGTTCATTCCCTACATACATTAGAATATGTGGAAGCTAATCGTTACTCTTCTATGATGCTGTATGAGCTGAAGAGATTGACAAATAATATTTCATAAAACCCTTCAATTATACCAAAGTGGTAAATTTATCCACGTGACAAAAAACACCACTTTCAACAAAGTCCACCGAAACATTTGTCTTTTTTTTTTTTGTTATTTATGTGTATTCAGAAGCCAGTAAATTATTCAATATTTTGATTGAATTTAAATGTGAGTTAAATGAATGAATTTAAGCCATTTAGTGGTAAATGACCCACCTATACACAAGTAGTAAAATTTAAGGACCATTATATAGGTTAAATCTTAGAAGGTTATGACTACACTCGTAAAATATCAAAATGTCATATTTTATGACACTTAGTGCCACAATAGTGGCTCTTTGTCAAAATGTAAATACTGATAATTACAATTATACAGTAATAACAGAAAAAAATGACATTAAAATTAGAGAGGTATTTGGTTCATCTTTTTTTTTTTTATTATTTTAAAATGAAAAATTTGCACTATAAGACATGAATGCAAGTAGTTCCAAAATTAATGAGTTTGGTTTCACAAATCCAGACTGATCAATGAGTCCCTATGGGTTACATTTCATGAATGATTTATTTATCCTCACTTTGTTTGATTGTCTTTTCTTTTTTTGCTTTAGTTTTTTGTTTTGTTTGAAAATAATCTACATTATACAACATGTAAATCCAGCATTTGACAAACCTATGAAACCCTGAGTCAGAAAGACATTCTACAGAAAATCTGCCCATTCTAAATATAGAGGCATTGCTTTTTGGTGGAGTTACAGAGCCCGGTGTGGTGCATGCAGAACCCCACTAATCCGATTCTGCTGCAGTGTCCTAACTGGGAGCTGTTAGATTGTGAAGTGCACACTTTTCCCCCCAACTGTTAAGCGTACACTGAAGCTTCATGCGCTGTAGGGATTTTAAGCCATGGACCTGGAGCTTTGCTGACTTGATGGTGGGTTAAGAGCTGCAATGCATAATACAACAGAAAAAAAAAACAAAAAAACTGCAGTTCCTGCAGGTATTTTTACTGACATTTGCTGTATTTTATTCAACTTACAGAAATGATGGTTCTAAGAAGAGATAATTAAGTGGAAGAAATAATTTGAGAAGCCAATGTATGGCTTCTCAGGCAGTTCTTAAGTAGGCTGCATACAATAATGCTTGATGTGTCTTTGATACAGTGCAAGTTATAGTAACTGTAAAATGATTAAACTGTAACCCGTTTTCCATTCTTTGGGACAAGGAGACCAAACACACTGCAGTCACTCTGCATTAAGCAGGAGGGAATTACCTGAATTTACACAACATACACAATGCCAAGTCACTAAATAAATCAGTTTAGCCTGGATGGGAAGAAACAACACAATATGAAAACAATAAAGTAATAAAAAATATATGGTAGAAGCCGTATGTGAGGATTGAGTTTTGCCAATAGTACAATATAAAAACTACACAAACTCCATCCATCTTCTACCGCTTATCCGTAGTCAGGTTGCGGGGGCAGCAGCTTCAACAGGGAGCCCCAAACTTCCCTTTCCCCGGCCACATCCACTAACTCTGACTGGGGGATCCCAAGGCGTTCCCAGGCCAGTGTTGAGATGTAATACCTCCACCTGCTCCTGTGTCTCCTCCCAGCTGGACGTGCCAGAAACACCTCCCTAGGGAGGCGCCCCGGAGGCATCCGCACCAGATGCCCAAACCACCTCAGCTGACCCCTTTCCAAGCAAAGGAGCAGCGGCTCTACTCTGAGCCCCTCGTGAATAGCAGTGTTACTTACTCTATCTCTAAGGGAGACACCAGCTATCGCCCTGAGAAAGCCCATTTCCACCGCTTGTATCCAGAATCTCGTTCTTTCGGTCATGACCCATCGCTCATGACCATAGGTGAGGGTAGGAACGAAGATTGAACGGTAGATGGAAAGAAAGCTTCGCCTCTCGGCTTAGCTCCCTCTTTGTGACAACAGTGCGGTAAAGCGACTGCAATACCGCTCCTGCTGCCCCAATTCTCTATCCCATCTCACATTCCATTGTTCCCTCACTCGTGAACAGGACCCCAAGATACTTAAACTCTCCAAAGCTGTTTACGTCAATCCACTAGATGTTAGGAAGTTCTTGAAGACGTTTCGTCTCTCATCCAAGATACTTCTTCAGTTCTGTCTTTGAAGAACTTGTAAGACCAGTTAGACCTTGGGGACCCGATCGTATCCCTTCCCCAAGTCCACAAAGTACGTGTAGACTGGATGGGCATACTCCCAAGGCCCTCTAGGATCCCTGCAAGAGTAAAGCTGGTCCGTTGTTCCACAACCAGGACAGGACCCACATTGTTCCTCATAAATCTTGGGTTCGACAATCGGCCGGACCCTCCTTTCCAGCACCTTGGAATAAACTTTCCCAGGAAGGCTTAGCAGTGTGATGCCCCTGTAGTTGGCACACACCCTCTGGTCCACCTTTTTAAATAGAGGAACCACCACCCCAGTCTGCCACTCTTTCGGCACTGTCCCAGACTTCCATGCAGTGTTAAAGAGGCGTGTCATCCATGACAGCCCCTCAACACCCAGAGCCTTCAGCATTTCCGGGCGAATCTCATCAACACCCGGGTCTTTGCCACCATGAAGTTGTTTCACTACCTTGGTGACTTCGCCCAGAGAAATTCATTCGAATCTCCCATGATCCTCGAGCTCATCCTCTGCAACAGAGGACGGGTCAGTTGGGGTAGTTGGTTTCAGGAGTTTCTCAAAGTGTTCCTTCCACCGACTGACAACATCCTCAGTCAAGGAGTTTTGGGGGAGGGTTTTGGGGGAGTTGTTCCTTATCCACATATCATATATGTGCAGATTGTAATGCCCTTTGAGACATTTTCTGTGAATCTGGGCTATACAGGAATAAATAAACTTGAAACTTGAAGCTGCAGTCCTTCTGGCCTGTCGTACCTTGCAACTGCATCAGGAGTCCCCAGGAAAAACATGTCCCTGAAAGCCTCTTTCTTCAGTCGGAGGACTTCCCTGACCACCGGGCTCCAGACGTGGGCCCAGGGCTTCTTCCGGGTAGGGTCACTTTTTTCCCTTCTTGGTTTTTCATGGGGTCTTCTGAACCATTCTTTGTCTGGGCCTTCACCTGAGACCCGTTTGCCTTGGGTGACCCTACCAAGGAGTACAAGACTCCCGACAACATAGTTCTCAGGATCCTTAGGGCACACAAACCTCTCCACCACGGTAAGGTGATGGTTCCTTGGAGAGGATCACCAGCATTTTTTACTGCAATTTTTCGTGTTTTAAGAAAAATATTTGAGTTTGTGTGTGTGTATGGTGGTGTGTGTGTGTGTGCGTGCGTGCGTGTGTGTGTGTGTTTTTAAACGGAAACGGGGTCTAATCAAGCTGTCATTGTATGACAGGAAGGGCACCCCCCTTACAAGTCATCTGCTCATCACAGGGCCATTGAACAATAACACACACACACACACACACACACACACACACACACACACACACACACACACACACACACACACACACACACACATTTAAATTCGTCACTCCACCTTTACTGCATAGTTCTGGACTGTGGGAGGAAGCAAGAGAACCCAGACCATGCCGGGACGCCATCAGGTCATTATTTTCAGTAAAGAAGCTTTAATGCTGTACAGAGCTCTGACAATCGCTTGGAATTTTATAAAAACACAGTTGTGAGTCTTGTGGGGTCATAGATAGGAAAAGACTATTTTTGCAATAATTTTATAAAATAGAAAAGTTTCGAAATAGATATAGAATGATTCAGGATTGAAGGCTCTTAATACTGTCATTTAAAAGTAGCTGTACAACTGCAAAGATGGTGGAACATGGCTGCTTTCCAGGGAGCTACTGAAAATAGAAACGATGCTGGGGATGATGACGCCAATAACATATTTTTAAGAGCTTGGCTAGAGTAATGTCAAGAGAACAGGTGGAACTCTTCATAAAAGAGATAATGTGCCGGGTTCCTGTTAAAATACCCGTCTGTTAAGGGAATTTGGAACTGCTGTATTTTTGGAGTGTGGATGGAACCCAAAGAAAGCCCAGACAGACATGTAGACTCCACACAAACCAGTTGGAGGTCCTCCTGTGGATTAGAACCTAGAGCCTTTTATCTGTGACGCAACGTGCTACTACTCCAAGACACGGAAAATAGATAATGATCATACAAACATGATACATTCCATTATTTAGTTATCTTGTCTTGAAGAAAGCTGAAGCTATCTTCACATTTTCAATCTGATGCATCTTTTTGCAGGTGGGTGTAGAGGAGTTACCGCAGTTTAAAACACTAAAAATAACTCAGAGATTATGGTATTTTTTTTTCAACTAGGAAGGTATTCTGCCCCGGCATTCTGACAGCAAGTTGGCAATTATCTTAACATTCTTCACAATTTCAAACGAGACCTGCAATTTAGTTCACTCCTGCTCTGGCTCTCTGCCCGTCTTTTTATTTCTCTAGTGTTCAGCCAGAGAGAAGCCAAAGACTGTTTTGTTATTTGTTGTTGTTCTGACTGGTTCAATGGCGTTAAGGATGGCTGAAACAATGAAACAATGTATCCACTACATTCAAATGAGATTCTCAAAATGTGTATGTGAAACTGACATTCGTTTTGCATGTAAAAATGACAGATAAAGTGCACACATCTATATGTTAACTCTGGATTCTGATGAACCTTGGATTCTTCATTAAATTAAAACGGATTAGTGGTTCCACTGAACATATATGATGGGGTTTGATTATTGGCATAATTTTTTTTTTTTTTTTTAATGTTACTTGGAAAATATAGCCTTAAACATTTTGGTGCCGATTCCTGGCATGATGCTTACATAAAAAAAATAAATAAATAAATAAAAAAAACGACAACGTAAACAGTAACGTGAATTATGAATTTGAAGCTCTTTGGTTCAGTGCAGAGAATTTCAAACCTCAGTTCCACTCCACACAGGTCGGCCAACCTTTCTCTGCTAAAAGTAAATGAGCATTAAACTATGCATGTAAGATGGCATCACACTGTCAAGGCTGTACCGACCATTCAAAGCAATATTTTAGTTTTAATTATGCATTACCTACATTCTATTTGACATCAGTCATGTGGAGTCAAGGGACCTGCCATCATAAAAGATAAAAATGGAAAATGGAAGAAATAAATTAAATGGTTATATTTATCCAGTGATGTGTATTATAAAGTTATTTTCTGTTTAAACGTCACCAATTTTAGGTTATCGTTACTCAAAATTGCTGAACTTTCACATCTACTGCTGAAATACTGATTAGAGACCTGTGGTGAGACACCAGCCGAGCCTCACCATGGACTGATCAGTGGCTCGACTAGCTGTGTTGGTAGCTAAACAAATGCGCTTATTTGTGTGTGAGTTTGTATGAGTAAATACTTCTGCTCTGAGACTTTAAATAAAACCCACTGTTGCTTATTAAATGGTGATTTAGCTACACTGTAGGCTCATATGTTTCTAAACACGTACATCTGATTATGATGAAGTCAGCGCCTCACCAGCCGTGAAGCTCACCGCACGTCACTGTTTGACATGCATACAACATACAAGTGTAGTGATGAAGTCCAGAGGCTTTTTTAATAAAATAGAGTTACCTGAAATTATTTCTAAAATTAAATTTGATGTCAAAACTCAACTTTCTCATTTAGGGATTTTAATAGGAAAGAACATGTGAACACAAAGATGATGGCTGGCAGCACTGAACACTAAACTTCAGTGCTTATTAGCATAAAGATGCTTAAAGAACAGCTGAAGAATTGTGATATTCAGGTGAGACTCAAGGGCTTCTGTAGATAGAGTTAGAATGGAAAAAACAGTGTGTGACTTGTGTGTTTTATACATGTGGCTATTGATGCTTTATCATGTGAAAGTAAAGCTTAATTTTGTGAATACAGTGATCCCTCGTTACTCACAATTAATGCGTTCCGGGACCACCTGCATATAACGAAATTCCGCAATATTGCGACAAACAATTTATTTCATTATTAACGGAAATTTAAACAATTGTGAACCCTCCCCATACTTGATATTAAACCACCTTATATCTGTATTACCTTTCCCCACACCTTTATAAAACGCTTTTAAATATTTCTCTGAGCTGCGTCCCGTGAGTCTCCGAACGCAGCCCACATCCAGATGCTGTCAGCCAATAGAATACGCAGACAGTATCACATGACTACCTACTAAAAATCCGCAATGAGGTGAAGCCGGGCATCTTGCTCTGGGTTCTCTGGCTTCGTTCGACTACGAATAAGTTGCGGTAGAGGCAGATTGGTGACAGTAAATTGCCCATAGGCTTAACTATTGCTGCAATCAGTTCCTTGACATTCTATGTGTTGGCTCTGTGCTGCGTACATTGTCTAAGATGCAGTTTATGTACTTGTCCATAGGATTATTTAAAGCCATTTTCAAAAGTAAATTCATCATAAGTAGATTATGAAAAGTGAGCATCTGTTTACAATAAAGAACTGAATAGAATCTATTGTATAATAATGTTAATTTCAGAGAAATGTGACAATCTACATTTCAATTATTAAATAAACCACAGGGACTGCATTTTTTTAAAATGCAAAACACACACATACTGTATATGTGTGTGTTCCTACATCATATTTGACAATGTAGGAACACATATGGGAATGTGGAGAGTGAAAGTACACAGTAAAATTCTGCCTGTTAGAGAAGCTGCAATAAGATTCTGCACACACTCTCTGAGTATATTTGAAGCACTGTATCCCAAATTATATGGTTTTGTTTCAAAGACGACTCATTTTAAAGATGCAGGGAAGTTGTGTGTGTGTGTGTGTGTGTGTGTATGTGCACACACATATGAGTGTGTGTGTACTGACATGCATTATTTACAGCCTGCCTGTGCTGTTTGGGAACACTGCTGTTTTCCGAGGGTGTTAAGCGTGCACAGAGGCCGCAGCTCAACTCTGTTCATTGCAGCCGTTGCATAACAGTCCGCTCGTGTGTGTGTGTGTGTGTGTGTGTGTGTGTGTGTGTGTGTGTGTGTGTGTGTGTGTGTGTGTGTGTGTGTGTGTGTGTCTTGGCTCTGTAGAGCCCACACTACTGGCTCCGTGCTGTAACACAAATCCTCCTGATGTTGGCTCATGCATTGTTGCTATGATATGCTGTGTATGTGTGTGTGTGTGTGTGTGTCTGTGTGTGTGTGTGTGTGTGTGTGTGTGTGTGTGTGTGTGTGTGTGTGTGTGTGTGTGTGTGTGTGTGTGTGTGTGTGTGTGTAGGTGTGTTGTGAACAAATACATATGTTGCTGTCTCCACACATATGTACCCTAAACTGTTTGCAGAGAAATGCAAATGACGCAGCCACAAATCCAAGTATTAGGATTAATGCCTGCAGCAGAGGTAATGAATATGAAGTAAATTTTTCATATGGGATTAACATACTGTACAGTATCACTAGCTCCGATACACACACACACAGGCACACAAATTAACACAGACACACACACACACACACACACACACACACACACACACACACACACACACACACACACACATTTGGTGTCCCTTTGCCAAATTCATCAAGACCTAACTTATGCTTATCTAAATAAATGTCTAAATAAATCTATTTTAAATGATTTTCTTCAGCACACACTTTCTATTGTATCAGCGTAGTCTTGATTCACATGACTGTTATTCCTTCTATAGGTTCAACTATTGTGGAGCTGAAACTGTTTTTTATTGGGGTGTCGTCCCAAAGGAGTAGCATGATGTGATCCTTGACTTTCAGTTTGATTTGTGAACCAAACTTCATTGACTTAAAGGAAATGAGGCATAGTGTTCTAATAAGTGTCACCAATGTTGTCTTTGAAGAGAAACACATTATCTGCAGAGAACATTTCTACTGCCCCCACAATGAAATTTACCGTCACAGGACTGATGGTAGGAACCCAAAAACTTGACCGTAGAGGGAAGTTAATTGGTTAATAGACCAATGAAGCTGAACACAATTAAATTTTGGAGCAAATGTTTTTGAAAATTTTAGAAATGTGAAGTGAAATTATTAATTTAATTGTTACAACAAAATCAAACAAATAAGAACACAGATGCAATAATTTAGATGGTGTGTAAGGCGTCATGTCATAAACATTGTTACTGACACTAGGATGAGGTGAATTAATAATTTAAAAAATGTTAGTGTGCTGTGCTTTTGTGGATGAAGTGTGGCTTTAATCCAAACTGAAGTCAAGTTGTCCAAACTCATCAGAAACAGAAGTCTATGTGGAGAAAACTGTGAATCACTTTTTATTACTTTCACAATAAATGTATTCTGTGAAAACAGTTACCAAAACCCATGGAGGCTTTTTAGAGTCAGAGTCCATCACCTGCTGAACACTAAACTGATGCAACACATTTTAAAAGCTAACACACCATGTACAAAAAAACACTTCAAACGGAAAACAGAATGGTGAGGAAAACGTTTGTGCTGCAGGAATATTACAGGGATGTAGTTGGATTTTCTCCGATAGTAAACAACCAATAGTCTTCCAGCCTTTTTAATAACAGCCTTTTTTTTTTTTGCATTAGCATAATTTCAAACAATTCATTTCATTATTTTACAACTGGACCTTAATGAGGGTGTCCATTGTAGAGGCCATACCTCAAACCTGTGGACAAACTGGTGTTTTCTGTCATGGTGGGGAGGGGTCTGAGGACTGCAGCTCAAGCAAGAGCAGCTTGGATTTTTTATTTTTTATTTTTTTTTCTCTTATCCTTCTAAAAAGACGAAAAAGCAAAGATTCAACTGTGTTCCTATTAAAATGAGCCCATGTAGGATTGCACAATATCCACACATTATCATCACAACAGTACCAGATTGCATCATCACTCCTTCTGCTCATTTCACTATTTTTAATCTTGCGCTTCTCTGTCACCCACTCAAACGCACGCGCACACACACACACACACACACACACACACACACACACACACACACACACACACACACACACACACACACACACACACACACACACACAAACACAAAAACACACTCAGAGAGAGAGAGAGAGAGGATTCACTTTTGATCAGTTTGTAAGGCTGGACGAGACACTTTTGAGCAAAGCCAATGGAAGCTCATCTCCATGTTGCCTTGGAAACATTGCAAGAAGAAAATGTTTGATATGTCCTTGGAGATCCTCGTGTGTGTGTGTGTGTGTGTGTGTGTGTGTGTGTGTGTGTGTGTGTGTGTGTGTACGTGTGAAAAGATTTACTTTGATATAAACTATATCCAGTATTCTATTTTTGTTTGTCCTGATAAAGGAATACATTTGTGTGGAATGAAATACAGCCTGTCCTTGAGAAAGTCTCCCAGCTTTGAACTTTATCCTCAATGCTAACCAACAACTGGAGACTAAATCCTGTCATGTGAAGAACTGTCTGTGTATTTCATTCTCCTTCCTCCAGAATGAGTCACCTGATTCACTAAAATCTTGGCATGTGAGCTGCTAAGTGAACCCAGAAACATGCATGTTTAGAATGGATACTAGTGGTGAACGTCATTAAAACAAACTTTAAATGCCAATGGCGGCAAGACTAGACTATATTATTTTATGCATTTGTAAAAATGTGTTACGTTTGACCTCAGTGTAATATTTTCACCTTTCCAGATACATTGAACCTTAGATTTGTTGAAACGTTGCTCATTCAGCAGGTCTGACCAGAGTCGATGTCACTAAAAACACGAGATGGTAACATGTGAACAACTTATAACTTGTAATTACTGGTTGGTTTCACACTTGATTTCATTGTACTCTGTTTGCTTTTATTGGTAAGATCCTCTACCCAAATGTCAATTTGTGTCCCTGTACTCTCACTGGGGTAGTTTATTTATAATTATTTGCCCTAGTTTGTAATTTTCCAATGGGCTGCTATTCAAAGCAATACAACAGGCTGCAAAGTATTTCCTTGTTCCAGGTTATAAAAGAAATGACATTTGGAACGTTCCCATCAACCAGAAGCCCCCATGAAATGCCAACTGCCACAGAGTAACTATCAATCTGCAAGTACTGCAGGCTATAATTAATGCTTTACGAGTGCGCTAATGTGAGCTGTGCCATAGGAAAGATGTGTGCATCTCTTAACTTTAATACAATTGCTTTGTCCGTTTCTGTGTATCTTTGTGACTTTGAAGGACGAAGCATCGGTCGGTGTTACCACGCTGCTTTTTCTGGTGTTTAAACACTTGTTCATTAGCCTAACCAGCCCAAAGCAGCTGCTCTGTTGCCAGGATCAGTGTTTGCACTTTGTAGACACTAAAAACCATCACGCTGGCACATAAAGCAAGCTGAGAGACAACACAGACGGGTTCAGTAATATAGTGTACAGTAGACCTATCTGTTGGCTGTTGTCACTGACATGTTTTTTAAAAAAATTTTATGCACAGAAAAATTCTGATGAATCATACCACCTATTAAAGCATAATTTATAATCTGATAATTTATTTATGAAATTTATTGAAACTATTTTGGAATACAATAGTTTCCCAAAAAATATTAATCTTCACTCTCAGTGATTTGTGTCCACGGTACGTCTCTGGTTTTCACATGAATCTGTTGATGAGATTAAGATGTTAAATTTGGTCAACCAACAGCTATGATAGAGGTTTATAGTGTTGCTTGCCTGACGTGCGCAGCTAGATGGAGAAACTGCAAAGGCAGGACTGTGATATACAGTTACATTACAGCAACTACAATGACGGATTGATTTCAGATGTACACAGACAGAACCGCTTGTGCTAAATAACAACTTTTCAAAAACAAGTGGCAGATTTTACTCCTCTGATGTCAGAGGAGTGAATTGGAAAAACATGTAATGACAGAAATGTAGACTAGACTTTAATGGTTTTATTCACCATAGTCTTGGTTATTTTAGTTGAAGCTGAATATGCCATCTGTTTCTGGTGTGTTTTGACCTTTAATGGGTTGATTCAGTGTAATTTTTTAAACAGAATCAGGAATGTGTGCAGTGGATTCATTGATGGTTTCATCATCATTTGATTTTGCTGTACATTCACTCCCTTCCACCTTTTATTCTCACGAGCTCTCTGCCTTTTCTCTGTATGTGTGTATCAAGTCAGATTGTATGTACAATATATATATATATATATATATACATATATATATATATATATATATATATATATATATATATATTTTGGTCTGCAACTCTATTACATTTGACTGTCTTTTACCGTCTGTAGTCGTTTTTTTTCCCCAGAGCACATCTGACACACTTTGCAGGTGTGACTACTACTACTGCAGCCCTAATGCTGCTGCAACATGATAGCAAAGTGGTCAGGGCAATGAGGGGGAAATGCTTTTCCAGCAGCTGTTGCAGTGTGTACCAACAACCACTAGGTGACAGATGTGAGAAATGTATTCTGCAGTTTATTCTATCGTTGTTAATTTCTGGCTATAGCTACATGCGTGTGTCAGAGACACAGACAGAGAGAGAAAGCGACGGTGAGAGACATAGAGAGGGAGAAAGAGAGAGAGAGAGAAAGACAGAGAGAGAGGAAATGGGGGATTTTCTTGTCCATAGATATTATTGCTTGTTCATTTTACGCAGTATCATACACTGCATGTTTTTCCTTCATTTTTGTGTTTGTATGCAGCACAGTGGCGCAGTGGGTAGTGCTGTCGCCTCACAGCAAGACCAGTTGTGGGCGGTCAGGGCCAGCAAGGCTTTCTCTGTTGGTCTAACATAACCAGAAAACATGATAATATTTATGATAAAAGTTAATTATATTTTAATGCATTTTCCTTTAATAAATATATTCAAATATAAGTATAATATATAATTATACATTGGGATATCATATGACAAAGGCCAACACTGGCCTATGCCTTTGCCAATCGGTTTGTTCGGAACAGAAACAGTATTATAACGGGTCCGGTTTTACGTTCCGCCCATGAAATGATGTTCCTGAACCGGTTAGAACAAAAAAATATAGTTCCCGAACCGGTTAATAACGTTCCTTGTAAATATAACTAGGTAGGTGGCTTTAGGACTTTTAAATTGGCAGTTAAAGCAATTAGTTGACATACTGAAGATGCATCCCTACAGTAAACAACAACAGCACTAGTCCAGTAACAGAACAGAGGATGGAGAATCGGAGGGACACGGAGAAGTTGTGGCAGCTGATGATGCAACAAAGTTGCTCTGACACCGGCATTGGTCGGAACAAAGCATGTTGTGATCTGTCAATAACAGAAAGAAAAACACAGATACAGAGCATCAGAGGAAGTCCCCTGAAGATTAATAGCTACAAACCATTTGACTGCTGGTGACATGCCTCAACTGCTCTCCGCTCTCATCACGCATTGAGTGAATGACACAAAGGAAAACATGAGGTCAGATTTTTTTTCAAGAACGAAAAAACAAAACAAAAAACGTTATTAACTGGTAACAATTATTTTCTGTTCCGGAACATTAAAAAATATAAAGTTTTTGGTTTTGTTGTCGTTCCTGGCAAAAAGCTTCTGGGTTTTGTTTTTGTTCCATGAACCCATTCAAAGCCCTGCTCCCAGCACTGTGAGTGAACGGGAACATATAGTTAATAGACAGATGCGATAGCCAATCAAATCACGAGTTTGCCTTCTAGGACCTGCCTGCTAGCCCACATTGTCCTGACATGTATGTGTCCTTTGATTGGATACTCACTCTGAGAAGGCGGAGCTATGCAGACGAGATGCAGACGTACATTTGAAGAGAAGCTCTAGTGAAATGAGGGTCTGATCCCTGAAGGAGCTAACCTGTTCTAGCTAACCTGTTCTAGCTAAATTGTTCTAGCTAACCTGAATTAGCTAACCTAAACTAGCTAACCTGTACTAGCTAACCTGTTCTAGCTAACCTGAACAGGCTAACCTGTTCTAGGTAACCTGTTCTAGCTAACCTATTCTAGCTACCCTGTTCCAGCTAATCTGAACTAGCTAACCTGTTCTAGTTAACGTGTTCTAGCTAATCTGAAAAGGCTAACCTGTTCTAGCTAACCTATTCTAGCCAACCCGAATAGGCTAACCTGTTCTAGGTAACCTGTTCTAGCTAATCTATTCTAGCTAACCTGTTCTAGCTAACCTGTTCTAGCTAACCAAAACGAGCTACCCTGTTCTAGCTAACCTGTTCTAGCTAATCTGAACTAGCTAACCTGTTCTAGCTAACCTATTCTAGCTAACCTATTCTAGCTAACCTGTTCTAGCTAACCTAAATGAGCTACCCTGTTCAAGCTAACCTGTTCTAGCCAACCTAAACGAGCTACCTTGTTCTAGCTAACCTGAACTAGCTAACCTGTTCTAGCTAAGGGAGTGTTCTTGAGGAAACAAAGGAGAATGGATTTTATGTTTAAATCAGCCGTTTGAACAGCTGTTTTGGTGAGTACAAGCATTTCATTTATCTAAGCTGTCATATTTAATGTTCTTGTAATTCATATATAAAATCAGTTATAACAAAAAAAATGACAAATATACTAAAAATAAAAATCTTTGTCTTTTGCAATGTGTGTAAATAATGTTTCACACTTGCACCGCTGTGTGATTGTAGTGGAGATACACAAAGAGACTTTGTGTCCCTGCTGGAAAACAGCCCGTTTAATACATGACAGAGGTGATGAAACATCTAGTAGTGTGTTCGTGTATGTCTGTATTTCATTTTTCTAGCTGTGGTGTCATAAATGATGGTCATTTCAGTGGGTTTTGTTCTGTGATGTAGTTGTGTGTCGTCTATAATGGTGTGACCACAGGATACATTGGTGGCAGCGGTGGGAACCGCTTACAGCATTATGGGATGTATTTATTTACGTTTGACTAAGGACAACATCACTGAAGGCCTAGGTGTGAAATGCACTTAAATGAATTGCCTTTCCGAATTGCTGGTGGGTGTGAGTGTGTGCGTGAGTGTTTCTTTGTCTTTCAAGTGGCTCTGCAGTGCAGTGGCGTCATGCTCGGAGTGTCCCCTGCCTCTTGCCCACAAGTCAGCTGGGATAGGCTCTGGCAACACTCCGTGACCCGCAGTAAACACAAACAAGTAGTAGACAATGAAGGAATTAATGTATATACAGTATGTATGTGATTGTGATACGTGCTGGTGAGCCCTCTAAATTGAGATGATCATCCTACAGGTGTTTACACTAATAACAGACACATCAGAACTGAAAAAATCATAGTTTACCATCAGTAAGTGATCTGATGAGAGACGAAGAGAGAGTAGTGGTGGATAGGGTGTTAAGTAATTAGCCACTGGAGTGTCCATTATTACTATTAGTCATGTGACACAGTGACACATATGACACACAGCAACACAGTACAATGAGTGAATTTTTTGTGTGTATGTCAATAACTTATTAATTGAGGCAGAAGGTAACTTGGATTAAAACAAGTCTTGTCCACCCAATCAAAAACACATGAAAACTAATTTTGTTTGATCAGCCAAAGAAAAACTTGTAAAGAAACTACCAGTACAATTCCTGGCTTCTGATTTGGCTTGGAGGATACATTAAAAGTAGGGGTGATGTGTTGACTATTTCTTTCCAAAAATGTTGGGTGAACAATGACTCTATGTGTCTAATTCAATTAGTGCCATTTTGTGCATGTCATGCTGTGTGATGACAGCTGACATTTTCATGTTCAGAACCCACACTGTGTGAGTAAAACATATTGGTGCCTATATGTTACTGCTGTTGCAATGATGCATTTTAGCACAGGACTGTCTTTGGGCAAGAAAAAACAGTCAAATTTAGTGGCACTATTTTTATCCTTTTTAAAGGACACATTTCCCAGGTAATCATTATTCAGATAATCAGGATACTGTAGACCGACAAATGTATGCACTAGTATAAAATCATTAATGTCATACACATCTCATACAAATCTTAGATTGTCATTTCATGATGTTGACTTTCTGCAAAATGAATAAAGTATGATGTAGGTGAAAAACAAAAACATGGAAAGGTTTCCCACCTAGAGGTCAGATGTAGACCTTAAAATAATGCTCATCTCAGGTTTCTTATGTCACAAAGCTCATAATTACTACAGTGCATAATGTTATAAATGATGGTCGTAGCCTCACTTACTCATGATGGAGATGACGTTCAGGCTCCATGAATGAATGAGTAAAGAAGAGAATGAACATCAGGCCCTGAGTGCCTGAACAGGACTGCCAGCCAGCCCACCAGTTCTGTAAAGAGAGTGTGTGAAAGAAAAGAAGGAGAGAGACTTCTACGTTGATCTATGTGACAAGTAATTTTTATCCTCAGGAATGAGGACAGAAACAGATTTAAAACTGCCACCACATCTGTATTGAAAAAAGTTATAGAGCACAGCCCATGACAAAGAGAGGTCTAAGTGAAATGCATGATATGTGCGTAAAGTGAAACAAAAAGAAAATATTATGTTGAATACTCTCTAATTTGTATATCTGTTCACAGTCATACTGACTATAATTATGGTTATAATTATCCAGTGACATTATCTAAAGCGATACCCAGCAGCAGAATCCAGAAGTGCATATATGTGAGATTTTCCCATGATGCACAGCAGTGTAACTTCTTTAATGACTGATATCTCACACACGCTGACATGATCTAATGTAATGGAGTGTACTGTTCTGCTACACATCCAAACATTCAAACATACATATGAACCTGGACTGTTTCACTGTATGAATCTAGACTTTTTCACTGTATGAACCCAGACTTTTTCACTGTATGAACCAGGACTGTTTCACTGTATGAACCTGGACTTTTTCACTGTATGAACCTGGACTGTTTCACTGTATGAACCAGGACTGTTTCACTGTATGAACCCGGACTTTTTCACTGTATGAACCAGGACTGTTTCACTGTATGAACCTGGACTTTTTCACTGTATGAACCTGGACTGTTTCACTGTATGAACCCGGACTGTTTCACTGTATGAACCCGGACTGTTTCACTGTACGAACCTGAACTATTTCACTGTATGAACCTGGACTGTTTCACTGTATGAACCCAGACTATTTCATTGTATGAACCTAAACTGTTTCCCTGTATGAACCTGGACTGTTTCCCTATATGAACCTGGACTGTTTCACTGTATGAACCTGGACTGTTTCACTGTATGAACCTGGACTACATGTTTTCATACATTGAAAGGTCATGAGGCGAAACAGTCTTACATAAAGCCCTGCTCCTAGACTAAACTTGCCCCAAAGTCACTGGTAATTTTCACCTCAAAACCTCCATTCTGAGAACTCAACTGACCAATGTTCTTTTCTCATGACATCATCATTGACAGTGATGCACCGACATTGACAGACAAACCTTGAGTGAAACGCCAGTTCATGCACAATGTTTAGATGGGGCTGAGCAGAGCTCTGTGCCTTGTTTTCACAAACATCTCTTTTGAGAGTGAGCAATAGAGGATGTTATGGTGTTGAGACAGGATGGGACTAAAACTGTTGCCACATTAAGAAAACAGGAAAAGCATAGCGCATCACACAGGAAAACACTTTGTTGTATTTGTCATACAGGATTATCTTCTAATAGCAATATGTTAACATCGTGACCATGAGACACATAGCTTTTTTTTTTTAAATTTCAGCTCAGATAACATTATGATCTGCAGTGAAAGTAGGGAGCAGGTGTAGGATTATTTAGAAAGATTGTGCCGTGCGTTGGAGAGGAGAGTTTTGCAGATTAGCCAAAGTAAAACAGATTATCTGTGCATAAATGAGAGGAGTGGCAAAGGAAGAGTGAGGCTACAGGGAGACGAAATAGAGAAGGTGGAGAACTCTAAATACTTGGATCCAAAGTCCAGAGCAACGGTCAGTGTGATAGGGTTGTGAAGAAAGATCCAAGCAGGATGGAATGGGTGAAGAAAATATTCAGGTGTCTAATGTAACAGAATAGTCCTTGCTAGAATGAAGGGCAAAGTTTAGAAGCCAGTGGTGAGGACAGCCATGATGGATGGATTAGAGACAGTGGTGAGGACAGCCATGATGGACGGATTAGAGACAGTGGTGAGGACAGCCATGATGAACGGATTAGAGACAGTGGTGAGGACAGCCATGATGGATGGATTAGAGACAGTGGTGAGGACAGCCATGATGAACGGATTAGACAGCGGTGAGGCTAACTGAACTGGAGGTGGAGAAAATGAAAATGTTGAGGTTCTCCAGGAGTGACCTGGTTGGATCAGATCAGAAAAGAGTTAATCAGAGGAACAGCTAAGGTGAGATGTTCTGGAGACAAAGTTAAAGAGAGCAGACTGTAATGGTTTGGACACGTCCAGAGGAGAGATGGTGAGGATGTTGGTGAAAGGGCGATGAGAATGGAGCTACCAGGAAAGAGGGGCAAGAGGAAAACCAGAGAGAAGGTGGATGGATGTAGTGAAGAAGACATGAGGACAGTTTGTGTTAGAGAGGAGGATGCAGCAGAAAGGCTGACATGGAAAAGGATGACACGCTGTGGACACCCCTATCGGAGCAAGTCTAGAGGACAATAAGATAATAATATAAAATAATGTAGTTGCCAAACAGCTGTAATGTTTACACATATGTAATTCTTCTCAACAGTGGTAAAGCTTGAGCATAACTGACAGCTGATATTTTACATATACAAACACTTGACTTTCCTTACCACGTGTGACCATCTGATATAGATTCATGGCTCATATATGTCCTCCTTACCAGCAAATAAACATGGAACGCACATTTTCTGTAACATATTTCTATCATTGTTTATTCTCAGCACAGGTTGCGCCAATGGTTCCTCCTGACAACCTTCACAAAGCATCAATACCCATTGTGGTGAATAGTAGTTGCTATCTGAACAATGTGCTATGCCTTGTAACCTTGTAGGAGTACAATAACTGTTCATGAATTAGTAACAATAAGAGTCAAATAAAATATGCCATGGATTGGGATTTAATATTATCTTATATAATATTTATAAAATATCTTAACATGTATGGGAATGTCCTTGCTGACAGCCACTAGTCAGTGGTGCAGATCAGGAAAAGGAGACGATTATAACAGAGGCAACAGAAGAGACTTTTTGGGGAATGCTGCTCTCGTTCACAGTGGCACCTCCTCCTTCTCCTCCTCCTCTGTTCATTCCTGAACTACACACACACACACACACACACACACACACACACACACACACACACACACACACACACACACACACACACACACACACACACACACACACATACAAACCATCCATAATTGATGCTAGCTCTAGGCAGACACTAGCAGGCTGGACTGTATAGCGCAGCTGGATGTGCATCGAAGAAGGCTGGGGCAAGATGGTCGAGCAGGTACTTGTGACAACACACTGCTTCTCCTCCACCCGCCCCACCCCCACAATCTCTCTCTCTCTCTCTTCTCTCTCCCTCTCTCTCTCTCTCTCTCTCTCTCTCTCTCTCTCTCTCTCTCTCCTCTCTCTCTCTCTCTCTCTCTCTCTCTCTCTCTCTCTCTCTCTCTCTCTCTCTCTCTTCTTCTCTCTTTCTCTCTCTCAGTCTCTCTCTCTCTCTCTCTCCATCGCAACTGCGATACTCTCTCTGTAGTGTTTCTGCTATGATTGCAGAAGGCAGCCTGGTTCTTTTGAGGCTTGTGTGGGTACAGAGTGTTTGTATACAATATAGATGTGGGATTGCAGAACTGCATGGTTTATATGTGTGGGAGTCTGAATGTGTGTTTGCATACTGTTTTACCGTCATGCGTGTTAGTTGAAAAATTTGTACATTAAAGAGAGTTTTAAATTGATGAACTGTGAAGGAAAGACTATGCAATATTTAATTTTATTAATCATGGTACGTGCACATGTGATACTACACATATGTGCTGTAATGTAGTAAACATTACGGAACGCAGCGCACTTCTGTGGAACACAAAAGTTTTTTATACCTTCTATAAGACTGTGGGAAAAGGTAATACAGATATAAGGTGGTTTAATATCAGTATGGGGAGGATTCATAAATGTTTAAATTACCATAAATTATAGAATAAATAGTTTGTCGCTATATCGCGGAATTTTGTTTTTCACGGGTGGTCCTGGAACGCATTAACTGCAAATAACAAGAGGTTGCTGTATTGCTGAAACCCTCCCAGAAATCAAACACAGCAGCCAACAGGCAGATAAAAATAACAGCGGGGAAGAGGTAACAGCATGTACAGTAGAAGTGGATGAGTAGCACATTTAGAGACTGTTCCATCAAAATAAAACAAAGCCATTTTTTCTTTATTGTCCCCGCTAATTTTGGGTAGACACAAACACCTTCCCAGTAACAGCAGAAATTAAATGGGACGTACAGTTTATGACCTATAAACCCTTGTGACAGAACTGTGGTCATGTCATCATCAACTAAAAGACACAGACAGGTTTCGTACCTGTGATGGGTCCAAATACTTTCACTTGAATATACCACAGATACGGAATGTCCGCTAACAGTCAAACAACAGAGCATACCCTGTGACAGACGAAAACACTCTCCAGACCAGCAGGTGGCAGAATAGTAAGCCAGAAGACCTTGTTTGATTCTCTCTGTTTTCACACCACTTCCTCTGATGTAAATGGTCTTTCTCTTTAGGTACTTTACTCCAAATGTGAATATGTATATGAGAACTACGAGTAATGGTTAATCAAAACATTAACACTTCTGCCAAGTTAAGGTTAAGGACAGGAAGTGAAGGTTTTCACAGATAATGTTGCAACAAATGCAGTGCCAGAAACAGATCCAGCAAAACTGATACGGAATTCAAGTCAATTTGTGATTAGATTGCACATTCGCTCCTGTCCAGCTCCTTACCACCCTACACAGCATTCACCAGTTCACACAAGTGTGTGTATGGTGGTGACAGAGGCTTCCACACGAGGAACCACCTGCTCATCAGGAGCAGCAAACATTCACACAATCACTGATACACCAGTGGAAAAGATTCTGGGAGGAATTTGAGGTTTGTCATCTCAAATACACCCTGACAGCAGGAATGGTTATCAAACCACTGACCGTCTTTACTGCTTTACTGAGTAGAGTTGGAAACAAGCAGACAAAACTAGTAGAATTTTTTTTTAAATCTCAGAGAAAGAAATTTCTCTCTCTTTGCACTTAGTGGAATTTTTTATTGTCTTCCTCCAGTTTCCTGTGTGTGTGTGTGTGTGTGTGTGTGTGTGTGTGTGTGTGTCTGTGTGTGTGTGTGTGTGTGTGTGTGTGTGTGTGTGTGCATGGGCGTGTGTTCATGCAGCACTCTGCCACGTAAAGCATATTTCAGCTTTCTAAATGTGGTTCTCATTACACAGTAGAGCATTTAGCCAAGACTCTGCATCTGTGCCTGTGTGTCTCTCTTTCTCTCTCTCTCTCTCTCTCTCTTTCTTTTCCTCTCATTCTCTGTCTGTCCTTTTTCTCTGTCTCTGCGATATATATATGTCCGGCAGCAAAAACCTCTCTCCCTTACACAGTCACACATACTAACACACTCTGTGGGTCTTTTTTTCCACCAATGTTTCCACTGTTTCTTTTTTTATGAATTGCAGCTACAGTCAGCATAATCCTCATACACAGGCCTCACAATTCTAAGCGATACTCCTTTTGCTTGGTTTGCACTGAAAAATAATTTCTGAGGTACTTATAAGACTATAGGACATTACATTTACTTCCCCTAATGTAACCTTTACATTCTTTACATTGTGGAGCCTTCAGAAATTGACCACTAATGATATTTTACCAGTATTAACCTGCAAGTAGACTCTAGGATGATGTTGGACGATAAGAATGTGGTCAAACTGATCTGAGAACGGATCACAGTGAGGGCAAGAGAACCTCCACCTGCAGTTTGTCCTGAAAGCGTAAATAAACTAGCAACACTCACTTACACACACACACACACACACACACACACACACACACACACACACACACACACACACACACACACACACACACACACACACACACACACACAGTGACATAACCATAAACCAAATATCCAACATTACAGTCGCCCCTTTAACTGAACCTGTGTTCGGCGGTTCTCACAGTCTGCAGAAGTGTCAAAGGTGAATGAAGGATCACTGTTGTTCTACTGAATGTAGAATCAACCTCTGGCCGGCGTGTAAGGAGAAAGGTGTCTGGACTGGATCCGTGGGATGTTTCACTTTTCAGTTTCAGTTCATGATTGCTGTGCATGTTATTTCATTGTTTCGATGTGTGTATAATAGATGTGATAAGAATCTGGATGTCCTGTGTTTCATACTATGCCTCTTTATGCTTCTATAGTCACACGCTGCAGAGATGATATGTCACAATTGTTTTGTTCAGTGTACATGGACAAAGGCAGAGTAGAGAATAGCACAACATGGCATGTCTGTAAAAAGAGATAGGACCTGACAGTTTCTTACAGTCCTGTATTTAAGGTTGTTTACATCAGTGGTCCCCAACAGTTTTGCTCTGCAGACTGTTTTATTGTCATACAATATTTTCACGGACTGTCTTTTAAAGTGTGGTGGATTAATACAACAAAATAGAATGCCATGATCAGCCTGATTTTTTTTCTTAATCTTTGAAGTCATATGTTCTTCTTATTCCTCATTAGCTCTTTTATTCTGCACAAAGAAATTTTCAAAAGAAATTAGTTTTTTGTTGATTTTACTAGCTTGGGAGTTTCGATTTTAACAGTAATGTAACCTGTGTTAGCGACCGGGGCGGTCGACATGTGACCGAAGCAAGCATCATGATATCAGTCTAGAGCAGGGGTCGGCAATGCAAAATGTTCAAAAAGCCATATTGGACCAAAAAAAAACTAAAATTAAATCTGTCTGGAGCCGCAAGAAATGAAAAGCCTTATATGAGACTTATATGAAGACAACACAGCTTGTAAGTGTATATTAGCTATAATAATTTACTATCAATATGACTAAATGCGCTACAAATACATAAGGACCATTCATGATTAAATGTTTATTTTCCCTGTAGCACATCCTGCAGGGAATGACGCACCATGTGACTACTCTGTTGTACGATATTTGGTACTTTTCAGGAATGTTTTCACATGTTCTCATGAGCAACAAAGCAACACAAAACCACTGGACAGCCAGCGGACTTTATTGTGTGGCAGGAGATCCGAATATTTGCTGTCAACTTCATCTACGAATGGTTTTCCGTGCTTATTATCTCTCTTGTTGCAACAAAACTAGCAGCAGTACTGGATTTTGGAGATGTAATCCACTTCTTAAATCTATCTTTGGGCCTCCCTCATTTTCTCCAGTAGTACTGCAATTGCACTTTTTTCTCTCAATCCCAGCAGGGTGGTTTGGCTGTAAATTTAGCATACCTTTCCTGGAAGTGTCTTTCAAAATTATTCTTTTTGTTATTTGACAGTCTGTCATTACAAAGCAAACATGCAGGCAATTCTTCTGCATTGGCAATCAAAGCAAATGATTCGGTCCATTCTTCTTTGAATCCGTCGTTCACATCCGCTATCTTTCTCTCTTTCCTTTGGAATCCATGGCCCATCATGCACCCGCCGTTTTGTTTTCAATAAACACCTGCCTGGCAAAGCGTCGCGCTGAAACCTATGTTGCAGGCTATAACACAATTCTTTGTTAACAGAATTGTTGAAATGTAGGCCTAATACAGTCAAATTCAAGAAAAAGTTTCACTAAAGAGTTTTAAAAGTCTTGTTTTTCCAAAGTTTTTTAGCTATGAATATCATTCCTGTCTATTTTTTCATTTAATGATCTAGAGTGGCGCTAAAGAGCCGCATACATCTCCTGTTCTAGAGTGACTCCTAGACAGATGTGGAGAGAATCCGTTCACTTTAGAACAAAACATCATTCAGAATCATATCATCAATAAAATGTGAATAACGTAAATTCTGTATTGTTTCTGTGCAGCTCCCGGTACCAATTGGTCCACGAACCAGTACCGATCTGCAGCCTGGGGTTTTGGAACCACTGGTTTAAAACAGATGGCATTCATTTGTCTGAGACTTTCACTCTAAACGACTTGTAATAACTGTATTAAATAATTAACAGATCCACCACTTCCTCAACAAGTGCGGGACCGATAAGGATGATGAAACAAATAAGCTGTTCCTACAAAATTTTGCAAGACACCAAAGAAGATAATCCACATTTAAACATAAATGTCAAAGAGTTGCTTGAAATACAGGTCCAAACCTCCCACTGGGCAGAAAAACAATCATCCTTGAGCGTCATGGGGTGGCATGAGGGGGCACTGACCAGTCTTTCAGGAAATAGCTTTTGTTAGCCTGAGCAACTGAACCAATTTCTACAGTGTCCATTTTTTTGGTGCAACATATGAAACCACAATAATCTGTGGCTACATGAAAATTAGACAGTTTCATTGAGATTCATCTAAACACTGATGGTATGGATGTAAACCAACCAACAAATCATTCAATTCTTGTTCAGATTAGTAATTATTTCTTTGTAGGATCTCCAATGATGAAATATTGATTGAAATGTTAAAACGGTCCTTTAAATTGAAATCCCTTCATTCCTGCAGGGTAACCAGGACACATCGACACAACCGGACCCATCCATGGCTCAACCTTACCCATCAGCCCAGTTCGCTCCCCCTCCCCAAAATGGAATTTCAGCTGAGTTCACAGCATCACACCCCCATCCACATCCACACTCCCACCCGCATCCACACCCAGCTGCGCCACAGGACTTCAGCGGCATCCAGGCCTCTGTCGGCGAGCATCCGCTCACCATGTACCAGTCTTCACAGAGTCACAGCGAGCAGGGCGGCTCGGACGCCGGCAGTCAAACAGTCAGCGGCACAGCCACAGTAAGGACCCTTCAGGTTTTCATTTGGTCACAACATAACCTTTTTTTTTTTTTGTTAAACTTTTAATATTATGCATGCACAGGTAAATAATTTCTGGAATAAATTAGGAATGAGCAGAAAGTTCCAAAAAGGCAGAGGTAACAAAAAAGTACAAATTTACAACAGCTAATCTTTTCCCATCCCTCCCTGGGGAAGGATGAAGTGTGGTAGTTTTTCTTCTGGATGAACAAGAGCTTGGTGCAGTAACCACCTGCCTTACCTCAGATATTCTGTCGCCATAGTAAAGTTGCTTACTAGATGGTGCTATTGTCTCCATGTACTGTGTAGTCACTGCAGGATTATTGACTCATGTGACTGATGTTCTCTTTGTAAGATTGGTGGTTCAATCCCCAGTCCCTGTTGTCTACAAGTTGAAGTGTCATTGGGCAAAAAATTGAACCACAAAATTATCCTTGTGGCAGTTTGACGGGTTTGAGTGATCGCCTGGACAACTCCTGATGACTGGTGGGGTCTTGCATAGTAGCTTCTGTGAATGGATGAATATAGACACTAGAAAAGTACTTATTTATTATTTACATTTATTTCTTACTTTCTCAAGCTTCGGAAACAAAACACCTGAATTAAGTAATGCATGTTTACAATCTAAGTAAAACAGGAGTCAACGTTCAAGAATTTATTCCATTAACAAAATTGTATTTTAAATGTTACGTGAATTAAACCAATTAATGTGTCATCGCCCATACGCCGTAAGTCTGTGGGGGGGTCTATCTCCAATCTGTTGGTCTAGGTGATGAGGTGGGTATTCATGGCAGCCACGATGTCTCCAGATGTGTGTCTGTGTGTGTGTCCATATATATATATATATATATATATATAGAGAGAGAGAGAGAGAGAGAGAGAGAGAGAGAGAGAGGGAGAGAGCGAGAGAGAGAGAGATAGATAGATAGATAGATAGATAGATAGATAGATAGATAGATAGATATAGATATACAGTGACTGGAAATGGGTGGAGCTTAAATTGGTACATTATTTTAAGTTTGAAATTGATATGGATTGATCTGAAGTTGCTATATTTATTGTTTGTTTTAAAACCATTTACAGAACAGCCTCAAAATTGAAGTTTAAAAAAATGTCTTTGATCACAAAAGTAAAAGAACTATTTACAGAGCAAAGTTTTTTATGAACTCATAGCTTGAATATTCTTAAGTGTATTAATGAATATTTACAGAACAGCCTCAGAATTGAGATGCAATGCTTTAGATCACAATAGTGAAGGAACTATATACAGAAAAGGTTCCTTTTATGAATTCAAAACATGAAGTGCATTAATGAATACAATGCATGCAATAGGAAATTATGAGCTACAAAGTATGCATGAAGAAAAATTGTCATGCTCACCACAACTTTCTAATTGTTTTTCTACTTTTTCTTTTTAATTTTTTTGTAATTTTTAGAGCGAGAGAGAGAAAGAGATAGAGAGACTCCAGTTCCTGCAAACGGATAAAGTGGTCAAGAAATGAATGAATGAATGAATGAATGAATGAATGAATGAATGAATGAATGAATGGATGAACGAGCACGAGTATTGACAAGTTTTACATGCTTGCACTCATCAAAAATACGTTATCCGTACCGGATAGTTGTCTGAAACGAGTACCCGGCTCAATCCTACAGTGATCCCTCGTTACTTGCGGTTAATGCTTTCCAGAACCACCATATATTTCCACGATACAGCGATAAACTATTTATTTTCTTATTTATGATAATGAATTATTTGTGAACTCTCCCCCTACTGATAGTAAACCACCTTATACTGTATTACCTTTATTACAAGCTTTAAATGCACTTCCATTCACAATTTTTCCATTTCTCCACTTAAATTTTGAACCCAGAAATCTCCATTATGTTTGGACCTCGTGTGAGTTTCTTGTCACAAGACTCACCTGTGTGATTCCGCCTTATTAAAATAGACCAAATGCCATCTGGCAACACGACGTCTGCTCGTTTTACACGCAGCAGTGAGAGCGAGGCGTTAGTTAGACCCTCCAGAGCAAGAATAAGCATCCTGTTGGGTTTGTCTGTCTGTTGAAGTGCTTTGAAATGTCTGCTGATGTGATTAAGTGCTATACAAATAAAGTTTGATTGATTGATTGATTGATTGATTATCACCATGCCTCTGAAAAAGATGCAAAAGTTGGAGAAAAACCAAGTGACAGAGGTTTTTCTTGCATAAAAAACAATCAAAAGTTAATTAAGAAAAAGAAACAGATATTACTGACAGATATTATTGAAATTTGTGTGGAGAAATCTGTCAGCTTGGTGCCGGTTCCACAGGAGAATACTGTATATGAATTAAAGGCAAAGAAAACTATTGAGTGAAAAGCAAAAGTAAAAAAAATAATCTATTACATCTTTCTTTATTTGTTCAATTGTTCAATCCACTACAGTGTCAAGAAAAAATAACTGCCATAACTATCATGACTGCCATACAATGACATATATCTGACTGATATTGTGGGGCTAGACTTTACTACTTCACACACCCTGACATCTGATACTATCCCAGCTCCATGTAGACATTGACACTTATTCCTTGATGCCATTTTTGAATTATGATGTAAGTCGTTTTTTTAATTCTATAGGGACAAAGGTCTAACCCTAACCCAATTATTACAGTGTGTCAAAGTGAAGCACAAATTGCCAGGTCACTGAGGTGACGACGAAAATAAGACAACATACATGACAACGACCTCTCTACTTAAACACATAGTGAACCCCAAAACATGCCTGGTTACAGTTGGGGATCATGTGAGTGTATTCTTGGTCCTCAGATTGCAGCAAACACAAAAACCCTCTATACAGGGCAGAAAGCTGCTCGTCATTCATTCTCTGGATTTATCGCTCAGTTCATTTTCATAAATATGGATGGCAACACTGACCTTAGGTGCCATAAAGGTGGATATTACTTTGCATAGTAATGATGTGTCCTCAGACAAAGTTCAAAACCTGCTTGGTTTTTTTTTATTTTCTTTCTGTCTCAGCTGGATGTTCAGCTTTAATTCACACTGTAAATATTTGTCTGATTCAAAGATTAAGCTCTGCTGGCAAATG
Source organism: Antennarius maculatus (assembly GCA_013358685.1). NCBI lineage: Eukaryota > Metazoa > Chordata > Actinopteri > Lophiiformes > Antennariidae > Antennarius > Antennarius maculatus. The sequence continues at coordinate 19,570,490 of CM023620.1, read as the reverse complement.
CATTGTGGGGAATAACCACACAAGTATTAACCTTACAGCAGTCAGTTTAATCTGCTTTCAGAATTGCACACAAAGGCAAACAACCTATTTCTATTTCTGTCTATTTAAGGTTACGTGGTGAACTTGTTTCTTATTTAGTTTTGTTACACGTACGTGGCGCGTTTGACCAGACAAAGCTGAAAACTGCTCGTGTCGCATCGGTCACTGCCTCTATTCACTTCTTGTTTTTGTTTTTTTACCTGCTTGCTCTTAGTTTGACACTTTCTCACTTCAGTTCAAATTACTAATTTATATACTGTTTAGATATTTTAACTATTACATCGTGCATGCACACACACACACATACATACTTATGCTCTCTCGCTCTCTCTCTCTCGCTCTAACAATTAAAAAAAATTAAAAAGAAAAAAATTAGAAAGTTGTGTTGAGCAAGACAATTCTTGTTCATACTTTGGAGTTTCCTATTGCATGCATTGTATTCATTAATGCACTTCATGTTCTGAATTCATAAAAAAACTGTAAATAGTTCCATTAGTATTGTGATCTAAAGCATTGAATCTCAATTCTGAGGCTGTTCTGTAAATATTCATTAATACACTTAAGAATATTCATGCTATGAGTTCATAAAAAACTTGTTCTGTAAATAGTTCTTTTACTTTTGTGATCAAAATCGTTGATTTGAACTTCAATTTTGAGGCTGTTCTGTTAAATTTTTTAAAAATAAACAATAAATATAGGAACTTCAATCCATATCAATTTTCAGACTTAAAATAATGTGTTTAAGCTCCACCCATTTCCTGTTAAACCACACCCACTTCCAGTTTAAGTCCCGCCCATTCCGAGTACAGATACGGATACAGATAATTTAGATGGTTGAACAGATACAGATAGTGGTGTACTCGCTCATCCCTAGTCAATGTTGCACTATTTTATTGCTATTTTAATGAGACATTACTCAGTCTATCTATCTATCTATCTATCTATCTATCTATCTATCTATCTATCTATCTATCTATCTATCTATCTATCTATCTATCTATCTATCTATCTATATATATATATATATATATATATATATATATATATATATACAGTATCTATATCCTTTATCTTCAACCACTTATCCATCCTGTGGTTCACAGATTATACTGAAGCCTATCACAGCTGGCTATGTGTGTGCTAAGCCCAGATGCATAACCAGCGCATTGCGGAGCCACACATGAACAGACAATCACTCGTGGTCACACTCACCCGATTTAGAGTGATCAGTTCATCACTAAATGGTTGTGGTGGTGGGAGGAAGTTGGAGAAACAGAAGATAATCCATGCAGACATGTTAAGAACACAAAAACTCCACACTGAAAAGCTGCAGGTGGAATCCAACTCAGAAACGTTCGTGCCACTGTGCTGCTAAGTGAAAGCTTTTTCTAAATAAAAAAAAATGTTGAAATGAAAACATACACAGGAAGCACTAGATATACAGTGTATTTTTTTTTTTACATTTTAGGCTTAACAGCATAGAGCAAATACTTAATCGCTAGTCCACGTACTGTGTGATCAAATCATTTCAGCTTTAGTTTGACCGAGAACAAGGCCACTAAAAACAAATGTCTCATATGTAGGCAAAAACATACTTCGTACACAAGTAGAGTCCATCCAAACCAGTCCATTATATTTTCATAATTAGAAAAGTATGGACAAGAAAAGATATAAATTATGTGTGAAGAAGCCCTTGTTATTTTTTTTTTTTAACGGACTGCACCCATTTCTATCAGATGTGTGCCTGCATGTGTTTGGGCACAATGCAAAATACAGTGAGATAATTGATATCAAATCCAACACGAGGGCTGACTATTCACAAATAGCCTGACCCTGACACCAATCATCTCATGTACCCATAAGACTCATAGACCTACACAGCTTCAATTATATTCACAAAACAGCACCAAATCAGGGCAGCCTTCATGTTGCCTACAGGCAGAACCCAGGGCAAAAACCAAGTCTGCAATGCAGTCACTGCACCACTCTGCGGCTCCCGACAGTTCTGTTCATTACCTCTAAGGCAACTCATATGGAAATGTGAAAACGGAGGTGGAGAGAGGATGTTTACCGAGATTTAGACAGAAAACTGAAGCAAATAATAAAAATAATGGGAACAAAAATAGATACTTTAAAAATGTCATGTCAGTGTGATGTCATGGAATATACAATACCACCTTCCTTTAAGAACAGCTTATGACATTAAATCTTCTTGGTTACATTAATGAGAAGAAAAAAATGTTGTTGGTTGGAATAACTTCACTAAGGTAATAAATGTGACTTTTGTAGATTATTTTTCAAACTGAGTGTTTTTTTTTTTTTCACTATAAAATTCACACAAATAAATTACACAGGAATCTACAATGTTAATGGTCACAGTTTACCACTCCTTATCTTCATCATTCATGTGCTGCTGGCTGAGGGTGTTGTTTTGACCATATCTCATTCTATCACTAGAAAGAGGGAGAAAGATAAAATGCAGGCATCCCATATAAACATAAAACATACATGAGGAAGTGGCATCAGTCCCCTCTGCAGATTTATGTCTACTCTGTTCAGCCATGTCGACTCTGTGTCTGTCTGGAGTTCTAGTTCCTCTTCCTCCCTCAGGCTTCAGCAGTTTTACCCAATGCTGAATTAATCCCAGAGATCATGCAATTTCAACTAAAGGTAAAAAAAAAAGACTCCACACCTTTATCTTGATCCACCTGTTAATTTAACATATATTCCCTGTCCCAGTGTGTTTGCTACATGTTTCCTAACAGTGCTTGACTCTCATCTCTGTACTGTTGACTGTCAAAAATCCTCTGATTCTACCTCAGTCCTCATACATTCAGAGTAACTAGAGAGAGATTTGTTCATTCAGCCATGGAACAGTCACTATGTTATAATGTGAGCTCTATCTGCTTCCACTGGTTAGTTTTTCTTCCAGCTGATTGCATTAGTAACTCAGTAAAACAACTATTGTCAACTAAGTGCTTACAATAAAAAAAATAAAACACACTAAGACACACTTGTGTTTACATCCCTCCATTTGGCCGCTGCATGTGAGAAGATTCTCAGTGTTGTTGGACAGCTGCAAACCGCTCTACCGCTGAGTCGCTGCCGCCATAACTTGAGCATAGAGAAAGCATTACATTAAATAGTGGTAGAAAAATCATTCTGTGATTGTCTCATGAACACAGTCAGCTGGTTTTACAAGCTGATCACTGAAAGAGAACTCAGGTGTAGGAGAAGCAACTTACCTGTTGTCCTTCCAGAAGCAAACATTTTGTGTCTGCAAACAGTGTCCATGCTGTTCCAAGCAATAGTAGTTGAATGTCAACAAGGACACTTTGATTTATGTACAAATAAAGGAGAACTCCTTTGTAAGAGGACTGATGTTGCCACATGGTGTAAGGGTGAAGTTTGTTTTTGATAGCATCAGCTTTCAGACAGTTAGGTACGTGAACTTTGCTGATAACATTTACATTATAATATAAAAAAGGAAATTATTGAAGGTGAACTCATGTGCATCATTTTTCTGGCTCACAAAATTAAAAGCAAACAAGGCCAAATCTCAGCAGGGGTCAGGATTTGAATTCACTTGAGATTCCACCCTAAAAAGTATCGCAAGTTGACAAAATAAAACTTGCATGACAATATTTTAATGCTTATTGCTGCATGTGTGTTACATATATAGCGATATGTAAAACCCACTTGGCAGTGGCGTCTCCCCTGCTTTTGTTCATTTTGACTGACCCATTAGTATTTAGGCTATGTTCAGACTAGCTGAAAAAAAATCTGATTTCTAATAAACATAACAACTTCTAATAAATCCTTATCAATTTAAGGCTGAGAGAATCCTGTCTGAGTTTGGCAGTGGGAAGTCATTGGAGGCAGCGCCACACACACACACACACACACACACACACACTTAAATTAGAGTCTATCTCTGGGTGATATATAACCGGACTGAACTCTGTTTCCCCATAGAATTTAATGTTGATTGGACAATGTGAGTACAATCTGTCACTGCTAGTCTGGTGCTTCCGTTGCACATTTATGGACCCCAGATGACGTTTCATCTTCTACCTCCAACAGGTTAGAAGTTGGTGATTAATTCGATTGAGCCTAAATTATGTCTTTTGTTCATCACTAATTATGAAACAGCAACCTGGTAGCACTGCACTGGTGATCATGATGAACGTAACATGGTGAACTTCACAACCTCAGAGACCAGCTGGAGGTCTTAGAGCTTTGATGTTGCTTTAGATAACATATCTCATTATTTAATGGACAAATCAGTAATTAGCTATTAATTAGCATTTTGGTGAAGCCACTTATGCTTATAATAGGGTGAAGGGTTTATTTCAGTGATTCCCTGGCTTTAGCTGTGTCACCACACACAGGCCTGTAAGCTTAGTGAAAGCCTGCTATTGCTGTGATCTGTCCAACGTGTTAACTCCACGGTGACATAAACAGCCTGTCGACCATCTGTCCTGCCTGATACGATCACAAGTGGACAGCCCTATAGACACAGAAATGACACCACACAACCTCAGGCAAATAGACACCACGAAAGGAATTATTTAAGGTATGATTTGCCAAATTGTCAGGAAAGAAATGTTATATAAGTGACTGTTTCAGGGAATCTGGAGATTGCCTTATTATCTATAAAAAGTCCATTTTATTTCTCATTATCAATATAGTTATTTGTAATTGTTTCAATCAAGTATAATGTCTTGTGTAATGAATGTGGTGTGAAACAATGTGTTCAAACATTGGCTATGTAGCAGCAGGGAAGAGCAAATGATGTGAAAACGATACTGCAACAAACAAGGGAATAAAAAATATCTTGTGTTGAGTGCAGTGGGTGGTCCTTCACATTAGCATCCACACCTCTAAGCACTGGTTTAGGAAGACGAGTCCAGAAATTAAACACAATTTAAAAATGAATCCATAATTACCAAATATATAGTGATTAAATTTAAAATGAAACCCTTCCTGGGATAATGGAGGTTGTCAGTCTCTGACACTGTTGCTGTTAAGGGGTGAAAATTTGAGAACCAATGTTTGAGAGCAACCCTTAATGGGGTCAACCCTGAAAAGAGCAACCCTGACACCACTACCCCCAACTCTCTCTTTCTCTCTCTTCCCATCTTGAGTCATTAAAAAATTGACATTAGGGGCATAAAAAATCCTCATGATATCACGATACCCTTCATTGGGTGTTTGCTGAGTTGCATTGCTGAGCAGCATTCTAGGATTCTAGGCTGGGGCGTCTACCGGAGATACTTACAGCTTGAGAGGCTCAGGCAGTGGCTGCTCTAGTACTGGAAGAGAATATATCTGCTGTGAACAGATACTGAAACTGGTATGTTGGTGTGGTTGATGCTGCTACTGATCTTGATCCTGAAGAAGCTCCTGTGTGGATGAAAACTGTCCTCAATGAAAGATGTTTATGGAGGCCTTCTTCTAGATTCCACTACCAGGGAAATATAGACAGCAGGGCTGAGAGCACAGATGTCCTTTCAGTGAGTAATTTTGTCGTATAACCCCAGCCAACCATGAACAGCTAATCCTCCTGGCCAAAATGCAGGAAAAATTATCATGCTGTTTTCCTGACGAATTCTCAGTGCTGTAATTTATTACTCTGAGTAATTCAATTTCTATTCCAAGTATATATCGAGTGCAGTTTCATTTACGGACTTTGTTAAGTAAATCTACAACTATACATCTAATCTGAATCTAGTTTGAGATTACCATTCATTCATGCATTCATTTATTCATTCATTCATTCACCTTCAGCACTGTAGTCAGCTGGGGCAGGCTCCAGTGCTTAGCCTGTCCCAGCCACCAACACCCTGGAAAAGTTCCCAGTTCATTGCGAAGCCACACAGAAAGACAGATAACAATTCATGCTCCCACTCACACTAGTGACCAAATCACCTATTTTGCATGTTTTGTTGGTGGTGGGGGGAGGGCTGAGAACCCGGGCAGAACCCTGCTCCCCCTATTTTGAGGTTATGAATCCATTATTTTGAGTACCCAGTGGTCAGACTTCTGGGCACACAGTTCCTGTTTTAGGTGCAGACGCCTCATGGTAACAAATGAGCTTTTTAACAACGGATATAAGAATATGGTGGGATATTCCTATTCACAAATGCTCCTGATCTAAAAGAATAGAACTGAAAAAGTTACTGGAAATGTTTCATAAAAAAAAAAAAAAGTCTAGAGACAAACCTATGAATCATCTGTCAATAGGATAAAAAGAACAGAGAACAGTGGGTTTGCATCAGTGGAAGTAAAAGTTGCTGTTTCAATAACGACAAGAAAAGATCCGACTTCATTTACAGGCTAAAAGAAGGTGGAGCGGTAATCCACTGAGTGTTTATATGCATGAACATGCGTGTGATTAATGCTAGTTAATGCATTCTAAACCGCATTTACTAACCTGGTTAGTCAGTCTAGAAAAGGGTTATATGTGAAGAGACTGCTTATTTGTAGCTGAGAAAGGAAGGCGTCCAGGACAGATGCCTGATGGACCTCAGCAGGTCACTCTGTCATCCACCCCAGTCACCCTGCAGGAGCTTGGCAACCACTTTGGTGTCTTCATGTTGAGCGATGGATTAGTTCACCTCCTCAACTTCAGTCTCTATTTCCTCCACTGACGGCATGGCAGTGGGATTGAGGAGATCCTCGAAGTATTCTGAGACTGGTCCTTCACGCAGGACCTGTTTTGCCTTTGAAGATACTACCTCCCTGCGACGTAGCTCCTACAATCATAAGGGCACTCAAACTCCCCCACCACGATGAAGTGGCAGTTCAAGAGTACATATATAATACAAAAAACACAAGAGAACACCGCAGATCCTTCAGGGACAGGGCTTAGGTTTAGGCAAAGTTATTCCCAGACATTATTTGTGAAATAGTTTGTATGTCTAGTTTCCATGTCTAGTTGTTTCCTTGCTACCCCAGGGACTCCTGCAATCTAGGGAGGAAAATACAGAAACTGTGGTATCACACAGATGGTGTTTATAAAGGAAAAACAAAACCAGATGATTTTGCCAGACAACAAAATTATATATTTGTTACACAACATCACAGATGTAAAATTATATTTCCATTTCCGTAGCTGTCGTTGCACATGTTTCATTTGTCTTTCCCTGTGTTTTTCAGCAGACAGATGATGCAACCCAGTCAGAAAGTCAGCCACCAACACATACAGTCCCTGAAAGCACAGAGTGCAAGGCTCAGCCCAAGAGACTTCATGTTTCCAACATCCCTTTCAGATTCAGAGACCCCGACCTCAGGCAAATGTTTGGCGTAAGTACAACATTAAAGGTACATGTTTATAAAAAAATGAAGATTTTTCATTGTTTGCAATGTAATTTTTTATTGATGGCCACAAAAAGAAAATGAAATCAGTAACACATTTTTTTTTTATTTTTTTTTCTTAAATTATTTTCAGCAATTTGGCAAAATCTTAGATGTGGAAATCATCTTCAATGAGCGCGGCTCTAAGGTATGTTGTTTTTGTATCTTGTGTCTTTAATATGAGCACATGCCTAAAATGCTGTGAACTGTTGTGCTGGACATGCAGAGATGGAACTATATTATATTTACTACAAAAGACAGCATTGCTCAGATTTCACCAGGACAGTCAAGTGTAGATACACAAAGAAAATGTATAGTCTTACAAGATTGAAAATGTCATTACAGTGAGTCGGACATATTGACAATGTTAAAGAGGAGTTAGGAAATGTAATGTAATATTAGAAAGCTAGGATGTGCAAGAACCGAGTGATGGCTGACTAAATGTGTTATGTTTAAGCCTAGACCAAACAGCCTGGAGCCAGAAGCTGTGTTAGCAACAGATCTGGACACAGCCAGGCTCTATTTGTGAGAGCTGGCTGGCAAAACCTCAGTTCCTAGTCTGACATGAGTATGAAGATGCTGTTATTCTCTGTGTTTACCCAACCCAGTTTGCTTCAAGACCTGTAACTATTCTCAATTAAAGTGACACTTGGTCTATTTTTCAAATTAGAAGATGGTTTATATTCATTAGGTTCTTTCCAGTCAGTGTCTCATTTATTTGTAACACCTGCACATTGTAGAGCTCTTAAACTATAAAACTGACTGAGGGTAGTTTAACCATTATATTATGAACTGCTATGAGGCTCGACGCAGTCACATATTGAAGGACATGCAACAATTAAAATGATCAGAATGTTATTTATTGATCTCTGATGAATTCCAATTGACTGATAATTGCTTTTATCACAATTCTATTAGTTACAAAACAAGCCATGTAAAATAGACATTAGTGATAAATGCCTAGCCCACAAATCAATACATGACCATATAATATTGAAAATTGTGGAAAATTATATTCCAATTAAGTGAATATATTCATGTTTCCATGGAGACAAAACCATAAGCTGCTCTGCTGTAATTACACAGCTTTATTTGGTAACATTATTAATGTGCAGTGCAGCTAGTTTGCATAAATAACATATTTGCTCAGAAGAGACTCTACATCAATCACAATAAACATCATCAGGAACATAGTCAGTCAAAGGACGGTGCAGTTAATAACACTTTAATCTGAAACTCAGAACAGAATGTCCTCCAGGCCAGACCAGGTTCTGCAGCTTCACTTAATGAGAAGATGTGAAAATAATTCTCTATCTCTGTGGGATGTTTCTCAAATGTTGTCTTATAAAATTCACCATTGAAGGTTGCATAGCTGCAACACAATATCCAAGTGTTGCATTTAAAAACATATTGAAGTATATATAGAAACATGTACAGCACCAGCTCAGTTTTATGTTACATTAAGCTCCAATATTTGGTTCAGCAGCTGAAATGTTTAATTCCTATTGTTTTGCCTATGCTATAGCAACAATGAATAAATTGTTTTCTAATGTAATACTAGGTTTAAAAAAAATCTACTTCATAAAAAACAAAATCTCTTTGCTCAGTAACCCAGAAAGTTGTGAGTCATGTACAAACTTTGTAATGCAAACATATGAGAGGAGGCTATATCAGATATTATAAGTGTAGATGGATAGAAATGTTGGGTAGATGATGCGACTAAATACCCATAAACCCATTTCGTAGCACGGGCCTGTGTGATATGCTAAATGATGTGACGGCCTGATTGATGGCGGCTTCGCAGATTGAGCAGGACTTTAGAAAGTGGGAACGTGATGACCTCATCCGCCCCCACGGCCACAGACACACAAGCTGCACCTGAAGTCGGGGGCTGTGTCCACTGACAGCGCTTCCCCAACTCAAAAGACTCAGAGAATGGAGGAAACAAAGTGAATCGGGGGAAATGTGACGGTAGCGTCAGCTGAGCCCATGTGATCACATTTTATTATAACTGTACACTTACATCAATACTGTGATGCATATTCCCTTTAAAATCTAAATCGAAAAAGTGACTAGTGGCAGCATAATTTATTTATTTGTCAGAGTTCTTGAAATAACCAAAACTCAAGTACTCATGTTCTCCATGACATATTGGAAAAACTTTTCATCATCCAAACGTGCTCGATTAACTGAGCAAAGTAGGAACACTCAGGCTTTTTGGACCACAAGTACGTACTTCTTTCCATCCAGATGGTCCCAAGTTTTATTCTTTGTTGTATTATATTGGTCAACATGTTGTTAGCTATTTGAATTCTTGTATTTTACGTGTATTTCCAGTTATTCTGGTACTGCATGAATATACAGTACATTAAATCTGTTGTCAAAGCACTTATTGGTAATTACTTTTACAAAGCAGGACGAGCCAGTTGTTATTACAAAGAACAAATCACAACAAGAGTCACGTCATAACACTCAAGGATCACTGCGAGAGACAGGCAGAGAGGGAGAGTAAGAAAAGAAACAGAAATCATGCAAAATCCCATTAATAATAACAACTATTCATCAGTTCAAATACACATAGACTACTGGGAGGCCAATACTGGAGAGAAAGCATGTCTGACTACTAGCTCTGGTCAGAAAATGTGCAGCAGCATTTTGGAGAATCTTAAAAGAGACAACCTGATAATAGCGAAATACAAAGGAAGAATTCATTTAACAAATGCATGGGTTTAATTTTTCTTCCAATTGAAAGACGGCAATCCTGGATACTTGTTTTGTTTGGGGGCTAAAGGACATATCGTGATCAAACATAACTGTGCTGGAGATCAAGATGATGTCATACATTGTTGATGAATCATTAGAAGCACACCCAGCACAATGATGTCTGGTTTGTTTGAATTAAAGTAGCAAGACTGGATATCATTCAGCAATTTAATATATACACAAGTAAATGGTTACGTATCATCTGCATAGGAATGTAAATTGCTGCAATATTTTTCTAAAATATTAACTAGAAGAAGCATGATTAATGTTGGTCTGAACACAAACCCCTCCTAACCTCAAGACTAATTCTAGCGGGAATTAAAGGTTCATTATTAACATGTGGAAATTGAGATTGGTAAGGTAGACAGAATTTAATTAATTTGAATGCAGTCAAACGTTCCGGTCCTTCCAGTAGTAATATCAAATTATTCAAATTAAAAGAACAAAAGTGCAGTATTGTATTGTAGGTTGTATTCAGTGTATTGAAAAATATTTGAGAAGAATTCTTTTCTTTTTTTTTTTACTGTTTATACACTTATTAGCTTTCTTATTTTTGGAGACAGTTTTAAAACTTATTGCTGACGGCAAGTCAGTAACTTAAGCTTTCATTAATTTCTTTTCCAGTCATTTTCCTTTAATTTAATTATAAATTTAGCCTTGTAATCTATTCAGTTATCAGATATCTATTCGAAAGACCACATATTTATTTATTTATTTATGTATTTATTTATTCATTTATTTCTTGTTTCGTTAGATTCAGTTATCATAACTCAGGCCTGTATTATTGTGGATGTGTTATTAGCCCTTGATACTGAGTAGGAGAAAGCAGTGCAAAGGTCCATTATAGTAAATAGTAGATATGTTTTTAAACTTAGTTTAATTAACTTTTATCAACTATGAATTCAAATTCCTATTTGCTGAACCAGATGTCCAATCAGCAACTGCCCAGCACAGTTTTGTCCACCTCCTTCTGAAATGTGAAGACCTCCAGTGTGGTACGAACAAGGTTATGAACAGTCATATATGTGTATTGCCTTCAAATTGCAGCTGAACATGTGTTGCACAAGAATAGGAAGCTTGACAGCGTTAATTTCTTTTGTTTGTTTTTTTGGTCTCGTACACTACTGAAGTAAAGATGGAAAATTGTGTTATATGCTGTGCTTCTATTTAAATAAGACATTGTTCAATGTAATTTTGGAATATGTAAGCAATAATGTGCATGTTCTTCCCTCTTTCCATCCTGCATGCAGGGATTTGGGTTCGTAACGTTCGAGCATAGTGTGGACGCCGACAGGGCCAGAGAGAAATTACATGGCACCGTGGTAGAAGGCCGTAAAATAGAGGTGCATGTTCTAAAATATTTCTTTTCACCTGTTGCCTCTTCTTGTCATGCATTCCTTTTCTCTCTTTCTCTCTCTCTCTCTTTGTGTGTTTGTAAATGTATATGTGTGAGAACTGACATTGTCTTCCTCCATATCTGTATCGGACATCAAATTGTCTCACAGTTTCTTTGGTTTGTGCAGTTTCATGAAAGCATACATGAAGAGTTGTTAACATGACACTATTGTATGTGAGCTAGTATGACTGCTTGTTTTTGCTTGTTTTTGTTTCTTTTTCCTGGTTTCCTTGATTTTCTACTGAACTATTAAGGAAACTGACTTTGCCATAGGTTGAAAGGTGACGCATGATTTCAAAATGTATACACTATATAATACAAATATTGCTTTGGGGTGGTCAACAAAAAATGAATAAAAATAAGTGAGCAGTTCCCCCTGAAACAAACCTAACATTTTATCCATGGTCAAAGGAAGCAATTATGAATTGGATGACACCTGAAGTGTAAATACAAGGGTTAGTTCATTAGCATGGTAATACCCATGTAATAATTAATATCTTGTTTTCATCCAGAATAGCAGCTAAAACAGCCATTAACCATACCAAAGGATATTAAATCTTATATCTGAAGTGTCCACCAGCAGATTCCTGGTTATGTAGTCTATATGGTTTAATTTACAATTCAGTACATGTGCAGCAATGCAGAAGGAACTGTGGCAAGTGTTGCTCAAAAGTGAAAAACACCACAACAGTCATATGTTGGGGCTTTCAAGATGAGCTTTATTTTTGCTCTCACTCATCGCATTACAATTTTAAATTTCTAATCATTCAAAGTATGCTGTGTATATATGCTGTGTTAGCCACATTTGAACCCTACAGATATAAATCATTTCTACAGCTACACAGATCAGAGCCAAAAATGCCCTGTAGTTCCGTAGGTCTCCTCCAATGAGCAACCATCCATCTATCCATCCATCCATCCATCCATCCATCCATCCATCCATCCATCCATGTTTCCGACCTCCAGGCACTCTTTGGAGACTGCATGCTTAGCAAGCAACAAGGTCAACCAGATATCAAATTTATAAGTACCAGTCTCCTTAAGGTAAACCTTAAATCTGGACCCAGCTGTCACTTGTACTTCTACCATGAGAGCCTGAAGTACACTGTTTGTGCTGGAACATCTGTTCCAGAGGATTATACACAGATCAAACACTCTTCAAATGAGCTAAAACAATCTGTCTTTAATCCTCAAATGTGCAGGTTAGGCTGTGGTTGGGCCCTACAAAGTACTTCTTTCCGATCTAGTCTTTCTAAGAATGGTGCGTCGTCATCATTCAGTTTAATAGTTGTAGCTGTGCTAACAGGTCATGCTCAAACCCTGCTCCAGTTCTCTGTTCTTTAGGACCATTTCTGAATCACCATTTGAACACTTGGGAAAAAAGTAACAATCCTATGACTATGCATTAATATTACTTTCATTTTTACCTCTAATATTTTGTGTATAGATAACATATGGATTCAGAATATCTTTCATATCATTAAAAAATGTTCCACTAGCAGTCAGCTCGAGCAGTTTGTCCCAACTTTCTTGCTTGATACCTTACATCCTGGTTGTTATTTTCTTTTCAACTGATCATTTTCCATCTCAGTGTGCAATGCATGACCCCATTATTTCTCAGCTGCAGCTCCCACAGCTAAACACGTTTTATTAGTAACTGACCTTTAAATGTATCTTTTGTTGTGTGCACACAAAAAAAAAAAATTCTTTGAAATAAATTTGCTGATTTTTTTAGTAAAACCATTTCATTCACATTCCTCTATCATACTATTCTAGCACAGACCAAACAAAATTCAGTCCAGCTTTGCCCAAAAATGTGTTACAGAACTCACGTTAAACTGTCTCAGATGACAGTTAACAGTTAAGCTAAGGCCAAAATCATCAGTTATTCATGTATCTGTCCATGTATCTATCTTAGAATGTTATACAATCAAACTCCTCAAAAACTCCACAACCCCATCTAAGTTTACTAAGGCAACTACAATTCTACAGTTGAAAGCAATAGCATGATTGTATTAGTTGTCGCAAAATGAAATTGAAGTGAAGGTTGACAACAAGTAAGATATGGAATAAAATGAAATGTTATCCGGGGCTCCAAGACTGAGTTGCAGAGCCAAATAAGAAAGATTGATCAACTGATAAACACAGCATAACAGTCCATAACAATTCAAAGGCAGGAATCCTCAAGCTCTGAAAGCTTCTGATGGGGGAAATTCTGGAATCAAAAGGTACACCGAAAACATGTTCTTCAAGAGCGGGGGTCGGCAAACCAAAATCTTCATAGAGCCATATTGGACCAGAAAACAGTACACATGCCTGGAGAATACAGTCAGCGTGAGCTCCAGTGACAGCTTCCAGCATTTACAGTGCACTGTTTACACGCTCCTTGAGACTTTTATTGAGCGTGTTTAGGTGACTTATATCCATATCCACCATGAAGGGCAGTTTTTCCTGCCACTCGTCTTACAGTTGTGGGTAGTTCAGGTCTTTGCTTTACAAGGATGTTTTCACGTGCTCTAAACAAGTAACAAAGCGATACGAAACCCCTCACCTGGACAACCAGCGGGTAGCAGGAGATCCGAATATTTGCTAAGTTAAAAATGTTAAGAATGTTTTTCAGGCTTGTCCTCCTATAGAAACCATATTAAAACCAAACAAAACAAAACAAAACAAAAAAACCTTCCCAGCTTTTTCCATTTTCGTGCATTTTGGAAAAAGCTCCAGGGAGCCACTGGGGTGGCGCTAAAGAGCTGCATGTGGCTCTAGAGCCGCCAGTTGCTGACCCCTGTTCTAGAAAATAATCTACAAGAAATGTAGCTGTATAGTTTTGATTGGTCACAGCAACACCTTGCAGAATATCCTTACAATCAGGCTACATTCAGACAAAATGATATGGTGTGGTAAAATATTGACATTTATTATTTTTGATTTGTGGGTGAAGGCAGCCGTGGTATGTTGATGCAGACCACGGCTGCCTTCTGTTGGAAAGTTTAAACTGATTAGAGGTAGTGTAGTCTGTCATGCTAGGAAGGCCATGTCCACATGTGGCCGGATCTTTTTGAAACCCGCATAGAAAAAAATTTGCGTCCACACGGCAGCGTTTTCGAAAAAATCTTTGTCCACACATAAGTGTGTTGATCAACACATTTATAAGCAGAACAACTCTGTAACAATTCCGAGAACAACAGGAGAGAGGACCGGGATGTGTGGAAATTCACTGTTCCTCGTGGACGATGACCTCCATCACAGAGTTCTCCACCAGGGGGCAGCACATCCTGGTCTGACCCAGAACTAACGTCGGTGTCTTTGGCGAGGAACGTGAATGAATGAATAAATAAATATATAAACTTCATGACTCATAAAGAAAGAAACAAACGAACACATATTCCACTGTCAAGCATGTTTATCAACACGTCTTAGACGTGGGGCTGTTATATGTCAGAAAATAGCCGGTGTTAACTCCGTCCATTCTGCTTGTATATGGAGGGATGGGTCATACACACGGACGTCACAGCAGTTTTCGTCGCAGGGACACGCCTCCCCAGATAGAAAAAGTTTTGGTTACAGCGTCCACACGACAACGCATACCCCCCGTTTTCAAAAGCATTTTCAAAAAGATCCGCCTATCTGTGGATGGTGGCTAGGGTAATCAGTTGGGGTCAAACCCACTGGTCAAATGCATTGCAATTATTGTTCAAGTCAACAAGTTTATTTATGTTGCTTGCAGTGCCTCAAACAACCTGGTACCCTCAGTACACTGTGCCAGCAGTATACTGAAGGTACAACAAAAAAGGTCCCCAGCTTGTTCCAGATGGAGAAAGGCCTTGTGGCCCATGAGCCAGAAGCTGGAAAATGTGTACTATCTATCTGGGGTTCACAGGCTGAATATTCACACAGTGGTGTTCTACTACACAGTTGTACACCCCATTCACTGGTTGCTACGATGTCCTATTTTGTGTGAATACAGACTTGCAGCATTTATTGATGCAAGGCTAAAGGTGGTGGGAGACACTTCCACTCTGCTTTTACAAAGAAATCCTAAGCAATGACCCAACATAACATTACTTTTGATGAGTTGCTATCACAGTAGAGAGCCAAATGAAATGTTTTCATTCTAAACCTGTCAAGTTGTTCAAGAATGACTTGATGGAGGCTTTTTGGACAAACTGGTCAGAGGTCTGTCTTCAGAAAGCAGCTGTTTGTGTAGATAAAATTGAAAGGAGCTTGTGCAGTGATTCAGTGATTGCACAGTTTTCTTTGCCACCTGAGTAAGATGCTGCTTATTCCTTTCTCATCCCCTCCTCCCATCATCCTTCCAATGGTAGCTTGTTTAGGGCCCCATCCAACACAGTTACAACGGTAAGAGTACAGAAACAAGGTGGCGGGGGCAAGAGATTTGGGAATGGTAAGTGAGGACACGCAAGCCATCCTAGCATCCCCTTTCTCTCTTCCTCTCCCTTTGGAACATTTGCAATACTGAAGCTCACGTGATATTTCTTTTGAACTGTGGTTGAGGTGATGCTGTATAGTGACATACATATTTTCTTGCGTTTCGGCGTGCGTTTTCATTCACTGAGTGTCCTCCTGAAGCTGCGTGTGTGAGCAGTATGGACTGATAATGACTTTGTTTGCACATCAATCTGAGATGTAAAAAAAAAAAAAGTTATTCATTATTTCTTTTATTTTGTTGCACCCTGATTTAAGTTGTCATAAGTTGTTTGAATTTGGAATGATTTGATTGGTTGATTGAATGGTTCATTTGTGTAGATTTTTTTTTTTTTGTTGGTTTTAATAGTTCTTGCAATGAATTAGAGAGGCCGTTGTCCGAGTGTGAATGCTTTGTGTTGCTTTGGTCACAAAAGTTCTACTCACGTTTTAAGACTGACTTGATGTTGCATAATGCCCTCAACATATTCTCTTCTCCCCTCCCCCAAAATGACATTTTCTTTGTGTTTTTCTCCCCCTCCTCCCCGTAGCATGCATCTATACATTTGAAAAACCAAATTTTGCTAAATGCTCTGTTGTTTCTTTACTTTTGTCTGTATGTTACTGAAATATTACTACAGTTGGGGAGAGCATGCTAGAAAATGTCATAAGACAGAAAATATGCAAATGACAAAAAACAATTTTGGTTTTTTAATGTTTCTGAATGCAGTTTGAATACACACAGTTGACATGAGTGTTGCAATGATGCAGTGTACTGCTTTTTTTTGTGTATTATATTTGGGAAATATGCATGCAGATTTCCTGTGATAAATACATCCCTTCTTATTACCATCATAACTCACAGACTTCTGTTTATCTGGTTATAGGTCAACAATGCAACAGCTCGAGTAATGACAAATAAGAAGACTGTCAATCCATATGCAAATGGTAAGGCCAAATATGTTTAAAACATATTTTCAACAGGTTGTCCCACCACTTAATCAATATTGTTTTAACATTGCTGTTGACAGAAAGTGAAAAAAAGATCTCCTCAAGTTAAAGCTGTACAGGATATTGCATTTCCTTACCCATTGCATAGCTGCTCCAGACTTGCTACTACACACTTAATGCATTAAGTGACTCGCCATTCTATAAAAAAAAAACCCAACAACACGTGCTGTGCAACAGATTACCATGTGTCACATTAAAAACACAATTGTCAGTTTCTATTAAACTGTATAAAGCATCATGAACATTCCCTGTAGGTGAAATGATGATTAATCTGGTCAGGGCCGTCACCAAAGGTAGAATTTTGGATCAATGAGTACATCTGCCTGAATCAAAGAGAAAATAAACACAAAAGGAATGCTGAATTAAAAATGCCTGACTCTCTGCTGGATTGAGGCCTTGACTACAGGAGATCTTTTTGTGTATCTTGTCATCATGTGTACCAAACTTTGCGAGGTAAAATGTAGAGCAGAGGCCTATGTCACTGAAAATGTTATGTCTAGCCAGTTTGATGTCTGTTCTGCTGTCTGATTCTAAACATGATTTGTCCATTTCTCCTTAAAAAAGTGATTTTTCTAAAACTTTTTTTTCTAAAGCTTCCTGTACAATATCAAAAATAAAGTGGTCAAACATGTACCATTGTTTTAACTCTTAACACTATATGCTTAATGCTGAATGCTTGCTCACCTACCTCTCATTGTATATACTGCATGTTTACAGGCCCCCTTGTGTGTGTTGGTGCCTGTTTCAGGGGCCTGCACACACACACACACACACACACACACACACACACACACACACACACACACACACACACATATATATATATGCATGTTAGTCAGTAAGTGAGTGGAAAAATAATTTCTCCAAGAAAAATCAATAAAATGCATTTCTTCTTCTTCAAACACTCATACACTTTTCTGTTGTGTGCAAACCACAGTTTCACATAATCACACTCTCTTTATGTCCATGCTACGTGAATGAGAGGCAGCCATCGGTTCAACACAAAACAATACCTGCCATAAATACATTCCTGCCTGCTAACCTTGGTTTGAAGACTATAGTTTGTTTGACCAACCATTCATTTCAACGTCTTCCCCGGTTAGACTCTCTAATGTTGTAACATTATATGTCATACTGTGCAGTAACTGTTTTTCTCATATTGATGCAGATGTGTTTCTCTTTGAGGTGCATCAAAGCCATGCGTGTCTCATGCAGACAAAGACATGACAACTAATAACATTGTGATGAATTGGGACCATGACTGGGCCCAGTGGGGCACTTCTTTAAACTAGTCTTAGACTGTCTTACAATAAACAGACATGGTCATTAAATATTTCATGTTGCTAAAGTTGTCATTTTTACTCAGCATTCCCTTAAATCTTTTTCTTGTCATGTCTTGAAGTTTGTATTCATGGCTCCCATATTAGCAATAGATGTCACGTCATACAGTCATAAATGTTAAAAAAAATTATAAAATGTGGTGACCTAATGTGGGGCAAATACTCTATATGTGTGTGTAAATTCCCAAAGATATTGGAATACATATTGGAAGTTTTGTCAAAACACACTGTATAAAAACTAACATAATAAATTTCCATAAAGTGTCTTTATTTCTCCACTATCCTGTTTCAGGCTGGAAGTTGAATCCAGTGGTCAGTGCTGTCTACAGTCCAGAATTCTATGCAGGTAGGCGAGTCTGACCTCTTCAGTCTGTCACCATTGCCTTTCCTTTGTCTCCCTCCTCCTCTTTTGTTCTTTAGTTTCTTCATCATCTTCATTCTGTCTTAGTCTCTCCACCCAAACAACACCTCATTTTAACTCTTGTCACCTTTCACTTTCCCTCATCCTAACAATATTCAATGAGGCAAGTCTGTTTAAGGCCTAAGCTGAGCCATCCCAACATTCATCTTGTCCAATTCCTAATTAACAAATCCTCCATCCTGTCATTAGCCATGCCATTAAGGTGAAGAATACCTAGATTTCATGATGACTAGAAAAGTAGCAGATGGAATGTGTGGTAGAACAGAGGAGCAGTGAAGGAAAGTTAAGGAGAAGACAGAAGTAAAACTAAATGTCCATTTCTGCAGGAATAAAATCAGTTTTACAAGATGGTTGTTTGCTTTATTCGTTCCCACATTCTTTTAGTAACTAGATAGACTTCTATGGATCTACTACAGTTTGCAAATTTGGACAATTTTGGTAGAAAATGCTACCAATAAATATATGCTGCAATATTCTACAAATACCTATTAAGTATTTTTTAGGATGAATGAAATTAAGGTCTGTAGGTTTGTTTTTGCTGTTCATACTGCTCTGTTGGCATGATACAGCTTACTTGTGATATTTTTGCTAATTGAGCATGGTGACTTGTTGTTGAGTCCTCCTTAAATCATTGATTAATTGTTCAGCCAAAGCCTCAACGATGTGAAGCTACTAGAGTGTAGTAATGAATGGTTGTCTTCCTAGCTTCATGTCATCTCCACAGGCGAAAAAGATTAACTTTAACTCATCATAAAGACTATATTTGATCGCCAACTACCAAATAATATTATGCACCTGCAGGACATACAATAACACTCCATGCCAGCTGATCATGGTATTTAATTATTAACGGCCTCCAATCGTTCATTTATTGTCGATACCCACTTTTTCCAGATGAGGGGTACTGGAGCCTGTGCCAGCTGACTGGGGGCATGAGGCAGGGGACACTCCGGGCGTGATGCCAGTGCACCCTGGAGCCACATGGAGACAGACAAACACTCACGCACACACTCACACCTACAGGCAATTTGGTGTCATCACTGCACCTGAAGTGCATGTTTTTGGAGGTGGGAAAATGCCGGAGAACCTGGAGAGAACTCACGCAGACACGGGGAGAACATGCGAACTCTGCACAGAGTGGGACATGAACCGGGAACCGCTGTGCGGCGACAGCGCTACCCACTGCACTACTGTGACACAGCCTCCAATCATAAGTAACCTTAATGCCAACAATTATCACTGTATCAGAGAAAAGCCATCTGTGTGTGTTCTCACTTTATTCATATTTTTCTTCTCATTCATTGATTTATTTTTGGCTTGACAACCAATCAAAGTTGCTCCTGGTTAATGCCAACAGAGCAGGACATGTCACAAAAAGTAAGGGTGGCAGATTGTCAGACCTTACCCAATGGCAGACCATTACCCTGCTGTGTACCATTGTTCAGCAAGACATTGACTTGGTGGTGGAGCCTATTAGTGACTAAAATCAAAATGAACTATTCTTGTGCCAGACTGCAGTGAATCAAGCCAGTGACAACATATACAGTATGCACTGCACCAGTATCAGGAAATATAATGCTCCATACCAGTAGGTGGCAGCAGACAGTATTCAACAGTCGTAAAGAATACCTAGGATCACAGACATGCAGACCACTGACATGGTAAAGTTGTAGTTTCACACATTTTCACTATTTCACATCACGCTCTCTCAATGCTGACGTGGTTTCACCTGGTCTTGCCATCCTTTTTTTCAGTTGACCATGTTGTTTTGTAATTTGGAAACAGCTTCAGTATGTGTCTACTCAGCACTGATTCACTTTTACTGTATGAGGTAATCCAGGGAATTTATTCCACAAATGGGCTTTGCACAAGTTTAAAATCAACAATATGTCATAGAGTTGCCAACAGAGGCTGACTAGTGCAAACAGACTTAGACACATAGCAAAGCTGGAGCCTCAGTTGTTAGCAGAGGATCACATATTGTCTGAGGAGCATCTGTCAGTTTTGTATGCCAGGGCCTTAAAAAAATGTCACAAACCTTTGTCACTTACTAAAAACATCAGGTTGAAGAAAAACCTAAAACAAAGCAGTTTGAGGTTAGATTACAAAAACAAAGTTTTTCATGGTTAACATTCAGACATGAACTTTTGAATTTGTGAGGCAGACTCCAAAATACAATGCATGGGACCCACAGCTCCCTTCAGTAACTTCAATCAAACAAATGTGCAATTTCTATCTAGTTATTTAACATATTATATCAATTAAAAAGTAGTAAACAACAGCATTAAGTTGTATTTGTGACAATTCATTTAAATTGTAAAGACATTAGTGAAATCGAGGAAAGTATCAACAATGTGAGTTCTTGGGTCGCCTGAACACTCAACTCTCAAAGGTGAAAAAAGAAGAATAGGAACAATTTCCAGCTTCAGTCCTCTCCTTGTCTCTTTGAGACAGTCTTATCCTTTTGCTCAAACCTTCCATTTTTCATCAGGTCAATGAATGATTAACTGTTTCTATTAGCATTTTATTAGATCTCCTTTTTGAAGAGATGTATAATTAGGGTTGGAAATGGCACCTCGATCTCCTTCTCAACCTTCACTCACCCCAGCTCTCAAATTAAGCTTTGTGTCAGTCGTCCTCCATTAAGATTAATGATAAGTTAATAACAATACCAGTGCAATAGCTCCGTTCCAATGTCCCTTTCTGGCTTTATACTTTCTTTCTGCTCATGTTATTTTGAATAACTAAAATTAAGGAAGACTTAACATCCTCTCTCTAAGATTCAAATAATAATTCTAACTGTAGGTATAGTCTATTATTTGTCAGGACATGGTCCAAATCATAAGACAAGTTAATACTAGCTGAATGATCTACAGAATGATCATTGTTTTAATACAGGAACTACAGCAGATATTTTAATATGTATTATCTGGAGTCTCTTCTGTAACTAAATACCTTCAACAAGGTTCTGTCTGTTAGCATTCACATAGCCAGAGCGTCAAATGCATCATGAACATTAAGAATAAACATTGATTCAATAAAATCTGGTCTGTGCTGTTCCAACCCAACAATGTCCATGATTTCATAGTCAAGACTGTTGTTAACAGGATATATAACGAGACAGCAAGCAGCCTCACTTTACCTCAGATTGCTCAATCTTTTTCTGACTGGGTTGAGGCTTGTAATTGGCAAGTGCCTGTTTCCATCTGCCACAGTGGCGCAGTGGGTAGCGCTGTCGCTGCACAGCAAGACGGTTCCGGGTTCGAGTCTCGTTCTGTGCAGATTTTGTATGTTCTCCCCGTGTCTGTGGGGGCTCTCTCCAGGTTCTCTGGCTTCCGCCCACCTCCAAAAACATGCACTTTAGCGTTGGCTGGTCTCAAATTTTCCGTGGTTTTGTGTGAATACATGTTTGTGTGCCGTTCATGGGGCTCCGCAGTGTACTGGCATTTCGCCTGGAGTGCACCCCGCCTCTCGCCCCGAGTCCGCTGGGTTGGGTTCCACTATTCCTGCGACGTGCAACAGCTGAAGAATCATTTAATGAAAACAAATGAATGAATGTTTCCATCTTTCTTTAGATCTCCAAAGTAATATTTTCCGACATTTTAAATATGCAATCTGATTTTCTATAGTTAGGCTAATGTATTTAACCCTTATAGCCCTATGATCGCAGGGGCGCGATCACATGATGTTTTTAAACCATTCTTAACAAATAGAGTCTGTCACCTGGATTGCCGTGTGCATGTTTACGCGACAGTATAAATGTGAAACTGTCTTCCGCGTTTGTTTTGGAGCCGATTGATCCCAAAAAACCAGAGATACTGTATGATTGTTTACATTTGATCTAAGACAAGTGGTTCAAATGGCTTCTATTATTGGTATAATTAGATGGCAGGCGCCATGTCCAGGTAGTCGCCATTGTACAAACGGTGATGCATGTATTAACGTGATTCGAACATCTCTTGCGATTCGTGTATTTTGTCACGTGCTGCAAACATGTCTCGTTATTCATGCATTTTACATGGCACTGTGTCTTATTTTGAAAAACCCCTTTGAAGAGTGGCATAAGTGACACAAATTGTGTGTAGTTATATAAGAAGCCCATGGCAACCTTTTTTGAGTTCAAAATCAAATTGATGAGCATGTTTTTGTTATGAGCAATAAAATACAATTCTTGCATTTTTGAATTTGACTGTGTGTGTGTCTATTTTGCCCCAATATGTCAATATAGTAAGTTATAGGGAAATTATAACCATCTCTTCATATAGCTGAAGTTGTGATGAAGGGAAACAAACCAAGCTTGGGTATGTGAAATCATTTTTAATGTGGTATATAGAGACAAATATCAAATGTACCAAAAAACGGCCAAAATAGGTCAGGGGTCTAAGAGTTAATATTCAGTTGTATTCAGTGATAGTAAAATCACAGATAAAAATGCATGAGGTGAGGCAAACAGAACTGTCCCTCACTGAAAGGGGCATATGAAAACACAACGTCTTCACGTTGCTGCAATTTTTCTCAACAGATGAAGCAGTGTTGCAATATCCAAATCAAGTGTACTGCTGTAGTTTGTTCATTCTAAACATTTGCTCCAAAAGAAAACCAAACATAGAGGATATTATATCTAACCGTAAAAAATTGTCAAAACTGGACTAACGATCAAAATGGAATTTAATTAATAATGGCACACCAACTCTGGAGGTTAAAGATCTGCTTCAAACATTAGGTCAGAAACCCAACCCTGCCAACTTTGGTTCCTACTTAAGCCTGAGCACCACTTTTCCCCAGAATATAGACATTAGTCGGTTTCTACGGGGGGACAACCCTGTCAATAATTTAAAAAAAAAAAAGACATAACAGCCAGGTATTAACAGAGTTTGTTTTACAGGTCTACATTGCTGGCACTAACTTTAATCCTGACATGAATTGTCTTCAGTGTTCATGTTGGTGAAACTCCCTTGAACACAAATAAATACATTGTGGGTTCCTTTCCTGCTAAGAAGTTCACAGAGATGTGAATAAAAGGAGGAAATGCTTCAGATGACAGGAAATGGGAAAGAAGAAATGACCACATGAAGCTTGACATCAGAGCAAACTGTTCACTTAGTCTGAGATTTTCTGAGTCATTTTAACATGAAAAATGAATCTGCGGGGTGTTAATGTTACGTTTTGCAGACCGCTAATGTTGGCGAGGATTTAGCGTATCCATATCCCTGGTCCTGAAACCTCATGAGGACATCTTCATCATCTTAAAATTAAATATTTAATGTCTTTTAAAGTTTGTGTTAAATATGAATGTTCTGTTTGGACTCATATGGCCTGCCATTAACCAAAAAAAAAAGAATCAGGCCTGTTGTTTATTTTTTCATGATTCCCCCCCTTTGTTTTCATTTTTACAAACTGCGCCTTGGATACACCCATGATAATTGTTTTTAGTGATTTTGAATGTCATGCTGCTAATTTGATGGCAAATACACCACTATGTTTGGCTTTTGAATTTGTAAATCTATATCTAATGTCAGTGCCTCAGGAGCCATGAACCTCATCACACACCACTGCTATTGGTTGATGTAACATTGCATCTGAGTGACAAACAACTGCAATTGGACAGTTTCTCAAGATAGACAGAATTTTGAAACATACAGTATATTAAAGGGGTCCTATTATGAAAAACATTTTTCAGGTCTCTCCCTAACCCGACCAAATCCTAGAATCTGGAAAACAAACGCTTCCTGCATCAATAGATATTTGGAATCTTTTTGGTTCATGGCTGGAAAGAATCAAAAACGATTGGCTTCAAAAAGCGCCGAACCTTACGTCGTCTCTGGATGATTGATAAAGTAAATTGATCTATCCTGAGTCATATTTGACTGTCCACCCGGATAAGTCATCCCCGAGGGGGAGTTTGTTCAGGCTACGGTAGCAGTGTGTGGTAATGTCCTAGCTCAGAGCTACACACAGAAAGTTCCTCACAAACAGTTGAAATCAGCTAGCATTTGGCTAACTAGTTAGATCCAGTTAGGTGTGTGTGTGCGCGCGCGTGTGTGTGTGGTTTGTGATCAGGCTACGGTACCACTGTGTTATAACGTCCTGGCTCAGAGCTACACAATGAAAGTTCCTCACAAGCTGCTGAAGTCAGCTAGCATTTGGCTGACTAGTTAAGTGCTTCTTCAGTCAGGTGTGTGTGTGTGTGTGTGTGTGTGTGTGTGTGTGTGTGTGTGTGTGTGTGTGTGTGTGTGTGTGTGTGTCCGCCTCAGGCTATCCCCAGCATCAACGCGAACACATAACCAGTTACACATTAATTACTTATTCAGAATAATGGTCTGTTTTTTGGTGAATGAAAGTAGCTTTAGCTTTTCTAAGTGATCGGAGAGCTATGTGTATACACACACACACACACACACACACACACACACACACACACACACACACACACACACACGTTTCATTAGCTTGCATTAGCTTCGCTCCCCTGTTATCCATGATCTCTCGTTGTCCATGACGATTGTCGGAAAACACAGCTTTAATTGTCTCACTGGCCGGTCTCATCGTGTTTACACGAGTCTTTGTTCTACAGACTGAGGAAGCAGCTCCACACTAAGCGCCAAGAAATCAACCGTTATATTATGAGAAACAAGAGTGCAAAACATGAGAAGAATTAGAGCGAAATACGTAGCAGCGAAGTTACTGATAGTTAAAAAAGTTCCAGACTATGGCGATCGTTCGATCTGTTGCGGGTGTGTTCACGTTTCGCACGTAAACAAAACGCACGTAAACGCAAGAGGGAAGTTGATAGAGGCAGTTCAGAGGGGGGAGGGGGAACGGAAGTGGTTTTAACTATATTCAATCAAAGATATTGAAGACCACCGATCAATTTGGGGCAAGACATTTCAAATACAGTGTAGTTGGACATCTGGTAGCTGAATGACATGAATTAAAAAAGCACAATATGAGACATTTAATGGCTACTGTTACAGGCCATTGTTTTTGTAGTTAACATTTCACACAACTTAGTTAAAATAGAGGTCGACAGTGGTGCTCATGTTCAGCTAATGGCCATACATTTTCATACTCAGTTCTTGTGCTAGGAGAGAACATATTCAGAATTGAGAGTTGAGAAAGTTCATCAAAACTGATTTGTAAGAACCTTCTTGTATTTTGTTGTTCAGATACAATACAAAGACAGAATGGTCATCATCTCCCATTTTTTGTCTCCAGTACCTGGGTTTCCCTATCCACCAGCCAATGCAGCAGCAGCATACAGAGGAGCCCACCTACGAGGTCGGGGACGGACAGTCTACAACACGTTCAGGGCAGCTGCCCCACCTCCTCACATTCCAGCTTACGGAGGGTGAGCATCCCACTTTTGCTCTTGTTTTATTTCTTTGTTCTCTCTCTCCCTCATCCAGTGGCAAGTTCATAAATCTCTGTGCCCATAGTAAGAGCTGTGCATGCTGGCCTCGCCTCACAGTGATAACACTCTCCCCCACTTCCACAGCATGCTGAATTAATCAGTAGGCACGTACTAAGATATGTGCCTTTGCACGGATTAATGGGAAATTTGGCCTTGTCCTGTGGTTTCATTGAGTGAGGCTGTCTTAATGGTGGAATGTGAGGTTGTCCACTTAAATTCAAACTGGAATTCCAGAAAAATTAAAGAGCACCCAGCAGCAGCTCTTTCTAACCCTCTATGGGTGACTGATTGAAAGACGAGCGTAGGTGAGCTGTGTATCATGAACAGTCAGATTAGAGTTTTCACATCTTTTTGTTATATTTAATTTCATTTTTCATTATTCTCTTTCTCTGCATCAAATATATTGAAACATTTAGCTTAATTACCAGATTGACAAACAAAATGGATTTTTATGCAAATGTTGATTTCTGTATACAGTAATCCCTCGTTACTGGCGGTTAATGTGTCCCAGGACCACCCGTGAAAAACAAAAATCCGCAATGTAGTATTATTTACGTATAATTTAAATGTTTATGAACCCTCACGATACTGATCTTAAACTACCGTATATCTATATTGCCCTTTGGGAGCCATTGCAAGGGTTTCACAAAGAAAAATGTCCACGTCACGAGGCAAAAGTGAACTTACAGGAGGAACCGTGAGCCTCGGAACACAGTGCACACATGGATGCTGTCAGCCAATAGCATGCGCGTACGGTCTCACGTGACTACAACTCATGGAGACACTTGATTCCTCGCCTCTCGCTGTCTCCCTTGTCCTCAAGAAGATGAACCTTACATCTCATCGAGGAATATGTAATGTATATAATTTTAAAAATCTGTGATATAGTGAAGCCACGCATCTTGAAGTGCGAATAAGCGAGGGAATACTTTATTCAAATGTTAATGGTAGATTTCATAAAGAATAATAAATGGCAATATGATGGCAAAACAGAAAGAGCCAACATTAAATCGGACAAAGCTGACAGTCATGTGTTAAAATATTTCACTCATGTAAACAATATAACAATCAGCTCATTAAACAAAGCAGAACAGGTATTTAAACCTGCCAGTTAGTCAATTTTATTACAAATCACAGCAAAAGGTTATGGAAGTTTCCAAGACAAAAACGTCTTGACTATACTTTTAAAAACAAAATTTAGCAGACCCATCAATTCCCAGTGAGCAAGATCTTGTAAACAGTGGTGAAATAAAACTGTCTTTTAACAAGGAAAACTTAAATCTCAAGCAGATCTAAGATGGAAAGGTGGACAGCTTTGGGCTGTGGAACTTTGGATGTGAGTAGAAGGGTTATGAGCTTGCATGGAGCCACTGCAGAGTAATACTATGAAACCTTTGAAAAACACATAGAGAAAACTCAATAGTATGACAGGAGAGTAGACAAATAGGGAATTGAAGCTGGCATTTAATCAAGCCAACCGAGTTTAAAACACCAGGTATTCAGTCCAACAGGCAAGCAAATCTACAAAAAGGCAGGCTAAAGGCAGAAACCAAGAATCAGGCAAAATCATAACATGAGTAACCAAACAGGAAACATGATGCTGGAAAATAGTACGAATGCTAGCAATCTGGCAGGGAACTGAAGGTGGAGCAGACTATATGTTGGCTAGAGGCTGATTGAGAGATTGCTGGTGATAGAGACAACACAGATGAAGGGAGTGAGCTTGATTGAAATGAAAGGAGATGTTAATGTAGATGGCTCCTGACGTTCCTCCAGGCCGTTCACGGTGATCCTGATGAAAATCTGATGAGGGACAGATCCTGGATGTTACAAGCTGGAATCCAAGAATGCTCCTCTGGAGACTATCTCTCCAAGTCCATGAATGACCTTACGCCGTCACTGAGATCTGATCAGGTGCCGAACAATGTAGACTGAAGCTCCATAAATCTGTTAGGTAGGGGTCTGGAGGAGGGTTGGAAAGAGCTTTCACAGAGTGGGTTGCGGGCGGAATCCTAATGGTATGAGGCAGCTGAAGACAGGCAGCTGAAGTGTTAGACACTTGACATGAGGAATGGGCCCATAAACCGAAGTGACAACTTGACAGATTCCACTGTGGAGAAGGTCCATCTGGATAACCAGACACGTTCTTAAGTGGTATAAAGGGGAACAAAACGTCAAACCAGAAATGAGAGGTGAACTGGTGCCCCTGGTTGGAAACCACATCACTTGGAAGCCCATGGAGTGGAAACACATGAAATACTATGACTTTGGCTGGCTTCTTTGACTGAGGGTATCTTGAGCAGTGACATGAGGTGAGTTGTCTGAGAGAATCTATCACAGTGAGAATGACCTTGTTACCCTCTGAAACAGGTAGCCTTCTGACAATGTCTAGAGAAATGTGCGACCAAGGACAATGAGGTACAGGCAGTGGCTGGAGAAGTCCAGATGGCACTAGTTCTGAGTTCTTGTGTTGAGAGCAGATGGGGCACACAGCAAGAAATTCCTTTGATTCCTCTTCTGGGAAGGACAATCAAAATCATTGCCACAGCAGAGTCATGGTTCATCTCACCTCTGGGCGACAAGCCAAGCAGGAGATACCCCACTGCAGGACCTGTGAATGGATACTGACAGGGACAAACAAGCCGTTGTCAGGGCAAATGCTAGGAGTAGGATGCTCCACCAGTGAGCATTTTACCTTATCCTCAAATTCCATTGTTACGGACTCAATGATGCAGGTAGGTTAGATGGTATTGTCAGGCTGTGATGCTGAGTGATCCAAATGAAAATTGTCTGAAGAGATAGATAGATAGACAGCCAGACAGACTTTAAAGATCCAAAATTGGTAAATTCATAAGAGAGCATCGGCTTAGTATTCTTTTCAAAGTTCTTGTGGCCTGTCCAAACCATAAATGAAACCTCCAAGCCCTCCACGCCAGTATGTCCACTAATCTTGGGCCAATTTATAGTAGTAAATCTCATTTACATAGTTCCTTTCTGCAGGTGAAAGCTGGCAGGAGAAGAAAGTACAGGGTCCTCAGCCAACCTTTGGGGTAACACTGCCCCCACTCTAATGTCTGAAGCATCTGCCTCTACTATAAACTAATGGGTGGGGTTTGGGAAGATGAGGACAGAAGCAGAGCTAAAGCAGATTTTCAAATCATGGAACATTTTCTCTGCAGTCGGACACCTCTTGAAAAGGATTCTCTGAGAGGTGAATGCAGTAAGTGGAACGGCTACAGAGCTGTAGTTTCTGATGAATCATCAGTCGTAGTTGGCAAACTCCAGGAACCAAGGACACTCCTTGCTAGTTGAAGAAGTGGGACAATCAGACTAAATCTTTTATGGGTCCATCTTGATCCCTCTGTGCTGACAAAGAATACTTCCATCCATCCATCCATCCATCCATCTTCCTCCGCTTATCCGGGGTCGGGTCGCGGGGGCAGCAGTTTAAGCAGGGAAGCCCAGACTTCCCTCTCAGATGCGTAATCTGTAATTCTTGAGGACCCGGGACTATGTGTCAAACACGATTTGTCTGCAGCACTGGAGCCCCACAGGGAACGGTCCTAGCTCCTTACATATTCACCATCTACACTGCAAACTTCTCCTACAACTCCCCCACTTGTCACCTGCAAAAGTTCTCTGACAGCTCTGCAATCATGGGCCTCATCAACAATGGGGATGACAGTGAGTACAAAGAACTGACCCAGGACTTTGTGGACTGGTGCCAGCGGAACCACCTCCAGATCAATACGGGGAAAACTAAGGAACTGGTGGTGGACTTCCGCAGGCGAGCACTCTGCTCGGTAACACCAGTGAACATCCAGGGATTTGACGTTGAGATGGTGATGTCTTATGAGTACCTGGGTATTCACCTGAACAATAATCTGGACTGGTCCAACAACACAACTGCTCTCTATAAAAGCAGTCAGAGCAATCTCTATCTGCTCAGGAGGCTGAGGTCTTTTGGGTGCAGGGGCCACTCCTGAAGACCTTCTTTGGCACCGTAGTGGCCTCGGCTATTTTCCGTGGGGCAGTCTGCTGGGGGACAACTGCAGCCCATAGGCATAACTGCTGCCAATAGGAAATGACTTAGCAGGCTGTAGTGGCCTCGGCTCTAGAATGCCCCCTGGACAGGTGGTGGGACAGAAGAGTATGACAGCCAAGCTGTCACCAATGATGAAAAAAAACTCCCACCCCTTGCAGTGCATGTTAACATCAATGGAGAGCTCCATCAGCGATAGGTTGCTTCACCCAAAATGCATGGCGGAACGCTGTTGCAGGTCTTTCCTTCCTATGGTGGTCAGACTGTATAACAAGCGCTGCTCCTAATCCACCATAAACAATCAATCACGCACACAATGTGTTGACCAGTGTAGTTTGAAGTTGGTAGTTCTTAGCTGATGACGTAGATTTTTAATTGTTAATTGTCCCATGGAGACTGTAAATTTTTTAAAATTATTAAATTGTTAATATGTATATCTGTACATACCTATGTACAGTATGTATGTATGTATGTATGTTTAAACCCTCTTTTCCCTGCTGCCGCAATCAAGCTAATATAAAGGTCATCTTATTGACATTGGCTGACTCTCTAGGAGCCTCCAGATGACCCGGCGAACATGTAGCAAGT
The DNA here is from genome assembly GCA_013358685.1 of Antennarius maculatus. NCBI lineage: Eukaryota > Metazoa > Chordata > Actinopteri > Lophiiformes > Antennariidae > Antennarius > Antennarius maculatus. The sequence goes on along the minus strand of CM023620.1, from coordinate 19,539,695 downwards.
GCTCCTGCTTGGACCTGGACCTGATGTCCAGATACAAAAACAGATTGACATTGAGCATATTGCAGAGTACATCATTAACCAGGACCTGGAGAACTATAGGATCATTAGTAAGATGAAAAAGAATTATTAAATATTTGTATGCCCACTGGGGGTGTTAAGGGTCATTTTAAACTCATTCCCCTCTCTGATGCAAACAAGGTGGCAAGCATTCCTTAGCTTGGAAAAAGCAACATGTTGTAATATTTCAAATGGGAGAAAATGCCTGTTCTTGACAGTGATGTCAATAAAGCTTCTGTAGTTGATGCAGGGTCTCACAGTCTTGTCGTTCTTCTCGACTAAAAAACAAAAAACAAAACCTGCACCAGCAGGAGAGAAGGAGTATTGGATAATCCATGCTGCCAAGGAATCCTGGATGTAAATCTCCATCACCTTAATCTCTGAGGCTGCCAAAAAATCGAGCCTCCCTCTCAGGACCGATGTTCCTAGAAGGAAGTCTATAGCACAGCCATATGGTCAATGTAGCATCTTCAGACTTACTGAAGATCATCCGGGGATTATCCAGCTGATCCTTGATATGGTCCGAGACTCCATTGTAGAATGCATTGTAAAGTGAGATGGCATTCCAATCACTCTCTGCTGTGAGGTTGAGAAAGTCAATGGAATACTCATCCACCAACCTCCCATCCTGACTGATGGTTAAAAGCCCTTGAGCTGCCTCTCTCCTAGGAGTTATGTGGTCAAAGACCTTATTCACCTTGGAAGAAAAAAAGTCAACTAAAGTGCAAATGGGTGACTGTCTCTGCCACTCAGCAGTTCCCCAGTCTCAGGCTCTGCCCAAGAGCAGGAGACGATGTATGCCACTCGGGACTACTTGGTGGAGAAGGACGAGGGCTTTTGTTTGAAGGTGAATGAGCAATGAACCACGAAAGAAACACAGGTGCTTGGAATCCCAGAACAGTAATCCTGAGGTGGCATGCGGGCCTCAGAGACCGTTGGTGTCCACACCTATGGGTGTGAAACAGAGGTGGATTCTGGATAACTCGCTAGAGTTTTAGGAAGTCTCCTAACTTGCTCCTGGAGAGTCTCCATGCTGCATTTCAGTGAAACAGCCACCATCAGTGAAACAGCCTCTGCCAAGAATGCAAGTTGTTGACCATGGCATTTTATCAGGTTGCCTTGTATGGACGTCTCCGGCTGATGGCTGGATTCATAGTGGCCAGATGGTTCTTTCTCCTAGTTTTAAAAACTAGCAGAACGAACCCCAAAACACAACAGCGGAGTAGACTAATAGGGGAATTGTAGTTTTTATTCAGTCAAGCTAACAGCTCAAAAACAAAAGAAAAAAAAGCAATAGAATTGATAGAAAGCAATCCTGGAAAATAGTGTGAATGATAGTGATCTGGCATGGAACTGATGGCTGATTGGTTTGATTGAGTTCAGGGAGGTGGACAAGGCTCTAAAATATAAGCAAATATTGATTTGAAAAGACAAAGAATGAATAAGAGACAAAATATCCTCAGATGTTAGCGGAATTTGCGACAACATGTGACATATATTTTATACTAGTTGTGATCAGAAGTCATGCAACAGCATTACAGATCAGCTAAAGAGTTTCATTTGGTAGGTTTATTGGCGCAGCCTGACGAAAGGGTGTTGCAATAGTCCAGCCTGGAAGTAACAAATGTGTGGGTTATTTTTGTTATTGCATTACTTTTGTGTTAATTGCTAGAATTAAAATTCAAGGATGATTTATTATTAATTGTAAAAATTGTAAGCAATCTGACAAAAACAACTTGAAATAGCTTGCAATTTCCCATTCAAGTATTCAAGTTTGTGTTGTCTCTGGTGCGATACAGCTTACACCATAGCCCACCTCCATAATGAGATCTAACAGCACAGGAACAGGGACCAGTCCCTCATCTGGAATTCATCTCTTCAGTATGGTTAGATCTTCTGGGACAAATTTTTTGTGTTTGCTAAGTTTGCTTCATTTGTTAAGTGGTTGATGCGATCCACTTCACATTGTAAATGCTATAAAATACAAATATTTACATCAAATGCATGTTGGTAAAATTCTGTAGCTCACTGAGTTGAATTTGCAGTTCAATATTTAATTTACATATTAATAAAACATTAAGTATTGTAAATTAAAAACAATGGTTCATAGAAACATTTACAACTTCAGAACATAAATTTATTTTATTTTGCATTTCTATTCACAGAAAATGTCTGTATATTTCAATACAGTTTATATAGCAAAGAGTTCATGTTAATGCTTGACAGTAAAACCAAGAATGGCACAAATTCCACTGCCAAGACTGAACATGTACACTTGAATTCAATCAAATTATAACTTCACCCGGGACATAACGAATAAATCCAGATCTTGATTTCTCTTTGCCTCCGACATACCCAAACCTCCCACCAAATTTTATGAAAATCTGTTTTCATATTCTATTGTGTGTATATTCATGTCGGTAGACTTTAAAGATCCCAGAGAAACAGTAACTTCCTTGGTCTTTCTGAACCGCTGTTATTTCACTCGCACAACAGTGCCTGGTTATAGTCCCCTTTTGTTATCATGGAGCAGCTGCCTGCATGAACATATATTTAATATACAGTATATGTTCTAAATGGGGCGGCAGTGATTAACGCTGTTGTCTCTTTGTGATTTCTTTCTTCAAAAAAATCCATCCAGTCCTCCTTCAAAAATGAATGACAAGGTGGAAATGTATGTGAAAGAAAGACAAAATATGCCTAATCCAGCCTCTTCATCTGGATACATCTCAAAATTTAACAGGCTTTGCCATTGCTTGACACCTCCATCACATTTGATTGCTTCAATTTTTTTACATCCTACTGAAAAACAAATAAACGAGTAAATAATGTACAATATTGAGCAGAAAATCACCTTGGTGTATGTAAAAAAAAGAGCCTGGACGTCAAATCATCAGGAAATATTCTTCAGTGGACTGTGATTGAGATTTAGTAGTATGTCAGAAAGCATGATTACTGATCTGAGTCCCAGACCACATTCTTCCCCCAGTTGTCAAAAGGATTGAATCGTGAAGTCAGCCTGAAAATATGGATGAATTGCTACATTCACTTTAACAACCAACTCTGTCAAAAGCAAAATGAAATAGTTTCTTTGAAAATGGTTTCTGCACATATGGACCAGAGAGAAAATCATAAATGAGAACTTATCGATTCATAGAACGTTATATAATGCCGGCAGAAATTCAAGTAATGTTTAGCTGCTAAAGACCTGTCTTTACATTAACGAGTTCAAGGTAAAGGTGGGACTGACCAGAGATCAGCTCCGAGCCCCTTCCTGCTAGCAGTGGTGATAGAAAGCCTGACAGATAACCAGGTTGGACTATGATGTTTGTAGATGACATTATGATCAGCAGTGAAAGCAGGGACCAGGTGGAGGAATATTTAGAAAGTTAGTGGAACGCATTGGAAAGGAGAGGAATGAATTTTATCTGAAGTAAAACAGAATATTTGTGCATAAATGAGAGGAACAGTGAGGCTACAGGGAGAAAAAATAGCGGTGAGTGTCATAAGGAGGTGAAGAAAAAGATCCAAGCAGGTTGGAACAAGTAGAGATAAGGGTCTGGTCTCTTATGTGACAGAGTAATCTGCTAAAATGAAGGGCAAAGATTAGAAGACAGTGATGAGGACAGCTATGATGGACGGATTGAATGACAAAGTTAGAGCGAGTAGACTCTGATGGTTTGGACCCATCCAGAGGAGAGATGGTGAGGACGTTGGTAAAAGAATGATGAGGATGGAGCTACTAGGCAAGAGGGCAAGAAGAAGACCAAAGAGAAGGTTGGTGATGGAGTGAGGAAGACATCAGGGCTGTTGGTGTTAGAGAAGAGGAAAAGAAGATAGTCTAATACAGAGTTTGTTTTACTTCAAGGAAGTAGTTCATCCCTGGGATGTGCTTCAAGAAACATTTGTGCCTCCCAATGTGGTGGCAGAAAGGCTTTCTTAATGATCACTGAAAAACTGAATAATCTAAAGGAATGACCATATGAAAACATTCAGGTGAGTGCTATATTTATGCACTATGCAAAGATTCAGCTGACACATGTAGATTCCTGGTTGGTGACACAAGCCACATCGTTTGGGCCTTCCTTCACAGTCCTGGAGTCTCATATTTTGGCGATGTTATCTTTCTATCCTCTCAGAAGGGAAGTTAACAGCACTTCACCTCTTCGATCACAGTGTTCTTGTCCTGTCCTTGGCTGCGTGGCAATAAGGACATTCCCCCCAGATCTTTGCCGCTAAAAGGTGTGAGGATCTCCCTGCTTCACGAATGTTTTAGTAAATACTTCCCCTCACCAACATGACGTTTATGCATCCCAAAAGTAATAACAGAATATATGGTAGTAGCGTATGCATAGACTAAATTTTGTCAATAGTACAATATAAAAACTAAACAAACCATTCATTTTAATCTTCTTCTTTTTCTTCTTCTTTTGATTAAAACTTTTTCCTTCAGGGGTCACCACAGCGAATCAAAATGTTAACGTTTTTATTGATAACATCATAACTGTTTCAGTAAAAAAAAAAAAAGAGTAAAATTATATATTGTATCAAAATGTTAAAGCCTGGTAGTCATTCAAAAACAGGTTTAAAAGTAAAGATCTAATACAGTTTTCACTTTTGCTTTTCTCCCAATGGTTTTCTTTGCCTTCAATTCTTATACTGTACTGTATTCTCCTGTGGACACTGCACCAAGCTGACAGCCTTCTCCACACAAATTTCAGGAATATATGTCGACAATATCGGTCTGTTTTTCTTCATTAACTTTTGATTGATTTTTATACAGGAAAGCACTCATTGTCACTTGCTTTTTCTCTAACTTTTGCATCTTTTTTGAAGGCATGGTGATAATCAATCAATCAACCTTTATTTGTACAGCGCTTAATCACATCAGCAGACATTTCAAAGCGATTTAACAGACAGAGAAACCCATCAGGACTCTCCAAGCATTAGCGACAGCTTATGCTTTCTATGGAGGGTCTCACTAACTCCTCGCTCCCACTGCAGCGTGTAAAACGAGCAGACGTCGTGTTGCTATTTGGTCGATTTTAATGAGGCAGAATCACGCAGTTGAGTCTCGTGACGAGAAAATATAAGGACGATTTACGGGTTCCAAATTTAAGTGGAGAAATGGAAAAATTGTGAATATTTTTGTTGAAATTTAAAGCCTGCGTCCCGGGGATGCACGCCCTAACAGGAGAAATCAAAAGGAAAAAAGCAGTTATTCTTGCTTAAAATATAATCAGTGCAGAGTAGTCTGCATCAAACACACACTTCCAAAACTCCTGTTTGCCTAAGGCTTTCTGCTAAAAATATGAGTATTGTCTTCAGCCACTGAAGGTTGTCACCATCTCTAGTGGCATCAAAGTAATTATGCAGGATGACGAGGACGTGGTTGCTAGGAAGAACACTCAGCCTTGGTATGGACAAAGAGATATGTGTTCTAAAGTGTGCTTTCATTAATGCTGCTGCAATACTTAATTGCCCTGGTAGCAGTCTGATAGTGAATTATTAATGTGGACCATGATGTGTTTTTACTAAAACTGTCTCAAGTGGCAACAAACCAACTCTAAATAAATTGTGTGACATATGGATGGGTCACAAGATTATTTGTGTTCATAAAACGTTCCTTCATACCTGTAGGATGACCTGGTATAAGAACCTTTAACATCAATAAGCCAATATCTGCAGGAAGCTTTGCTGCTGGTCCACAGAATATGTTTTAATGAGTCAAATAACTCGACCACCCTGACATTTCAGAAGTTATTGATTAATGGAGATGGCACAAATGGTGTAGTGCATTGACTGGTGATATTAGGTGCTTGGTCCTCTGAGGAGCTCTTCATTTTGAATAGAGCTCCATCATAGAGAGTCTCTGCTCATTGTATTGAAAAGGAGAAAGGCCTTGTCTCGCAGGCAGAAACATTTATACAGTGCACAGAGGCAGGATTCCTATCCTTACTGAACACCTTCATGTTATTAAACTATAGAATCAATACACGGACATCCCTTGTTCCTCGCGGTTAATGCATTCCAGGACGATCACTTTAGAAGTTGTTTGGGAGCCATTGCAAGGGTTTTACAAAGAAAAAAAATCCACTTCACAAATCAAAAGTAAACTTGGCAGAGAAACCGTAAGTCTCGGAACACAGTGCACACACGGATGCTGTCAACCAATAGCATGCAGGTACGGTCTCACGTGACTACTACTAAGAATCTGCAATGTCGTGAAGCTGTGCATCTTGAAGCGTGAATGAGTGAGGGAATACTGTACTCTTTAACTTATTGTCTTAAAGTAAGTACTTTTTCCACATCAACATCTCCCAAAGGTTACTATTGCTTTGGTTTTTGTTTTTTTATTCAGTGAAGTGATTGTTCTAAATGCACAGTACTGGCCATTTTTGTTTTTGATGTTAGCACAGATGCATCATTGTCTTACATTATGTTTTAAAATGAGATAGCTTCTAAAAGCCAGATAAGCTAACAATAGGTGAATCATCCACTAATGCTATGGTTCTGATGCTTGTGGTCTATACTATCAGGCAGGTTTTAGATTAGCAAGGCGTCTTTAGGGAGAAATCTGAGTTTTTAGTATAAATTCTGTTTCATTTCTTAATGGGTAATGTCACCATGGTAACCTGGTATTACACCACTACATAACTAAACTGCTGCAGAGCAGGATGTATCAGCATAGCAGCAGCAATGCTGATACCTCACCAATAAATTCTCTGGAAATAAAAACCCTGACTTTGGAGTGCAGACCTTCAGAGGCGTACCACTTTGTTGATGGATCACAATTTCTTTATATTTTTACTGACAACATTCTTGAAGTTTGTATTTTGTTATTCATTTTTCACTGCATCCATGTGACACCAGTGAGGCTACAGCCACTGGCTATACGTAGATACATTTTTTTTGTAATTTTTCATTTTTTTAATAATGGCATAATAACAGGCTTCACTAATCTTTAGGCTGTTCCTTTGCTAAGGAATCTTACTAAATCTGTAAAACACACCCCATGGACTTTAACCGAACAACATAGTGGAGCATATCAGTAAATGCCACTCGGTAGAGCTCATACCTGCCCCAGTGCTGAACAATCCAACATGCCCTCCACAAAGCTTCATGGAAATGGGATTGTTAGACCAGCTTACATTCATGAAAGGAAATAAAGCATCCTGTATCAGCCACTCAAACCAGAGCAACACCAAAATGTATTGGGTTCTTGTCCTTCTCAACACCCACTATTCAAAAATTCTTGCACTTGATAATCCATGAAAAAAAATGTTTTGATGATGAAAATTATGAGTTCATTGAGGAAAAAAAAAAAGAAAGTCATGAACATTTTTTGATAATTTCTTTCTCTTTTTCACACAAACCTTGTTATTCATCAAATTCTGCTGATTGGACTCCTAAATGCATATAAATCCTGAAACCTGTTACTGCACCAAGTGATGTTTTTGGATCTTCCCAGCCTCCTTATCCAGTCAATAGAGACAGAAGGGGGGCGCTTGCTGTATTTCCCCTGTGACTGCCTCTGGTTGTTTTTTTGCATCGTGGAAATGGGGGTTGGTTGGTGGCTAGCCCAATGCCTGCATGTCAACATGCACTAATATGGATGTTTTTGTTTTATTGTGTGTTTGTCTGTTTGTTTGTGTTTGCATCCTCTCCAGTGTTGTTTACCAGGATGGATTTTATGGTGCAGATATTTATGTAAGTATTATTTACTGGTATGACATTGCATGCTACACCATCATTTCCATGGTTTCTGCTGTGTTGCTACGCACATGCAAGCCTCCAACCCTCTATACTCATACATGACTTCACATTAATTATATGTTTATTGAGAATTTGATAGCAGTAACAAAATAAAAGCTGCTGGGTTTGGGGAAAAAACAGACTGGAAACTTGTGGAATAGTCAAAAACCAGCAGATGGCAATAACAGAATAAATGGGCTTTATCAGGAATGTCAAGGTTGATGAAGAGATTGTCTGAATAGTTTTTAACCAGTATTACTATTGTCAATAAAATGATGCTTACTAGGGTCGAGCCGGGTACTTGTTTCAGACGAGTGTCCGGTACGGATAACGCATTTTTAATGAGTACGAGCATGATATGAGTGAAACTCGTCAATACTCGTACTCGTGCTAATGGAAAATCCTCATAACTTACTGTCTTCACGCTCTGTGATTGGCCAGTCATACATAGCAGCCGACCCTCCATACAGAGACTGCAGCCAGATCAGAGCTGTTGCTGGCCCACACTTGCGCACACGCACACACACACACACACACACACACACACACACACACACACACACACACACACACACACACACACTCACCATAATCAACATTGTTTAACTTCATGTGAAAGAAAATGGCAAGAACATTGGGTGGTAAAAATAAATTGAGAAAAAACATTTGATCATAAAAATAAAAAAAAAAATTAAAAAGAAAGTTGTGTTGAGTATGACAATTCTTGTTCATGCATACTTTGAAATTCATGATTTCGTATTGCATGCATTGTATTCATTAATGGACATCACGTTCTGAGTTCATAAAAAACTTGTTCTGTAAATCGTTCTCTTACTTTGTGATTAAAAGCATTTATTTGAACCTCAATTTTGAGGCTGTTCTATAGATAGTTTTAAAATGAATATCGCAGTTTCTGATCAATCCATATCAACTTCAGACTTAAAATAATGTACTGACTTAAGCCCCACCCATTTCCAGCCAAACTACATCCACTTCTTGTCTAAGGTCCGCCCATTTTGAGTATAGATAAGTATATAGATAATTTAGATGGTTCAAAATACAAATACAAATACAGGTTGTGGTGTACTCACTCAAGGTAGGACTTCCAGGCGCGAGACTCAAAATGTCACAAAATCCAAATCCTTTACTCAGTCTGTTATCAATACCAGGAAAGTTCAGAGTTTGCAGCAGCAGGGCAATATTCAAAATCGTGATCAAACAGGCAAGAGGTCAAAATCCAGAACAAGACAAGGCAAGGCTGACTCGTGGTCGTACAAAAAGCAGTCAAGGAGTACAATGATTGGCATACAAGATTCTCTGCTCAAACGAATACTGAATTACGCTGTGACAGCGCTGAACTGACGTGAAGGGCCTTACACAAACCAGGGTGCTTTAATAGTTTCAGGTGGAACCAATGGTCCACTAATTGACTAGGGGAAGAACTAAACGTGGATTGGCTAAAGACTAAATGAAACAATCAGGGCAAACAAACCAGGTGCAGCGAATCATGAATGTGACAGTAAAAACCAGAAAAGTACATGAACTCAAAACCATTAAACAAAAACCAAAATCAGGAACCTATGGATAAGGCAAAACAGAACATGGCAGATGCAGATCATCACAGTACCCTCCCCCCAAGGTAACGCCTCCTGGCGTATTCACATCCCGGGAACTGGTTGATACTTGTGAAAGTCTTTGACCAGCAGCCTGTCCAAAACAAAATGCGATGGAACCCAGCTCCTATGTTCCAGTCCGTAACCTTTCCAGTCGATGAGGTACTGGACCCCCCTCCTTTGGCAATGGCAGTCCAGGATAGCTTGCACAGTGTAGGTCTCAACTCCATCGATGACACGGGGGGTTGGTGGGGTGTCCAGACCAGAACTCAATCGGTGGGTAACAAACAGCTTTATCCTAGAGATGTGAAATATGGCATGGATCTTGCTCATGGTTAGCGACAATCGCAGTTTCACAGTTGTGGGACTAACTAAACTTACAGTCGGAAAAGGATCAATAAACTTTGGGAAAAGCTTACGAGTGCTGCCACGGATGGGAAATATTCTTCGAGGATACCCACACTCTTTGACCCACCTGAAAGGAGGGAGCAGGTCTGCGTCTCTGGTCAGCCATCGTTTCATCTGCGCAGCTGCTCTCAGAAGGGACTGGCTATAGTCCAAGTGTGTCGGCAGCGTCTAATGAAGGCCTCCGCTAATGGCAACACTACTGCCTCCTCCTGGCTCGGAAACAGCGGGGGCTGTTACCCCAGACAACAATCAAAATGGAAAAAGGAGGAAGCGTGACTGTAAAGCGTAAATGTCACTGTTTATGGTATACTCGGCCCAGGGTAACTGTTGGCGGGGTTTCTAGCACATATACATCTTCTTGCGAGGAAGGGAGTTTAGTCAGAGGAATGAAATTGAAGGTATTGAAAAAATTGTCCATTACGGTTAATATAATATAGTAATGATTGGAGATAGGCAGACCAGTGATGAAATCTGATGAGATATGGGACCATGGGCGATGAGGTGGTGGCAGTGGTTGGAGCAAACCTGAGGGGTGCTGGTGGGAATCCTTAGTTTAGGCACAGAGTGAGCAGGCAGATACAAAATCTCGTACTTCACTCCTTAAATCAGGCCACCAAAATGTCCTGGCAATGAATTTAGCAATGCGATGAACCCCTGCATGACAAGACAAATTAGAAGCATGACCCCACTCTAAAACCCTCTTATGCATCGACACAGGTACAAATAAACAATTCACGTGATATTTACTAGGAGCACCCCCATGCTCCAAGGCTGCCATCACTTGATTCTCAATGTTCATTGAGACAGCACTGACAAAGACCCGAGGTTTCAAGTTGGTGTCGTCGGCAGGGGGGTCTCCCCGCCGCTTGTAACGTTGGGACAGGGCGTCTGGCTTGATATTCTTGACACCTGGATGGTAAGCAAGGTGAAAATTGAAACGTGCAAAGAGCATAACACACCTGGCTTGATGGGGGTTGAGTCTTTTGGCCGTTTGGAGGTATTCCAGGTTCTTTTGGTCCGTCCACACCAAAAATGGATGCTTGGCGCCCTCAAGCCAATGCCTCCACTCCTCTAACACCAACTTGACCGCCAGCAGTTCGTAGTTATCAATGTCAGAGCTCCCCTCAGCCTGGCTAAGACGACGAGAGAAAAAGGCACATGGGTGAACTTAATTGTCCGATCGAGCCCTCTTTAAAAGGAATTCCCCTACCCCCACATCCGAAGCATTGACTGTGACAATGAACTGGACCTCGCGGTGGATGAGAATGGAGCGGAGAAAAACCGTTCGCTGGACAGAGTTCCTGTTCTGCCTCCTCTGCCCTATCTGTCCAGCAGTACCGGATCTTGGTGGAAATCAGGACAGTGAGATGGGAAGCTACAGAGCTGTAATTCCTAATAATGCTTCTATAAATGACTAGGGGCGGCAGTGGCTCAGTGGTAAAGCGGGCGGTAGAGCGGGTGTTCTATGATTCAAGATCGGCGGTTCGATTCCCGCTCCCGCCCAAAAATACCTGGAGGTGAGCTGACAGTGGGAGGTGTCAGCTCACCTCCGGAGCACTGCCGAGGCACCCTTGAGCAAGGTGCCGTCCCCTTTACAAAAATTGCTCATTTGAGGCGCACCAAGAAGGAGCTGCCTGCCACTCTACCTCGCTTGCATGCCTGTAGGCCCCCTTGTGTGTGGTATTGTCTATTACAGGGGCCTGTACACACTAACATGCATGCGTGTGATTGAAACTAACAAAACTAGAGTGTGCATTCTTAATTTCCCTTCGGGGATTATAACAGTGTATAAAATTAAATTAAATTTAAAAATTAGCAAAGCCCAAGAAACTTTGAAGGGACTTACAATTTGCCGGTGTTGGCCACTCTGAGACCGCATTGACTTTGGCAGGATCCATGCTGATGCATCCGGTTGTAATGTCAAAACCCAGGAAGGTGGTGGTAGCGATATGAAACTCCTATTTCTCGGCTTTGACGAACAGGCCATTTTCCAAAAGTCTTTTCAGCACCTGCCCAACACCTGCCCCTTGAAAAAATCAGGATATCATCCAGATAAACAAAAACAAAGCGGTTCAACATGTCATGGAGCACATCATTAATCAGACACTGGAAAACTGCTGGAACATTTGATAATCAAAACGGCAGCACCAGATATTCCCAGTGTCCGGTTTGTGTGTTGAATGCAGTTTTCCGTTCATTCCCCTCTCTTATACACACCAGATGGTAAGCATTCCGCAGGCCCAGTGTAGTAAAGGTGGTAGCTCCCTGGAGCAGCTCGAAGATGGTGGACATGAAATGTCGTTCAGCCCACGGTAGTCAATACAAGGTCTGACAGATCTGTCCTCCTTGCCCACGAAGAAGAAACCAGCCCCAGCAAGTGATGACGAGGGTCTGATGATCCCAGCTTCCAGCGACTCCTCTAGGTTCTTCTCCATGGCCTGATGCTCTGGACGGGAAAGAGAAAACAGACGGCCCCTAGGGGGCACTGCCCCAGGTTTCAGATCAATGGCATAGTCATAGGGCCTGTGAGGGGGTATACAGGTTGCACGAGACCTCCTAAAAACAGTTCTCAGGTTGTGATAAACCTTGAGGACCTGATTCAGACAAGGAATCTCCTCTTCCCGGGGAGCACACACACCATTTCTAGCTTGAACGAAACAAGTCTCCAGACAATATGGGCTCCAACCCTTAATCTCGTGCTTACCCCAGTCCATTTTTGGGTTGTGTCTGTTTAGCCAGGGATGGCCCAGCACCACAGGGGAGTGTGGTGAATTTATCAGGTTGAACTTGATCTCTTCCTGGTGATTTTCAGATATGTTCAACTTAAGGGGAGTGATTGAGTGGGTGAGGCTGTCAATTCTCTGGCCGTTAAGGGAATTCACCACCAGTGGGTGCTCTACCCCCTCCAGGGGAATCCTCCATCTGATGACTGCTCCTTATCCATGAAGTTGGCTTCCACGCTGGAATCCACCAAGGCCGAGGTTCTCTTGACACCACCACTCCACTCCAGAGTGACAGGCAGGCAGATCCAGTTCTTTGAGATTTCATCAGGAATTATGCCCACTATTGCTTCTTTCCTCACTTGTGGGGTCTGGCTTTTACTGGACAAGTGACAGCAAAATGTCCGTCCTTGCCACAGTAAAAGCAGGCCTGTTCCTTTACTCTCCCCTTTCTCCTCCCTGGTGAGGCTGCCCCTGTCCAGCTGCAAGGGTTCACCCTCCGAAGAAGGGCATGTCAGGTTTCCTGGATTCCCGGGGAGGTCTGTCTAAGCGATGATCAGGGAGTGGGACGAGCCCAAAACTGCTGGAGCTGGTTAAGCGTCTTCTCTCCTCAAAAGACGAATAGCCAGCTCAATGAGTTTCTCAAGATTGCCAAATAAGTCGCGAGTCAACAGTTCATCCCAAATCCTCTTGGACAGGCTGTCAAGGAAAATGTCATACAATGTTCTCCTAGCTCAATCACCGTTGGTGGCCAGGGTTTGAAATTCAATAGCGTAATCAGAAACTGTAAGGTTATACCTTGCCTGACACAAAGTAATTCCCCTCCCGCCTCATGGCCGTGCCGAGACTGGTCGAAGACTCTTCATCTCCTCCTCCAACAAGGCTGATGTTTGGTTACACGGCAACCCAGCCTCCCATGCTGCAGTCGCCCACTGCTTGGTCTTGCCGGTCAACTGCATGATCATGTTTTTCTGGGCTGGAGACTGAAGATTAATTTGCACTGGTTCGAAATGCTCGACAGGTACCAGATTCACCGTCATACTTCTCAGGAGGAGGAAGGTGGGGTTCCTGCAAAGTGGCCAGGGCAGGCTGCGGAGGAGGAGCGGTGAGCTGGCTAGCTCCCGCTGTGGATGTCACGTCAGTCATCTGGTGCGTAATGATCTGCACTTGTTGCATTACCTCTAGCCGCTGTTGTTGTTGCTGATCCAGAATGGCTTTCTGTTGCTCCACCCTAGCCTGGAGTTGTGGGTCTCTCGCTGGTTCCATTTGTTCGCAGCGTACTACAATTTCCAAAGGAACCGGGCACGAGAGTCAAAATGTCACAATATCCAAATCCTTTCATTAGTTTGTTTACAAAACCAGGAACGCTCAGAGTTTATTGCACCAGAGAAATATCCAACATTGTGGTCAAACAGGCAAGGAGTCAAAATTCAGAACAAGAACAGACATGGCAAGGCTAACTTGTGGTCATACAAAAAACAGTCAAGGAATACAATAACGACTGGCATACGAGACTTTCTGCTCAAATGAATACTGAATTACGCCACGGCAGTGCAGATTTTATTCTGCCTTCATTAACGATTTTGGATGCTGTGTAAAGCATAAAATTTATTTGTTTATATTACTAACACTGCTAAACGGATGTGAGGTGTGACTGACAATCGGCTGCTAAAATATGACAACATACAAGTGTATCCGGCCTGCATGCGAAGAATGAAACTATGAGCGCAAGCCTCCACCAAGGCTGAACCATCCTGTCCATGTACTACTCACTGCTATACAAATACAAATACTGCTCTGCTTATAAATATCAACAAGATTAGGGTGTTTTTTGTCAATTCATATGTACAATCGGGAACACAATCTAATTTTGTGACTTCTTTTTTTGTTGTGTTTTTTTTAAGAAACAATCCTAAATATATGGACGTGATCTAGAGGGACCAGATTTCAGGATTTGCGCAGTTGAAATGAACAATTTTAGATTAAAAAAAAAATCTAAAAACTTTTCACTCCATTTATCTGGAATTCTACAAGTATGACGACATGACACAGAGATCAGCAAAACAGTATGTTGAATTCACATTGATCTAAACTTTGTAAAAAAAAAAAAAAAACACCATTTGTTCTGTGAAGGGATCGCTTGATATAAATCATTTTGTGTAACAGTTTATCTGCACAGGGTTCATCTGGGTGATAACTTGGAGAAGTAAAATTGGTATTGCCAGAATATACACAAGAGTAAAATTAAGTATCATAAAAAGAAAATATATAAACTTGCATTTTAGTGGTATTGCAGGTGCAGAGCATTCTACAATGTTCGGCAAAGAAGTCATTTGGCCCGAAGGATGAAGCTGTCTGAGTCTGCTGGAGTGGACCTAAATGCTGCAATATAGTAGCAGACAGGACTACTTCACTTCTACTGCATGATTTAGAAGAAGAAATCCACAGCACTTTAAAAGAACCAGCACATACATGATGATGACATGAGGAAAGTGAATTTGCACACAGAACCAAAAGGATGCAACAAGGCTACTCATTATGTCATCATGTGGTACTTTAATTCCCAAGTCAATGTTGCCATCACACGTGAGATACGCCGACAATGTTTGCTATAAAGTGGAACACCTATAAGTCTACTGCTTTAGTCCTTTAAGCACAATTTTAAAATAGAGTTTCAGGCTCTGCCAGTTACTGTGATTCTGAAAAACTGAGCCACTACCACACACATGGCAGAGGCTTTAGTGAGATTAGACTCGTGATGTATTGTGTGTGTCTCCCATTGTGGCTTTTATATGAAACAAACTTTTTTTTTAATCCAAAACCTTTAAAGTACAAGTTCCTTCTATATTAATTACATGCAAACTTATTATCTTGCAACAAGGACATGTTGACATGTAGACCGCTGGGGATCAAACCACCAACCTTTTGATAAGTAGTTGAACACTGCAGGTTCACTTTGTTTTAAAAGGGAATAAGACATGGTATTCTGCTTGGCTTATGTCATACCAAAAATACATACCTATGTCTGAGGAACTAACAACTGAGTTTTGTGTTGATCCCTTACATCTTGATTTTATGCCATGTAGTTTGCAAAGGACTTACACTACGGTCTTTTGACCGTGAACTTTAGATCATTTAATCAGTGAAGCATGTTAAAGCTGAATGGGATGCCTGTTCCCATTAAATATTGTACTTTAGCGATGTACAAGGCTCCTAGTGTATGCACTGGCAGCCTTGTTGTTGAGAATATGAAGTCCATGAAGATGGATGGGCAGATGGTGAGAGAAGACCTGCTCACCTCTATCTTCTTTCAATGAATTAGCAAATGTGATGGATTAAAACATTGATGGACAGGCTCAGGAGATAATATGTGTCTGATGGCCAGACCTTGACCATACACACACACACACACACACACACACACACACACACACACACACACACACACACACATACATGTCTGAACGCAGAGCCCTGGGGTTG
Source organism: Antennarius maculatus (assembly GCA_013358685.1). Classification (NCBI taxonomy): domain Eukaryota; kingdom Metazoa; phylum Chordata; class Actinopteri; order Lophiiformes; family Antennariidae; genus Antennarius; species Antennarius maculatus. Next base: position 19,523,659 of record CM023620.1, on the reverse strand, counting down.
CCATTAGTCACTCAGGAGCACCCACACCCCACAGTAACACCCACACCCCACAGTAACTAACTGGCCAACCTGTTCATCTTCATAACATGGCCCATCATCACACACCATGATCACTTGCTCCCCTTTACAGTCTACTATAGTAATAACCCATTGCTCATGGCTGGCCTGACACACTATCTCAGTCAGAGAGAGTGAAGTGGACATTAAGCTGACCTAAAAAGAGCCTGCAGATGTCCGTAAACTTGATAAAAACTCAAAGTGGACCCTCGGAATCATGTGCTACTAATACCTGACGAATGGATGATGAAAAAACAACATCACATAGATGCTTGTGAGCAGTCAATCACAAACATACCTCATTACAAAACTATGTACTGTAGATCTGCAGAGCAGAAAACAAGATGGTGTTTTCGGCTTTGAACATTCCCATTGTATTGGAATATATTAAATTTTAGTGACATTCAATATCGTTCCTCTACATCATTATTGATACCAGAGCAGGAGCCAGCTCACAGCAATGAAGGATGACTGTACATGGATGCATCTATCCTCATGCACCAGCATGCATAGCAGTATTATAGTCACCATTATTAAAGATCAATAAATATCCACTTACTAAAACATTATAAATTATGACACTGTATGATCACGTATGTATATGCCTTATTTGATCATTGACACAGTCAAGTATGATATACTATACATTACAAATGTCCATGACAGGTTCATAACAGTCACTATGCGAATCATAGTTGGATGGAAACGAAACCATAATTGCTTGTATGGTATTCCAGTCAGCCGTAAAGGCCCATATTCAGCTCTCTGTATCTGACTGACATACTGCAATAAGTACAAAATGAGGCACACAGGCTTGAACCCAGGATGGCGGGTCTAAATGGACCCTCATTGACCTCCTGCTGAAGATATCACAAAATATAGAGTATGTAAAGGGGGAACAAAGCAATATGACTACATTTTTTCATGATGAACTTAGTAAAGGTGGCAAGTGTATTAGCTCCATGTGTCTGAGGGGACTGCCTCAAATATTTGTAGCTTAGTAATGCGGTAAATTCATGTGATATGAAGAACAGGAAATTAACTTCAGTGACAACAGGAGCTAGCATTAGCTACATGATAGTAACTATCAGAATCAGCCTTTACTTATAGAAAGTACAGCAAAATGTCAGCAGTCAATACGTCCGTACAAATACAACGTGCAAAATGCACAAGAAGAAGAGGACAAAGAAGATTTGATTTTTAAAATCACGTTTATTCATAAAGTCGATATTACAAGATAGTCACATTGACACAAAATCCAAGAGAGATTCAGGCAAACAGGAATTCAGACTTCAAAAACACATCATATAAAATGTAACATAAGCAAAATATGCGTGAATTAAACCGACCACTGACTGAACACAAGTTTCTGACTCAACATGGAACATAAGACACCTTTGACACATAATGGGTTCATAAAAGTGTCTAAATCATTCATAGCTCTCAAATAGTTAAAATTGATTCTGATTCTTGTTTGACACATTCTTCTTAAAATGTCTTCTGCACTGCAGTCAGACGAAGTTTCAACCTTTTTCTTCTTGCTTAGATAAATCACCATCTTTGCTTGGCCCGGAAGAAATTTAAAATCTACCGATCATTTTTTGATTATCCGTGTGTTTCAAACCAATAATGTATCCCTGTTTGTCGAAAACAAGACCGAATGAGTGAAATATTCCCTCTAAAAACAGCAACATGTTGTTGAGTCTCTGAGATTCTAGGAAGCAGTGAAAAATAGTTTCACTGCGAGAACAGAAAAAGAAGACAAAGAAAAAATTTACTTTAATTATCCCCCTGGGGAAATGATCTTTACACTCCAACAATATATGTTAAACATGCGTGCATATGTGTGTACAGGCCCCTGAAACAAACAAAAACACACAGACACCAGGGGCCTGTAAGCCTGCAATTTACAGGGGGAGGCAGAGTGATGGGCAGCAACTTCAAGGTGCGCCCCAGTTGAGCAGCTTGGGGTGGGGAGTGTCTTACTAAGGGGCACCTTGGTAGTGCTCAGGAGGTGAGCTGACACCTCCCAATGCCAGCTCACACACCAAGAATTTTTGGCCCACCAGGGTGTTGAACTGGTGACTTTGGGTCCCCAGTCCAAGACTTAGTGGACTGAGCTACTGCCACCAGTTGGTGGCTTGTCAGGCGCCTCTCCTTCAGCGTCCGACTGTGGGTCAAACATATATGGTGACATGATAAACCTCTGCACACCGTAGTGATGAAAAATCTACAGCCTGTGGTTTCGTTAGCCAAATGCTGCCTTTGAGAGGGGCGTGTCGCAGGTAAACCAGGCATTGACACACAGAGCTCATTAGCATACTAATGGAGATCTTAAACTAAGTGCTTTGTGAGGAGCTCATATGAGCCATTTTTAAAAGCTGATATTCAGGACCACGGATCACTTTGGGGCAATACATTTGGAATACCGTGTAGCTGAACATCTGACAGCTGTGTGAGATTGATTCAAAAAAGTGTAAAATTTGACCTTTAAATATTGGCCAGTGAGCTGCAAATATAGTAAACAGGCTGACAATGACAGACTGACACTTTTTTTAATGGAAAAGTGTGTTTGTAATTTCATGATAATTTTACAAAATTACTGACGTGATTTTAAAGGGAGCCAGCGGATATTAAAATTAGTAATTCATTGGTGTGTAACAAAATTGACCACTCATCAGGGATGCCACCCAATTTTTATAGAGTAGTATTTATTATTCTTATTTATTATGTATTAAAAGTATTAAATTAAAATAGCTCAATCACAAAGTGATACGTTCCAATTCTCACTGACATTTTCTGCGCAAGGTCCCTAGCATCTTTTATAACCACTTTGTCCAATGTGTTTTTGAGAGGCGATGTTGACATGTGGATGGAACACAGAGATTATGTTGTGCAGATTCCGGTGACTGAAGTCTGTAGCCACCACATGTGACGCTTCTGGATATTTGTTGTGTATGGGGGCTGACGCTGTGGTGCGGCTCCCTCAGAGCGTTGTTAACGGTAGCTTACGGAGTGACATAAACAACCACGATATACCCTGCAGTGAATAGTAAGGATGTCCAACCATCGAACACAATGCAATTACAATGCTAACACTGACAGCTTGAAAAGTCGTCATTGCATATTTTAACTTACCACTGTACACCTAATCATACCACATCTAACCATGCCAGACCTTATCACACCAGATCGGGATCAACACGTCCTATTTCTGTACCTGTGAGATGACCTGAGAAGAAATTGTGCTATAAAAGCGAGTTTATAGAAGAGTGTAAGAGAAAGTGAGGCCCGCTGGTTAGGATTTAGGAACCATTACCAGGACTAGAAGATCTCACATAGCATCAGGATCATATGGAGGTAGATAGACGCTGCAAGGAGGTTACAGATCATTCAAGGCTTTAAAACAAGCAATAAAATACTAAAAAAAAAAAAAAAATCATGGTCAGTGAGTGACGGCAGGAACTGGTGTCTCTTCTTTTTCAGCAGTTAAAGCTCAGAGAAGTTTTTCAGATCAGCTGTAGGCTGGACAACTTTCATGTTGTTAGCAGGTATTTTCTTTTCTCTTTTTCCATACTTTCAAGTTGGAGTAAAACTAATTCTGGTGGTTAGTTTCCTGAATATATATCTTTTTTTATAAATTATTTTTGTATTGCTGCATGGGTAGCTGAACTTAGATTAATTCTTTCAGACTGTGGAATCTATCTCAGACTCTTCAATATTTTCTCAGAAATCCACACGTCTGTGTTTCAGTCGCTTTGTTTAATCTTTGTTCGCTCCTTGCTGCATACCATCAGCCCAGCTGTTATCATCAGCACTAGTACTGTGGTTTCAGTATTTCCTGTATAGCAGCTCTTTAATCAGCACATATTATGAAGCACTGCAGATTAATAACTGCATTATGTTCTCTCTGCTCCTGTTCTGTCGATTTGTTTTTCTGTCTTTCTCCCTCCTCTGTTGTTGCCCATCACTATTTCTGTATTTGTCTCTTGTTCTATCCTTGGCTCTGTTTCCATCTTTCTGTTATTGTCTCTCGTTTTTTCTACGTCTTTCTTGTTTTAATTTTTCTGACTCGCTCTGTCTGTCTCTCTGTCTTTTTCTACCTAACTGGCTCACTACGGGTCTTGGGTTCTGCTCAGTGTTTCTGCATTTTAAATGGAAGTTTTTCCTCGTCTCCATCATCAAAGTATTTGTTCGTGTGGGACAAGTTGGGTTCTGTAACAGCAGGTCTTTCCCTCACCTTGGGATACCTTGGGATAACTTTTTATTTTTTTATGATCTGGCACTAAGCAAGTAAAATTAAATTAAATTAAATTAAACTAAACTAAATTAAATTAAATTAAGTTAAATTAAATTAAATTAAATTAAATTAAGTCTCTCTGTCAAGAATTCTATAGTACTAGATGCTTGCACTTATTTCCACCCTTCCATTCATTTTTCTGTTACCGCTTCATCTGTTTTCCCGTGTTGAGGGGAGCTGGAGCCTATCCCAGCTGGGTTAGGGCGAGAGGCGGGGGAAACTCCGGGCGCGACACCAGTGCACCGCGGAGCCACACAGAGATGCAGACAAACACGCACACACACACTCACTCCTACGGACAGTTAACCTGAACCACATGTTTTTGGAGGTGGGAGGAAGCCAGAGAACCCGGAGAAAACCCACGCAGACACGGGGAGCGCATGTAAATGTAATTTATTCTAATATGCTTTAATATTTCTTCTCTTAGGAATTACAGGCCTCTGCCACAACTTTGCCATTTGATAATAGATTAGATTAGATTAGATTAGATTAGATAGTATATGAAATCCACAATAATGAAATGCAATGTAGCCTCAAATATGAAGGAAATAAATAATCTATTTACGCATCTCTCTCTCTCTGTCTGTCATAGAAATGCTTTGATGGACAATGATAGTACGCACAATACAAAAAACAGAAACCTAAGACTTTAAGTATAGTTTGCTCACGTTTATTCTTTGTGTGTGTGTGTGTGTGTGTGTGTGTGTGTGTGTGTGTGTGTGTGTGTGTGTGTGTGTGTGCGCGCGCTTGTTTTTCCAGGGTGGTTACGCTGCCTACAGATATGCCCAGCCTACTGCTGCCACAGCTGCTGCATACAGTGACAGGTAAGAAACCTTAAAAAGAGATTTAAAACCCTGCAGTGGTTTAGTTTAACAGAAAAAATCTAAATCTTATTTAACTATGTTGAAAAATTCGAAACAGTGGGTGATTTCACCTTTGCCATAAAGCGGAATTTCCTAGCAAGTTTTAGGAAAATTGCTTATGTTTATGAGTAATAATGAGTAAATCCAATATTTACTCACAAATGCTAATGAGTAAATAACTTCATCTAACAGTGGATGTTCTTGGATGTTCATATTGTACAACATGAAGACAACATTAAAAACATAGCCTCTGTTTGAACAAAGTCAACTCATGGTATATTGTGAACATTGATAGATGACTGACAATTACACAGACAAACAGATTAACTAGAAATTATTCACAAAGTCTAAACGTCTGGCAAGACCGACTCGCTTCCCAATTATATTACTGCATTCTAGAATCAATAGTTCCCTGATAGGCATGAAAACCTGCCCCTGGAATGTGGACACAAAGTTATTATTCATCTACTGGTCATTCCAGAAAACTATATTTCACTAATGGTGGCCATCTTCAGGATGTACACCAGGACCTTTAGAAGATATTTGTCTCTGAACAGAATCAGTTTCAGTTGCAATCTGATCTCAGGTCAGTCAGTCAGGATCATTATTATTCCTTATACAGTATGAATCCTATAATCCTATAATTCTAAACATTCTGGATCACCTTATCCAGAATATGACCTGGATGTTACTAATGTGTGCTGGACATTATCCATGAAGTTCAAAAAATCAAACTCAAAGAATCTTTTAAAAGATCCAGATGATGATAACCTCCAGAAATATAAGCCTTGTTTTCCGGTATCCTACCTAAGAAATGTCCATTAATCCATTAATGATTTATTGCATAATCCTGCTGGTACACACACACACACACACACACAGACACACACACAGACAAATGCTTGCAAAACATTACCCACCAGCGCTAATGATAATAAGTTTAAAGCACTTTTGTATCTCACGGAAGTGTGCTGCGTTGGGAGACTCACAAAATGTTGTGCACTTCTGGATGCCGTGAGCCAATAGAATACTCGTATGGTGTCACGTGACTACCTACTAAAAATCCACGATGAGGTGAAGTCGAGCGTGTTGATGCGCGAGGGTACACCGTATAGCAATGGATTTGTCATGGCTAGTAATACATTCTCCAGAAAGATATCAAAATTCAAATGGATTACAAACAATATGAATGTAAATTTAAGAAATAAATTGATTTGAGAACATCCAAACTAAACATTTCTATTAAATCTGGGAGTAGCTTCAGATAATTTCATTTAGCAAGATTTTGTCCAATAGGAATAAAATGTCTTAGGTTTAGAAAAGTTAACACAATGTCAGATAACTCATTTTAAACATCTAGTAAAAAAAAAATCTCAAAACCAGCATGACAAATCTTTTCCTTATTTATGATTTATTTGAGTGAATCTACTCATTACAACAGCCGTGGCCCCAAGTTCCTTACCTGAACCTCAGTATTATTCTCTTTCCATGTAGTTTCAATTACAGTTACATGCTACAGTACCGTACAGTGGATCAACATCCACAGCTGACTACAGTTGTTGTTGTTGGATGCGCTTAAAAAACTGGTCTAGAGTTCTTTGAAGTGTTTTCTTCTTCTTCTCCTCATGGATTATATTATAAGGAGCAAAAGTTTACAGTAAACTAATCAGTATTAAATACAATCATGTGAAACATGAGTGATGCTTAACAGTAGATATTGGAACTAGACATGTGTATTTTAATATGATTATATGTTTTTATCCTTATCTATTGGACAATAACATGACATTATCTGCTTTTAACTGTTTTCTAGTGATTTTAAGATTTACATCTGTCTGTGGCAGACAGATGTAAAGTCCAGTGAAAATGATTATCTTGATTAGTATTTTTCCATGGTTTTTTTTGTTTGTTTTTTTTTGGAATCCGACATATAATTGAGAATTATTTAACTCAAAACAACCTGTACCTGAATTTTATTTTATTATGTGTTGTTTTTATATGTGCTGTAATTGTTCCTGGTAAGTCTTAGGGGACAGTACTTTTGTGTTTAGAGTAGCAATGGTATTTAAATGAAGTGACATTGTGATTATAGATTAGAATTTATAAATAACAACATACAAACAAATCAGCTTACAAACAATCTCAAAAATTGTGTTCATATGTGAAGAACTACCTTTTACAGTCCTAGCTTAATTCAGACTAGAGACTCGGGCTTAGCTTAGACTGGCTGATGGCATCACTTTCAGCTCACCTAGTAATTGGTTGCTTTTAGACCACATCACTAGTTTGTTTAACATTTGTATGATACTTCACTTATAATTTCAATTTACCAGTGAAACAACAATGTTATTGCCAATTGCGCACATTCACTGTTACTTCCTCTACTTCCTCTCTTTCAGTCACCTGACCAAACACACACACTATGTGTTAGAATTATCCTTTGGCTAAACAAACAAACAAACAACAAACTGGGAACACATGCAACATAGCACACAGGTTTGTAACGAGGCAATCATTTAGTAGGAAGTCTTCCATGCTGGACTTCAGCATTTGTGTATTCTGGATAAAGATAGCCTAGACAACAGAATATCAGGCGCTATCGTGCTGAGCACTGCCAAGGAGCAGTGCTGTTTTTACGGCCAGCTCACCACTACCTTCTACAAAGGCTCTGTGGATTTTCATCTTGGGCTGCATCACCATGTTGTTTGGGGTCCATTAATGACAGCTTTGAGAAGTGTAGCACACTCACAGCATGTGTGAAAGACCCCTCAGTCTGTTTGCTCTGGCAGGTTTCAGCAGCATCTGGACCATTTTCACGAGGTCCTACGCTTGTTTCCGCATGTTGTCAGACAACACTGCTGCCATTCACTACATGAAACTAAAACACAGGCTGTTTTTCCTGTCCTTCCTTTTCTTTTTTTACTCATAATTGAGTTTTTGTCAAGCACTTACACTTACTTAAGTTGGTATAACCCTAGTTCTTTATTTATCCCACGTATACTATAGTAGCTATATACAAATATGAAGTACACATGCATCTGAAAATTTTCCCTTCTGACATTAAACATCAAACATTGATCATCATCTTCAGACTAGGTTTTTTAATAATACATTTTGTTCCCAATACGGTAATCCCTCGTTACTTACAGTTAGTGCGTTCCAGGACCACCAGCTAAAAATGAAATTCTGCGATACAGCCACAAACTATTTATTTTATTATTTACGTAATTTAAACGCTTATGAACCCTCCCCACACTGATATTGAACCACCTTCTATCTGTATTACCTTTTCTTACACTGTCATAGATTGTTTAAAGCGCTTTAAGTGTTTCTTTAATACACAGAAATGTGCTGCGTAGCGTGAGTATCGGAACGCAGCGCATTTCTGGATGCCGTCAGCCAATGGCATGCGTGTACAGTATGACGTGACTACCTACTAAAAATCTGCAATGAGGTGAAGCCGGGCATCTTGAAGCACGAATACGTGAGGGGTTGCTGTACTTATTATTTAGAAAACAAAATAACCTAGATTCCTATGAATTTATGCTATCTCTAGATTTGACCCACACCTCGTGTATTTGATATAGTAATCATATCCAAAGCCAATCCAATATCACCGCAGTGTACAGACACAAAACTGATCAAGACACAGGGGCTCCACCACAGTCCAAATCATAAAAAAATAATAAATTGATAATAATAATAATAATAATAATAATAATAAATACACATTTTCACAACACAATGAGGTGCTAAAACAATAACTGGAGTGCATTTTATAATTGTATTGCACATGCAGATATCTGTATTCTGATTCATTATTCATCATGGCCTGTCTTACTTCCCCCAACTTTAAATTTGTGGTTTTATTTAACATCCTTTGTTGAAAGAAACCTCATCAGTTTGGTTCCAGATTTAAAATTATTATGTAAGGTCTGTAGCTCTAGACAACAGGGCAGTTAATATTGTAGCATAGTAAGCACACAGTAGTTTCTATTTAAAATAAGCTATAATGTTTGAATGATGGTACTGAATTTGCTTGCCAAGACGGAATTAATTGTAGCCAGGAATGGTAATGGTTAGGAATTATTCTGCCACCTCAGTCCTTTTATTCATGAGAAGACCAATCTGACATTTGGAGAATGAATCGTAAGGCCTCCCCTGTTTCAAACCATTTATATTACACATATGGACACATGGATATATATAAGTGACATGAGGAATACTCAGTAATAAACAATCACCAGAAAAATTATTCTGGAAATTGAAAAATGTGTCTTTGCTGTAAGCTGATCATCACTCACTGTTACAACACTGTCACACAAAAATGCACTGGTGGCTGTACTTTATGTACAACACCAATCAAAACTGGAAAACCATGTCCAAATTGTTGACTGGTATTATAAATTCATGATAGGATTTAAAAAAAAAACCTGTGAATTGGGCTTTTTATTATAATGATAATAGTAATTATAAATCTTTTATTTAACAGGGATCTTGCTTGACAAATATGTTACACAGACCAGAGATAGCTGAAAGCTAATTTTCATTTGTAGTCTCTAGACAAATGCTGAAATACAACAGGTTTATGAAAATCTTACTCTCAAAACAAGATAAAACAACATAAAGCAACACCCCAACACCCCCCCCCCCCCCAACACACCCACAAATCCACAAACATTAACAGGAAACATCAAGAACAGATCAACTTACCACCATAAAAATGCAACCCATATAATACACAATTTACTATTCTTGAACAGTAGAAAAAACTCTAGTGATCACAGCTTTGACTGTTCTTCAGCCATTTCTTTAGGTTAAGTTTAAACTGACGTATGGTGTCATATTCTCAAATATATAACAACAGTGAGTTCCACATCCCTTCAGCTTTGACGAAGAAACTGTTTAGCCCAAATGCAGAGGACCAAGTTCACATAGCAGTCCCCTCTGGAAGTGGCTCAAGTTGTTCTAATACTTGTTTCATAATATGATTTTACAAAAGCTTTAAGGGGTGGTGGTGGTGGCAGGTTATGCAAAATTTTGCGCACAACATTTTCATAGGTTAGCAACTTGCATTTCTTCACAATAGTACAGTGTGGTAAAAGACTTATCTAATATTTTAAGAACTTGTTTGTACAGACGGAATGACTGTAGCACAGTATTAGATTAAAGAGATCAAGTTGTGATGCAGCACTTAACATGTGGAATTATCAATGCATGTTACAGCTTTGCAACTTCCGCTCTCATCTGCGGGCAAATATATCTGAATTAAAATAAATTAACTTTTACAGTTTTCATCAAGTTTTCTATGCACTTTTTTAAAGATAAAGTGCTGTCCAATACTACACCTAAGTACGTGATCGACCCTATCCCCAAAAGTTTTTCACCTTTCAGAATAATTTCAGGTGCCGGTTGAGGATTATTTTTTGTACATTATTTCTTGTTTTCTGTTTCCCAGATATGATTTAAACCATTCCAATGTTATATCTGAAATATTATGAGATGATAATATTTTATCAAAAGGATGTCATGGTTTACCATGTCAAACGCCTTTCTCAGGTCTAAAAAAATGGCTTGGTTTACTTTCGCCTGGGGCCTTTCCGTTCAGGAGTTTTGATGTTCTACGTGTGTCCACACGGGTTCTCCAGCTTCCACCCATCACCAAAATCACAGCAGACAGCACAAACTGGTCACTATAAATTGACTGTGAGTGTAAATGGTTGTATGTTTTTCTATGTAGCTCTGTGATAAACTACAGACTTATCGAGAGTGTACACCCCACCCCCCACACCCCCAATAGTCAGTAGGGAAAGGCTCCATCTTAAACTCAGGACCAGGTTCTGGATAAACAGCAAAAAAAGTGACAATTATTGGTTATCTCATCTTCCAGGAAATGACTGAAAATGAACCTGGACTGTTATGTCCTGAACATTAATTAATTTAAGAAATTGTCAGCAAGTATCCATCCATCCATCTTCAACTGCTTATCTGGGGCCTGGCCACTGGGGCAACAGTCCCAGAAGGGATGCCCATACTTCCCTCTCCCCAGACACATCTTCCAGCTCTACATCTTCCAGCGCCTTGGGATCCATGAGGCATTCTCAGGCCAACCGAGAGATAGAGTCCCTCCAGCGCATCCTACATCTTCCCCGAGGTCTCCTCGCGTCTCATCCCACTCACGTCACACTCAGCTGTAAACCATCCCAGTGCTGCTGACGGTCCACGTTTGATGAGGCCAACAAGACAACATTGTCTGCAAAAAGCAGAGATGAAATCCTTTGGTCCCCAAAACGGACTCTCAACGGATCCTGGCTGCACCTGGAAATTCTGTCCATAATGATTATGAACAGAACCGGTGATAGAGAGCAGCCCTGACAAAGTCCAGCAATGCGAACCAAGCTCCGGATTCATACAGGGACCGGACAGCTGTCAGCAAAGGGCCTCAAACCCCATGCTCCTGAAGCACTCCCCACAAATTACCACGGGGGACACAATGGAATGCCTTCTCCAGATCCACAAAATACATGTGGATTCATTGAGCAAGCTCCCACGAACCCTTGAGCACTTGATGGAGAGTGTATTGCTTGTCCAGTGTTCTGCGACCAAGATGAAAACAGCATTGTTCCTCCTGAATATACATCTCAACTATGAGTCTAATTTTTCTACTCCCCCTATGGGTCTAAGACATGGTAGCAGGATTGAGAAGATCCTCAAAGTATTCTGACAATATCCTCAGCCGAGGTCAGCAGCTCTCCGCCTCTACTGTAAACAATGTTGGTGGTGCACCGCTTTCCCCTCCTGGGGCGCCGAATGGTTTGCCAAAATTTCTTTGAGGCTGACCGATACTCCTCCTCCATGGCCTCCCGAATTCCTCCCAGACCCAAGTTTTTGCCTCCATGACTACTGGTAGGACTCCTTCTTCAGTTTGACGGCATCCCTTACTTTCAATGTCCACCACCGGGTTTGGGGGTTACCATCACGAAAAGCACCAGAGACCTTGCGACCATAGCTCCGAGCAGCTGCTTTGACAATGAAGGTAGAGAACATGGTCCACTCTGACTCAATGTCCCCAGCCTCCTGCATGGTCTGAGAGAAGCTCTACCGGAGATGGGAGTTGAAGACCTCACTGACAGAGGGTTCTGCCAGACGTTCCCACCAGACTCTCAAAACAGGTTTGGGCCTGCTGAGTCTGTCAGGCCTCCTGCTCTGCCAGCGGAACCAGCTCACCACCAGGTGGTGATCGGTTGACAGCTCTGCCCCCCGAGTGTCCAACACACACGGTTGGAGATCTGATGATACAACAACAAAGTCGATCATCGACCTCCAGTCTAGGGTGTCCTGGTGCCATGTGCACTTATGGACATCCCTTTGCTTGAACAAGGTGTTCATTATGGACAAACTGTGACTAGCACAGAAGTCCAACAACAGAACACCACTCATGTTCAGATCGGGGAGGCCGTTCATCCCAATCACGCCTTTCCAGTATGGTGACAAATATTTGGTGCAGTAAAAATGCTGTGCCTCGTACATAATGGGTATGGATGGCAGAGACATGTTCTTCCTTTCTGATGCTGGAGATGACTGCAGGTAATTATATTACCTGCAGTCATAACACACTTTTTTCATGTATTTTAAAATGCAGTATATTGACATGTGTTATTTTTGCACTGACAACTCTGAGAGGGTGCTCTAGGCTTTTGTGCCAGTATCTGCTACTCCTATTAATCCTCTTCCACTGAAAATTTAAACATCAGCCTTAAAAGACAACTGAAAAAGACTGAACACAATGTCCCCAAAAATAAAATCATATTCTGCAGATTAAAAGTAGTGAAATATGCAGCCAAAAATGGCAATCAGGCAGCAGACCGAAAGTTTAGAGTGAGCGAGAAACTTCTAAGAGTTCTGTTGAAAAGTGGAGGATACTCAATGCAAACTGCAATGAAGAAAACAAAAAAGCTAACTGCGGGCTAAAAGCTAGATGGCCACAGCTAGAGGAATAAATTTGCAAATAGTTGCTTGAGAAATGTGCTGCTGGGAGGGGGTTATCAACTGTGTAGTTACATGTCACCGCCCACTTAGTTGCCAAGTAGATGAATATAAATTAATTTGCGGTTAGTCTTTCTTGGTGTTACAACTTCATGTAACGCAACCGCCTCTCTATCAGAGCAGTAAAACCATGTCCCAAAAACTCAGCAGACATCAAGTCATTGGATGGATCGACAAAGAATGGACTTCAGTGACAACCGAAACCATTCTGTCGGGATTCAGAAAGGGCCGAATAATTCTAACTGGAACTGATGCCGTGCAAAAGAGGAAGCAGCGCACTGTCTACCTCCAGAGGTGCTCAGAAGTGACACGAAGGATGAAGAATGACAAATTCAATGATTTGGAATGAGAGCAGGGAAGAGGTGGAGGAGAAGCTAGAGAGGTGGAGGTTTGTCCTAGAAAGGAGAGGGATGAAGGTTAGCCGCAGTAAGACAGGGAGAAGAGATCAAGAAGGTGGAGGATTTGAAGTACTTAGGGTCAACAGTCCAGAGCAATGGAGAGTGTGGAAAAGAGGTGAAGAAACGTGTACAGGCAGGATGGAACGGGTGGAGAAAAGTGTCAGGTGTGATGTGTGATAGAAGAGTTTCAGCTAAAATGAAAGGAAAGGTGTACAAAATTGTGGTGAGACCAGCGATGTTGTTTGGTCTAGAGACAGTGTCACTGAGGAAAAGACAGGAGACAGAGCTGGAGGTAGCAGAGATGAAGATGCTGAGGTTCTCTCTGGGAGTGACCAGGAAGGATAGGATCAGGAATGAGTACATCAGAGGGACAGCACATGTTAGAGGTTTTGGAGATAAAGTCAGAGAGGCCAGACTGAGATGGTTTGGACATGTCCAGAGGAGAGATAGTGAATATATTGGTAGAAGGATGCTGAGTTTTGAACTGCCAGGCAGGAGGCCTAGAGGAAGACCAAAGAGGAGGTTTATGGATGTAGTGAAAGAGGACATGAAGGTAGTTGGTGTGAGAGAAGAGGATGCAAAGGACAGGGTTAGATGGAGGCAATTGATTCGCTGTGGCGACCCCTGAAGGGAAAAGCCCAAAGGAAAGAAGAGGTGAAATACATTTGTTGAAGGGACATTAGGTAGGTGTAAAAATCACATACATTGTCCTAGTGTTGTTTGACATACCCTGGACTAGTGTCCCTTAGATTTTGACTCATCTAACAAAAAGGAGTAGTGAGAGGTAGTGGCTGAAATTTATTGTCGAAGATTATTCATCTATCTGGGACAACACTCATCATGTCCTTAGTAAATTGGTTATGCTATGGGTCATATAAATATCACAGACATTGGAAAACAAACAAGGTTTCTATGTGATTTGGCAGATTGGGCAGTAATTTACAATGACCAACTCCTATAGCTTGCTTGCCTCCAAAGGTAGCAGGTCTCATGTACAGAGCAGATGACCTTTTGGGCTTGTTACAGTCTCATTCTGTCTCCGTGTCTAAACGTGGCTGAGGTTTTCTGGGCGATGATTTCAAACAGAATCAGACTTCTGTTAACTAAGATGACACCTTGAATATCACACTGCTGCCATTGATCTACCAACCACTATCAGGCCAAGTTTCTTAGCACCAAAACACATTATAAGTTATATCAAGGTGCTTTCAAAGAAGGACAGATGTAGGTTCACTCCTTATTACACACCCGACAAGTCCAACAAACCCTCACGATGAAAAGCTCAGTGACAGTGGGAAAGAAAAACTACAGGCACAAACATCGAGCAGACTCCAGACTCATTCTGGATGGTGCTCTGCTTTAACCAGTTTGTCTTAGTTCATCACTAAGCAGAGGATTGTGGGCCTTTTCAAGATTATGGTTGAGCAGTTTCTGAATCAGAGAAAGGAGAACACCACACTAGCTAGCTGTTCATAGTTTGCTCATGGTTCTGGCTTTTTTGTTCTACATGAAATATTTATTGCTCATCTTTCAGATCATATTGGGTGCCCACAATTCCCTAGATATACTATAGTCAAAGATTACAATACAGATTTCTTTTCCTTACAGTGATGCTGCATATTGCTTTATTTTTTTACTGTCTGGTGACTACATAGTTGGTCAAAATTCAATGACCTTTTTCATCAAAGAATCACTGATGAAAATCTACAACCGCTGTGCACTTATATCTGAAGGACAAGGAAATGTGCCAGTGTGATTGTGCATCTTTGCCATCACAGATTTCACACAACACTGCTATGATTATTCATCTCATCATCATGTGTCAACTGTGCAACAAACTAAACAAACTGTTCATCCCTCACTCAAGAGTCATACACAATTGTTCCAGAACCTCTATTTAAGCAGTACCAAGAAATTGACTGCACTAAATATGTGTCCAACCAATTAGCTTGAGGCCAAAAAAACCTCTGCCCAATGACTATCCCCTAAACAAGGATGGGATCTTCACATAACCAAAATGTCAGGAGTTGGAATTCCACAAAAATAAAAAATTTATACGACACCACTGAATCAAGGTAGATCAGAAAGAGAATTTGAAGAACTGTTCCTCATTGGGATGTTTTTTTGTTTTTCGCCTGTTTTTTGTAGGAAAGCCTTTATCAGTACTGTGTGAAGCCCTGCTAAGCAAACTAGAATGTTATTCAGTGGAGTGCATGAGTTTTGCAGGATTAGGGAAAAATTACAGTCAAAATGTAATTGGTCTTTTCATGCCTTATACCCCAACCTTCTACTAATTTGGTTTTTACATAACAAATTAGGGCTGTCATTGTGTGCTTCGAAAAACAGTATGCTTTTGAAAAACATTTTAGCAATGATGAACAAGAAGATAGTAACAATGCCCATCGACTGCCTTTATATTCTGTACAAACATCAATGCTGCCAACATTAATCCAAATGTATCCCTTCATTTTTTCCATAGCATCAGTACCAGTTGTTTTATCTAGTTTTAACTTGGTACACATGATCCCTCAGCCAGAATTCAGCCTTTCACACACACATATTCATACAATGACACAAGAGGCTACCATGTTAGGTCACATACCTTTTCATTGGGGCAACAACCATACAAATACAGTAAATACTCATACATCAGTGGAAGAACCATCAAGAACATCTCAGTTCTTGATGGTTCCGTTCATTTCTCTGCACCCTTGAACATGTAGACCTATGGGTTCTGGATCAAATCAGTAGAAAACCACGCTCCAGAGTTCTATGTGACAGAAATGCAGGTGCGGTTTAGTTTCTCATGTATAATGCCCAAACCAACCTTCTTTTTCCTTGAAAAAAATGTTTTAAGGGAAAAGGTTTAAAACAATAGTTTCTTGTCATGTTAAAAAAAGTTATTGAGCTTATTACATCTCGCTTCAAAGCGGTGATGTATTGTGATTGTCAGTGTTTGTGTGTTCGTTCATTCGTCCATTTGTTCGTTAGTCCACCAAATATATTTGCAACCGTTGCAGATAGAAAGATGAAACAAAAGCAGATTACTCGAGCAGCAAAGGGGATGAAAATGAGATGATGACTTTGACCTTGAGAAAACTAGGTCAAGGTCAAATTTAAACTTTTGTACACTCAGGAACCAGATAAGATAGACAAGGGAGAAGGCCAGTGTGAGTAAGATCATAGATCAAAGCTAGTGCTATGATCTACTGTACCTCTGCACTGGCTTTGATCTATGGTCAACGCTAGTGCATAGCTTTGACCTACCCCTGAAAGGTCAACGCTATGCACTCGTCAGGTACTACATTTAGTTCAGGGTAAGTCACGGGATATTGCAGTCTCTGACTGCCTTTTTAAAATTTAAATTATAGGGAGCAACTTGCTGGGGGGGAGGGGTCATTCCCCCTCTGGTTTTTACATCTCTACCTCTGCTGAAGGAATGTTATCCTTGGGGGTGTAGAGGCTAAGCCAAGCTTTGAGCCACTGAGGTGTTCCACCACACTGACGTGAATGATGTGCTGAAGTGCTGGAAAGTTCAACACGGCACTTTATGTTGTATTAGCGTGTTTCATTTTCATTAAGTTTCTCAGTTAACTTTAGCGAGAGTTAACATCAAATAGCAAAACATTCAGCATTCAGTGGTCAAACAACTGAATTGTCTCAGTCTCGATGTTGGCGAACGTCTCCGTGAACATAAATACATTGTGGGTTCGTTTCCTGTTCAGAAGTTCACAGAGATGTGGAGAAAAGAAGGAAACGCTGCAGATGATGCTAACAGGAAAGAAGAAAAGACCACATGAAGTCTGACATCAGAGCAAACTGTTAACTTAGTCTAAGAGTCATTTTAACATGATGTGAAATCTGAATCTATGACATGTTAATGTTACACTTTACAGATCGTTAGCATTTGCCTAAATCCTCTTGCCATGTTGGTGTGTCTGGCCCGTATCCATGGTCCTGAAGCCTAGTTAGACCGTGTTCATCATCTTCATCTTCCACACAGTGGCCGACACAAAAATTTCAATGTTTCATGTCTTTTTAAGTTTTCGTTAAATATGAATGTTCAACTGTTCAGAGTCGATTTATGGAGCCAGCCATTAAACTAGAAAGAAATAGGGCTGTTGTGTTTTTTTTGTGTTTGTTTGTTTTATTAAAAAACAAAAAAATACTCTGTTTTTTTGACAAATCACGCCCTGCCTATAACTATCAAAGGCATTATGCATTTGAACAAACTCCCAACCATTTTGTAGAACTGGTGAAAATGTTGTTTCCATGGTTATCTTTTCACCTCAGGGTCATTTTAAATTTGACTTCAATTTTATTTGAATTTCTGTTGTAGTTGCGGCTCCCCACACACTCTCACATGCACTGTCATACACACAGGGATGATGGGTGAGGGCTCTGCACTGTGAGATAAGATAGGTCAAATGCAGTTCTGGGCTCAGTGTGGGTGTTGAGGGGGCTGCATGGTGAATAGCAATGTCCAAAACTAATCGGGATTAACTTCTAATCGCTTTAACCACTGGCCTGCTATGCAAATCAGCTCAATTATGGGCACAGGCCCTAGCTTCTGATTGGCCCTTATCATGACTGCGCTAGGACATGCAGGAGAGGGTGGGGGATGGACTGGTAGGCCATAGCATGGTTGCTGACTTGGAATGAACTGCTGCTGCCTAGGTCCTTCTAAAAATAGAGAACACATTCTCTGTTCTTTTTATATACAGTACATGTAGTCTATTTTCACGGAGAATTGTCTTTTTCTTTACTTTCTCTTTCCAATTCAAAGTCATTCTTGGCAAATTTTCTCTGGCTTTTACCAACACTATTCTGTCACTACCCTGAATAGTCAATTCTATGTGTCTGTATGCCAGAAATGGACACAAACATGAAAGCATGTTTGTTTGATTTAAAGTACATTGGAGCAATGCGTCCCAATCCCTACAACTGTTTTTACTTAATGGTAGATAATTTGAGTAACAAAGACGAAAGGCATAATATTTCAATCACTTGATTATTCACATATGTTTAGGGTGAACGTGAATGAAAGCGATTGCTGTTTATGCACGGCCACCTATATTCCCTAAAAACTTAAAGGTCCCATATTATATGTTTTTTGATTATTGTAAGACAGCCTCCAGATGTCCAACTGGAGGCTGGTCCTCAATACCTTGGATTGAATATTGTTGAAATAAATATACTTCATTTGTCTGGGCTGGCCACTATATGTTAATGAGCTTCCTCTTTCAATGCCTGCTACCCACTTTCTAAATGTCGTACACATGTGCTACGTGCACGCTAGAGGTAAGATCTTAAGCCCGGGTCGAGCTGAAAAAGTCAGTAATTACGTTCGGGTCGGGTCAGGCTTTAATACCCTCGGGCCCGGGTCGGGTCGGGCTGGATTTTTTTTGGACTCGGCCCGAACTTTTTAAATAAATTTATATTTATATATTATGTATCTCAAATGATCTATGGATATTAAACAAAGGAATACCCTCATAAAATAAATAATTTAGGTAAAACAGAGAAGGCGCTGTATGAGAAATATAAAATACCTGCTCAATTCCCTCCGTGCGTCAGCTGTATCTTCTCCTGTTACTTTACCTCTCCGATCGTACGCACTGAAAGTAGAGGTAAGATCTTAAGCCCGGATCCAAGTCCGACCCGGTCCGAACTTGGGCCGTGTCGGGCTCAAAATGTCAATAATTACACTCGGGTCGGTTCTGGCTTTAATACCCTCGGGCCGGGTTGGGTTTTAATACCCGCGGGCTCGGCTCGAGTCGGGCTGGATTTTTTAGGCCCGATCTTACCTCTAGTGCACCCGCAGCACCGTTCACTCACACGTAGCGGTTGTCCTGAGGTTTTAAACTTTCAATGTTGTTATGGAGTTGCTTATAAACGTGTTGATCAACCCACTTATGCGGTTACGTGTGGAAGGAGATTTTTTTGAAAGTGATGTCGTGTGGATTGAAATTTTTTTCTGTTTTTTTCAAAAAGACCCATCTACATGTGGACGGGGTCTACAGCAGAGCTAACTAGTTAGCCAAATACTAGCTGACCTCAACAACTGAGGAACGTTCAGTGTCCAGCTCTCAGCCAAGACATTGTCACACACTGCTACCTTGACCTGAACAAGAACCACCTCGGGGGATGAACACCTCCTTATCTGGGGAGAGGGGGGCGTTCTCAGGATATGTCAGTCACTCTGTCAGCCATCCCCGTCGTTACGTCAAGACTGGCGCTGATCTGAAACAAATTGTTTCTGTGGAGTTTTGCGCAATTTTCCAATTTTCTGTTGATAGAGGAAGCATTTGCTTTCCAGATTCTAGAAGTTGGTAAGATTAGGGAGGACCACTATGTATATTTAGAGACCAGAAAAAAATAAATTTCATGATAGGACCCCTTTAAATCTCTGACCAGCTAACACTACTGTATGATGTGGGTTTTAAAGCACATCTAAGAGGGCCCACACACAGTCCAAGTTCATAAAAGGAAATAGTTTGAGGTAAAACAGTCAGACTCCTGACAAATCCTGGACGACCAATAGTGAAATTGGATTATAATTACATTTGTTTTTGGAGAGATTGGAAATAGACCAAGGATCAATTCATTAGATTTTGATTCTGACATTGAAAAAACAAACTAACAAAACCAAAAAAAACTCATTTTAACATAGGTTTGACATAGGTTTGACATAGGTTTGACATAGGTTTGACATAGGTTTGTGGGCTCTGAGTGCTGTCTAGTTTGCCAAAAATGTGGCATAACAATGTTGGGACTTGATAAAACTCACAGTCCACTCTGCAGTCTATGTCTAAATACTGACTCAGTGACTCTGAAGTTTGAACTTGGCTGTACTTACATTTCAGCCTCAAAGTACAACTGAATCTTTGTTCAAGTACCTCAAAGCTTTATCTTAAGCCTCAATGAGCTGAACAATCACCAATGAGAGCCTAATTAAAGCAGCTACTTCAGCACTATCATAACTTTGATATTCAGATGGTCTAATGACTTTTTGATGACATGATACACTACAGTAGTAAAATAAGATAAGATAAAGCTTGATTAACTTTCGTTAGTAAGACAGTGGTATGTGTCTTAACTATTCTGTGTCTGGTATTTGTTTCCACAGTTATGGACGAGTATATGCTGCCGACCCCTACAACCATGCCCTCACTCCAGCAGCCACATACAGCGTTGGTGCCGTGGTACGAACTTTGTGCCGAGCAAATCATGTTCTCCATCCATTGTCATGCATCATGTCACATCTTAGTTGCATTGTAACTAAACGGAACTCCAATTTTGTAGCGCATGTCACTTGCATGCTTATTTTTACAGTTGTGAGTGGCTTCATTACTTATAGTCCAATGAAAATAACAAAGCCCTAATTCTTGCATTTGTGTTTTTGGGGTGAGTCATACTGAAGTGGGTAGGCCTGATATATTTCTGTTAAGACAACCGTCAGCAGATTCCCATCCCAGATTCACGTCAATTACATTAGACTATTTTGGCACACACCCACAAGGGAATGTGGCTGTTGATCTGTGGTCCAGCTGCAGTGCTGCATACCCCTTTGCAACCAAAAGCAGTTCAAAAGGCTGGTTTTTTGAGTCAATCCCCAATCAAAAAGAAGCTAAATCCATTGATGCAAGAAGGGGTAATCAATGAGGAAACCTGGTACCCTAGTTTAACCAGAACAATAACTATGTCAGGGACTGGAGCTAGGATTATGGACTGTACTTCTACATCACATTGATAGTTATAAAGTTAATTTGCCATAGTAATCAAAGACTGTTGGAAGGATCGCTGCGTAGGCGGGGTTGAATCACAAGTGAATCTTCATTGTTTTTGCTAGAGAAGGAACAACCTGCTAATCAGCAGACATAAGAATTAACACCAAAGAACTGAAGCTGAGCAGGGTGGAGCTCAGTAACTTACTGGCTGAGAATCAAACCACTAACCTTCTGATTATTGGATAAGTTCAACCTCCTAAGACACGGTTGATGATGACTATCAAAGAACCACTAATTTCACAAACACAGCGTGACTCCGTATAGATATGTCTGCATTGTGGTCCTGACATTGATCACGTGTCCCTTCAGCCAGTGGAGCCAACCTTAGAAATACAAGCTGTCACTATCATGGAACCAGCACGAACAGTTGTTAGGGAGCAGTAGACAACCCTCCCCCTCAGACCTTAGCTCACCCTGGACCAGTAGTGCTGGTAGCTCACTATACCTGTAATGACTCATAAAGATTATAATGCAGTCTCCAGAATCACGTCAGTTCTGGATGCGTAGATACATTTATTACTCTCTCTGAAATCCACCTTATCAACAAAACAAGAACATATTTGATTAAATACAATAGCAAAATCTGAATATAAAGAGAAGTCGATCAACAAGAAATGCTTTTCCACCTTCTGCCTGCCGCACGATAGTTGATTAAATTAGTTCAAGCATCCCATAGACTGACATTTAGCTTATTTTGAATCCATTTACAAACAAGTGTTGCGGAAGACTGTGAAGAGGGTCCAACACTAAATTTAATGCTATTTTTTACAGAAAAATAGGTCACTAAGCATGAAATTATCAGCATTATAGATATAGAATGCAATTAATATTTGGTTGCTCTCTTTGACTAAGGCAGTGGAGACTTGAGCTGACTATTCAGATCTTTCCTTGCTTCATCTCCTCCCTACTACCCTTCCCCCATCCTGTTCTCTTCTTCAGTTGCTGTGCATGAGCTTTTCTGCAGTGCTGACATCTCCTCACTTAAACTTAATTGAATTTGTCTGTGCTGCTAACGGCAGTCCAAATGACACATTAATCCTGCCTGTAAAAGGTGATGAATGTCTTCATGCCTTGGCAGCCCAGTCCATGTTAGTTATTATATTTCTAATTTGGTGGATACCACCTCACCCCGCACTCCCTGGTAATGAAATAATTAGTCATTTTGATAATTAAATCCCTTGTGGTGCCACAGCTGCAGGGAGGAGGCGAGTGAGGAAAGAAATGCGAGGGAAAGCTTCGGCGGACTGGAGGAAAAGATTGTCAAACTTAATGGTTAGTCGCAAAACAACACGCTTCAAACTGAATAGACATCCAGGCTCAGCTGTCGTGTAATTAATCATCAAACTGTGTTGTGAATGTTTGCAAACAAAAAGAAAATGACTTGCATCATAAGTTCTCAGTCTGTACACCAATTAGTCTCGGTACCACCACCAGCACTTTAAAACTGCACCAAACTGGATCTTATTTTGAATTACGTGATATTTCTTTGTTTGCTCCATTATTTGCATCAGCTCTGATGTCATGCATAACTTTAGTCCAGAATTTGTGACCCGTGAAAGATACGTAATTAAACAGTGGTAGTGGTGACTGGTAGTTAAACTGCACTTCCATTTTTATCATGATACATTTCATATAGCACAGACTTTTATGAGACTACAAAAAAAATTGGCATCATAAAATCAAAGGGATTTTGTCCTTTGATTTACTTCAGTTACTGCTCTATTTTAGGCCAATTCGTTACCAGAGGAGTATTTGATTTTCAGTGACGTTTGACCCCTGAACAAGTGGCCATTTACTTCAGTCGAGTGTCTTTTTTTTTGACTGACACCTGGCACGTTGCTGTTCAACCAGTCTCCCTGATGGACACCCACGTGATCCTTGGCTGTCGGACTCTGTGCCTCCACCATCTGCCGCTTGTGTTAAAGTACCATCTGTGTCCACATGAGCAATGTACTGTACAGATATTTAAGGAAGTAG
Source organism: Antennarius maculatus (assembly GCA_013358685.1). Classification (NCBI taxonomy): domain Eukaryota; kingdom Metazoa; phylum Chordata; class Actinopteri; order Lophiiformes; family Antennariidae; genus Antennarius; species Antennarius maculatus. The sequence goes on along the minus strand of CM023620.1, from coordinate 19,500,228 downwards.
GAGAGCTGCTCAACATACTGTACGTGTTTCATAGATCACGTGATGCCATGCATTCATTGTTAATCAGGTCAAATCTGTCTTGTGACTGCCAGATTTTCATTGTGTTTATTCCAGACTGTAACGATGTTGTAAAAAAAAAAAAAAAAAAAAAAAAAAACTTAAAAAAAATGAAAACTGAAAATTGGAAAAAAAAATTAAAAATGACCAGAGACGTTGCATGTGTTCTTTCTTACAATTTTCCTGACTTTTTTTTTTTTCAGTTAGTAGTTTTGTCTGCTGGTTCATTTTTCACTGATTTACAAAAAAAAATAAAAAATCAGTCCTCTAGCACAGACTCACACACACACGTTTTGCAGGAATAAAAAAAAAATCCCTCTCTATTCATGGGACTTATTCCAATTAATTCAGCTTGTTCTGTACATTGTTCTCTTGAATCAATAAAACGTGAAGCCCCAGCCCTTCTGAGAGAAGTCATGTGGATGCATGAAGACGGTGCACTCATTCATCCCAATGAACTGTCTTTTGCATTTTACACATCAATCCTACAGATTCATTCATTCATTTTTTTTTTGCATTCATTCATTTTTTTGACTTCATTTCTGACATTCGTCTTCTCCTCCACTTGCTCATCGTTGTATTAATTGGATTTCTTTCACTTAGCGGTTGGCATGTTCCCCTGGCATGAAGCGTCTTGCGGTGCTTGCTGCATGACGATTGCTCCGGTCATTGGTCTTTTCATCCCCCCGTGGGTGGTGTGCGTTGGAGGAACGGTAACGTAATGGTGACATTTTAGTTGTGCTTTTGTTTAGGACTCAGAGGTTGAAGAGGTTTGTGTGTGTTTGTGTGTTTTCATGCCTCTGTGTGTGTGTATTTTGATATTTCATTAATTATATTTGTCTGTGTTACATTCTCTCATGAGTGTATATGTCTGTGTGTATGTCCTCATGTCATATTTCAGAATGCTTTCGCCCCACTGACAGATGCCAAAACTCGGAGCCACGCCGACGACGTGGGGCTGGTGCTGTCCTCTCTCCAGGCTAGTATATACCGGGGAGGCTACAGCCGCTTCGCACCCTATTAGCAACACCTCCAACCGATCCTCAACCTTCCAGCAAGAGAGAAACAAAGACTGTGTGAGCGAGTGTGTGAACAAATGACAGAGTTATAAGAGGAGAGATGTTACTGAGGCCTGGGTATTGCAATATATGCAGTTTGTGCATCATTTCAGTCTCCTAAGAGAGAAGAACAAAAAATGACAGCTGATATTTTTCATCTTATACCTCAGATATTTTGTGCTGTGTATTTTGATATTGTGGGTTTTTAATTTCTAAGGATTTAAATATAGACTATCAGCTGTAGAGGTTTTTTTTCCATGGTACTAATAGAGAGCCGCTAGAGTAATCACTAGAACACGGAGAAAATATTTATCCGATCTAATCGCTAGGGTAGTATAGAATAGTCACACCTGAGGGTTTTTATGTTTTGTAAGAGTGGTAAAGTGACTATGCCAATTTATTGTTGTTTCACTGTCTCAGCTCCTTTGGCCTACCCCAGTCGGTTTACAATGATGATTTTTTTATTGGCCTTTTGCTTTGGAATAAGTAAATAATCCTTAAAAAATGGTCAAACAGTTCTTCAGTGAACTTTAGAGACCTGGGTTTGTTTGATGATTTCTGTGTTTTCAGTCCATCATCTTGAGGCCACATCTTTTTTCTTATGACAGAGTACAAACTTTTTATTGTTACTTTCCTGTAGCAAAGTAATAATGTTGTGTGCATAAAGTCATAATAATGATCTTAAGAGAAAAAAAAAAAACACGCATTGCTTCCAAAAAGAAAATGAGTGATAACGTAATTTTGATTGTGTGTTATTATTAAAAGTAGTACTGTCTCAAATATGAGTCAACAAGCATTCACTATCAGAGATGGTGTTTTCTGAGCCAAATCAGATTGTGATTTGTGTGTGATTTACATAAAACTGATGATTCAGCTATGCTAAGTCTGAAGTCATGCAAGACCACATGTTGTTATGTGTTATGTGCTTGTTTTTTGTACATAGTCCCCAAACTAAAACTTTAAATCTGTTCTGCCAGTGTTATAATTTGACCCCTCTGCCTCCACTATTTCTCTAATCTTCTGTTCTATCAGCTTCTTTATCCACGCATGCATTTTTCTGCTTACTCAGGTCTGAAACATGGGGGCAGCAGTCTCAGTAGAGAGACCCAGAACAGAGCAGAACATTCTTGTGCTCAGATTGTTGAATATTTTACAGACAAAGTGGAGTTAGACACTTTATGAATGCACCTTCACCGTGGGTTTATGTCTGTCATTAACTGTTTTAATGAGAAGACCTTTGGACTTCTTGTTGGTCAGTGGCTGCAGTCCGTGTTTTGTTAGCACCGAGCCACAATGCACAAATGCCAGACTTTATTTTGACGCCAACATTACCACGCATGCACAGATGGGCACATGGACATTTGCTGCCTGGGAGATGGGCATGCTGACACTGATACAGTACGTCTCTGCACTGTAACTGTGCATAAGACAGAAGCCTACAGCCTCCTTTCTCTTTACTGTCAACAGCTGGTAGCAAGTTAACTTTGACCTGAGTTGTCTGCATTCCAAATTTCATCTTGCGATCAGAAGTCAGTGAGTCAGAAGAACTTTTGCGTCTTTTGCTGAAAGCAAAGCATTTTTAAAACCCCCAAGCTTTTTTTGTTAAACCGAGATGTTTCTTAGTTATAAAAATGATATTTGTCTATCTGGTGATTGTCAAGTCAAGATCAGTGAAGAAAAGAAAACTAACATTACAGCTCTTCCCAGCTTCTGTGGCAGGTGTACTTTTCTTTGAGAGAATGTTTTGGTCGTCATATATTCAGGTTGTGGATTTATTGACTAAATAATGTGGATTTATCTTTTCACACTTTAAGCCAAAGGTTCTGGTGGATATATCTGGCATGTTTTATGTCTATCATCAAGACTACATAGTTATGAATTAGGAAATTTAAAAAAAAAAAAAAAAAAAAAAGATTGCTAATGGCAACTAAATACTTCAGTCATGCAAGTGCTTCGCCCTCATGCTGAGATATGGAAAAGAATTAGGGCCCAATGAATAGTAGTAATAATAATGCTAATGCTAATAATAATACTAATAATCATAATAATAAAAGTTTTTTAATAATAATAGTAATAATAACAATTATTATAATAACAAAAGTTTTTTTTTCTGTGGCTCTAATCCTCTCCCGTACTGAGTAATGTTGGCCATCCAGATATAGATGTTTTTATATTAACTTCCAATATAGTCATTAGTATAGCTAATGGTTTTTATATTACTGGAGAAATTTAAATATATATTGCAGTGACCATTGCCACTGTATCTATTTTTTTTAATTTACTTTGCTTTTTTAATTTTAACCAAATTTGAAGGGGGTAAAATATAATAATCCAACAATGTATATTATACTTGAGCTGTGCAGTGAAAATGTTGTCTTATATGAAATACACAACTGCATAATGTTTTACATTTAGGTGAGTAGTTAAGTCAGTTGTTAAGGAGAACTCTCTCTTTTTTATCGAGTCATATTTTAATTTTTATTACAAAGAAAGTTAGCTCAATGTAGATACTCACATTCATGTACTTTTGTTCAAATCTACCATTTGTTTATGCAATTTGTAATTTTCAGATGAACCTGAGACATATCAGTGCTGTTGTTGTAATTTTTTTCAGTGTTTAGTTTTTCAGATTTTATTTTTTTTCTTGACATGTCTTAATGTGATCTTTTTTGTTATTTTTTAAAAACCCAACCTTTACTCTTTGGGGATTTAACTGTTTGAATATTACAATACTAAATAAATATTAGAAATTTGTGAACAAGCTAATCTATGATGTAAATATAGAAATTTATTAAATCTGTAGTGTATTTGAAAAGCGCTACATGGGCAACAGGAGCTCTGCTATGGCTGCATTGCAAGCCAGCCTTTGGGCTGCTTCTTGTGCTATGTTCTGTTTACAATTACTAGACATCAATTAGTGGCATTGTTAAATAGCTCCCTTTTTGTATTTATAAGAAACAAAGTATGAAGAACTCTCAGATGCATCATGTTATAAAAATAAGTCGGTGGTAAGATCCTTGGTCCCTTGATGAAAACTTGGGAAAATGTCATCACTATGCTGAATGTCTGACTCCACAGATACTTTATACAAGCTCTGCTTCCAGTAGATGTTGTTCAAAACAAGGCTTCCTACCCAGTCATTGTATGTGCATGTACTATGGTTCTTCCACGAATCAATAACCATCAATAAAGTTTGATTTTCTCAGCATGTTTCTCTCTATTTCCTTTTCGTTGTTTGCTTTTTTTAAAGAATATCGCCTTCCTGTATCTGGGCACGTTTTATTCTAGATTTCATCACTTTCATATCTTGTCAATGATTCTCTTCTCCAAGCCCAAAAAACAAAGTTAGAAAAAGCAGAAAACAAATATGAACAGCAAGTTTCTTTGAGCAAAGAACCCCAAAAGCTGCTTCTAGGGCGCTGCTACGTAGCTGACTATCGTTCCGCCATCCCTCCATTACATGGCATATCTACGGGCCCCTTGTGTGTGTGTGTGCGTGTGCGTGTGTGTGTGAGATGTGTTCACTATCCTGGCACTACTCAGTGAACATGTATGTATGTTTATCAAGTGTAAAAAATAATTTCCCCATGGGGGATTAGCAAATTTCATAAAATTGGAACATTAAAAATTAAATTTATTTGGCACTGTATAAGTCCAAAAGTTATATTATGATGGAAGAATATATAAAAACCTTCAGCAAGAACGTCCTGAAACTAGAAAATAAGCTGGATCATCGGCCACCCCGTCTACATAGACATGAGTCCAGTGTTATTTTGGATTCTGATAGTCTGATAAATACACAAAACTTTGTTGAAGCTTTGTTCATAAATGTTAATTAAAAACTTGTAAATACATTTGTCACTCATAATTTTACAGAAATCCAATCAGCACATATTAAGTATCACATGCCTTCATGCATCTTCAATAATTACGCTTTTATATTTAAAGGTTCAGTATATCTACATAGCTGACCATTTTTCTCCTGTCCTCCCATCTGACGAATAGGAATAGTAACACCAGCTATTATTCAGCTATTATTTCACAAATACTTTGGGATCAAGTGAAATATTTATGTCATCCCTGCTTTCTAATTAAAGCAGAGAGAAGAATTACACTCCAAGTCGTTTCGATTAGTGTAATTAGAAAAAATTTAGCCAAGGGGATAGGCAGAAAGATAAGCAATATAAATGTTTAAATTTGATGAAGGGCTCACATTACAGAAGGTAATTATGTCTCGCGAGTGTAGAAACAGGTGATCAATAATTAATGGATAGCAGGCCAGTGATGCTGATATAACTCAGACTGCGTTTTTGTTCTGCAGTTGAGGCTAAAAATGTTGAGAGAGGGTTTTCTTTAAGTCCTGGATTCTGATCAGAGATAGCAGAGAGACTGAGCTGTGGGATATGACTTTTTTCTTCTTTGTATTTTGTCTGCATGTATTCTCATAGTTTAACACCACAAAAGCGGGCTCAACTCTTTATGACATCAATGCACGTTTTAGTTTTGCAGCAAAATCTTTTTTTTAAATATTTTATTGTATGCACGTGACCATCACTGTTACTCCCTGGGAACTAAGTTAGCAATCTTTATTAGAATTTCTTATTGTGAGCCAGAGAGGGAAGAAAACCAGAAGAGACTTGGGAGAAAACACAAACAGGTTAGTGGATAGACAGGCAGTGCTGCAGTGGAAGAGACTTGAGCTATTTCATTATTTCTCACAACCAACATTTTAACACTCAATGTTATAAAACAGTAGATTAGTGGAGGTCCTGATAGTATAGAATAGGTCACCAGAGGAAAACAGTGCAGAGGGAATACAACGGGCATAACATTAATGAGATGTCTGAGGAGAGACTCATTCTGACGGGACCCAACGGTTCTCAACAATTGGACTAGACAGAAGCTGGTAAGCCCTGAACCAACATGCATGTGTGATGGAAACCAACGCCCAGAGAGGCTACTAGAACCCAGCAGGGCCAGGCTAGCAGAGTACCCCCAACCCGGGCCAGCCAGGGGTATCCAGAAGCCATCACCTGAAGACCCAGGGACTATTAGGAGGCAGCAGCCACCATGTCTTCTCCGTCTGTGAACGGCTTCCCACTCACTGTGATCTCCTGAGCTGCCACAGAACTAGGAGCTGGAGTTGAGTTTGCAGAGTTGATCCACGTATTGAAAGTTTATTTGCTCTGTTCAACTTTCTGAAGCAGTTCCGAAGTCACTCTCCTTCACTCATCTTCAGTTGGGTACTTATCAGCAAACGCTGCGTGTTTGTTTTGTAAATGTCTTTCAATATTACATTTTTTGTTGTTTGCTAATTTCTCATCACTTAATAAGCAGACAGGTAAGCCAGCGTCGTTGGTGGTGAAAGCAAAAAAATCTGTCCAGGCAGAATTAAACTATTTTCTTGAGACTTTTCTTTTGGGGGATTTTTTCATGGTTAGCTTACTGTGGGGTCACACACTCCAGAAGCAGAGGCTGCCTGCAGGTAAAGGCGAGGGCTGAAGACGTGGGAGCCGCTATCAGGAGCCTGAAGAAGCACATGCAGCTCTAGAGCTGCGAGTTGCCAACCCCCAGTATAGGTTCTCAGTCATCCAGGTCCAGGTAAATTCAAAAGAGCAAAAAAAAGAACATTTTGTTTGAAGACATAAAGGACTGAAACCACCAAGACAATGCGTCCAGTTAGAAATTGTTATCATTTATAAGGAAGGTGTTGTTCCACCCACCCTCACGTGAGCTGTTATGTTAAGCTGCACCCAGGTGTGACTGGTTGTCGATGGAGGTCAATGCTGCATTGTATGTGGCTGACGGAGGTGTCTTAATCCTCCTCCTCTGTTCAGAGAGGGTTTCTCCAGTTTGACAAAAATGGCTTCTTTAACTCAAACCATCTGTCTACCCTGATAAACCCTGTACATGACTGTCCTGTCTTTCAGGTGGACTGCTGAGCCTAGTCTTGAGGAGTTGCCTCTCCTGCGTTGATCCATACTCTTGTGGAGCTGTTGTTTGGTCTGTGCAATGAACCATTCACTGCATTCCTCACTGCACTGGACAGCAGACACTAAATGACTCTGTTTGCGGTGTTCTGATCTTGTGCTAGACCAGCTTCTGTCTTAGTGTATTACCAGGTTTGAAGTGCATGAGAATCAAGTCCAGTTGACTCTTGACTTTGTAGTTGCTTTCCAGCGATCTTCAAACTTTGGGGCTTCTGTAACACAGGCCAAGTAATCATCACAATTTTGATGCACATTTTACATGAGGCACTTTTCCTTCTTTTGCTTGAAGTGTTGTTTTAGTAGTTTGTCTTTCTCTTGAAAAAGCAAATGACTGAATCTTCTTTTCTTTTCGGCTTTTCCCTTCAGGGGTCGCCACAGCGAATCAGTTGCCTCCATCTAACCCTGTCTTCTGCATCCTCTTCTCCCACACCAACTATCTTCATGTCCTCTTTCACTACATCCATAAACCTCCTCTTTGGTCTTCCTCTAGGCCTCCTACTTGGAACTTCAAAATTCAGCATCCTTCTACCAATATATTCACTATCTCTCCTCTGGACATGTCCAAACCATCTCAGTCTGGCCTCTCTGACTTTATCTCCAAAACCTCTAACATGTGCTGTCCCTCTGATGTACTCATTCCTGATCCTATCCTTCCTGGTCACTCCCAGAGAGAACCTCAGCATCTTCATCTCTGCTACCTCCAGCTCTGTCTCCTGTCTTTTCCTCAGTGACACTGTCTCTAGACCAAACAACATCGCTGGTCTCACCACAGTTTTGTACACCTTTCCTTTCATTTTAGCTGAAACTCTTCTATCACACATCACACCTGACACTTTTCTCCACCCATTCCATCCTGCCTGTACATGCTTCTTCACTTCTTTTCCACACTCTCCATTGCTCTGGACTGTTGACCCTAAGTACTTAAAATCCTCCACCTTCTTGATCTCTTCTCCCTGTAACCTCACTCTTCCACTTGGGTCCCTCTCATTCACACACATGTACTCTGTCTTACTGCGGCTAACCTTCATCCCTCTCCTTTCCAGGACAAACCTCCACCTCTCTAGCTTCTCCTCCACCTCTTCCCTGCTCTCACTGCAGATCATGATGTCATCTGCAAACATCATAGTCTATGGAGATTCATGTCTTAACATCATAGTCCATGGAATATTGGGTGAAAAAGTCTGACTGTATAAAATTTGTCATATATGTTTTACTATTTAATTTACTGGCTGCCAATCATTTTCACAGGAGAGAGTCCTACACTGCCACCATCTTTCCACCATCAGACATTATTCCCAATTAAGGTTAGCAGCTCCACTTTCACGGTAAATAGTGTTGGTAGTGCACTGCTTTCCTCTCCTGAAGCACCGAATGGTTTGCCAGAATTTCTTGGAGGTCAACCAATAGTCCTCCTCCATCGCCTCCCTGAACTCCTCCCAGACCTGAGTTTTTGCTTCCACGACCACTCGGGCTGCGGTATGCCTGGCCTGCCAGTACCTGTAAGATTCCTCCATAGTTCCATGAGTAAATGTCTGGTGGATGCCGAAAGTATCCCTTTTTCCGGCATCCACCAGCAGGTTTGGGGATTACCGCCACAATAGACAGCAGCTGCCTCAACAATGGAGATGGAGAACAGTCCACTTGGACTCAATGCCCCAGCGTCCCACAGGAACGCTGGCAGAACAAGGCAGGAACAAAACAGAACTACAGGACAGACTTTGGAACTAAATTACAGGACAAGACTCCAGGACCAACCTTTAGGAAACGAACTGGCAAAAAGCTCTGACAAAACCTGTCTTAAAAAGCCTCATGACAATTAGCCCAATTAAATCCAGGTGTCGAGACAAGCCACAGGTGTGAAGATGAGCCTCAGGTGTGGAAAGGACCAACAGGTGTAGAGCCAAGGCTCCACCCACAAGTTTGGCCTCTCTCCCTGCCACACACCAGCACAGCCACACCAAACCGTGACAGTACCCCCCCCCTCAAGGGACGGCACTCGACTTCCCAAAAACAGTCCCGGGGAGGTTCAGGGTTGTGCTCCCGAACCGAATGGAGTCCAGGCCCAGGGTTGGGAATAGGTTCTGGAACTGGCCGGGATCCAGGTGCAGGAACTGGTTGGGATCCAGAAACTGGCTGGGGTGCAGGAACTGGCTGGGGTGCAGGAAGGGGCTGGGGTGCAGGAATGGGCTGGGATGCAGGAGCGGACTCAGGCTTAGATGCAGGAACAGACTCGGGTTCAGATCCAGGAACAGACTCAAGCTTAGATGCAGGAACAGACTCGGATTCAGATGCAGGAACAGACTCAGGCTTAGATGCAGGAACAGACTCGGGTTCAGATGCAGGAACAGACTCGGGCTCAGATGCAGGAACAGACTCAGGCTTAGATGTAGGAACAGACTCAGGCTCAGATGCAGGAACAGACTCGGGCTCATACACGGAAGCAGGCTGGCGTCCGGGCGCGGGGACCGGAGCAATCTGACATCTGGGCGTGGGGACCGGAACAGGCTGGGGTTGGGGCGCGGGGACAGGAGCCAACACTGGAACAGGCTCGGGGTCAGGCAAAAGAACTGGAGCCGGAATACCAGCGTAGGCTGCCAGCCATGCCATGGTGTCTCTTCCCCGCTGTCTTCACTCGGCAGACAGTTCTGGATTTCAGAACTTGATGCTGGCCGGGGCAGCAAGAATGTCGGTGTCCACTGGGTCCAGTTCTGGCTGGTTTGTTCTGTCACGGAAGGCAGGATATGGACCCAAATGCAGGACACAGTTGGCACAGCTTTGGTCCATGATTTAATCATAAAAACTGAAACTAAAACTTAACTACAGACACGGGCAGGAAGGCAACCACAACGCAGGTAGAACAAGGCAGGAACAGAACAGAACTACAGGACAGACTTCGGAACTAAACTACAGGACAAGACTTCAGGACCAACCTTTAGGAAACGAACAGGCAAAAAGCTCTGACAATACCTGGCTTAAAAAGCCTCATAACAATTAGCCCATTTGAGGCCAGGTGTCGAGACCAGCCACGGGTGTGAAGATGAACCTCAGGTGTGGAGAGGACCAACAGGTGTAGAGACGAGTCTCCACCCACAAGTTTGGCCTCTCTCCCTGCCACACACCAGCACAGTCACACCGAACCGTGACAGCTGTCCAGCTCACCACCAGATGTGATCATTTGACAGCTCTGCCTCTTTCTACACCCGAGTTCCAAGACATGCAGCCAGAGATCCAATCCAACAACAAAGTCAATTGCTGACCTCTGGCGTCCTGGTACCATGGTGTTCATTATTAATAAAATGTGAGTAGCGCAGGATTCCAATACCAGAATGCCACTCTCATTCAAATTATTATTGAAGTCCCTCAGAAGAACGAGTCCCTAGTCAGAGGACTATTTAGTACCCCGTCCAGGGAATGTGTGCTCCTCACAGCTGTTCGGCCCTTGGGCCAAAATAACAGTGACACACTCATGCGCAACCCAAAGGAACAATCTTCTTGTTGTCCAGGATAAACTCGCAACATATGGCGGCTGAGCTGTGGGGCTATAAGCAAGCCCACGCCAGCTCACCTCCTTTCACTGTAGGAAAAACCAGAGAAGTGGTGCCTGTATCTAAGGGTTGGGTTCTGGAGCCAAAGCTGTTTGTGGAGGTGATTCCGACTATAGCTAGACTAACTCTCAACCTCTCTCACAAGCTTGGGCTCCAGCTCCACATTTGAGTTGTTTTTACCAAAAGACGAGGGGGGACAGAGCCTCATCCACTTGGCAAGCAGAACTGCCACCTTCAGACTAAAGTTCATCCAATGGTTTCGGACCAGACCAACAAATTTAGCGTGGAGAGAAGTGACCAGATTTTTTAAAAATTTAATTCGTTGACCCTTCTCAAACGCATTTCAGAAAGAACAATTAGTTGTTCTTTCACTTTAGTTGTTCGATAAACTAGAACAATTAGTTGTTCCAGTTTACCAAGCCAGGTTGGGTGTTTGAAGTGAAGCCATGCCTGGGCTGTTGACAGACCTGAACTGAACTAAGACACTGACCCTCCAACAGTTGTTAGAGAAGGCAAGGCCAGCATTGACGGATATGCAGACTATCCACTCTGTTCACGTGTAGCTCCAATGGCAAAGGGTGCTAGAACTGTGAGAAACTCAGCCTGCACACAGTCAACGAGGAAGTCCTCTACGAAAGCTTTGTGAAAGTTATAAACCAGCAAAGACTGTGTGACAGCGCTACCACTGCCTGGACCAGAAGCTGAGGGGAAATGGATGGGTCCCACAGTGGATGGTTTTCTCAAAACCTCCCATTTAAATCGCCCTGTGGAGGATTTTACACGGTGCCATCGTCCCCAATCCTTTTATCTCTGCTCTTTAGCCTGCTATGTCAAACCGTATGTCTCCATCTTGAGACAGTGTTTTATGTTTTTAGTGAGTGTAAAAGACTTGCTGAACTGTTTTAAAAATGTTTTCGATTTGTTCAGTGAAAATATTTAGTATTAGAAATTTTATTTATGTTGCAGATTACAAAAAAATAAAAATAAAAAATGTGGGAGTTCTTAAACTCAATTTCTGGTGAAGTTAAATTCACAATCTATGTAACCAGAAAGAACAAACTTTAGAATAACGATGGTCAAGAAGCAGCGTCAGTAATTTGATGTATTGTCAAATGTCAATGGAGACTAAAATTCAGTTTTTTACAAAATCACAATTAATTTAGATACTTATAAAAACATTTGGTGTCATAATAATATCCTTTGCACTTTAGTTGAAGATAAACTTGAAATCGCAAATTTCCTTACTGACTTAACATTGCACTGATATATCTTTTGATTTTTGAATTTGAAGCGCTTAGAACTTTCCTGTTGATATGTTTAGTTGTACATTTATGAATGTGAAAAAAGTGTTTTTCTTCACAATTTATTATTATTATTATTATTATTATTATTATTATTATTATTATTATTATTATTATTATTATTATTATTAGGAGTGGTAGTAGGAATAGTAGTACTAGTTTGCAGTTTACTTGAAGAAATTTTCTACAGAACAACATAAGATCCAGAAGCTTGTTACCATCCAACAAGAGGTGGAGATCGAGCTGCATGTAACAGGGTATTAAATGATTGTTGTCATGTGACTCCATTGTTGAGAGAGCACTAATGGTAGTGAACATTTCAAGTGTTGTTGTTTATCTCATCCGCCATCTTTTGATCAAAAAACCCGGCATGCTGTGTCATGACAATTAGAGAACAAAGATTTCAATGATCTGGAAGAAGAGTAGGAAGCAGCACAAAGCATGGAGAAGGAGGAAAAAATGCAAGGAAAATGCAGGAGGAAAAGACTAACAAGGATGGAAAAGGAACAGAAAGAAGAGAAGAAAGACTCAGTGATATGAAGAAGACAGGAAGGTGGGCAAGACTAGGGGAGGCTTATATGGAAGATGGGGGAGGAAGGGAAGCGCTGTTTTAGAGAAAAGAACGAGAAAATGGAGTAGAGAAAGATGACATGAATAACAGGAGGGGAAGACAACTGGAGGAGAAGTTAGAGAAGAAAAAGAAGGCCGAGGAAAATAGGAGGAACAGAGAGGTGAGGGCAGATAAGACCATTAACAAGACCAGAGGGGGGAAAAAGAAATAAAATTTATGTAGACGAGAATAATGGGAAATGAAGCAAACAAGGATAAGTAGAAATGAGGATGACAGAGAAGAGGAGAGGAAATGAAAAGATGTCAACAAGGAGAAAAGAGGATGAGATGATGGACAAGAAGAATTGTGGGGTTGTTTTTTTTTTGTCATTCATTTTCACAGCGGCTGCATCCGCTGTCACGGTTTTGCCGGAAGAATTGTTTTAATGTTAGAAAATTGCCTGCACATCCAAACCGTTTTCAACGCAGAACTCTGCTCACTAAAAGTGAATTACACAATCATCTGTCTGACAGCTGAATCCACCAATCATCACAAAGAAAGCAGCTCACAGTGAGCTGGTTACTACAGGGTGACACACAATCAAACTGCTTCAGCAGAACATTTGGTGGTTTGCTGAATTTGCTGAAGGGCTTCCTTTGTTAATACCTTTGGTCCACCATCACACAACAACACTGTTATGTAATCTTAATAAACTCACGTTCATCTCAGTGTGAAAGAACTGGTCGTGATATTTGACTGAATATCCCCATCTAGTGGTGAAGAAGGCTCATTGCAAACAAATACCCTCGAAGCGTTATGTAACACCATGACGTTGACGTAAATCCTCTGAAAAGGTTCTGGTTTCAGGGAAACTGTGCTTGCTTCAACTCTGGTGTGACGTCAATTAAGAGTAAAATGGAATACCTTCTTGACAAATCCAAAGCATCAAATCGAGTCTGTGTGACTTGAGTTTTTGCACCATCTTGTGGGCATCAAATCACAGGAGAGGTAGTTTGTGTCTCACAGAAACCACAGAAACCACAAGCTGCTGCCAATAAGCAACTACAGCTGTACCTCTACTTACGAACGTCTCTACTTACGAAATGTTCTACTGACAAAACGCCTCAAAGGGAAAATATTACCTCTGGTTACGAAAGAAATTTCGAGTTACGACAGGAAAAAATACAGTATGGGCTGATACTCGCAGCTCCTACAGGTTCCTGAACGCAACATTCAAATAGCTGCTCTGCCATTGGCTATTACCTAGCATCCTGGCATCCCATTGGCTAAGAGGAACCTTTGTGTGGAGCTAGATAGGTGTCTATGCAGCGTCCTCGTCATTCGGCCCTAGACCCGTGAGGTGTTCTAATAGTTTTACGTAAATATATTAACTTTTAGAGTATTCACTATGGACCCCAAGAAAGTGACGAAGAAAAGAGGAAAAGAAAAGACGTTTTTTGTCCGTACAAACAAAGCAAGAGATGATAGAAAAGCATGAAAAAGGGATGCGTTTGGTTGATCTCTCCAAAGAATATGGCCGTAATGCATCTACAATCACCACGTTATTAAAACTAAAGGAAGTTTAAGGAGTTTAAGGCATGGCGTGGGTGGTTGGAGAAGTTCAGAAGGAGGACTGGAATTCACTCTGTTGTTCATGGTGAGGCAGGAGCGCATGAACCAAAGAGGGTAAAAAACAATGAGGACAGCAGTTAAAAGGTAAATGACCATCATTTTTATTCTTTACTCTTTGTTTTTTACATTATGCACAACTCTCATTTATTGTGTAATAATCTAATTGTAACATGTATTTGTTACATGTTTTGATGCATTTTTATGCCTTATGAAACATTTATGTCGGAATTTTGGGGCTGCTTGGAACGGATTAGGGCATTTGCATGGAAAAGGCATCTCTACTTACGAAATTTTCTACTTCCAAAATTTCCTTCAGAACCAATTAATTTCGTAAGTAGAGGTACCGCTGTACAAGCTTGAAGTAAGTCATTCCAGTCAGTGGGACTGTGTAAGATAAAGTATGGTGATAAACTAACCTGAGGGAAACCAGGCAGGTTTGATTGGACTGTATGCTTTGTAAATGTGTTTAAACTTATCCCTGCCTTGATGTGAAAAATTATTTGAGGATAATTTATGAACAATTCATGACAAATCATTCATTTCTCATCAAGCACAAATATGTCTTCAATATTTTTTAATAATTCCTTTTAAAAAAATAATGACAAATTAAATGCATACAGTACATAGAAAGGACATACATATACAATGCGCATTGTTTTCCAGTGTGGTTCCATCCTTGTTTTAATGTTAAATCTTCCACAGTAATGGACAATCCTCCATGCAGGCCAGGTCAATATATTCACAGACAGCAATAACAAAACGTAATGACTTCAGATTCAGTAACAGTAGTACTGTAGATTGCCTCAGCAATTAATAAAACATTGTAGTTGTGCTTTCTTAACACTGTAAAGATGTCATTGTTGCTATGGTAACCAACAGCAGCAGCCTTATGCTATACAAGCTGTGCTGCACAAAGCAGCTCCCCATGATGTTCAGTTTCCAACAGCAGCCACACAGTACAGGCCAACAGTTTGGACACACCTTCTCATTCAATGCATTTTCTTAATTTTCATGATTATTTACATTGTAGATTCTCACTGAAGGCATCAAAACTAAGAATGAACACAGGTGGAGTTATGTACTTTTAACAGAAAAGGGTGAAATAACTGAAAACACGTTTTATATTCTAGTGTCTTCAAAATGGCCGCCCTTTGCTCTGATTACTGCTTTACACACTTTTGGCATTCTCTCGATGATCTTCAAGCAGTCGTCACCTGAAACGGTTTTCCAAGAGTCCTGAAGGACTTCCCAAAGGTGTTTAACACTTGTTGGGCCCTTTGCCTTTCACTCTGGGGTCCAGTTCATCCCAAACCATCTTGATTGAGTTCAGTTCCAGAGACTGTGGAGCCCAGGTCGTCTGCTGTAACACTCCACAACTCTTCTTCTTTGTCAAATAGCCTTCACACAGCCTGGAGGTGTGTTTGGGGTCACTGTTCTGTTGAAAAATAATCATCCAACTAAACACAATCTGGATGGGATAGCATGTTGCCACAGGATGCTATGCTAGCCATGCTGGTTTAGTGTTGGAACCAAAGATCTCAAATGTGGACTCATCAGCCCAAAGCACAGATTTCCACTGGTCTAATGCCCATTCCTTGTGTTTCTTGGTCCAAACACATATCTTCTACTTGTTAACTCGCCTTAGCAGTTGTTTCCTAGCAGCTATTTGACCATGAAGGCCTGATTGGCGCAGTCTCCTCTTAACACTTGTTCTAGAGATGTGTCTGCTGCTAGAACTCTGTGTAGCATTCATCTGGTCTCTGATCTGACCTGCTGTTAACTTGTGATTTCTGAGGCTGGTGGCTCAGATGAACTTCTCCTCAGAAGCAGAGGTGACTCCTGGTCTTCCTTTCCTGGGTCGGTCCTCATGTGTACCAGTTTCACTGTAGCGCTTGATGGTTTTTGTAACTCCACTTTGGGACGCATTTAAAGTTTTTACAATTTTTCTGGACTGGCTGACCTTTATTTCTTAAAGTATTGATAGGCACTCGTTTTTCTTTCGTTAGCTGATTGGTTCTTGTCATAATATGAATTTTAACAGTCTAATAGGGCTGTCAGCTCTGTATTAACCTGACTTGTGCACAACACGATTGATGGTCTCAACTCCATTGATAAAGCCAGAAATTCCACTAATTAGTCCTGGTAAAGCACCCCTGTGAAGCAAAAACCATTTCAGATCACTACATCATCGAGAGAATGCCAAGAGTGTGCAAAGCAGTTGTCAAACAAAAAATGGCTTCACTGAAGAAACTAGAATATGTATGTTTTCAGTTCACATTTTTTCAGTTCACATTTTTTTGTAAGAACATAACATGTTCATTCATAGTTTTGATGCCTTCAGTGAGAATCTACAATGTAAACAGTCATGAAAATAAAGAAAACGCATTGAATGAGAAGGTGTGTCCAAACTTTTGGCCTGTACTGTATGTAGACTAGTCAAGTTTACAGCCTCACCCACTTTACTGTCTTGTCAGACACATTTTTATGAATGACTCACCGAGGACAGAAGTCATCTGTCATTAGTATGAGTATGGACTGTTGTAAATTTTCTCTGCAGTGTGTTCTGGCACTGACGCTCCAGCCAGAGTTGGGGTCTGTCGTCTTGGAGAATTGTGGGTTCCATTATGTGTGACAGGAAAATGGTACGATTTATAATGGATATACCATTTACTGGTAGCAAAATACTGGTGAGAGAGAGAGAGACTGAGACATGCTAGGATTTGTATTCCACATATCCATGTCCAGCATATTCCAAAGTGACTAAAGCATGAATGTGATTTTTTTTTTATCAGTATATGAAGGTGACAAATAGCTCAACAAATACACAATATACTACCATGCAACAACCACACATGGACACCCTGGGACATGTGCACTGTCCAAATACACTTAGGAGACATCTAGAAGACAGCAGCTACAGGCTGGGATACACGGGTAGCATCTGGTAGCAATTGATAATTACTGGGGGACAGGCCTTACCTGTAGATGTGGCATGTTTGACAAAGAAGGATGTTGGTTAGAGCTATTATAATCTTCAGGGTACTCTGTAAGTATGTCAGAACTAATGGATTACCCTGGGTTTATTGTTAAAAATAATGACAATTTAAAAAAAAAATCCCTGCATTTTAACGCGACTATTGCAGCAATCATCCAGACATAATCATTCAGGAAATTAAATTTCTTTCTAACTCGTAATTCTTCACAGATGAAATGGTACAGGATTAGTAACGGATTTACCAGTGAATGGGGTTCAAGTCCTCATGCCTACTTTGGAAGCCTGAACTTGATTGCTTGCAAAAAGTTACCCGTGTAACAATGCCTCAAAATTTTGGACACCCCCCCACTCTCAGCCCACAAAAAACATTTTAACAAAGGTACTTTTTTCATCTACAGCAACAATAAACCTGTTTTAATAAACAGCCTCTTCATAGTTCTTGATTGCCGCATGGATTTTAATTTCAATCCAATGAAAAGGCGTATTTTATTTCTGATTAAATCTCCCACTCTTCTTCTTCCTCCATCCATTCCTGCACTCTTTTCATGGGATTCTTCCATTCTGTTGTTTTCTGTCAGCATTTTAGTTTCACTCTCCTGCAATGAAAAACAGAAGATGTTCACAGTTATAATCCTTGAATAAACTGGGCCCAAAAACATTAAAACACAGGTAAAATATCCAGTTGACTATAAATTATTTCACCACACTGACAATGTAATAATTGCATTGCATATTAACTTTGCACATATCCTGGCAGCAATTGTTAAACAGCAGATGGCTCTAATAGGAAAAGGTCAGCAGTTGTTGAGGTATGGGGTCGTCTGTGGGTTTGCTAATCGTGTGACATCATTTCATCTTGGCTTTCATCCTGGTGACATGGTTTTTATGCTTTTTTTACCCTGTATTCTTTTTTATGTACTCTAATCTGGAACCTTTAGGATGGGAGACAGAGTAGTCCCCAAACGAACAACAGGTTGGTGGTCCGATCCCCTCCTTACTGTGTACATGTCAAGGTATCTTTGAGCAAGACACTTGAATCTGGTGTGCCCCCCAGGTGGATCAATGGTGCCCTGAACACACACTCACACACACAGGGGTCCTGTACGCATGCAGGGGGATGTAGAGTGGTGAGCAGCCCCTTTATGTTGCGCCCTAATGAGCAACTTGTAAGGGTGACAGCACCTTGCTCAAGGGCGCCTCGGCAGTGCTCCGGAGGTTAGCTGACACCCACTGTCAGCTCAAAGTTTTTGGGTGGGAGCGGGAATTGAACCGCCAATCTTGGAACATTGGACGACCCGCTCTACCGCTGAGTCACTGCCCCCCCATTGACACACAGCCGATCATTACCAAGGGTGGATCCAGCATACCAAGAGGTTCTATCCCAGGTGCATCGCCTTGGATGATATCAGAGATCGTAGAGATTAGAGACAGACAGACCGCCCCCTTTTTTTTCTGGGCTTTTTGCTGTTGTTGTTGTTTTTTGTTCAGAATGTTCTTGTGTGTTTCATTTTGTTCACTATAAGCTTTCCTTTCTATCAAATTGTAAACAGTATTTTCACTGTACCTCCTGTAATAAACTGTAAAGGAAAAAAACTGATTTGCTCTTTACTGGAATGCTTTTGAATGTGAGCATTACATGTGGACGTACAGTTCCCAACCAAGAAATTTTGTGTACATTTTGCAGGCAAATACCAGTAAAACTGAAACATAAAAGTCTGTTCAATTTTTATAATGACAACAATACCCAGTATTTGGAAACCTGGTGTACTTTGATTGACTGCATGTACCTTATGAAGTGAAAACAAGCATTATTGTTTGACACAGTAATTTCATTTTGAGTCGAATATCCATTGTTTTAGTAAAGTGTGTGTACAGAAAAAGATGTATTCTATTTTGAAATGAAGAGTTAGTGTTTATTTAACAAAATGTGTTTTTGAGAAGAAAATTAACCATTTGGTCAATTGTGCTTTCTAGATGTGAGTCTCTGTCAAGAGTTTAGAAAAAGTATTTGAAGTATGCTAGTGACTGAAAAAAACTGTAATAACTAAAGTATTAAAACTTATACATGCAAAAATAAATGCAAAACGGAGCCAAGCATCCTGTTGTCGCTATTTCTCTCTAACTCATACTCATACTGACTGATTCTCTGCAAAATGACGAGAGGAAGAGGAAAGTCTAGACCGGATGGTCTCTTCTGTGGAGTTCAAGAGTGATTTAAAGAGCGACTTTGATAAGTTAAGGAATGACTTTGGGGAGTTAAGGAGTGACTTTGGTAAGTTAAGGAGTGACTTTGATAAAAAGTTGGAAGAAAAGCTGAAACCGGTACTAGACTGCACGGAAAAAATGCAGGACGACATGAAGAAAATGCAGAAAAACACAGATAAAAAAGAATGAAGAATGGTTGTCCCAGAGCAAGGACAACAAAGAATGGATGAATTGGACAAAGCATTCGTACAAATGCGATCAACACTGGCATCAAAATCAAGCCGAGGAATTACGCACAAGCTGAGACCAGAGGAGAGGGAACTGAGCTCAGCGCTGACTCCGAGACAGTGGAGCAACAAGTGAGTTCTCAACTGAGGGATCTGGAGATAACTATAGATCCAGACCAGGTTGAGAAATGTTACCCATTACCATCTGGAGGTAGGAAATCACCTACAGTGCTGATAAACTTCCAGAATCATAAACACAAATTTTGTCTTGTGAAACAAGGCTTCAAACTGGAAGGAAAAAATGTCTACATGAATGAGAATCTTACTAAAAAGAATGCAAATATTGCTAAAAAAGCTCGACAACTGAAGAAGAATGGGCTGATCGACAACACCTGGACCAACAACTGCAGGATCTTCATCAAAACAAGGACTTTCTCCAGACCAGATGAAAACATTGGTGATCAGAAGTGCAGAGGACTTGGTGAAATCTGAGCAATAAAGGCAGACAAGAGTTGTTACTACACCAAAGATCAGTACAACAGAGTCACTTCAATGGTGGGAGCTCTACACCAATTTTGGACACGTCAAGGATTCAATAGAACAGTTGAAAAACCATTCAACATCATCAATGTCAGAAACATGGATTAATGACCAAAAAACCATGCATTTCTGTTTGGAGGGTTAACATTAAGTTTGAGACTTCAAAGAGAATGTTGATATCTTTTGAAAATATAATGGAATGTGAAAGCGTGTATCAAACCGGTTAATTCTTGGATAAACACTGTCTGCTGATAGAGGTTAATATGATCATTATATTCTTGTGAAGAACACTGGAAAGGTCAACTTCTTGTTTTGACTATCTATAATGTTAACAAACCTTGTGTTCCTAGGGGGAATGTAAACATGGTTATACTCTAGGTTATATCTGGGACAAAGGCTAATATCTGGAAGTGGATAAGAGTATGAATGTCTGTCAAAATTCAATGTATGAACTGGTTGAAAACATTTAGGAGCCAGTTTCACAAAGGCAGAGTTAACAAACCCAGAGGTAAACCTGCGGTTCTGGGTTGATCTACCCTGAACTTGGAAAACCAAGGATTTTGGTTTCACAAACGCTTTTCAGGGTTAGTTTTGTTAACCCAGAGTAAATTGACCCACAGTTCAACAAGTGTAACAACTCTAAAAAAAGCCATCGTCAATGGAGCCCCGATTTGACAATTCACCATGACGACGGACAAGACGCACACCGCAACGCTTTACGGCAGTCTGAGTACAGATTTTGATTAATGCATAAGAAGACTTTGAGGACATTTTCCGAAGAAAGAGTAACAGCTGTGCAGCTGCAAAGATGAGGGAGATGGCGTGGGAGTGAATTGCTGCTTGAGTCAATGTGTAAGTTTAAACGTAGTCCATTGCAATCGTGGTAAAATCACTTCGTTAAACAGCTTGAATAATAGTTTATTAATATGTATTTTAATTAGGTGCAATCCAGCACGGGAGAAGCGCAAATGTCAGCAACTGAGAATGAAGGATAAAAACATTGTTCACACAGGTCAGACTTCTGCATCATCTCATTAAGGATCCCCTCATTTTCATTATGTTTGATATTGTACAGTAAATATTAAGTAGACGTTTGACTGTTCAGTTGTTTTATCGTCAACATAACGCTCTTTTCACACACATAAATCTGCTCTCATCTATATCAAGTTCTGTTAAATAAGGAAATCTATTTGCATGTTTTAATGTTATGTAAATAAAACAGTGAATCTGCATATGCATGTTACAAAAACAGTTGAAAAGAAGAATATTCATACCATTAGGTATACTGATATAAGAACTGATATCAAGACCTGGCATCTAGCTCTTTTGCATGCTTTCCTTGAAAATAGCCAAAACACTACTTTAGTTCTTACATTAATAGCTTACATTATAACTGCTGTAAGGCATTCCAGGTTGTATTTTCTGTCTGTTTTAGTCACATGTTACACACAGGTGTTACTAACTGATAAGAAGAAAAAGAAATTAACAAGGAATTGAAGAAAACAAATGTGGTCTAATACTTTATGTTACTGATTTGTTTCTTCCCATTGCTTAACATTCTGGTGCAATACAGAGTGATATTTAGCCGCCACTGAAGTATTAACACTTTATTATCCTTTTTTAACAGAGCATGGATGGACAGTAGCAGGAGGCTCCCGACTGCACAGATTATTCCCATCTATCTGCAAAAGAAGTTTATAGAATTCACTTTCTACAGAAAAAAGGAAATGTTTTATTAGGACATCCAGATCTGGACATAGAAATACTGGAGCACAAGTTAGAGGTGGGTGATGGTCACAGGTGAATCATGTTAACTATTAGAATGTTAACTATTGGAACGATACAAAAACTAACTCTGTATAAAGATGACCGAAGGAAATATGTATTGTATTTTTTTATTGCCCACTGTGGTGATGGTGAATCTGAAATGATTCTGGCAGATGGTGTCTGTCACTGCTCTGCCGTTCTGGATAGCAGGAATCATCCTGAGATGTTGTTGGCACTGGAAACTAACTTTCAGCAGGCCTGTGGTCATCTCCACCTGGATTCTCGTCACGCAGTGGACCCGGTTGACGTTCTATTGAATGTCAGGGTCAGAATAAAGGATCAGCATCCTTGGTTGGCATGGGTTTCCCCTGTCCCCAGGCAAAAAACCATCAAACTCCTGTAATGCATGGTGAATTCATTAGAGTGGATTGAAAGATGGAGACAAGTGAATTATTGTGCAAATCTTTAGGTTGCTGGCCACATTACAGTCTGTTGCTCAGGTAAGACTCATCATGCATCTGTGAGTCAGAAACCAAAAAAGAACACTTTGTCTCCACATCAGAAATATAGTCAATAGCATCAGACATGATCTGGACAGGTGTTAGTATATGTCCAGATCATGAAACAGTCAGTCTCATGTACCTTCATGGGTACAATGGGAATGTGGGTACCATCTATGCAGCCAATTATATTGGGAAATCCTAAAAGAAATATAAGTTACTAATCCAATTCTGAGGTTGCAGCACAATGTCATTAAGAGAATATAGTTTCAAATTCTGCATCATTCACCTGCAATCCTGTGGAACTCCTCCTTGATGATTCTCACAGGATCATCTCCAGGGAAATAGAAAAACTGGGGTAAGGTTTCAATGTGAGGCGCACTGAGCGTCTCCAACTTTGTATAGAAAAACTATTATTTGCAAATTACAAATGAACACAGCGCTGCTGCAGATGTGAGGATGGATCAGGTTGTGGATATGTGTGTGTATGCCATGGATCTGGACGTGAACCCGTACCGATCACAAAGATAACTGTCTGGATATGACAGGACATCTGAACGCAATACAAAAATATTTAATTCTCCGTGAATTTCTGCTGAAAGTCCATAAAGGGGCTCCACGTCAAACGGACAAGCCATGTTTGCTTCTAAAATACCTCTAAAATATAGTTTTTTATAATACCGACTTTCGGTCAAACTCTCCGCCCGACAGAACCAGGAAATGAAACGGCACGAGCTGCTGTGAAAGGGGGCGGAGTCAGAGGAAACCTTGAGTTTTTGGAATAAAACCTGCTACCGACCAGGTTAGCTTCAGAGAGCCCTTTTGCTCCAGTAACAAACGCAGATGTTCAGTTTATCTAGCTTCATGAAACAAGTCAGGTTTTCTGCTCTAACTCTGTTTTAAAGGGGTCCTACGATGAAAATCACATTTTATCAGGGCTTTGAACCGGTTCATGGAACGAAAAAGAAAACTGGAAACTTTTGGCATTTTGGCAGGAACGAAAACGAAACCGAAAACTTTATATTTTTTAATGTTCCGGAACAGAATCGGAACAGAAAATAATTTTAAACCGGTTATTACCGTTTTTTTGTTTTGTTTTTGAAAATATATTTGACCTCATGTTTCACTTCCTGTCATTCACTGGATGTGGGATGAGAGCGGAGAGAAGTAGCGGCTATCAGCAGCAGTTAGGAAAAGGGAAGTCTCCCAGTCAATTTAATCATAACAGGTAAACACTGCAGTATGTCAAGCTTAAAAATGTATGATTTAGACATGAACTCATTGGCTGCAGTCATTTTCAGTGCGGTGTGTTCCCGTACTGCCAGCGCTTTGTAGCAATACTGAGCTATGGGAGAAGCACAATGACGATCTGTTGTTCAGCAATAAATGACATGTTGCAAGTTATTCTGGTCTTATTTCATGTAGTGTCTAAGTAGGAGGCATAAGCATTAACTACAGTGATATAACTGTCGTAAAGGAGAGGTGTAGTGCTGTGGTACTGTTTACTGTAGGGTAGGGATATATCTATAATTATAGTCTAGGATATACGTATAAACTAATTGCTTTAGTTACCAATTTAAAAGTCCTTCAGTTACCGTATTTTGCATTGTATAAAGAGGCGCAGTCTAAATAACAGAGTTTATTTATGTATTTGAACCGAACACACGGCGCTACTTATTGTTTGGTGCATGCATGCAAAAAGGTGACTGTGGTTGAACTGTGTTGTACTACGTATTTAAATTAAAAAAAATACACCGACATTATTTTTTAAATATGTTTTTATTTCTTTATTTTTTTGATAAATCTGTGCTAAATCCTTCCAAGTCCTCATCTTCGGTCTCCATTGAACACCTCGGTGATTTCTCTATCGCTGACCGTCACGTTTCCGGGTGTCTGTCCGGTAATGATGCCGGCTTCAGCGAAACATCGGACAAAAGTCGAAGCAGACACGTTAGTCCAGGATCCCCAATCCACACACATATTGTGGGGGGGTAACTCGCTCGGCACTGCCTCCAGTCCTGGTAAACGTGTGTTCACGTATCTCATCCATCGCTCCACGACCCACGCAGTTTCACTTTAAAGGCTCTGTTTACACCGATGTCCAGCGGGTGGAGTTCTTTCGTTAATCCTCCAGGATGATGACAAGCTCCCAATTCAGCTGCTTGACGTGTTTCTGACAAAAGCGGTGGTATGGGGGGGGGGCATGGAGTCACAGATCAAGAGAGATGGCGAAGCGTGAAAAAAGCCACCCGGTCTCTTTACGTGAACCGGAACAACCGGAACTGATAGCCTGGAGTTTACATGTTGCGTCGTAAGCGTGTCTCTTCGCTGACGTCATTGTCGGGGGTCTTTAGCCAAACAAATGTGGTTAACAGCATACCTGCGGTACAGTACCGGCATTA
Source organism: Antennarius maculatus (assembly GCA_013358685.1). Lineage (NCBI taxonomy): Eukaryota > Metazoa > Chordata > Actinopteri > Lophiiformes > Antennariidae > Antennarius > Antennarius maculatus. The sequence continues at coordinate 19,475,459 of CM023620.1, read as the reverse complement.
CCCTATACCGGTACCTACCGGAGGTGTGCCGGACGGAGCCTCGCGTCATGTTCTCTGATTGGTCCATCGCTGCAGGCGTACGTAGTGACATAATACGTCCTATGTCGGTGGACAATGGCCGATCTGACTAAAATCACACAAAAACATTTTTACAGATTTTGTAACTCAGTGAACACATAAGACGCTTCATGTTAAAAGGCGCAGCGTTGATTTTTGAGAAATTTTAAGGTTTTTAAGCGCGTCTTATGGTGCGCAAAATACGGCAGCTACATATTTATATTTACAAGGTACGTTATTAACCGGTTCAGGAACTTTATTTTTTTGTTCTAACCGGTTCAGGAACGTCAGTTTATGGGTGGAACGCTAAACCGGAAACGTTATGATTCCGTTTCTGTTCGAAACAAACCGATTGGCAAAAAATTCTGGTTCAAAGCCCTGCATTTTATCAGGTTTCTATATATACATAGTGGTCCTCCCTAAACAGACCAACTCCTAGAATCTGGTAAACAAATGCTTCCTGCATCAATAAATATTTGGAATTTTAGGAATTCATGGCCCAGACCGAACCAAAACAATCAGATTTTGCTACAATGCATTTTGTGACGTCACAAATTGTGCTCTGTGATTGGACAGAGTGATTGACGATATTGATTGGTTTGACATGCCCAAGGGCGTGGCAATCCACGAGGGGGAATTCTTTGGTAGCATTGTGCGGTAATGTCCTAGCTCAGAGCTACAGTACACACTGAAAGTTCCTCACAAACTGTTGAAGTCAGCTAACATTTTTGCAAACTACTTAGCCCCTGGTGTGTGTGTGTCCGCTAAAGGTGTATCCTCATCGCCATAGAGAACACAGCTGCGTGTATCCACAGCGCTCAGAAACAAACAGCCTAATAGATATTCACTGTAACCAGTCAAGGGTTATGTTCAACTGACCTAAACCCTGCATGTGAAATAATCCAGGGAGAAATCAAGTGAAATCATCACTCATTCCCAGCCTTGTGAGAGAGTCACTGGCTTGATATGTTCACACACACACACGCACACACACACACACACACACACACACACACACACACACACCCTGCTCCAGCTGTGTCGTAAAAAGTCAAGGCCAAATCGGTAATCTGACTTAGAAGTGACTGACTCTATCCATTGCAGGTTGTAATACCCCTGCATTTTACTCACTGTAGGTTGTTGAATGCAGAATAGGGAAAATAGGGACAGCGCCCAGCAACCATATACAGTGAAAGGCAAACGAAAGGCAAACACTTTGGTTTGCCTTTCCAATGTTTCATTTATACTGCGATAGTTTCGCTCCCTGAGGTCTCTCATTGTCCGTGACGATTATTGAGAAACAGCGTTAATTATGTCCTGTCTGTAAACATCTGTTGTCGCCGCCACTGATTATTGTCCCACTTGCAAACACCGAGTTCTAAATTTTTTTGCGATGTTTACTGGTCAATAGGATCAGCCCATGTTGTGTTTACATAATGAACAATGGAGTCACATTCGGCTGACTGAGAAAGCGTCTCCACGCTTGTTTTGACTATCAAAACGCAGAGAAATGAACAGTTATTAACAGGAGAGACAAACACGAGAAAAATAAAAGCGAAATATGTTGTAACGAAGTCACTGAAAGAAAAGTTACAGACTGAAGATCGATCTGACATTAGTGCACATGCATTCATGTGGCACAAGTAAACAAAACGCACGTGAGCGCGAGAAGGGAAGTGTTGATAGAGGGCACTCAGAGGTGGTAGGGGAGATAGGGAGCTCAGAGCCACACCCCATTAACACCAAGTGTTTCGGGGCAGAAGTGATATTATCAATATTCAATCAAAGATATTTAGGACCACGGACCACTTTGGGGAAAGACATTTCAAATGCAGTGTAGTTGGACATCTGGCAGTTGAATGACATGAATTTAAAAAAGCATAATATGGGTCCTTTGTGAAACCGAAAAACCCTGGTTTTCCCAGATTTCAGGGTTAACATACCCAGGTTTTCCACTAAACCTCTTTTGTGAAACTGGCCCAAGGTTTATTCATGAACAGTTGGAGAAAATGTCGGGGCAGTGGATGAATCCTGCTTACTGCAGAGAAAAAACATCATTTTCAGTGACTGTAACTCACTAGTAAACCAGTTCTTAAGGTTGGCATTTTTCCATGCATGGTTTTTCACGTGCCCGTCATTCAGAAGGGAAGACTGAGAAGAAATGTTCAGTGTTGTGTAAGAATACCTGTTAGAGTGGTTCAGGGTAGGCCTGTCTTGGGTCGTAGGTCATGTCGGACATGTAGGGGTCATGGAGGTCAGGGTCTAGTGGTAGGGTGTCCAGAGGGAGATCAGCATAGCCATAAGGATGGTAGGAACTATTTAAGTCTGAGAAACAGAGGAGCACAAACAGGTGCATGTTCAGCCTGTTAAGGACATTCTGGTTTTCAGAAATCGAAAGCAGTGTGGGTGGGTCTATGAACTGGCAAACAACAGTAGCTGGCTTATAACGACACATTTTGTAGAAGAAGAAGAAGATTTACTTAAATCACACTCCACCTGTTTACAATTTTACTTAACAGGAAAGCACAAAAAACATAACTAAAAATATATACAATTTAAAAAGATATTGATATATATTTTTATATATCTTTTGTGCATCACATCAGATAATTTGCAAATGTAAGTTGATCTTCAACTAAAGTGCATAAATTTTTTTTGTGGAACCAAATGTTTAGATGTCTAGATTTTTTGTCACTTATAAAAACTAAACTATACTTTTAGTCGACATTTGATATCGCAACAAAAAACTAGCTGGTTCTTGAACTGTATTATCTCAAATTTTCCCCTTTCTGATCACTTAAATTGTCAGTTTTGCTTCAACAGAAATTCAATTTAAAAGCTGCCACATTTTTGATTTGCTTTGGACCCAGCACTATAAATAAAGTTTCTGATATTAAACATTCCCTGAACAAATAAAAAACATTTGTTAAACAGTGGAGAGCACTGCAAGTCTCGTACACTCACTAAAAACATGCAAAACTGTCTAACGAAGGAAACAGAAGGGACACTGGTTCGACACAGCAGGATAAATAGCAGAAATAAAACCATTACAACTGATGGCACCGTGTCACGCACTACTTTCTTGTTAATCAACTTCACAGTTTTCAATAAAGTATTGTTTAGTTGGCTGTGTGCAGGCTGACTTCCTGATGGTCTCTGAAGAGAGGGCTGTCCAGCTCTGTGAATAGTGGACTGATGTGAACTTCTGGAAGTGATATGTTTCATTAGGTTCATATCTTGACTGTAGAAATTCTAGAAATTTCTAGACGCAGCCAGGATCTGGAGGGAGTCCGGTTTGGGGACCAAAGGACTTCATCTCTTCTTTTTGCAGATGATGTTGTCCTGTTGACCTCAACAAACCTGGACCTCCAGCATACACTGGGGCGGTTTGCAGCAACTGTAATGCAAGTGGGATGAAGATCAGCACCTCCAAATCAGAGGCCATGGTCCTCAACCGGAAAAAGTAGGTCTGCTCTCTCCAGGTTGGTGGAGAGTCTTTTCCCCAAGTGGAGGACTTTACGTATCTTGGGGTCTTGTTCATGAGTGACGCAAGGATGAAACGTAGGACAGACGGATGAGTGCAGCTTCTGCAGTGATGCAGTCACTGTATAGGTCTGTCATGGTGAAGAAGGAGTTAAGTCGTAAGACGAAGCTCTCAATTTACTGGTCAGTCTATGTTCCTACTCTCACCTATGGTCATGAGGTTTGGGTACAAGTGGCTGAAATGAGTTTAATATATATTTGTGTGTGTCTGTGTGTTCCGTTGAACCCCTGGTTGTATCTGTGGATGTATGCTCCCACCCAAGTATGAAAAAACAGCATTATCTTTATGGATCTCTTAAAGATTTCTGGAAAACTGATGCATGTTCATTGAAACCAATTCAGGAAGTGTGAACTTTCAATTTAATTGATTGATTTGTTTTGTAGGTGTATCTATACCGCTGAACGGCTTCCCTTTTTTGGGTGACATAGTACATAATAGGAGCAATCAATGAATCCCATCTTCACCGTCCCCCATGTTTGTCACAGAAACATGGGGGAAGGGAAAATGCAGAAGCCAGATACAGAATTAGAAGTTGTGAAGGACTTCATTTGAACAATACAGCTAAAAAAAAAATTGCTTAACAGCAATTTTATGGACTTAAGATATATTCTGCACCGCACACGTCTAGTACCAGAACCAGAACACATTTCTGCAGCAAGAAATAGCACTTATTCAACAGAGTGGACAGCTCCAGGGAATCCATGGGCCCTACAGAACACCATCTGCTTGTTCTAGGCGATGGTGTGCAAAAAAGCACACCTCTAGTGAAGCCAAAGTGTGGCTGTGCTGGAAAAAGAGAGAAGCTGTTATTTTTTTAAAGAAACGTATGTGAAATGGCGTACTGTATCTGATAAGATTTTGTGGTTGTACCCTTTATTAAAAGCTTCTGATGGTAATGTGGTAAATATGTTAGACATGCATACAATGTCGTGTACAGGCCCCTGAAATCATGCAGTGACTCTGCGGTGCGCCCAGTTGAGCAACTTGTAGGGGTGGTGGCACCTTGCTCAAGGGTGCCTCGGCAGTGACCGAGAGGTGAGCTGACACCTCCAACTGTCACGACGGCGGAAGAAATGGTTATTGAAAATGAATGAAAGGCTGAATGAATGCGTGAATGGATGAAAGGATAAATGAATGAATGAATGTTATAATTAGGCTGTGTTAGGTTTGTGAGCCCTCTCTTTGGATGTGTAACAACATCCCCAGGTGATTTTGAACATTGTTTCATTTTACTACTGAAATGAATGTCAAACAGGATTTGCAAGTCAACACATTCCTTTTCATTAATATTTTATCCCATATCACAACTTTTTGGAATTGAAGCTGCATCATTGTATCATAAAGACACAATCCTGTAAGATAGATGGCTGCTACTCCACAAGAGAAGATCTAACAGTGCTGCATGTGGTAATTTATTCAGCCGCCCTCTAGACCTTGTTGGTCATAAGTCTCTCTGCTCTGCCGACTAAGCACACCAGTGAACCTTTTACTTTTGTCTATTCTGGCAACCTAATAAGAGCAGAATAGGTTTTGGCTTCACCTTGTTGGTATAGTTAAATCCTAGTATTCATATTCCATAATTTCTATGTTCCAATACACCTGGCCCTCAATGAGGAAACTCTTGACACGTTGTATGCTTTGCCCTTAGAGGCAGTCTCTTAAGATAATATATTTAGGTGACTGGAGGGCTGCATGGAAGATGTAACAGAGAGTAGACTATTACATAAATATGTCTCTGATAGCAGCACTATGAATTCAGAACCTTCAGCTGACCTCCATTAATATGTAATGTAGTATGTGTGTGTGTGCGTGTGCGTGTGCGTGTACGTGTGTGTGCGTGTGTGTGTGTGTGTGTGTGTGTGTGTGTGTGTGTGTGTGTAAGCCAACGCTGCATTGGAAAATTAATCATCTAGAAAAATAATGGGATATGTCAAACCAGTTTTCAATAGGACCCACAAGCTTTGCTATCATACTCACACACATACATTTAAACACTTGGGCTGAAGACTCGAATATTAATTAAAGATAGAGAGGTTGGGGATTAGCATATACACAGAGGAAATGAGAAAAGACAGAAGCATTCCCCTCCATTACTTTTTGTTTCTGTTCAAGAAAAAAACATGTTAAGGTTAAAGTCCCTTGTGAGTTTGCATTGGTTTAGCATTATCTAAATAATTACTAAATAATTTCCGTCAGAGAGACGAGTGGGTGAACTTTAAGTAACTGTTTATTGCTGCAAATTTGAAAATTAGTTTGTCAGAAGGCCCCTCAGCTTTTTCTAATCAAGGCGCTTATGAATGGCATCTGCATTCATCAAGGGACATACAGTAACCCCCCCCCCCCCCCAAAAAAAAAAACAGTTTCCATACCAAGCAGGGGTTGAGTAATTAAACAAAATTGGCATATTCTGTTAAGAAATAGAACATAACGTAGAGCAAGACATGCACAAGCATACGAAATGAGATGAAGTGACTAGAATTACAATGAAACATTAGTGAGTAGACAGAAACATGGGAAAGAGCTTCACAATACTATAAATAAAACAAACAACACTTTAAAGAAAAGCCAGCAATGGCAAGGTTGTAATACTTAGCTAGCGGTGGCAAACGGACAGCAGTGATTTACTCTTTGAGCTTACTTTGCGTGATTAGAATAAATACAAAAAACAGTTTGAAAGGTGTCTCTGTTGTTCTTCACTTAATTCATATTTAGCAGCCAAAAATAGATGAAGTTCAGCAGTGAGCTTAACGGAAACAAGCTTGAATCTAATCAGAAAGGTTAGAGTTGACAGAATGCAGGGCTTTGAGAAAAAAGTCACCTTTAATTTTTAACCATTGGTGAGCAAAGGCTAACAGTTTGTACATCAATCAGAACAAAACTGATTTAGGGATGGCGTGTATGCAATGTGTAGGCTGTAGCCAGGCTTATGGATTGCAGTAACAAATAAGTTAATTTGAGCATAGTCAATGAGGCTGGCTAACAATATGATGGTTCATTAATAAACATAAAAAGATGAAATCAGGTGGCACAAAACATGCTGAGGGGTGGGATGAGCATAGAGTGGGTTCGTGATAGGTTATCAGTGCTGACTGAGTGACAGGAAAGCTTTTACTGACAGCAGGGAACATGTAGTAGTTAACAATGCAATGATGTTGAAGAAATTGAATGCTACGTCAGATAATCAACTGCAATTACCAAAGACTAAGTGACATTAACAAGATGAGATGGAACCTGCCCCAATGCTTAAGTCAAATAATTCAGTAGGATGCAATGTCAATGGTGCGATTAGCAGCAACAATAAAGATTAAGGAACAGAAAAATGTATAAAATGTAGGGGTCACAAATGAACATCAACACCATCAGCCACGGTCAAAATGCTGGGATTTGAACCCATGATCTTCTTTCTGTGAGGCAACTGTGTTAACCACTGTGCCACCGTGCCGATGGTAGCAACCCAAAACGTCTAATATGACCAGACAGGAATTTGTCAAGGTGAAGACAAATCTAAAACAATTTGATTCAGTAAATTTGATTGTCATGGAAAAAAAAGAAATATCTACAACTGATGTACAAACCATCAGAACATAAGTTTAAATTTAGTTTGATGAATACAATATTACATTTTGGTGCTGAATCATTGTTTTAAATATGCTCCAAATGTTATTGTTAATGATATTAATTTCACTTCTCCTTATTGTCCCTCTGTTTCTACTTTTCTGATTACTCAAGCTTACAAATGTTCCTTAACCAGTAATAGGACTCTGGAATTTTACAATAGATTTCATTAAATCTGAAACAATTTAATTCCTCATCAGACCCCCTTGAACCACGTTTCAGTTCAAACCTTTTGTTAAAGCTGTTATTGACAGATCATTAAAGTTAGAAAGTGCATAATTTGTATTCAAGCGCATAAGATTTGAAAATCCCACTGCAGACAGACTTTTTAAATCTAGATATGTGACACTGCATTAAACTATATTTCCTTGTAAATTAGGTTACTCACCGTCCGCTAGGTACGTGGGCTCCAAGGGAACAGCAGTGTGGGCCTGCGAACAAAAACAGAGATAATCTTGTACATAAGCAAGAACAACATTTTCTCTGTCAAAGGCAGACAAGATAAAGCATTTATCACTTTGAAGTGAGCAGAACAGGAGACACACTAAAATAAAATTGTATATTTGGATGACTTTCTGTTTTTGCTGCATGTTTGTGATCCAGTCGACAGCATCATCCAGTAGTGGTTTATTGCACTGAATGAGCTAACATGATGTAACGAACATGTCACACCAGTCAATTAAATATTCCGTGTATTTTTTGTTTTGTTTTGTGGTATCTTCTTCAACTAACACACAGTGCGCCCTCATTCCTCGCGGTTAATGCGTTACAGGAACCACTCGCGATTAACGAATTCCACGATAGAGCGACAAACTATTTATCTTATTTTTTACGGTAATCTAAACGTTTATGAACCCTCCCCATACCGATAATAAACCACCTTCTATCTGTATTACCTTTTCCCACACTCTTATCGAGTGTTTAAAGCACTTTTGTGTCTCCCGTACATCCGAGACTCACGCAACGGAGCGCACTTCCAGATGCCGTCAGCCAATAGAATGCGCGTACGGTATCACGTGACCACCAACCAAAAATCCGCGATGAGGTGGAGTCGCGAGCGTTGATGCGCAAATGCGCGAGGGCGCACTGTATCATATCATTGGTTCACACCCTTAAAATTGCTCAATTCTGCACGCAGTTCTTTATGGAATACACTTGTGTAGTTGTTCAAACACATCATATACGCTAACAAAAATCGGTGGTGTTAAAGGTATCAGGATGCCTGCACACCCACACAAAGTACACTGATCTTAGTACAAGTACACTTACCATTTCCCAGGCAGCTGGGTCATGTTTGAAAAGTGAGTGTGTGAGCTCAACTGAGACTCTCTTCCTGTAGTCGGAACTTTTGTCCTCTGAGATTCGAAACAGCACCGCAGCAGCATAGGTGGCTGCAGGTAAAGAACAACGTCGTCGTGATTTTCACACAAACTCACACATACTTAAAAGCGTTTTAACCTAAACCAAGTATCTGACAAAATCATACAATTTTCATTTAACTCATTTAAATACAACTCCATTGATTTTTCAAATTTAGCAAAAATGACATTGAAGAAATGACTGAAGATTTTTTTTCAGATTTAATCAGAAGTGATTAATGACGTAACCTATTAATTTGTCTGTGTGTGTGTGTGTGTGTGTGTGTGTGTGTGTGTGTGTGTGTGTGTGTGTGTGTGTGTGTGTGTGTGTGTGTGTGTGTGAGGCATAGATGCGTACCGATTCCCTCGTTGTTGGAGTGCAGCAGCTCCATGAGGGGTGCTGATGCTCCCTCAGCATCAATGAGCTCTGCAGACTGTTTGTCCAGCGCCAACTCGCACAACAGGCCAGCTGATACCCGTTTCACGTTCTCCACATACGAGTACAGCAGCTAAACACACACAAACGTCACCACATGATCTTATAGTTTTCACCAAACAGGTTACTTTTTCACATTTGATTGGTGCAGAGCAAAGCTAAACAGGTGCAGCGTTTTTAAAACTGAACATTCGTAATGTTGTCAATCCAACCAGTGTCAGGACACAATAAGGCAGTTTGCTTCTAATTTAATAAGTTAACCAAGGAGTTTCCATGATTGCAACACATTTATTGCAAGAAGGTAGAATCATCCTGGCACCTCAGGGTCATGAAAAACGAATCACTTCTGCAGGTTGGGCTGCCTAATTGTACACATGCCGTATGCATTTTGTGCCATGCAGATGTACCTGTACAAACAGTGGTATTGTTTGCATGCTGGCAATTTCTCCTCTGTTTATCGGGTCTCTGGCTAGAATGTGCAAAGCTCCTGTGCAGCCTTCTACTATTTCCTCCATACGAACACCATCCTAATGAATAAGAATGACAGAAAGACACAAGAAAGAAAGAAATTGATGCCACCTTCGACACCATCAAAAGTGTTGTTTTTTTTCACTGACAATGGCCATTCTTCTTTGTTTTTGGCAACATCTTGTAATGCATTAGAGTCAGTAGCAGCATTACAGCAGGAATGGTTTGACTTGAATGCTACTGCTAGTGTTGGAAAAAAATACCACATGGTTGTGGTTCATGTATCAGTTCAGCTTCATTAGCAGTATGAGTCAATTACGACTTACAAACAACAAAACTTGCACAAAAATAATTCTTGCACCACCTTTACGTCTTTTTTTCACTACAATGACTTTTTCACTGTCATTTTCCTTTTTAAAATGATAATGATAATAATGCTAGTTATTAAATTTAACTTTTATCATCTTACAAATAGCTGGTATTAATTTACATTTGTAATTTTAAACTTTTAGGACGTTTTATTCTTCTTTACCTAAGAACTCAACTCTAAATATAAGTATTTCAACTTAACAGAACATATTAATTTAATAGAAACATATATTCCAATGGTATATAGCAAGTCTGCATTAAAAGAGCACTGAAGACCTGGAATTGCGAAGAAGAAGAAGTCTTTTTACAAAAACACTTTAATCACCATTAGAAATATACAGTTTCACACATCAACACGAAAATGCTAGTGTTTGAAATACAAAAATCTATGAATAATAAATATATATAAAATAGGTTAGGGACTGGTCTCCTATTGTCGGGAAACACAGCTTTAATTATCTCAACAGATATGTCATCTAATCATTTGTTCTCGTCTCCACTGATTTCTTTCCTATTCGCAAGTACTGTGTTTTTCCCCACAAATCCTCTGCAATGTTAACGCGTAGGTCTCAGTTCTGTCAGCTGATCTAGTGTTTACTCAATGGAGCCACGGAGTCACGTTCAGTTGACTGAGAAAGTAGCCCATGCAGTGGTATCATGAGAACTAACAGTGAAAAACATCACAAAAATAAGAGGGAACAATGTAGTAACAAAGTTACTACTTACAGTCCTGCTCACCATTATTGGCACCCATGAAGTTTAAGTACATAATGTGGAACATCTTCTGAAAAAAATGAACTAAGAGAAACTTTTGTTTTCCATAGAGAACTTGTGTTTGATACAAAAGAGCAAATGACAAACAACAATCTAAAGCAATTAACAATGGGAGGACAAAAATAGAAAAAATTAAATTGTGCTGTGTCACTGATATTGGCACCCTTTCCTGTAAATCAATATGGAAACACATTGTGACTCACCTTTGGTAAACCAAAAATGAGAATCACCTGTGATCAATTGTCTGTGCTCATGTGACATGAATTAACCAATGACTGATGACTTCCGTGTTTTAAAAAGCCACCTGTTATCCCTGTTCCTTTTTCACAATGAGGAAGACAAAGGAGCTATCTGAAGACATAATAAGTGCGATAATTCACAAACACAAGACCTCCAAAGGGTATAAAGCCATCTCCAAAGACCTTGGTATCCTGGTTTCAACAGTGCTTAATGTGTTTGAGAAGTTTCACGAGCATGGAATTGTCAAGAACTTCCCTGGACGTGGGGGAAAGAGAAAATTTGATGACAGAAGTCTTCAAAGATTGGTGTGAATGGTGGGGAAAAACATCACATCAGACATCCAAAGACCTGAAGGCCAACCTGGAACAGTCTGGGGTCATGGTTTCAACAAGTACCATACGCCGCACACTAAACCAAGCAGGGTTGTACGGGCTAAGGCCAAGGAAGACACCATTACTGAGGTAAACACATAAAAAGAAACGACTAATCTTTGCTAAGGAGTACCTGGAAAAACTACAATCCTTCTGGTAAAATATTTTTTGGACTGATGAAACAAAAATGGAGCTTTTTGGCAATGCACACCAACAGCATTGACGGTGCAATGAAGCATACAAGGTAAAGAACACCCTCCCAACAGTTAAGCATGGTAGAGGATCCATAATACTGTGGGGCTGCTTTGCTGCATCTGGTACTGAGACCTTCATCGTATCACAGGAATCATGACGTTGGAGAATTACCAAGACATTCTAGAGTGACACGTCCTACCCAGTCCTCCAGCAAGACAAGGACCCAAAGCACACATCCAAAAGCATGCAGGAATGGTTGAAAAGGAAAAAAATGGACTGTTTTAAAATGGCCAGCAATGAGTCCTGATCTCAATCGGATTTAAAATCTTTGGTATGAACTGAAATCTACCATCGGGGAAAAGAAACCTGCAAACATTCAAGAGCTTGAACAATTTGCACACAAAAAGTGGGAGGAAATACCAGCTGAGAAGTGCAAGAAGCTTATGGATGGCCACAAGAAACGTTTGGAAGCTTTCGTCACTGCCAAAGGGTGAGCAACTACATATTAAAGAAGGGTGCCGTTATTGCTGCACATGCTGGGTTTTCTTTTTCTTTCTTTGAAAGTACAATATGTTAGTTGAAAAAACAATGTCCTTTGATAAATGTCTTTGGACCTCCAATTAAAAGATCCTAATCATATAGATTTGGTACATTTCCCTTTATTTCTAAATATATTTTACAGATTGTGCTAAACACAAAGGGGTGCAAATAATGGTGAGCAGGACTGTAGATTACTGCTACGTGCAAGTGGACGTGGCGCTGTCGTGCACGTGAGCAGGACATGAATATGACACATGTGAACCACATCTAGGGGGCGTAGCAGGCGTTGACAGAAGGAGCTTATTAATATATAATGGCCAGCCCATACAAACGACGCGTCTGGAAGTTGATTTGATGAATATTCAATCAATGATATTGAAGACCACTGATCAGTTTGGGGCAAGAAATTTCAAATACAGTATAGTTGGACATACGTGTGTGTATGTATATGTGCGTATGTCACCCTGACCTGGTATGTCTGCTGTGCAGAGGAGGCATGTCTTTGCGTGTCCTGGTGAGCCTTTAGCAGGAGCTTTACCAGTCGTGGAATCGCACTTGCCTCCCTCAGTGGCGTCTGATTGGCAGGACACAGTGCCAGGTTTCGGATCAGACCAATGGTTGCCTGCGGAGGACAGGACAGACGTAACTCTTCAAAGCATTTACCTGACATGTGTCTTATCCAGTGAGTGAGGCCTTCTGTTAAAGCAAAACACTGGAATATGACCAAAAACAAATTCATAGCATCTTATTCATATTTCAAGCTGTCCAACGTACACGGAAGTGCTTCAAAGAAATTACCTTCCTTTAAAAGCACTATGTGTCAAGTCTTGAAGCCTGTAGACATTTCAGATCTAAAAATTTTGAAAAGCATGGTAACAGTTTGAAAAGTTTACACATTAAAAAAGCACGGGACATTGAAAATATGAAGAAAGAATGATACATGTTATTTATTAAATTGACTAATTATTGTACATTATACTGAAAACCAGGCAGTATCTGGTGTGAACACCATTTCCCTCATGCAGTCAACACATCTCGTTCGCACAGAGTTGATCAGGTTGTTGATTGTGACCGCTAGAATGTTGATCCACTCCTCTTCAATGGCTCTGCGAAATTGCTGGATATTCAAATTCAGTTCAATTCAAAAAACTTTATTAGTCACCAAGGGGCAATTGAAAGCAAATAGACCAGGATCGGTGTAAAAGTGCAAACATACAGTGTAAACATAAATAGTGTAAACATAAATAATAACATGAATATAAATATAATGTTCATGTCAAATAATGATTCAAAACCTTGTTAGTTCCAAAGCTAGTGCGTTCGTTCAAAACAGTTAGTACAAAAACCTAATTAGTTTAGAACCTAATTTTGTTCAAACTCTAATGAGTTAGTAAGTTCAGAAAATAGTGTAAAACCTATTTAGATATTTTAAAACCTAGTTAATTTAAAAACCTAGTTAGTTCAAAAACGAATTAGTTTAAAACCTAGTTAGTTAGTTTAAAACCTAGTTCGCTCAAAACCTAGTTAGTTAGTTAAAAACTAGTTAGTTTAAAACCTAGTAAGTTCAAAACCCAATGACTTAGTTCAAAAACCAGTTATTTTAAAACCTAGTTAGTTAGTTCAAAGCCTAGCTAGTTTAAAACTCAGTTTGTTCAAAACCTAGTTAAATTACAACCTAGTTAGTTAAGTCAAGAACTAGTTAGTTCAAAACCAAATTAGTTCAAAACCTAGTTAGTAAAACCTAATTAGTAGTTAGTTAAGTCAAGAACTAGTTAGTTCAAAACCTAATTAGTTCAAAACCTAGTTAGTATAAAAACCTAGTTAGTTCAAAAACTAGTTAGTTTGAAAAAACTTTATTTTTATATAAATAGATAGATATTATATTAGATATTGGCAGGAAGTGGAACATGCTGTCATAAATGTCAATCCATATGTTTTCAGCTTCCAAGCCTTGTGTACAGATCCTTGTAAACATGGGGCCGTGCATCAGGCTGCAACATGAAGTGATGTTCTTGGACATATGGCACAACAATGGGCCCCAGGATCTCATCACGGAATCTCTTTGCATTCAAACTGACATTCATAAAATGCACCTGTCTTCTTCATCCATAACATACGACTGCATACCATAATCCCACGACCACCGTGGGCCACTCGAGCCACAACATTGACATCAGAAAACCACTCCCCCTCACAACACTATACATGCTATTTGTTACCTGACTTTGAGAGTGTGAACTGGGATTCATCAGTGAAAGGAACACTTCTCCAACGTACCAGACAGCATGTGAGCATGTGTTCAATCACGACGGCTACAACAACGAACTGGAGTCAGGTCGAGACCCTGATGAGAACGACGGGCATGCAGGGGAGCTTTCCTGAGACTGTTTCTGACAGTTTGTGCAGAAATTCTTTAGTTATGCAAACCGACTGTTTCAGCTGCTGTCCAAGTCTCAGACAATCTTGTGAACTTGCTGGATGTGCAGGTGCTGGGCTGGTGTGGTTACACGTGGTCTGCAGTTGTGAGCCTGGTTGGATGTACTGCCAAATTCCCTAACATACTTTGGAGATGGCTTATGGTAGAGAAATGAATATTCAGTTCATCAGCAACAGCTCTGCTGGACACTCCTGATGTCAGCATGCCAATCTAATTAAAAATTAAAAACATCCACCAGCATCTTGGATTAATCCCTCACCTCAGCGTGTCAGCTGACCTATCCGTACACTCATTCTCCTTCCAGCTACCCACTCCGTCAGAAATCACATAACTCATTAGAAAATCCAAACCATCCACCTGTTAGCTGGACCCGTGGCGACACAGTTTGTTAAATTCTGTCTCCCCTCACTGAACCCTCTCATATCTGCCATCATCCACTTCTCAATCATCAGTGGAACTCCCTTCATTCAAAACTGTTACCATTAAACAAAACAAAATCATCTTCTCATGGCAGCTGATTCTAGACTCCTCACCATCCTTGTCTTCCTCAACCTTCGTGCAGCCTTTGATACAATCTGTCACTCCACCCTCCTCAACAGACTATCTTCAGCTCTATTGGCGTCACCCACACTCCATTACACTGGTTCACATCTTAACTCTCCGGCCGCACTCAGTTCATTCAACTCAAGTCCTTTAAATACTCCCCCATTTCCATCACTTCAGGTGTTCCCCAGGGTTCTGTCCCGGGGCACACCTAGCAATGGACACACAAGTGTGTTGGGCACACCAAACACCAATGAGAAAGGACCAGTCATGTCTGCACTGATTGCAGTCGTTCCAAATGTTACTTTTGCCAAAGCTATTTTTTTGAATAACAGAAGCTAAAACAAATTCTTTGTAGTGTCATTAAATATATTTTTTAATATAGCAAACATAGATCACTTAATTGATGCTTTGATTTTATGGATTAGAGAGTTTGTTAATTCAATGTAGCCACAAGAGGGCACAAGCCAGTGTCTTATTGTGCCGGTCCCAAGCCCGGATAAATACAGAGGGTTGTGTCAGGAAGGGCATCCGACGTAAAACTTTTGCCAAATCAATATGTGATTTAAACCTATGACTTCCACACTGGGATCGGTCGAGGCCCGGGTTAACAACGACCGCCATCAGCGCTGTTGACCTACAGGGTGCCGGTGGAAATTGGACTAATGTTGGTCGAAGAAGGAGAGGAGAAAAGTTTGTTCGCAGGAAGAGAGAGAAGACGAACGCCAAGAGTATAGGACTGAGAGTAGGGACGTTGAATATTGGAACTATGACAGGAGAATGTAGAGAGTTGGTTGACATGATGCAGAGGAGGAATGTAGACATACAGTGGTACCTCTACTTGCGAATGTCTCTACATACAAAATTTTCTACTTGTGAAACGCCTCAACAGGAAAATATTGCCTCTAGTTACGAAAGAAATTTCAAGTTACGAAAGGTGAAAATACAGGATGGGTTGCTTCTCGCATCTCCTAAAGGTTCCTGAACGCAATGTTCTTATAGCTGCTCTGCCTTTGGCTATTACCTAGCATTCTGGCATCCCATTGGATAAGAGGGACCTCTGTGTGTAGTTAGACAGGTGTCTATGCAGTGTCCTTGTCATTCGGCCCTCGACCCATGAAGTGTTCTGATAGTTTTACGCAAATATATTAACTTTTTGAGTGTTTGCTATGGACCCCAAGAAAATGACGGAGAAAAGAGGAAAAGAAAAGAAGAAGAGTTTTTTTGTCCATACAAACAAAGCAAGAGATAATACAAAAGCATGAAAAAGAGATGCGTTTGGTTGATCTCGCCACAGAATATGTCCTTAATACATCTACAATCACCACGTTATTAAAACAAAAGGAAGCCATAAACACCGAGAGATAAAGGCATCGCATGGGTGGTTGGAGAAGTTCAGAAGGAGGACTGGAATTCACTCTGTTGCTTGGCATGGTGAGGCAAGAGCGCATGAACCAAAGAGGGCAAAAAAGAATGACGACAGCAGTTAAAAGGT
Organism: Antennarius maculatus; assembly: GCA_013358685.1. Lineage (NCBI taxonomy): Eukaryota > Metazoa > Chordata > Actinopteri > Lophiiformes > Antennariidae > Antennarius > Antennarius maculatus. The sequence goes on along the minus strand of CM023620.1, from coordinate 19,459,017 downwards.
AAATGACCATCATTTTTATTCTTTATTCTTTGTTTTTTACATTAGGCACAACTTTCATTTATTGTGTAATCTAATTGTAACATGTATTTGTTACATGTTTTGATGCATTTTTATGCTTTATAAGACATTTATGTCTGAATTTTGGGGAGCTTGGAACGGATTAGGGCATTTGCATGGAAAATGCATCTCTACTTACAAAATTTTCTACTTAAGAAATTTCTTCCAGAACCAATTAATTTCGCAAGTAGAGGTACCGCTGTACTGTGTGTCCAGGAGACCAAGTTGAAAGGTAGCAAGGCTAGAAGTTTAGGAGCAGGGTTCAAGTTGTTCTATCATGGTGTAGATGGGAAGAGAAATGGAGTAGGAGTTATCTTGAAGGAAGAGTTTGTTAGGAATGTCCTGGAAGTAAAAAGAGTGTCAGATAAAGTGATGAGTCTGAACCTAGAAATCAAAGGTGTGATGTTCAACGTTGTTAGTGGGTATGCTCCACAGGTAGGATGTGAGCTGGAGGAGAAGGAGAAATTCTGGTTGGACTTTGATGAAGGGATGCAGAGCATACCTAGAAGTGAGAGAGTTGTCATTGGTGCAGACTCCAATGGACATGTTGGTGCAGGAAACAGAGGTGATGAGGAGGTGATGGGCAGGTTTGGTATCCAGGAGAGGAATGCAGAAGGACAGATAGTGGTTGACTTTGCAAAAAGGATGGAAATGGCTATAGTGAATACTTTCTTCCAGAAGAAACGGGAACATAAGGTGACCTATAAGAGTGGAGGTAGGAGCACACAGCTAGACTACATATTGTGTAGGTGAGAGTGTAGCCAAACAGCATAGTATGGTGGTGTGTATGATGACTCTGGTGGTGAGGAATAGGAAGATGAAGAGGACAAAGGCAGAGCAGAGGACAAAATGGTGGAAGCTGAAAAAGGAAGAGTGTTGCATGACTTTTAGGAAGGAGTTAAGACAGGCTCTGGGTGGTCAGGAGGTGCTGCCAGATGACTGGACAACTACAGCTAATGTGATCAGGGAGACAGGTAGGAGAGTACTTGGTGTGTCATCTGGAAGGAAAGTAGATAAGGAGACTTGGTGGTGGAATGAGAAGGTACAGGAGTGTATACAGAGAAAGAGGTTAGCTAAGAAGAAGTGGGACACTGACAGGACTTAGGAGAGTAGACAGGAGTACAGGGAGATGCAGCGTAAGGTGAAGGTAGAAGTAGCAAAGGCAAAGCAAGGAGCTTATGATGACTTGCATGCTAGGTTGGACAGTAAGGAGGGAGAGATTGATCTATACCGGTTGGCATGCTAGAGAGACAGAGATGGGAAGGACGTGCAGCAGGTTAGGGTGATTAAGGATAGGGATGGAAGTGTATTGACAGGTGCCAGTAGTGTGATGGGAAGATGGAAAGAGTACTTTGAAGAGTTGATGAACGAGGAAAATGAGAGAGAACAAAGACTAGAAAAGGTGGCTGTTATGGACCAGGAAGTAGCAAAGATTAGTCAGGATGAAGTGAGGAGGGCATTGAAGAGGATGAAGAGCGGAAAGGCAGTCGGTCCTGATGATATACCTGTAGAGGTTTGGAAGTGTCTAGGTGAGGTGGCAGTAGAGTTTCTGACTGGGTTGTTCAACAGGATCATAGATAGTGAGAAGATGCCTGAGGAATGGAGGATAAGTGTGCGGGTGCACATTTTTAAGAACAAGGGAGATGTGCAGAGTTGCGGCAACTACAGAGGAATAAAGCTGATGAGCCATACAATAAAGTTATGGGAAAGAGTAGTGGAAGCTAGACTAAGGGCAGAAGTGAGCATTTGTGAGCAGCAGTATGGTTTCATGCCAAAAAAGAGTACTACAGATGCAGTATTTGCTTTGAGGATGTTGATAGAGAAGTACAGAGAAGGCCAGAGGGAGCTGCATTGTGTTTTTGTAGATCTGGAGAAAGCTTATGACAGGGTGCCCAGAGAGGAACTGTGGTATTGTATGAGGAAGTCTGGAGTGGTAGAGAAGTATGTTAGAGTGGTGCAGGACATGTATGAGGACTGCAAGACAGTGGTGAGGTGTGCTGTAGGTGTGACAGAGGAGTTCAAGGTGGAGGTGGGACTGCATCAGGGATCAGCTCTAAGCCCCTCCTTGTTCGCTATGGTGATGGACAGGCTGACAGACGAGGTTAGACAGGAATCTCCATGGACTATGATGTTTGCAAATGACATTGTGATCTGTAGTGAGAGCAGGGAAGAGGTGGAGGAGAAGATAGACAGGTGGAGGTTTGTCCTGGAAAGGAGAGGGATGAAGGTTAGCCGCAGTAAGACAGAGTACATGTGTGTGAATGAGAGGGACCCAAGTGGAAGAGTGAGGTTACAGGGAGAAAAGATCAAGAAGGTGGAGGATTTTAAGTACTTAGGGTCAACAGTCCAGAGCAATGGAGAGTGTGGAAAAGAGGTGAAGAAGCGTGTCCAGGCAGGATGGAATGGGTGGAGAAAAGTGTCAGGTGTGATGTGTGATAGAAGAGTTTCAGCTAAAATGAAAGGAAAGGTGTACAAAACTGTGGTGAGATCAGCGATGTTGTTTGGTCTAGAGACAGTGTCACTGAGGAAAAGACAGGAGACAGAGCTGGAGGTAGCAGAGATGAAGATGCTGAGGTTCTCTCTGGGAGTGACCAGGAAGGATACGATCAGGAATGAGTACATCAGAGGGACAGCACATGTTAGAGGCTTTGGAGATAAAGTCAGAGAGGCCAGACTGAGATGGTTTGGACATGTCCAGAGGAGAGATAGTGAATATATTGGTAGAAGGATGCTGAGTTTTGAACTGCCAGGCAGGAGACCTAGAGGAAGACCAAAGAGGAGGTTTATGGATGTAATGAAAGAGGACATGAAGGTAGTTGGTATGAGAGAAGACAGGGTGCAGAAGACAGGGATAGATGGAGGCAACTGATTTGCTGTGGCGACCCCTGAAGGGAAATGCCAAGAGGAAAAGAAGAAAGAAGAAGATAGTTTGTTAATTTGAAGGTTAGTATTTTGTTTCCTTAATAATATTTATCCATGTGTTTGAATGTATTTGGCCATGTTCAGACTGGTCGCCTATATCCGATTTCTAGCCCATCCAGATCAATATTGCATTTCTCGTTTGTAGTCTGAACAGTCCCATACCACAGGAAATCCGGATGGATTGAAACCACATTCCTGAGGTAGTTTCGTGTCGGATATGGACAGATACCTCTCAGTCTGAACAGCTCCAAATACTCTAATCAGATATGGCGGCCCTTGACGTCATATCCACAACGCCAGAGCAAAGCGGCAGAAGGAAGAGTGTCGCGAATTACGGAGTGATAAAAAGTGGAAGAAGTTGACAGTGTCTAGTGTGTGTGAGATTTTCTCCACCTCTACCAAACAGTGATTTCGCCAATGTAACAAAACTTCTTGTTGTTCTTTGTTGTTGCTGCCGTCACAATTATATGACTTCACATCTGGACACTTGCTAAAAACAGTGTGAAGAGTCAGCCCTAAAAATCAGATATGGAAGGAAATACGATATGCCTGCAGTCTGAATGCAGCCTTTGTTCGTCTTTTGTGTGGCCCGTGGATGAGCTGGCATCTCATCCGAGGTGTTCCCCGCCTCTCGCCTGTATTGAGCTGGGATAGGCTCCACCACACCCATGACCCGCTAGGCTGATGAATGACTGTTGAGATGATTGTGATCATCTTGCCTACAAGAAAATGAATAGATGAATGGATGAATGACACCAAATATTAGCTCCACAAATATACCCCAGTATATTTTCCAGACTCTCCACACAAACTAACAAAGCTGAAGCACAGACAATATTCTGAAATTTATTTCACAATACATCATAAGAAAACAACGTGCCTTAAGAAAATTGAGAAGGGTTTTTTTTCCTACTTTGTTGAGTAAATTATGTATTTAGCCTGGTGTTTCTGCACAGCAGGACCCTCTGAAATGTCTCACATGCTGTTGGTTGTGGTTGTGAAGCCATTTCTTGGTATGTTAAATTTAGCCACAGGGTTTTCTTCTTTCATGAGGATGAAATATGACCAACATTAGGAGATATCAAAAAGCTATTTAGTTTCTCATGGCAGCCAGGTTTGATTTATGCTTTGCAAAGGTATTGCAAATCATTGTAAACACACCAAACACATAACTGACATACTTGACACTGTTCAACTTACAAACACCACTGCAACCTGCTAAAACCTTGTTTTAGTTAGTCAGCTGTCATCGTGTTTAATATGTCAAAAATCTCATGAATGGCATGAGATTGGCAAATACTTAATACTTTACTATACTTAAAATGTCTTCAGAAAAAGATGTATCCTAGTAACCTTAATGATAATCTCCTTTTCAGGTCGCTATGCAAGTACTTAGACGAAATGTGTTATTTAATAAAACAGTAACCCTTCTTTTTGGTACACCGATTAACAAATTTTGGCACACTGAAGTAAATGGAAGATTATGATATGCAACCTACTACAAAAGCAATTAAGAGTATTTACGTCAAAGTACTGCCATAGCACAAATATAACTCATTTCATCCATGTATGTTGCCAGAGCAGCTAAGTGGATGGTTGCTCTACGCCTCTACCACTGAGCCAGACCGTAGAACATTTAGACTACGGTCTCCTGGATTGCATTTCCTCTGTGATTGTGTGCGTGAGTGATAGAGGCATGTTTCTTGTCCATAGAATTCATTTATTAATCCATCAATCCATCCATTCATCCATCCATTCATTCATTCATTCATTCACTTCCTGTCAACGCACTGCAGTCGAGGGGCCTTGCCAGTTCCATAACTCGATCATCAGGCTCATGTTTTTCTATTATCTCTTTCTTCAGTTCAATAGAAATCATTCTTCTTGTCTTTACACTACTCTTCCGACCCATGCTGCCACACACACTATGAGCAAAACACGAGATTAGATCTCAGCAGATGTACTATCGCCAACACGCAGGAAAGAATGTGATTCGGTCTCAGCTGATGTTGTATTCATCCACAGAGTGTAGTGATGCTGTCCCAATGCACAGATTGTATCTCGGATATTACTCAATTGTCAAACAAAAATTTGGCAAGCGCCACATCTCACATTTCAAATAATGCGTAAGTTGAGCTCCTTGTATCTCCAAGTACTATGTTTGAAGAATCGTGTTGAGCGCAGCTCCCTCTGGAGAATCATGGACAAGTTTGGGTTTCATCGCAGGTTTCACACTTAAGATTAAGGTGTTAGATAAAGTTGAGAGTGTGTTGAAGGTCAATGGTGATCTGTGTGCTTCCTTTAGATCTTCATAGAATCATTCTTTTATCAACATATGCTGATAAAGTCATTATTTCTATTAGAAATCAGTGGGAAACAGATATTTTAAACCACAGCAGTAAACAGTTTTCTACTTTATCACCAGCAAAAGTGAACTAGAACAAAATGGAGGCTCTTGCTGGTAGTGGATGGAATGACAGCCTCCTAGTCCTCCCCCAGAGCCTGACCTGGAGAAATGATGGCCTGAAATACCTGGGAATTTATTTTGGAAATGAAAGCATGGTCCAGAAGACCTGGGAGGGCGTCACATAAAAGATTGAGGGAAAACTTTGCAAATGGAAATAGTTGCTAACTGTGATGACTTTTAAAGGTAGAGTGCTGGCTTTGACAGACGAGGTTAGACAGGAATCTCCATGGACTATGATGTTTGCAGATGACATTGTGATCTGCAGTGAGAGTAGGGACGAGGTGGAGGAGAAGTTAGAGAGGTGGAGGTTTGTCCTGGAAAGGAGAGGGATGAAGGTTAGCCGCAGTAAGACAGAGTACATGTGTGTGAATGAGAGGGACCCAAGTGGAAGAGTGAGGTTACAGGGAGAAGAGATCAAGAAGGTGGAGGATTTTAAGTACTTAGGGTCAACAGTCCAGAGCAATGGAGAGTGGGGAAAAGAGGTGAAGAAACGTGTCCAGGCAGGATGGAATGGGTGGAGAAAAGTGTCAGGTGTGATGTGTGATAGAAGAGTTTCAGCTAAAATGAAAGGAAAGGTGTACAAAACTGTGGTGAGACCAGCGATGTTGTTCGGTCTAGAGACAGTGTCACTGAGGAAAAGACAGGAGACAGAGCTGGAGGTAGCAGAGATGAAGATGCTGAGGTTCTCTCTGGGAGTGACCAGGAAGGATAGGATCAGGAATGAGTACATCAGAGGGACAGCACATGTTAGAGGTTTTGGAGATAAAGTCAGAGAGGCCAGACTGAGATGGTTTGGACATGTCCAGAGGAGAGATAGTGAATATATTGGTAGAAGGATGCTGAGTTTTGAACTGCCAGGCAGGAGGCCTAGAGGAAGACCAAAGAGGAGGTTTATGGATGTAGTGAAAGAGGACATGATGGTAGTTGGTGTGAGAGAAGAGGATGGAGAAGACAGGGTTAGATGGAGGACACTGATTCGCTGTGGCGACCCCTGAAGGGAAAAGCCGAAAGGAAAAGAAGAAGAAGTAGTGCTGGCTTTGAACAACCTTGTGGCATCCCAACTCATAAACTGTCATGTGTAGACACCCCCTCAGGCTTACTGACACTTACTGAGAGGGTCTGCACTGGGTTAAACGGGGGGTCCTATTTTTAACCAGAGAGGAGGGGAGACAGGGCCAACAGATTTAATGTGGAGAGAAGTAGCCAGCTGCGTTCTCAGACATGCCAGTGTGCCTCCATTTTATCAAGATGAAGATGAAGAATAATAATCCCAAAGGGAAATTATTTGAATGTTTTTATTTGTATGTTTTATTTGGATATTTTTAAGTCTTGGAACATGAAGAAAAGGTGCCAAAAGTCTAACTCTGTGGGTAGCAGATAAACTGTGAGACTCTCTGCTCTACCAAGCATACCCAAGCCACAGTGGAAGGTCTTGTACAAACCTTTTCTTACAAAAATGGACTGCGACCACCCATGGAGGATTTTACAATGTGCTACTGCCTCTGACGCTTTAATTTGTTTTTTAACAGGTGTCCATTTTCTGACCTACAAAAGATTGTTTCATTATTTTATTTTATTTTTTTATTGTGTGGAAAACTCACTGACTTCTTCACTATTTTAACTTGGATATTTAGTCTGCTTGGTGTAATTTTTTATCCTGAGAGCTGGCTTCAACAAAGTCAATAAAGAACAGTGGCAGCTCCTAAATTTTCTCCCAGGAGAAGCAAAACTGGCAGACAGAACCTGGTGGAAAACAGAGAGGAACAGGAGGCCAGTTCAGTCTGGCTCTGTACCATCAGCGCAAGACTAAGACACATTCTGAAAAACAAATTTTTTCAGAATGGTATCCTCTCCATATACATAGTGGTCCCCCCTAACCCTGCGACTTCGAGAGTGAGGAAAACAAATGGTCTTGTATCGACTGTTCAGCCAACAAACTGGTGAAACAGTGCTCAAGAGAGTGTTACGCTGACAATTGTAACAGCATCTCATCTTATACATCCTTTCAAACCCATCCAGGAGATTTTACAGCATTAAATGTTTGCTCATATGTTTACCCCCTGCCTTACCTTCAAATGGACCGTTTGGGGTCAGTGAATAGCCTCCATGCTGTATAAACAACCTTCCACCTGTAAAGTACATTTGTCAACTCCCATATGTACAATGTCACCAAAACTATAATTGAAACTTTTCCTCACGTGAGAAAAGGCAGACGTTGACAGACGGAGCTCATTAGCATTTCAAGGTGCAGGCCAGAAACAGCCTGTTCCCAGTAGAACTCATTTGAGTGACTTAGAAATTTAGGACCATGGATCAGTTTGGGGCAATCCATTTAGAATCAAGTGTAGTTGGACATCTGACAGTGTGAAATTGACTAAAAAGAGTAAAATATAAGAGCTTTAAACAAAAGGGAGATGTAGACTCTTTTAAACAGCCTTGGTGCTACAAAAACACTTGTTCAGGTGTTGAAAATCAGATAAAGTTTGCATGTTTTTACTGACTGACTATTTTTAAAAGTCAAAAAAGAAAAAAAAATTATTTGTAAATATGTAAAAATAAAAATAAAGTGTTCAAAAATCATATATGTATCTCTCTTTCACTCTCTCTCTGTTTGTCTTCCACAGAAACAAACCAGCCAGTCTCAGGAGCTCTCAATGTCTGTCTTTTCATCTACCAGTATGTTTTTCTGACACTCTCGGGAAACAGCATGTCAGCAAGTATTGTCACAGCTCACAGCTGAAGTGTTTCGGGAATGAAGTATGATGGGAAATCTGTCAGAGAATACTTTTGCTTTGGTGATCATTCTTTTTATAGTTTTGTGTACATGTCTATGATTTGTATTTAAGCGTTGGTGCAGCAGCATAAAAACTGAAGTTCTGTTGTCTTTATCATTGTTTCCTTTAAATGTCACTGACATAGTGCGACAAGTCACGTTTTAACACTTTTACCATCCTTCCCTTTTTATTCATACCTATGGTATCCTATTCAATTGCATTTGTATTGCATGGTAATAATATAGCCATCCTAACCATTGCTTCCACCCACCTTTACTACGGGCCAGTAGTGTGGCTGCCCCAGCAGCTTGACTACAGCTGGAATGCCGTAGTGCAGTCGCACAGCATTCTGGGCTAGTTCAGCATCCTGGTGGCGGGAGGTGAGGTGACGCAGCGCACAGACTGCTGGCTCAGCAACATCTTCCTTCTCACCAGCTCGAAGCACAGCATGGATGAGCGCCTCCACACCCCCGTACTGAGTCACCAGAGTCTGATGGAAGAGGAATTTCTCATCTGAAATTTTGGTGTGTACTGAGGCTACACTTTATGAATGAAAAACTGTAGAAGTTGAGTTTTCTAGAATCATGAATGTATGTATCCAATTATCATCCCTACAAGAGGAGTATGGAGTGTGACTTACATTAATACACATTTTGGGATTTACACAATAACATAAGACTGAAATGTCCATATGTCCACAGGTATTTGGTCATCTGATAAGGGTTACCTTGTTCCGTGAATTATTACATGTAAGGTTGGAAAGAATGCCAGTTGCACAGGTCAACATGTTGACATCGTCTGAGCCCAGCTGGGTGACCAAGATCTGCAGCAGTCCATCCAACCCCTCCTGTGGAGAACAAAAACAGACCGGCACAACAAATGAGCAGCAAATGGATTCTGTATGGATTCTGTATATATCATATGTTCTCTCTATCTCTGTCTATCTCTCTCTCTCTTTTGGTCTCCTGGAGCACATTTTCCTCGGACAAGCTGTGAGTACAGGTCTTGTTTGGGTAGGTGGTGATCTGTCATGACGTCCCCAGTCCATCTGGTTTTGGGCTGTGATGGCAATGGTCGTAGAAATTCCAGCCTCCTCCAGGATGCCGGTGTTGGTCCGTCGATTCTTCCAGGTTATCCTGAGGAGTCCGGGGGGGGTATTTCTGCTGGAAGGCCTCAAGTGCTCTCTGATGCCTACTGTAAGTGGTCCAGGCTTCCGACCCTTAAAGAAGACTGGGTAGCAGTACTGCTTTTTAGACCTGCATTTTGGTCTTTAACTGAAGATGTCGGCGATCAAAGACCCTTTACTTCAGTCTGGAGTATGCCCCACTGGTACAGCTAAGGCGGTGGTGTATCTCCTCATCGATGGTGGCTTCAGATGATAGAAAACTGCCAAGGTACGAGAAGTGGTCCACACTTTCTAACCTGGTGTTGTCAATAGAGATGCTTGGAAATGTGGTACTGTTTGGTACTGGCTGATAGGGAATTTGCATCTTTTTGATGTTGATAGCTTGATCAAGTTGTTTGTATGCCTTTGCAAAAGCACTCAGGGTGCACTGTAAGTCCTCTTCTGAGAGGAATACAACTGATTCCATGTAAGATGGAAGATGCCAGCAATAAAGATAGAGAACAGTGATTGCCCATTAGAGCATCCAAGCTTAACTCCTCTGTCAATTGAAGACAGTTCTGTTTTGTCTCCAAAGTCAGTCAGTACAGTGGCAGACATGTTATCATGTAGCAGCCGCATAACTCTGATGTACAGGTTAGTGCAGCCGATTTTTTCCAGAACCAGCCAGAGGGACTGGCGAGTCAAAGGCTTCGGTCAGGTCGATGAAGGCCATAAATAGAGGCTAATGTTCCTGGCACTTTTGGAAGTTGGGGGAGCTGGTCCAGGGCTTCAAACTCAGGGATGGTATCCCTGTTAAGCAGCTCCTCATAGTGGTCCTTCCACCTGTGTGTTATAACCTCCTTGTCCTTCATCAGGGAGAGTCCATCCTTAAAGCAAAGAGGGGTCAGGCTAGGGCCATATATCATTCTTGTGGCTTCAAAAAAACTTCTGGTGTCACTGGGACAAGCTGCTGAATTTCCACCACTCGTTCTTCAGTGTCTTCACCCACAATTGGACATCTTTTTTTGTTTTGGAATGGGCTTCTCCTTTCTTTTTGTAGTTGATATCATTATGCTAGGTGATGAAGATTTTCACTAGATTTCGGTGTCATTCTTATCAAACGAGTCTTGATGTTTCTACTCTCTTTGACGTTGTACAGATTTGCAGGAGACTATGATGATAGCAGACAGGCTACCCCAATGTTTCTCAATGTCCTCTGGGTACTGATCTGGTAAGTCTGTGCTGATGGCTGCCTGCAGTTGTTGTCGGTAGGTGGGCTCTCCCAAATGCTGGATGTTATGCCCTTGTTGGGTCTGATGTGTTTGATGTCTTTTTGATTATGTAGTCAATAAGATGACAGCACTTTAAGAGAGCTGCAATTTCAATTTTGAATTTTTTTTACTTCCTTAGCGATGATGGCTGTTTGTCTTTTAGGTCGTTCACTGGCTTGGTTGTACATGAGGGTTTGTACATCCCCAGGCTCCAAAATTAAATTTGTGTTTCTGACTGCATGGCGGTGATCCCTCTGGATATGGTGGTCCAGAAAGGGCAAAAAGAGGCAGGCAATGTTTAGCGTACCTTTTCTAACCCTTTACCCTACTGGGGTGAGCAGAGCGGATCCTTAAAAAGGGCTGCTCAGTCATGAGTGCAGCCACCAAATAGCTCTCTCTGCCTCATCCAAGAGCTTAGCGATCATCTTGCACCCACCACCTGTGTGCCAGGGGCTGCCAGACTTCACAATTCTGTCCCCATCACCATTTACGCCACAGGGCTTTGAATTCGGGGTGTGAAGTGTGATGGGATCCATTTTGGGAGAATGCCTGCACATGACGTCCTTTAATATGGGAAAAGCCGAAAGGAAAAAAAGAAGAAGAAAACTGATGTGCCTGCAGCCACCATATTATCATCCGCAAAGGGACAGGATCCAATGGCATGGGGTCTACGACAACTGGAGGTCACTCTCTGTTGCAGCCTTCATCCTACTACGCAGCCTTTGTGGCATGTCTTTGCTGCCATCTTCGGCCTGGTCTGCTTTTGAGGTCTTTGCTATTTGCCCATAGCTGGGACAGGGGTTGACAAGCAGCAAGACCTGCATGACCTCTGGGGCCACCTGCTGCTTCGAGATCCCATACAGCTTTGCCTGGAATAGCAAGCTACTACTTACCATCTGGGGCCACAAGGAGGCGTATACGAGTCTTGGCAATGGAGAGGCTATTTACCGGCATTGGAGACTTGCGCACTTCGCTCTTCTTTTCATCCCATGTGAAGGGTGTCTAGTCTTAGCTAGAGTGTAACTTTCAAGTTATGAGATACTGTTCTCTGAATATTTCTGCAGTTTTCCAATACAACTCTTAAAAAAATCTATGCCCATTTACAAGAGAATTTCCCCTCTGGGAATCAATAAAGTGAATTTAATCTTAATCTTTAAAGTTAAACCAGTACAACAGTGGAAACAAAAGCAGGACTGGCATTACTAATTTCACTTTGTGGATTCTGTTGTCTAAAAAGGCTTTCCGCAAAGGAAGTAACATGATACGAGTGAAAACTTGTTGTTTTTCAAATTCTACTATTTGTACCACTTCATGGTATGACATCAAGCAGGGTTTCATTATCAATAGATACTGCATATACCCAGACAGATGACAGAAAACAGTTTGTACTCTACTACCCTAGCACTGGAGTTGCTACTTGTGATAGTATAAGTAGAACTGGTTGTGGCATAGGCGGTAGCAACAGTGTCAGTAGCAGCAGGTAAATCAGTACCTGTTTGGTCGCAGCATCTGACAGATTGCGGAGTGTCCAAAGACAGTTTTGGATCAGACGCTGACTGGATCCTGTGAGATGTTGGCCCAAAGCCTGCATACCACCTGACACAGATATAGAAATACAGTTACAATACAATCATCTACACTATGGCATCTCTCGTACAATGCCTATAAAAAGTATTCAACTCTTTCAATGTTTAACCCTTTTACTGAATTTATACATGGGCACTATAATTTGGCTTTTCTGAAAAGAATTTGCCAAAAACAAAAAAAATTGCATCTTACAGGGCCAGTCTCTGGTTGATTGGTGTTCCTAATAGAATCGCCACCTGAAGACCAAAGAACACTCCAAGCAACTTTGAGGAAAACATAATTGAAGAGTATAACTCAGGAAGTGACTACAGAAAGATTTCCCTATCAGTGGACATTCCTCAAAGGTCAGTTAAATATCCATTAAGAAATAGAATGAGTATGTCACTTGTTTCAATCTGTTTGGAGCCTCACAAACCTCAGTGAGCAGGCAAGAAGAAAACTGGTTAATTTTAACATTTCAATGGAGAAACTTTGCCCAGTTTCTTCTCCAGTCAATGCTGTATAGGAAACTGGCAAAGATAAAGCTGCTGGAAAGACGTGGGAGACTCCAATGTCAGTTGGAAGAAGGATCTTTGGTTTGATTGGACAAAAAGTTTTTTTGTTATCAGACTATATGGTTTTTATTTGGCGAAGACATTGCATATCAACACAAACACATTAACTTCAACACAAAGCAACGTGTTCGCAGCATCATGCTTTGGAATGCTTTCAGCAGCAGGTCCTGGACATTTTGCAAAGGAAGAGGGGAATATAAATGCGGAAAATATCCCCAAATCCTGGAGAGTAATTTGACTGTGTTCAAGACAACTACTATTTAGGAGAACTGTTATTTTCCATGAAGACAAAGGCAACAAGTATGCAGCAAAAGCTACACAGAAGTGGCTCAACGAGGTCAATGTTCTGAAGTGGCCGTGTCTAAACCAAGATTTCAGTTCAGTCAATAATTTGTGGCTGCACTTCAAAAGAGTAACTCAAATCAAATCCCTGTGCAACCTGAAAGCGCTTGTGTTTTGTAAGCAACAATGGAGGAAAATGGCAAGCCAGATATGCCTGCCTGGTTAAGACATGTCAACAAATACTCAGAGGTCTGACTGCAGTCAAGGGTGTATCTACTAAAAGAGGGTCAATAGTTTGTATCAGTGTTTACCTTTTTTCAAGAATGCATTTTCAGGTGAGGCTGCTAAGGTGGAAGGCATTGTTGGAGAGACAGGTGCTGAAAAAGACATTGCAGAGGATTCAGCGACTGGTGTCGAAGAGCAAGGTTTAAAGAATGGCTGAGTGGTCTTCCTCTTGTTCTCACCGTAGATTATTGGAGAGCACTGTAAAGCATTGTGAATGCCTGTTGACATGTTCAAAAATATTTCAACAGTTGGGTATTGACCCTTGAAAAATGTCAACCTTCTTTGGTCTTCCAAAAAGCAGCTGCTGCAACTTGGTTTCAAGTTTCTTTATAGGAGGTGGCACAACTCCAGGCTTCATCTCTTCAAACTCTATCAGGTCATCATTTGTCAGCTTCTCCGAGTGTGACTTAAAGTCCTCAATATCTTCCTCTTCTAACCTGGACTTTAAGAGTTCAAGAGAAAAGTTTCTTGAAAGCGTTACGCCTCTCATCAAAGAGGCTTCTTCAGTTCTGAAGGTGGCTGGTCTTGTCCCAGCTTATTAACCCTGTGGGGTGTGGTTAGAAGAAACCTCTTGGATGAGAGGTGAAACTTTTCAAGAAACTTTCTTAAAGTCCAGTGGATTGATTTAAACAGCTTTGGATAACAATGACCTGGATAACTGAGAACCTACAGACACCTCCTCCTCCAAGTCAAGTTGCAGCCTCTTGTTGATCTCCATTCGTGGATCTTGTTGGTACCCAGTCATGTTTACTTGCATGAACTCACGCCACATAGCATCACTGATGTTGATGCAGTCGTATCGATGCTGTAAGCTTTCCAGAAGTTGCGTAGTTTTTTCTCCGTGTCCTCTGCACTGACCAGTTTTATTGCTTGACTGTGGGTTCGGCGGGTGTAGTACCTCTTGAACATGGCAATTACATCTTGGTCCATCAGATGCATCAGAGAGTTGGTATTTGAAGGGATATACTCTACCTCAACATCTGGGCAGAAATCATCCATTTGTGGTGGATGCATTTTTGAGAAGCAAGAGAATATTGAAGGATCTTACTGGGTTGTTCATCTTCTCATTTAGATAGTGAGAAGATGCCTGAGGAATGGAGAAGTGTGCTGGTGCCCATTTTTAAGAACAAGGGAGACGTGCAGAGTTGTGGCAATTACAGAGGAATAAAGCTGATAAGCCATACAAGGAAGTTATGGGAAAGATTAGTGGAAGCTAGACTAAGGACAGAAGTGAGCATTTATGAGCAGCAGTATGGTTTCATGCCACAAAAGAGTACTACAGATGCAGTATTTGCTTTGAGGATGTTGATAGAGAAGTACAGAGAAGGCCAGAGGGGGCTGCATTGTGTTTTTGTAGATCTGGAGAAAGCTTAAGACAGGGTGCCCAGAGAGGAACTGTGGTCATGGTACACTAGGACATATTTCAGATTAAAGCCTCTGGAAATGTTTCCATCAAGCATAAGTGTGAGTCAATTCTTGACTGCCCTGTACCCTGGCACACTGTTCTCCTCTCAACTGATGTAGTCTGGGTTGGCATCTTCTTCCATAAGGGCAGTTTTGTCAGTGTTGAGGATCTGCTAAAGAGCGTATCCTTTGGCATCAATGATTACTTTCAGGGTAGCTGGGAATTCATCTGCAGTCTTCTTATTTGCACTCGCACCCTGACAGCTTAGTTTTATGTTGTGCAGATTTGAATGTTGTTTGCATCTAGCAAACCAACCATGGCTTGCTACAAAGCTTTTCTCAGCAGTAACCTATCCATTCTTAGCCTTCACATCTTTGAAAATGCTTTTAGTGTTTTCCTTGAATCAACATCAGAGAACAAGGCATGTGTCTTTGTCTCGAATATTCAATTCACATGGCTAGGAGTTTTTCCATCTCCTTAATGCCCTTCCCTCTTTTCTTGGAGATAATAGTTGAAACACAGGAAAGAAAAACAAGTGCTGTTTCAAACCCAGAGCCTTCTTCTGTGAGGCAACATCACTACCCACTGTGTGACTGTGCCGCCACGTTCTGATCCATTCTGGGGGAAAGCCTGGGAGGCTATGATTCCATCCTTCTGTGCTTGGTTTATCTCTATTCAGTTCAAGATACTGTGTTTTAGGATAAATGCAATAGCTATTCACTTTCCTTGTGTGATCTTACATTCATGCTCTGGTCATGTCCCAGGCTGGCCAGGTTTTGGGAATAGTGTAAGGAAATTTCTGAATGTGCAAATGTAGAAAAAAACATCCATCCTATTCAGATCTCAGAAGGCCAGCACAGAACAACCTCATAAATGTTCAACTCTCCCCTGTTTTGGATCTAACATGAATCATGTCATGACCATCCTGAAACTGGAACAAAATTAAAATTGTAATGGAAGAAATCCATAGGCAGAAGGTGACTAAGATGTACAAAGGCAATGTCGCAGGCAAAGCAAGAAAAATGGGTGCACTGGGAGGGTCACGGTTTGGAACATAAATGGGGCAGACCATGCCTAGGTCGGTTATCTGATGCATTAAATGTTGTAATGCGGTGGCATTTTGAAGGAGGGTGATTCCAGGATACTGGTTGGCACTGTTGAGCCATCCTAAGGTGTCGTGGGCCGAACTTATAGGAAGCATCAATGAAAGAAGGTGCCTACTTGATAACCCCCATGACATGCTGCATACTCCTGTTGGACGGCCCACGTGGATTATTGTTGGGCTATCGGTTGGTAGCTTGTGAGCAAGTTACCCAGTATGCTTACTGGTTTGATTTGGTTAGGAACTTCTGATTGTGTTAGACTTTGGATTATGGCACAATGGATAATGACATCTTATCCTGTGTATTTGTTAAAATATACAGCAGCAAAAATCCCAATTTTTGTTCACCTGGTTTTTAAAGGAAAAGAGACATGATGGTTGATTTCTTAAATTCATGATATGCTAAATGAATGTGGGAAAACTTGAACCCACTTAATGTAGTGCTTCCAATTATACTGTTAACAGCAACCCCAACCCTAAGTGAATGTCCACTAACCTCTCTAGATTTCTGAAAATGTGCCCTGAATGTTAACTTGTACTAATATCTGACTTACCAGCCTCCACTATTGCCGGTTTATTGCTGGGGCAGACTGACAGTACTTTCAGAACACGACTGGTGGTCCACAAAAGCTTCTCATAGTTGTAGTTTCTCATGATGAACACCAGACCCTCTGGGCCTCCATTGGCTAAAATGATCAACTAAAAATTGAAAAGGAAATTAGGTGTAAATCTGTATTAAATATGTGGGCACCAGGTCTACCTTATATCAAGCTCACCTTGCTCTCCTGGTTGCCATAAGACAAAAGCTGTAAACAGTCAGTGGTAATAGCTAAGAACTTGGGGTTACTCTTTTTTAGTAAAGGAACCATCCTCTGAAGACCATCAGCAAGACGTACAGCCATCTTGGCCCCTTCTTGGTGCAGCAGGAGGTTGTGGAGTGTGGTGATGGCATAAAATAAGACTGATTCCACTGGCGAACTGCATGGTGAGATAATAGGAAATAGAAAGAAGAAAGGAATATCATTATTTTATAAAATGAAGGGGCATACATTTTCCGAGCAATTATCTGTGTTTGATGTATCATCAACCAATCTCATGCCATGAGTTGGGAAGACACGAGATCGGTAGGCAGTTAGTGTTGCTTGCTCTCAACAACTCCCTTCATCACAGAGCAATTTAAAAGTGTGTGTGTGTGTGTGTGGGGGGGGGGGGTGTTCATGGTTGTCAGAACCAGATGAATTAATGCGACATTGTTTTGAGTCACACACCTTATGAACTCATAACCTAACTATAAATGTCTCCTGAGCAACCCATAATTCCAGATAAATACAATGTATGGATGATAATGTTCTTTTCTTGCTCCAACACTGAACACCCACGGAGGAAGTAAAGCTGACTAGTCTGTTTTACCATTTCATTTCTGGCCATGTGAAATATCATGCTGATGTTTCCAAGCACTTTAGTCTCTCAAATATCTCAGTGAATATTAGGTAGGCTTTTCTGATTTGTCCTTATCTCCAGGGCCACCTTAAATATGAAATGGAGTCGCGTAATAGATAAGTATATCCTTGTTCTCTCATGAATTCATGTTATGCCACATTTATCAGTCAGGTGATGATACGTAATAAATAAAAGCTAATATAAATAGAAGATAAGATACTGAAAATTATGTTTCATATACCTATAAATAGATGCACCTAGAAACTTCCCAATATCATTCTGATTAGTAATTACTACAAAGTCATCACATATTTCATGCTTTAATAAGAAGTGCATTGAAACAGGATTTGCATAATTAAGTTATTTTCAAACCACTTTGAGGCACGGATCAACTGTCAGTGGCTCTGCAGCCAGTTGAGTCTTTGCACATACAAAGCTGTACAAAGCTATATTTGTGCTTTTTCACTGATTTGGTGGCTATATATATAGCTATGCATATGCATATGGCCCTAAAGGACTTATGTACAACCTTGTGTTATTCCCATGTTAAATTGTCATGGGTTATACATTACTTATTATTCATTAAAAATTTGTTAATTATGACATCCAAAAGCTGTTGAGTCGACTCAACAGCTTTTGGATAACCATGACCTGGATGACTGAGAACCTACACAGACATTTTTAATTGTGACGCATTGTGATCCCGATTGCTTTGCGAGATAACCTGCTTTTCAACATATTCTATAACAATGCAAAAGCATAAAAACCTTTATATAACAGAATATGTGTCTAATATTTCTTGCCCTTGATAAAACTCTATGTGTGGGTAGACCACGAACAGAATTCAAATGTATCTAGAAATGCACAACTTACTGAATAATTTTCACAACAAGAGAATTTTTACTACAACACAAGATTCTTTGTGTTATAGTGAGATGTACGTTACAAAAGCCTCAGCAAGTGAGAGACACAAGAGCAGTCAGAAATTTCCATGTGCGTCCACATTGTAGCTCATACACACCAAAACCTGATTGTGCAGGAGGTTGCAGAGGTTGACATACAACAATGCAGCACTCTGAAAAAGGAGGGGAAAGTATTGGAGAGAGTGATAATAGAGTTAAAAAAGCTATACGTCCATATCAAATAGTCACATGGATAAATGTTCTCTCAGAGCCACTTCTATTTTATGTATTTCTATTCAGCTTTCTATCACTTTCTGGGGCTAATTAAGCTCCCAAATTAATTAGGAGTTTGAATTATCCTCCTCGGTTGAACCTCACTGTGAGGGATTAATTCTGCAGCTGGAATTGAAAACTTGACGTTTCCCTGCTAATGTCATCTGCTACAGTTGACCTCTGGATGCTTTGCTGTCGGTGCCGTCAGACGGTGAACAATCGTGGGTTCCAGAGCTTCGAAGGATGCCTGAAGGAAGATGGTGGCATCACTGTGATGGTTACTTTCAAAATGCAGCCATTCTCACCCATTTTCACAATTTTACCAGCATCAGGTTTAAGCAGTTGAGTGTTATTTCTGTTATTTCCTGAAATGCTTAATTCTTTCTATTAAATAATAAAAGATCAGATAATAGTAATAAGAGGGCTTTCAAAAGTGACCATTAATGAACAAATTAATATGTACTTCAAAGGAGTCACACTGTGGTTTCAGATATGTTGTTAGGTGATGTTATGAGATCACCACAGAGGGAATTTGAGTTTTGAATTGTTGAAATATTTGTGTTTTTAATTACATCACATGAATATTGATTGAATTACTTGAATATTAGATGGAAATAGCTATTTGTAAAAGAAGGAATAAATGGCATATAAAAGCTAACAACCTTTAGATGAGTATAATACCAGGTTACCAATATATTAGTTGTGTCAGAACACTATTGTAACTGGACTGAACCCAGTGGGTTTAGGATCGATTTAAACAGGAGAGGAAATGCATGGGGATGGAGATATGCTGCTACCTTAGCATGCGGACCAGAGCTGGTATCCCTCCAGATTTGAATATGGCCATTAGTCCTTCGCTCTGGTGCGACAGGCTATGGAGCACGCTGGCTGCACAGCGGGCTGTCTCCAAGTCAACTGCTATTGTCATGGTGCGTACCACGGCGCCCACCAAGGCCGGAGACTGCACCAACACCCTACGACTGGCTTCTTTACGGGTCAGCTGGTTGACGATCACGGCAGCTTTATTCACCACAACCTGGAAAGAAGAGAAAATAGATGTGTGGAGTCATAAAAGACATGTTCTTCTAAGGCAGTGGTGCAAGGTATACAAAACTATATGTACTAAAGTACTTGTTTTTTTGTATCTCTGAAGTGATTACATTGAACTAATATGTCTCTATCCACTAGGTGTCAGTACTAGCCATGTAGCCAGGCTCTGATAATGTCTCTTTCAGGGAAAGAAAGCCATGCACGCATCATAATACAACATAACCCTCTCCTTGAATTTATAGAGTGAATAAAACATCAAACAGAAACAACACAGAGTATCATCTTCAGAACCAATACCTCGGTTTCCTTTGCCAAGTGACACTGAAGCTAAAAATAGTTCAGAAAATCAGCACATGTACATATGAAGCGCATCAGTGGTGTAGTATCAATGTAAGGCCTACTCTATGCAAAAATAATAACTGTATGGGGATAATTTTTTCATGCCATCATGAAATATTGTTGAATTCTTGTTCACAAAGGGACTATCTGAGGGGGCCAGGTCTGTGATTTCTCAGATTCATTCATGTACTTTTACATGATTGTGAGAAAAGTTTTGTCCTTGAGCTCCGCTGATAAACATTATCTTTCCCATTAAATATGAGGTACATATCACACAGTCCCTTACAAATAGAGATCATTCCGTATATTTTGACTCTAAATCAAGATTGTCACCACCAAAGTGTCGCAAATTTGTTAATAAACTATTTATTTCTGATCCTGCTGATTCAGTTCAGTAACAGGTATTTTCATAACAAACCGTCATTTGTATTTGTAAGACAACAACACAAGTCTGAAATCTCCAATATAAAGAAATTCAATATGACATTGTCATACCGGATCATCGTCTGCCAGTAGCTTGGTGAGTTCTGGCACTGCCCTGGTTGCCAGCTCTGCATCATCCTGGTAGTTTATCAGGTGGACAATAGCTGTCTTTAACAGTTGTGAAGGTTCTGCCAGTCGCTGCACGTTGCTCTGCTGTGTAGGATCCGATTGGACCGGCATGGCTGCCTCCCCTTCTACGAGGGTCTCTGGGAACATGGCGGCCCTGACGCGCTGAGCCCGAGTTAGTGAGTACTGGGCTTCTAAATCTGTCATATGGAGATAAAAATACAGAGATAGAGGGAGCATGTTTACACTACCAAAACTCTGAAGATTAAAAATGAAAACACATTTAAAACTTGTCTGAACACAACTTACTGGGGAACTTTCTATTTTTTTAAATTTTGCTGGATGATAAAATAAGATAAAAATCTTAAAAGATGGTCATGAAGTGACAACATGACTGTCCAGGCAGAAAGGCATGATGGAACCAAATGTATGGGTCATTTTCTGATGACATTGAGGGAATTCATGTAGATATGTTTCTCTAGTATTAGGAGGACATGGACAGACATAAAAATAGCCTTGTTGGTGTGGACAGGAATCTTGACAGTGCTACCTTTCATATGCAAGCTCATCTACAACTGCTTAGATTCAACAGTATGCTGGAAGAGACTGTCATCAGTCAACAGTCATCATCAGACCCACCAAAATTCAGAGATTTGTCACATTGCTAAACCTATATGGAAACTCGAATACTTCACTGGGGTAATTTAGGACCTATTAGGACCCACTGACCCCTGTTTACATCTACATTACACCAAATGGTACTCCTCGGGTCTTCCCTGAACAGTCTACACACCATGGCAGCCTCGCTCATTAAATGCCATGTAATCTGGGTACAAGGTAAAACACATGGCGCACAGGGATTGTGTTGAGTATGCCTTTTCAGGCATAAAATGAAATACACCAATGCTTGTACCAGGTGGATCTCAAAAAACCTCACTCATCTAAATGAAGGAGAGGTATGTGGTATTTGATTGGTCGAGTGTTTGGCTGTATCGTCTTCAAATCCTTCCAAATGAATGCATGTGAGTGAAGACGCTCCAATATTTAGCTGACGAAGAGGAGGAACAGGCCTATGCACACAATCACACATTTGGCTGGTCAAGTCATAAAAATCCTTTTGATGGAGAGCTGAGGCGAAATTGATTATTCAGTTAAGAGTTTTCATTTAGAGTTAGTATAAATCCTTTTAGTTAGACTTTCCCTCAGAACTGAAAAGTTAGAACATGTTCCCATTAAAGTAGTTGTGAAAGGACTAGTGAATTCCGGCTTGATTATGTGTATTTACATTTATGATTTTATTTTATTTCCATTAAAATAACGAATCATTTATGAAGGAAAGTAACTGCCGAAACTTTAGAACACATGCATGTTTAAACTGAACTTTTGTTTGTGATGTTTATGAATAGTTACAATTTACTTGCTATGATTTGTTACATAACTATTGAGTTTCTTCATCCAAATAAATTATCATGAAATTATCCTCCCTCAACTTCTGTAGCTAGATTGACAAAACAATCTACTACAGAAGTTGAGGGAGGATGCGCTCTTGTGTTCTCCTTTCTAATAAGGTCATTTTGAATGTAATGATTCACATTAAAGAGGTATTACCTTGTTTCATGATCTCACTGCCTGCTTGCCCAGTAACACAATTCCCAGGCAAATAGGTCAGCTAGGGAGAGCTCACACAATCTCTATAAACCATGCACACTGAAATCAGTTTTTCTGTGTCAGTCAAAATGCCATTTTTTCAAAGAGGATCCAGAGAATCCTGTGACTGATGGGCTGCTGAAACTGGAACAAGCTGTACAATTGTCTGGGAGCAGTGCTGGCTGTGGGAGAGATTTCATTGAAATAAACAATATGATCATGCCACTATCTTATAATTATATATTTGCCAGGTTGCAGCCCTGATGTTCATTTCATTATTTGTCCACCTTTGGCCCAGTAAGATCCAAAAACAGGGCATTTAAAGGAAGGTTGTGTACACACACCACTGGAGTGGAGAAGTTTCTATCATTTTATGTGCTTTGACAAAGTCAGTGTTTATGTCATCTAATATTAGTCACGAAAAACAAAATCAGCAGCATCCATACTTTGTCACAATTTTCATGAAAAATATTTACAATTCTATTCAATTCTAACTTGATTCTAAACTTAACATGCTAAATACTTAAAAAAGGAACTTCAGTATTGTACACAAAATGTATTAGCCATTGTTAACTCTTCAGCAAATGTCTAACCTGCACTCTTTCTATTTCCTGCAACAGCCTCTCAGTTGCCCTGCCAAATGCATGCATGGATAGGACGTCATGAGTGTTAAATATTATGCCCGTGTAGTGGGTCCCGGGTTCCTCCTGGTGCAGGCCGTCTGTCTGTTCGTCCGTCCGTAGTGGTATGGTGCTTCCAAAAAATAGCTTGACATGAATTAATCTAGTTTATTGAATGCAATTTAAATTGCTTTGTGATGCATTGATTTTTAAATCTTGTAAACAAGCTTAGCGATGCTACATCTGGCAATGCTGCAGCTTGTTGTGAATGTCAGAAATATATATTTTCTGACCCACATAGATTGTATCATAAGTGTCACACATTAAAGGGTAAAAACACGTTTTTTCAGGTCTCTACATATACATGGTGGTCCTCCCTGACCCTACCGAATACTACAATCTGGAAAGCAAATGCTTCCTACATCAATAAATATTTGGAATTTTTTTGAATTCTTGGCTGACAGAATCAAAAAGATCAGATTCATAAAGCGCCACATGTGACGTCACAGGCGGGGCGTAATTGACCTATTCTGAGTCATATTTGATTGTCCACCCGGATATTGGCGTGTGCATCCCTGAGTTGGAGTTCATTCTGGCCACGGTAGCAGTGTGTGGTAATGTCCCGTCTCAGAGCTCCACACTGAAAGTTCCTCACAAGCTGTTGAAGTCAGCTAGCATTTGGCTAACTAGTTAGATCCACTTCAGTCATGTGTGTGAGTGTGTGTGTGTGTCCGCGTAAGGTGTATCCTCAGCGTCATAGCGAACACAGCTGTGTATATCCAAAGTGACTACACCGCTCATAAACACACAGCCTCACCCGTTATTTACAGCCTAATAGATATTCGCTGTCACCAGTCAAGGATTATGTTCAACTGACCTAAACCCTGCACGTGAAATAATCCAGGCAGAAATCGATATGTGAATTTATCACTCATTCCCAACCTTGTGAGAGACAAAGGGTGGATAAGTTCATACACACACACACACACACACACACACACACACAGAGAGAGAGAGAGAGAGAGCACGTTTTTATCTTATTTACAGTTTCTTATGAGTATGAGTGGAGTACTATAGTGATATATTCCTCCTCCTCCTCATTGTGACGTAGGTTAGTGGATGGAGATAAAGTAGGGACGGTCAATATTATATATTTGTCAATATTACCAATATTACCAATACCAGATACCATGTTGCCTTTGACCTTCCACATCTGTCCCAGCTGTTCTTTCAATCCCTGGTATTCTCAACATTTATGTGTTCCTTCTTCCTGATTTTGATGTCAGCTGGTTTCGCCACATCTATCACCACTGCACCTCTGTTGTTCTTTGTCCACCACCACTACTTGTTTGGTTAGTGAGCAGTAGTTTGTCAGTGTGGTAGCTGAAGTCCCACAGCATCTTGGCTGGACTGTCACTGTGTGAAGACAGGTTATCAGCCTGTAGTTGGATGGGATGGATCCCATCTGGGGGGTCCTTCATGATTAGAAGTGTCCTACTCATAGTTAGCCACTCTGGGTTAGTCTCATCAGCAGCTATTCCACTTCCATGCTGCTAATTGTTTGTAGAGTGCCGTTAGCTTCTTCAGCCAGTATGTGTGGATCATATTGTGGCTTGGTGCCATCCAGCTCATTAACTTTCACACACTTTCTTGGATATCTGCCATTGAGATGGTCACTTTTTCCTTCTGTTTTTCTGTTAGTTTGCTCTAGTCAGTTCTGAGATCCACTAACCATCGGGCATTCATGTTGTGTGAGTTTCCTATACGCTCCTCCAGAATTTTTCCATTGGTGGGTCTATTGTTACTTCCCTGCCACTGTGAGAACACCTTAGCTGGTTCAGTGATGAACTTTTCTTTCATTCTTCTGGCTTCTATCTCCTTAGTGTATCTCTGCAGCCTGATGACCAGAGCTGTCAGTCTCTGTTTGACAGTTTTGAGTGCCTCTTGTATTGACAGCTTGTATTCACTGCTAATTGCTTTATTCACCATGTTTCCTTTCTGCAGCTCTGTTCGTGTGCTGACCTCTCTCCTTATTGCCTTTATCTTTATCTTCTAATCATCTCTTGGATGGACTGTAATGCTTCTCTGGCATGTTGTCTATCCCTAGCATAGATCCCTTGATGATTACTGTTGCTGTACTGTGTGTCAGCGTATTGTTTTCTGTGATAATTCCCATTGGGATTGTACTTACTGCAGCATGCACAGCCTCTGGCAGCTGCTCTGAAGGTATTTGACATCAGCTTCAGTATTTCTCGGAGGCTCTGCATTTCCAGGTCATTTCCAATCTTTCATCTCAGGTCAGCAGCTCTTGTGTTGAGGTTGTTTGCATCTAACTGGGGTTGGTCCCCAATCTGAGGTTGGTCCCCAATCTCACATGGATGCTGTCGACATCACCCTGTTGTCCTGGCTCCTCCGGTCTGTAGTTTTGTCGTCATGGTCCATCAATCTCCATCAAGTATATCAGCACAGATGTCGGAAGACTGAGGCAATACATGTTTCTTTGGTAGCCTTGGTTGTGGATTTTGAAGTATCCATAAGTCCCACATGTTTTGCATGTATCCCTTCACTGTAAGGTTACTCATATACTACCTGTATCCTGTACCTGTACCTGTATGTATGCATGGTCAAATACAATCTGTATATGCATGTAACTGTAGTGTGGAGTGAAAAAGACAATTTCCCCATAGGGGATAATAAAGTGGACTTTCTTTCTTTTCTTTCTTTCTTTCTATCCCAACAGTTCTCCATCCTGACCTGGTTTTCTAGCAAATAATGCAGACCTTGTTGACTAGGCTGGTATGAATATATCATTCATGTATACCGTCACTCTTGAGGAAGGCTAGTTGGTACGCTGGCTAGAGGAACATTATTCTAGGCAGGTTTACTAATCTTAGTTCTCATATGATGGATTGTGCACAAAACTGTTTATATCTTCATACAAAATAATATGAAATTGTAAGGATATATTATTATTTTAAGCATCCATAAATTAATACTAAGATGACTATAGGTTTCATTGAAATGTGTTAATGGAGTCTGTGACATACAGACAGATTACTTCCAAGTAAATAAACATTTCAGAAAATAGTTATTAGCCAGCAAACGGGCCATTCTATTATATATTACAGCAATCCATTTACTCTAATTAGAGCTGGAAATGCAGAAAAAAAAGATGCACAACAATAAAGACTGGAGAAATCTGTTGATGCCCAGAGAGAAAGTATAAGATGATTAAAACCAATGTGGACAACAAAAGCAAAAACAAGCACATCAATTAGTGACATCATTTCATCTCTTCTGCTGCTGAAGATCCTACCTGTGGGGCTCTCTAGTACACCAGTAGCTGTTGATCCTCCTACTCCAGCAGTGGCAGAGGTAGGAGTAGCATTAGTACTGGTGGTAATACTGCCAATGTACTTCTTACAGCCACTATAGTCAGTGCTGCTTTCATCATCCTGGACTGTAGTTGCTCCTGATTGGATGCCAGAGTCTGAGGCGTAGTAGGTCTGCTGCCACTCCGCCACTTTCATGACACTATCCGCCTCATTCACTGCAAGGAGGAACACATGACTGCCATCTGGTACAACATGACGTGCTACAACTAATACCACTAATACTACTTCTATTGAATGAACTTAAAGAACTGCAGTAACATGTGCGTAAAATGAAGATGATGTCGTAAGCTATAGTATCTCACCCAGCTGTCAATGGTCCAGCTGATGAAAGCTAATAAAGTGCTTTCAAATGACATCACCAGGTATCACAGCAGTCTGTGTGTGAATGGGTGAATGCTGGCTTGTGTGGTCAATAAGTCAGTAAGTCAGTTAAGCACTGTTTGAAGAAGCTAAAATCTGACTTTTACCATTTTAGCAATGGTATTACAGGCATCAATCACATCAATCACACAAAATGTCTAATCATCAAAGTTAGACAAACAGGCAAAAGTTGTATGTTCTGTTTTGGTTATGTTTCAAGTTTATTGTCATTTGTATTTTTGGTATTGCTGAATACATAAGTGAGTGCCTTGTGTTACATCCATCCATTTTTATTTTTACTTCTGGGGTGTATGATGGCATTTGATGCTGGTATGATTTCGTTAGACATCAGTGTAAACGTCTAAATAATAACAATATTGTTTCGGATCATCTGCTCGGATTCTAAATTGACTTTAAGAAGAGAGAGAGCAGCACACTCCATGGTCAATTCACAAGACAGCCTCAATAGAAGAGACACCCTTTCTAAGCAATACAGAAGCAACCAAATGAGTCAGTACAGTCAATTTTAAATAGACAGCAGAATTTATCTTCCCTTAAATGATGATGACAATCTGCTGTCAGATTCACTGTGAAGAAGTACAGATCCCTCATGATCACTGTGGTCATTAAATGAAGCTTTAACAGTAAATGATCGTCAGTGATTCATTCTGTGAGACACCTGAGAATATTTTTCTACTATTACTCCCACTCGCTGCCACTCAAACAAATGGCTGATATGCTTTCTTTATTTCCTTAGTTCTCCTGTTTATCTCCAAACTAGGCCTGATTGTCAGAATAGATTAAGTCTAACTGATCCAAATGTCATAAACACCTAACCATAAATTACTTTGGGAGAATCATGAAGACGTCTGCTTTCGAACTGCATGTATTATTTGATAGTGTTTTTGATGGCCTGACCATGTGTGACTCCATAGGTTCTAAGGAGCCTTTCTCTCAGCCTCAAAAAGGTTCACTAAATACAAACTGTTTCAGTCAATCATGATAAATGAACTGTTTACCACAGTAGGAGAACTGAGAGACACAGAATCACAGATGTACGCAGTAGTAACTATGTATATCGGTATTCAATCTCTAACAGATGGTTGGCTGCTAGGGTTATATTACACTTACTTTGCATGGACATCTTTTACGTCCACTGGCACCACTACCTTCACTGACCTGCAGAGAAGCACAGGAGGTATTAGGGTTGCCAATCAGACGCAAACAACATTCAAGCCAGACATTTTACGGTCCATTAAATCTTTAATCATGATATTTGTCAGTCTCAGCTCAAATATGTGTGCATGTAATGGGTTTGGCTTCAAACGCCTGACTCCTCACCTCGTCAAGCTGCCTCTGGGTCCAAACTACAACAACCATCCCATTCAGCATGTTCAGCAATGAGTTTTTTCACCCTATACTAGAATACATATTCACACGCTGCACTGGAGGGCTTCATTTAATTTTGCAAGGACGAACCTTGTCAGCTTGCAATAACATCCATCACTTTTCCAATGAAATTCAACAGATGCAAATGACAATTATTTAAATTTATCCTTTGATGCTTCTGTGGATCTAGTGGTCAGACTTATGTGATGCAAATAGCAGAAAAAAAACATGTTTGTTGTTTCAACCGATATATTTCAACCAGCTGTGAACCCAGCCTAATAAGAGCAGACAAGTCCTCATCATTGTCTTCCGTCCAATGTGCCTCTGTTGGTTCAGATGTGTTGATAATAGTGAAGCTTTACCTGTCCTGAAACACAAAGTCCTAATGCTAATTTTGAAATGATCACAGAGCGTTAACTACTACTAACTACGATGCAAATAAAGCTGTGGATTTGATTAATGTTTTTTTTTGTTTTTGTTTCGTGAACAGCACATAAATATGTGGAAAGTTATAAAGCTATTGTGAAAATTAATTTTCATGTTTGTATTATTAAAGGTCCTTTTATTAGTCCCACGTAGAGGGAATTATTTTTCCACACACACATTATACACACACACACACACACACACACACACACACACACACACACACACACACACACACACACACACACACACACACACACACATATATATATATATATATATATCACAGGCCCAAATGCACACACACACACACACACACACACACACACACACACACACACACACTCATACACACACACACACACACACACACACATATATATATATATATATATATATCTCACAGGCCCAAATGCACACACACACACACTCACACACAAGGGGGCTGTAGGGCATTCAAATGATGGTAACAGGTAGAGTGGCAGGCAGCTCCCTTGTGGGGCGCCTGATGAGCAGCTTATAAAGTGGATAGTGCCTTGCTCAAGGGCACCACTGCAGTGCTTAGGAAATGAACTGGCACCTCCACTGCCAGTTCACACTCATTCGTTATTCATAATGAATAAGTGTGTGTTTAAGTTGTTAAAAAAAATACACACATGCTGCCATGATAAGAAATTCATTCTTTCAGCCAAAAAGGGTTCACAAGTTGAAATGTCAATGCTGTGAAGACTGTAACAGTCCACAGAGCACACTTATCTGATTCCCTGAAGCAACAACTGAAGGAAGGTCACAGCAGCTTCATTTCCCTGCCAGGAGCTTTTAGCAGACTGCTGCTGCCTGGTGGGAATCCACTGACGCTCAGAGGTGGATGAAGTCTCTGTGTGACTGCATCTCTATCACTCCATACCATAACACACAGCTGTGTGTGTGTGTGTGTGTGTGTGTGTGTGTGTGTGTGTGTGTGTGTGTGTTAGATTTGTATACTGAGCCACATCACACTGATTCTTTGTTTTCTGTCAAAAGTACAAATATGATACAAATTTACTTTCAGATTTTTCAGCCTGCATTTTTTTGACATTGAAATCTTTTCATGAGGGGTGTGTCAGTTAAGTAACAGAGGCAGGTAGCAGCAAGTGGGCAAATCATCACATTAGCAATAATGATTGCAGCTCTTTTGTGCGTACTAATATAATGCCAGCCTGCAGCAGACTAAAAGACTAAACGTGAACCAGGAAGGTAGTGGGCATTGCTACCTTGGCTCACTCATCTCAGCTGTTCACTTCCTGCCTCAATTCACTCACGCCTCAGGACCTCTGCTTTCCCTGGTCCTGCACCACCTCACCACCTGAATCTTCCTCTTCGGTCGGTGGGGCGTCTTTGACCAAATTATTTTGGGGTCTTGTTCACAAGTGAGGGAAGGGTGGAGTGTGAGATTGATGGACGGATTGATGCAGCAGCTGCAGTGATGCTGTCATTGTCTACATCACATACAGTATGTCAAAGTCAAGGCCCGGGGGCCAGATCCGGCCCACGAATGATTGTCTATGGCCCCCTGGATATTATTTAATCACTATTAATTAAAGGCCACCTGCTGGCCTTTTGCACGCACCAACACCACATTCCCCACAATGCAATGGAAGGAATGTGCAAAGTCATTTCATCAAGCAGGCCTCGGCTTCAATATTTATCAGCCGTCAGAGCAGAGGTTAACTTCCAGCCATAAAATGTCTCAGAAACACACAAAGGTGAGATTTTTCTTTGAAGAAAGTTTGTTTTTGTCTATGTACCTGTTGAAAAAATTTTTCACTTGAAATTACTGACAGAACCATAAGAAAATATTGCTTTATTCATTCAAGCATTTAAAATATACACTGTTGATTTAATAGGCTATGTGCAATTATTTCAATATGTTTTAATAAACACTGAACCAGTTCGGCCCTTGGCTGGAGGCAAATTTGTTTTTTTGGCCCCCTGGGTATTTGACTTTGACATCCCTGGTCTATGTCTTTCATGGTAAAGAAACAGCTGAGTCAAAAGGCAAAGCTCTTGTTTACCAGTCAATCTACATTCCTGCCCTCAACTACGGTCATGAGCTTTGGGTCATGACTGACAGGACAAGATTCCAGATACAGCGCCCAAAATCGAGTTTCCTCAATTGCTCATACAGTGGCTTGATGCCTTCTGTCAGATGCCTCCTGGGGCCTCCCTGGGGAGGTGTTCTAGTCATGTCCCACCAGAAAGAGGCCTCAGGAAAGACCTGTATGGGAGACTATGTCTCTCTACTGTAGTTACGTTCAGCCTACAGGCTAATCAGATTCCAATCAGCCAAGCTGTCATCAATGATGAAGAACCACTCCCACCCCCTGCAGGAAACGCCACAATCGCTGGAGAGCTCCTTCAGCGATAGGTTGCTTCACCCGAGATGTGTGAAGGAACGCTATCGCAGGTCCTTCCTGCCCATGGCCGTCAGGTTATACAACCAGCAATCCTTCCAGCAGACCACGCAGAGAACATCAAATTCGAACGCTGCATGATGACCAATATAATCAGTAATCTGTAGTTTGTAGTCTGTAGTAGAGGTAAGATCGGGCCTAAAAAAATCCAGCCCAACCCGAGCCCGAGGGTATTAAAGCCCGACCTAACCCGAGCCCGAGGGTATTAAAGCCCAACCCAACCCAAACGTAATTATTGACATTTTGACTTAGACTCGGGCTCGGCCTTAAGATCTTACTTCTACTTTCAGTGCGTACGATCAGAAAGGAAAAGCGACATGAGAAGATACAGCTGACGCACGGAGGGAACTGAGCAGGTATTGCAGATGGATGTTTCTCATACAGCGCCTTCTCTGTTTTACCTAAATTATTTATTTTATAAGGGTATTCCTTAGTGTAATATCCATAGATCATTTGAGATACATAATATATAAATATATATTTATTAAAAAAGTTCAGGCCGGGTCGGGCTTGGATCTTAAGATCTTAAGCCCAAGCCCGAGTCCAAAAAAATCCATCCCGACCCGAGCCAGAGGATATTAAAGCCCGACCCGACCCGAACGTAATTGCTGACTTTTTGAGCCCGACCTGGCCCGAATTTCGGGTCGGGTCTGGACTCGGGCTTAAGATCTTACTTCCAGTCTGTAGTGCTAATGTAAATTGTAAATTGTTGATAATATATGTTAATATGTTTATCATATGTGAATATATGTCCCCCACTGTGGGACAATAAAGGGTTATTTCATCTTATCTTATTCCACTTCATATCAAATTTATAGGGCTGACTGTCCACACTTTTTAAGAAGTGTCCAAATGGGATCTTGCACTGTTCAGACTAGGCCACATTATTGGCTGATCTGACAGCAACAACAACGGGACGGAGGCATCCTCTACTAGCGTGTATTGGCTCTTGTGACGCATAGAGTGATGTCACAGACTGTCAAAACTGATCGGTGTGTTTGGAGCTGTTCAGACTGAGGCGCATCCGACCAAATGAGATTTTAAAGCCATTTTTCGAAAGTGGTTTAAAAAAATCATTTTTTATGTGGTACGTGACCGTTCACACTACAAAAGAGCCATCCGCTTTCAATCTGAATGGGCTAAAAATCGGATTTGGCAGCCAGTCTGAATGCAGCCTATGTCTTGGGATTCCCCCAAGCCAGAAGAGGTGTCTGGAAAGAGGGAAGTCTGGGCATCCCTGCTCAAATCCCTTCCTCTGCTATCCCACCCTGAATAAGATGTAGAGCTTGGTTGGTTGGTTGGTTGGTTGGTTGGATGGTTGGTTGGTTGGTTGGTTGGTTGGTTGGTTGGTTGGTTGGTTGGATGGATGGATGGAGATATTCACACTCACTCGTGCCTCCATATAACTTGACACTATATCTTACAGTGTGTCAAAACTCCTGGTCAAAAGTTCAACACAATAAGGCGTCCATTCGGCCAAGAGCCATGTGTAGAGACTTTGCTAAACAAATTATGATTCCAGAAAGCTCTTTGCGGGCTCCTTCTGCATGAGTGCCATCATTACCAACAAAACATAACAGTACATATTATGCACATGTACATAGCAGTAGGGTGACCCCTATATACTACAGAATCTGTGATTGGACTCAATTCCTGAAATGTGCCAGTACTCTAGCATTTTTGAATTTAGTCTACATAACTGTTAACTTGCAAGACTTGAAACCATCAACACAGTTCACTACTGCACAAGCAATGTGCAATGCAATGATTCCTATTTTTCTTAGAGAAGAACTGAGGGAACTGACTGCCTTTGTTCATTCACACAGAGCAAAACAACAAAGACATAACAGTGCCGTGGTCTGTGAGTTTAGATGGCATGATGGTGGTGCATAACATGATGAATAACAGCAGTAATTGCATCTAGTGTGACATTTTACAGACGTCTCAAGCAGCCCGTTCTGAACAATCAAATGGCATGACAACATTGGCCATCTTTTACTGTATGTTTTCTGTCACAGCGAGGTTGATCTCCCTGAAGACCTGTCACTCTTTACTTGTGACATTTAGTGTGTGTGTGTGTGTGTGTGTGCGTGCGTGCGTGCGTGCGTGCGTGCGTGCGTGTGTGTGTGTGTGTGTGTTCCATATATTTCCTACGCAGAACAAGTCTGGTTGCAGGCCAGTCAGCACCTTGACTTGCTTGACTCTGAAGGTGTGCCGTTTTAAGGCTTCAGAATGTGTCATGGCTTCTCCGTCTTCTCCTTGACCTCTTCCTGGTAGGACATCTCAGCTGGCTTCGCTCCGTATGGTTATACCGATGTCAATTTTGAGTGTTTTCCGAGAATAATCCATCATTTCAGAGCCCTCTCCACTTCCCTCCACTCAATCAAGTTCATCTCCTTCACCTCTGTTTCCTCAGTCGTCCTCTTCCCCTGTGTTTCTTGAGTCACAAGCAAACCATCTCCCAATCAGTCTCCATCCTACATATGCTCTGCTCAGGCCTCGGTTCCCTGCCAGGTTTTTAGTGTTTATCCAACCTCCAGCATTCCTGTTTCCTACCTGATTGACCTGTTCTGATTCTACCTGATTCCTAACCTCTGCCAGATGCCTTCTCCTTGCCTTCTCTTGCCTGTTTTCTTGAACTGGTTTTCTGAACTCTGCTTTGAATTGAATATGAACTTCAATTCCACATCTGCCAACTCTCCTCTCGTGCTTTTGGGTTCCTTGTGTCAGTTTTTCATCTCACTCAAGAGGCTTTTTCAGGTCTGAACAGCAAGTGAGGTTTTCCAGATATTTCACTTAGTGGGAGTGGATAAGGCTGTTTAGTAAAATTTTTAAAACCCAGACATGTTTCTCTATATGAAGATGAGATGACAAGAGCTGGTAACGTCTTTTTGTTTCATGTCCTGTTGATTTTATTCAAGACATTTAGAGATTTGCTATGATTCAAATAACTGACAGTTTTCACAAACATTATATAACAATGTATCTTTGTCTGCAAGGATCAGAAGGCCATTGATGAAAATCATCTGAGTCATCACACTAATGCTTTAGGTCATTGATTCTCACGTACAGAGATTTGTCCAGCTATATGGATGATATAACGGTTGATAGATGGAATACAACAGTCTTTCGACAATGAAACCCTCTAATTGTCAACATTGAGAAAAGTTTTTGCCTTATTGGATTTCACTAAGCAGTGAAACTCTTTCCATCTTTGTTGGTCACTGACAGACTTTAGAAGATGCCACTCTCACAGCCAATCATGACACCATCACCTTTTATATAAAGCAATGTATTTACCGGTGGAATGATTTAACCTGGAAATTCTGAGGATTCAGAATCCCCGCTTTCTCTGGATGGAGCTGATACAACCGGATTTGATTCACAAATACCAAACATGCTTTAAGATATGATTCCAGACTTGATTGGTACAGAGAAACAGCAGGGAGTCAGAGACAGAATGATTTACTTTTGTTGTTTTGTTCATTTTGTTTTGTTCATTTTCAGAATCCTCAACAATGTATCCGTCTGTATTATTGGAATGTAAGTCAATTACCTGTATATCTGTAAAACTCATTAAATCTATCAAACACCAGCATTTAAAAAAGCTGCTGAGAATATATATTGTTATCCAGCTGGTAGGCATCCCATAAAATCTAATCAGTTCTTACTCTCTCACTGTGTGTGTGTGTGTGTGTGTGTGTGTGTGTGTGTGTGTGTGTGTGTGTGTGTGTGTGTGTGTGTGTGTGTGTGTGTGTGTGTGTGTGTTCCATATATTTCCTACGGAGAACAAGTCTGGTTGCAGGCCAGTCAGCACCTTGACTTGCCTGACTCTGAAGGTGTGCGTGTGCGTGTGTGTGTGTGTGTGTGTGTGTGTGTGTGTGTGTGTGTGTGTGTGTGTGTGTGTGTGTGTTCCATATATTTCCTATGGAGAACAAGTCTGGTTGCAGGCCAGTCAGCACCTTGACTTGCCTGACTCTGAAGGTGTGCGTGTGTGTGTGTGTGTGTGTGTGTGTGTGTGTGTGTGTGTGTGTGTGTGTGTGTGTGTGTGTGTGTGTGTGTGTGTGTGTCTTCTGCAGCCTTTGCCCTCTCCAGACTATGAAAAGGTTCAGACAGTGTGTAGTACAGAAAATAAAATCACCTATTGCCGCTATGCATCTGCCTCCTTGTGCTGTGTGTTTGGGTTTGAGCTCAAACCCAGTCTTGAATAATTAAGTGACTACGTACAATTCTCAAATTTCACCTTTCATTGCATATACATTAGCAAGAATAAGTAGATGTACTCACACTTTGATTCATTTCAATGTACGATAATTTATTATATTTACAAATTTACAATATTTAGATATTTTTGAGTTCTAAAGAATCTTCAAAGAATATTCAAAGAATATAAAGGATTTGCTCCTAGATTTTCTCCAATTGCGAGTAAATGGTTAATAGACCAAGTGTCTAGTGTAACTGATCCTCAGAGTGCTTTATAACACAAACCTGCATTCATCCATTCATGCTAACATTCATACAGTGGTGGCATTTGTCCTCTGCAAAGAACCACCTGCTCATTAGGAGCAATGACCATTCAGTCCACCACTCACACACCAGTGGAACACACACTGGGAGCAAACACATCCCAACCATCTACCAACTACTGCCAACCATCTCATAAATGATAATTACAACATAGCAACAACTCTCTCTCTCTCTCCTTCTCTCTCCCTCTCTCTCTCTCTCACACACACACACACACACACACACACACACACACGCAGTACATATACACAGAGAGACGAAGACTGAGTTCAGACACAGACAATCGTACACAATCCACAAAATGAAGCTTACAGAGTGTCTGACAAGAGGACTTCAAACTGAGAGGAGGAAGAGGAGGAAGATGAATACAGAGATGTCACCTGTCACTGACCCCGTCAGCTCTGTTGAAACAACCATCCAGGCCTGTTGTTTGTTTGTGTCTATGTGTGTCCTCTGAAGATGTGGTTTTTGTATGTCCATGTGTTACTGCATGAGTTGTCAACCAGCTGCAGTGATTGTAATGACATTGTGAACCCTACTGATGGCTATTCAATCACACACATGTTGGGGAGAACAAATGCATACCAATAGTTCTGTGGCAGCTGCATGATACTTCTAAAACTGGTTTTCTGTTCATTGAGGGAACTGTATGGGGCGAACGTACGTACCACAATATGTACAAAAACCACACCAGGAAAGTATCAATATACTGTGTGTACCTGTAAAGCAACAGCAGCAACAACAATGGGCTCTTCCAACAACACTAACACTGTGGCCTCTCTACAACTTTTGGATTTTTAATTTTCAACTGGAGTATTTGGCAGTCTCCAACCCCTAGTTTCTAAATGATTCTCCTCTTTAAACACTGTCTGTATGTATTGGTCTGACACACAACCATGTACTGCATTAGCTAGGTAATCGCGTACAGGAGGTCAATGACTAGAGCTTCTTCCTTCTTCCAATAGTTTTTTCTTCCA
Organism: Antennarius maculatus; assembly: GCA_013358685.1. Lineage (NCBI taxonomy): Eukaryota > Metazoa > Chordata > Actinopteri > Lophiiformes > Antennariidae > Antennarius > Antennarius maculatus. Next base: position 19,422,859 of record CM023620.1, on the reverse strand, counting down.
AACAAACAGAACATAAAAACAATAACAAAATAGAAAAACGGGTGTTATACATTTAATAGTAACAGAATACCACAGAAAAATTAAATGTACATGAAGCAAAGGAAGGACACTTCTGGGAGATACATCTTTCCCAGTCTCTCCAAAATTCTGAAGAATTTTGAAGAATCCTCCAATAGTTCTATCGAAGTTGTTCGTTAATCTTACACGTCTGTTCAAGGTGCTCCTTTGGCCTCTAGTTTGTCCATCTTTTCATGCTCCTTATAATATTCGACAACACCTGGACAAACAACTGCAGGATCTTCATCAGAACAAAGCGGCTTTCTCCAGACCAGATGAAAACAATGATGATCAGGAGTGCAGAGGACTTGGTGAAATACAAGCAATAAAGACAAACAAATGTTGTTACTACACCAAAGATCAGTACAACAGAATCACTTCAATGGTGGGAGCTCTACACCAATTTTGGACACTTCAAGTATTACATGGAACAGTTGAAAAAACCAACATCACCATGTCAGAAACATGGATTAATGAACATAAAAACATGCATGGAATTTAATAACATGGGATAACATTAAGTCTGAGACTTTAAACAGCATGTTGATATCTTTTGACAGTATGTAAAACTGTTGCAACAAACTGGTTAATTCTTGTATAAACACTGTCTGCCGAAAGACGTGAATATGATTATATTATTTTATATTCTTGTGGAGAACACTGGCAAGGTCAACTTCCTGTTTTGACTATCCATGATGTTAACAAACCTTGTGTTCCTAGGAGGAATTTAAACGTGGTTATACTCTAGGGTAAAAGGCTAATATCTGGAAGTGGATAAGAGTATGAACATCTGTCAAAAATCAATGTCTGAACTGGTTGAAACATTTAATATCTGAGTTTGTTGACAACATATTGTAATGAGAGAGATGTTTGCTGATTCTTGGGGATGGGAATTTCACAAGCCTATTGGCTTCTATTCGTCTTCCCTTTTTTTTCAGAGGTTGTTGTTGATTTTGTAAATGTGATGAAGGAATGAAGTCTGTTATATTAACATGTCCGGAAAAGTAAATAAATATTACTGGGACTGCCAAGTCTATCACAATCACTGTTGTTCAGTCTGGAACGTAAAGTTCCACAGGATTTTGGCTTGTTTTTCCCAACTTGGAGACCTCTAATCCTCACAACGTTGGACTTTAGGTGAAAACTACACGCAATGATGTGCAGTTTGATTTGATGTTGATCACATTGTCAACCAAGTACATGGCAAAATACATACCACCATGGGCGGCATGGTGGCTAGCACTGTTGCCTCACAGCAAAAAGGTCATGGGTTCAAACCCCAGCAATTCCAACATGGCCTTTCTATGTAGAATTTTCATGTTTTCTCCGTGTCTAAATGGGTTTTCTCCAGGAACTCCGGTTTTCTCCCAACAGCATGAAAACCGTGCGTCTAAAGACCTTTAGGTCATGTTGGGCCACAATGGCAAACGCGCCCAGGCTGCAGCAACCCGACCATCTGACCTCGTAATTTCGTTTTACGATTGCATAATGACCAGTGAAGCTTCTTTTTCTTTTCTTTCTAACTGAAATCTTTTTTTCCTTGTAATGCTGCATGATTGTCCAGTAAACGGAAGAATGAAGTGATGTGACAATTTTTTGCTTAAGTTTTGGATAAATTCTTACAGCAGAGCCTCATATTATAGTGGAGTACCTGATTACTGGATTATACTTGATAGACTGAACCATATTTCCACCACTGAGCTAGCTTTTTAAAAATTATCACGATTGTCGTACCCTCTGGTTGTATCTGGTTGAACTACCAAAAACTATACCAATGGGTGTTGATATAAGACCACTGTTTAAATGTATAACTTAAAGAACGTTGTCTATCTAATGCAATAAGCACCCCACAGTAAAATGTGTTCTTAATGTGATGACAAGAAACAATAGCTTCTTTTGTGTTTTTGCTAGAAATCACTGTCAGGATGAAGTATCTTTTGAGTATTAAAGCCATGACAGTTTCAGGTCATGTCTCTCAGCATGTGGCCAGCCAATTTAATTTTCCATCAGGAAGGATGTTTCAAGCTGAGGAATTTTCACTTGTTTGACTGACAGATAAAATACCCTGTGATCATTTCCTCATTACTGTTACAGCTGGAATATTAAAGCCATAAAAGTATAATTATGAACGTGTTCCAAGCAGACTGATGAAGAAAGGGTCGGACACACGAGAGAAGTCAAGAGAAAGTAATACAAGACGTAGACAAAAAGCTACATAAGAGAAACATTCACAGAAAAGATGCGGGGGGAGAAGACAAATTATTATAAAAGCAAATGAATGAAATGATGTTTACTGAGCTAGACAGCTGCTGTTTGCCTCATATTCACCACCGGTTTCCTCACACCATGCCTCCTCACTAGTTGCCTAATGGCTTTCTGATACAGACAGGTCTAGACTCCAGGGACACCTCAGTCCAACACCATGAAATAGCACCATTTTGGCTCAAGGCTATACCTTAAACGGAAACAGAACCATTTAAATATGAGAGAAACTGCAACGAATGATGTAATTTACAAATTGAGCTAGTCCCATGAGGGACAGAGGTCAAGCTTGAGTGATGGTTCACGTATAATTCACAGCCGCACAACCACATTTTGTCTCCTGTGTAACAACAAACACTTGTCGTTGATGAGTTACTGAATACAACCATATCCATCTGAACCAAATTGTTACTTCAAGTTGAGCATATAGGAAAAGCTTTGTTGCAATATATGTTGTGAGTCAGCTGCAGAAGATTCTGTGTCTCAATGTGATGCACCAGGGCACCACAACGACATGATGTCCTGAGTGGTGGTGAAGGGAACACTGTCACGGAAATGCATGCAGGACCCACGATGATGCGGGGATGAAAAACTGAACTCAGTTGAATTGATTCAGATAAACCTTCCATTTCTATTATGCATTATAACTTACGAGCGAGAACCCGTGGAAATTCCACAAAAGCCCCACAAACTACCGAATTTAACTGCGACGTAACTGTCACTGACTGAAATGTTAAGACACATACAAAAAAGCAAAAAAAACCCAGAATGAATACACACGCCAAGAGCCACACTCTCGTCTGTTCCTCTCACAAACTCCCAAAATGTAACCGTGGTTAAATTATGGTACACAAAAGCGTGTACAAATATGTAAAAAATAAAATAAAGTGAATAGATGCGCAAAGACACCACACACTCCTCCCTCTTCTGAGAGAGATTTGAATTGAATTTTTGATTATTAAAATCACGTTTATTCATAAAAGTCTAAATACAAAGATAGTCACGTTGACACAAAATCCAACAGAGATTCATGCAAACAGGAACTCACATTTCAAAAAGATAAATCGCCATCTTTGCTTGGCCCACAATGAAGTTTAGAATCAAGAGAGAGAAAGAAAGAGAGTGTAAATCTATCTTTTGGAAACTGCCCTTATCCTGTTTGGTGTGTCTGGAGATACAGTCCAGCTGTCGTCTGTATGCAGCAACTGTGTGCATGTGTGTGTGTGTTGTTAGTGTGTATGTTTCTATGAAGTGACATCCAGACTCCAGCAGACATCAAAGTCTCTGCAGAAGGAACTATCATCACCAACATCAGTAAGATTGTTGACATCAAACAGCTCCTCCTGCAGCTTAAATCTCTGGGTAACGTTTCTCATTAATGAACCCCGCTCGGCTCTTCTCAGGGAAAAAAAAACTGCGGAACTAAATTCAGCAGTGAACACCAATTACGGATTAACTTGTTAGTTTGCAGTCATAACGAGAGAGCGGCCCTGACTGCTGCCTTATAGTTCTGAATTCTTTACATAGCTGCATATATTATTTATTATATGAAGGTTTTTTCCTCTTGAACATGATATAGACCATGGTTGATCATTGACAATCATTTTAGACCCTGTTCACACAACAAGTTAGGGATAAACAAAAGTAATTTAGTAGTTGGTGGTGTAACTTGGTTGTGTATAGTTTCCTCTTTGACCACAAAAAAGTAATTTTCTACTATTTTCTGTTGTTTATTAATCAACGGTAGAACATTGGCTGGTTTTCCCAAAAACAATAGTTCTTGACCAAAGATTGGGAAAACTTTTTGTGAGAAGCTGTCAGCAGAATGAATGAATTTGATGCTGATATTGCAACAGACATGTCCTTCTATAAAAAAAAACCATCAACACTCAGAAAGGGCTTTTGATAGCAACATCATATTTACAATATATAACTATGTTCAGCATCTACATTTGACAAAATCAATCAATCAACTTTTATTCATATAGCGCTTAATCACGTCTGAAGACATTTCAAAGCGCTTTACAGATAGAAAGCCAACAATGCCCTCCAGAGCAAGCATAAGCGACGGTGGCAGGGAAAAACTCCCTCATTGAGGAAGAAACTCTGGGCAGGACCCAGGCTCTGGAGGGTGGTCATCCGCCTTGACCAAAATTGCATGATTTATTTTGCTGTTGCTGCTATAACAAATCTATTGAGCTCTGCAGCAGTTCTCTGGGTTCCTGGGGTTGCCGTGAAGGGGATGTGATTCAAAGCTTCATCCATTTGTCCTCTCCGTGATCTCCGACAACTTTTGTCATGATTACAGCACTCTCGCGGTTAATGCGTTCCAGGGTCACCCGCAAAAAACAAAATTCAATAATATAATAACCAAATATTTATGTCATTATATATGGTAATTTAAACATTTATGAACCAGTGACGTGAGGTTCACGGTGGTGAGGCACCGACTCTACAAGTCAAACAGAGTGGCGTATTTGCCATTAAATTAGCAGCCTGATATTAAAATGTGGTTAAATGCATTACGAGTGTACCACTCAGTTTGAACAGGGTGGGTTATTGCCTGATCTGAAGTTTGAAGGATATATTTAAGCTCCGACATTTGTCTTCTTTTATTAATTAACACTTTTGATCGATTGATAGTCCTACCTGAGGTGAGGCTCGACTGATCGCTGCTGCTCTGCGTGTCACTGTCATACTGATATTAAATCACCTTCTGTCTGTTCAGTTCAAAACTCAGCATCTTTCTTTTTATTTTTTTTTATTTTTATCTTGTCCGCAAAGACCGAGGGCGCACTGTATTGATATTGTGATGGGTTCAACTAATTTTTCTCCCAAACACACCTATGGAGGTGGAGACACCCTACTTCTGCTTCAGCCACAGATATTAGACTAGAACGAGTCTAGTGTGCTATTGGTCTTTAAAAAATCAAAGGCTAGAAGGAATAAGGAATGACAGACTGAATAAAAACAAACTAAAAATACTAAAAATAAAACAAAGTGATGACACACGTGAAAAAGAAAATATAACAATGGAGATGGTGAGAGATGAGACAGAGGGGGAGAGAGTTGTAGCGCAAGAGAGAGAGAGAGCAGATAATTACTCATTCTGTCTGTCTGCTATTTTCATTTATGACAATGTATCACAATAGCCCTTCCGAACACACATATGCACGCGCACACACACACACACACACACACACACACACACACACACACACACACACACACACACACACACACACACACACACACAAACCTGGAGGAAGCTCAGTAGGAAATGAAAGCTTTTTCATCCTCACTGTGGATAATCCTGCACTATTAGCAGTGCTGGCAACAATGGGTGGTGGGTGGGGGGGGGCATCATTTATGTTTTTAGCAACTTCTGTCCCAGTTTTCATCAAAGTTCTTTAGTCTGGTGATGTCATCATAGGACTGTCTTAAGCTGCATTTGTGAACTGGCCATCCCAATAAACAAGCATGAACATACTGTAGTTGCAGTCATGCTGTTTTTACAGAAAGCAAACTAAAACCATTTCATTAACGTCCACAATGTTGGACCACATCTTGGGTTATTACGGATTCATACCGACTGAAATTCAGACAACACTGGTTAGAACGGCATACAAGGTTCTGTACCCACCAAGGCAATCGCAGATGAAATACTCCAGTCAAGAAAGAGTGAAATGTATAGAAATTGCAGCTAGATGTAGGATAAGGTGTAGGAGTAAACGTCAAGCATCAAAAAGCTGGTTCATTGCAGGGCCTGCACACAGTTGCTGCCTGCTGGTGCTCATCCACTTCTCTGCTGTCTCATCTTTTCTGTCTTTCTGCGTCTCAAACTGACATCCCACCCCAGCCTCATCCCTTCACATCTGTCTCTGCCCATCACTTCTCTCTTTGCATCAGTCTGACTTTTCCCTCTTTCACTCACTAATGGTCTTCACTTCTCTCTTGCCATCTATTTTCTCTTTTGCACCCTTGCTGTCTTTGCACAAATAATTACACGCCATATGAGGGCTGCTCTGTCTGCCAACACCTACAACATGCTAACACAATCCCATATACACAAAAACACATTCACACATAATGCAGTCAGTTGGATGGTCATAGTTAACTGCAGGGAAAATATACCATTTCTAATTTTGATCAGGAAATCCATCATGTCAACATGAACAAAACAAAAACAGAGTCACTTAAACACTACAGGACACTGATAGCATCTGTGTAAATGTTATTCCACAGGGTTCAGTTCTGTCAGCTCTGCAGGAGGCTGAACGTCCAGATGATGAATTACCAACCACACAAGGTCAGACACTTACAAAGGTGAAAACAATTTATAATGATTATTTTTATTGTGAGCTCCGGATGATTGAATGGATACCAGTGGGCCCGTTTCACAAAGCAGGTTTAGTGGAAAACCTGGGTAAGTTAACCCTGAAATCAGGGAGATCCAGGGTTTCCAGTTTCACAAAGGGAGGTAACTTAACCCAGAGTTAGAGGAGTAACCCTGAACTGTTTCTTGAAGCGAGGTAAACTGAACCTCTGGGTTTGTTACCACAGTAACAGACTCTCTAAATTATACTCTGTGTGTTTGTGATCCATTAACATTATTATTTTCAGTTAAAACTGACAATAATTCAAATTACTTGCATATAGTGCCATTAGGCGATCAAATCATGTGTGTTCTCAACAACCCTGACAACATATAACAGCAATTTTGAATAAAACGTTAGCATGTGACCTTGTGGCATCCTTGGAACCCAGGCAGGCAAAGGAAAGACATACAAACTCTAAAAGAGAAAGGTCCCAGGTCCTCAGACAGATTTTGCTGTGAGGAAACAGCGCTACCCACTGCACCATCATAGCAAGTGACTCTCCGTACACGGAAAGCTGTGGGTTTGCCTGCTTCCTTTGTTTCAGCTCACAGAGCCACTCACCCAGAAAGCCTCTAAGCAGAGTTAAAGTGGTGACACATCTTAAAGCTACAATGGACTGATGTGATTCAGACTTAGTGAACTACTACAGCTATTGGTAGGAACATTTCAAAACTCCTAAAACACAACTGATCAGCAGAAAAAATGCCAAGGAATTCCACAAATCAATCTTTTAAAAGACACACATATTAAATAAAAACATTCCAGGTAAGGACAAAACAAAGATGTTTAAGACCAGATCAGACTAAAGAATCTGAATCTCACCCGCTGTTTTTAATGAGGAATTAGTTATTTACTACACAATTCCATATTATTTCATAGCTTTCTTTGATGTCTTCGGGTTTGCTGTTCCTTAGGAAATTGAAGAAAGGAGTTATGAGACTCATTGCTTCAGAATCCCGACAAAGCCTCACAATTTATAGAAGTTTCTTTGGAGAAGATGTGAAAAGGCCATATTGCTTGATTATACATACGTATATAGAACACCGAACCTTCTGAATCTGTTGTGATGTCTTAACTAGTGAAAAAACACAACGAAATTTATGCCCTTTATTTGTATTAACTGCTAACTGGTGCTTCTAAAATCTTGTGTTTGGTTATGGAAGTCATCATGTCCAATTTATTTCCTAAAACGACCCCAACCTAACTTTGTAGTATTTATATCAAACAATTAACTGTAATAAAAGTTCTATATTGGGTGTGTTTTTCAAGTACACAATACTGTACATAAAAAAAAAGACAAAATTAACAGTAGAATTGTCCTTAAATAGAAAATTAAATCAATGTTAACAATCAACAATCCAATCAACATTTCACTTACATCAGTCAGTATCAGGGGTGGCAATGGCACAGTGGCAGAGCGGGCGGTAGAGGCGGTCGTCCAATGTTCCCACCTCTGCCCAGCCACCCAGAGTGTGAGCTGACAGCAGGAGGTGTCAGCTGACCTCCCAAACACTGCTGGGCGCCCTTGAGCAAGGCGCTGTCCCCTTTTACAAGTTGCTCGTTTTTAGGGGCGAACCAAGAAGCTGCCTGCCACTCTACCTCCCACTGCATGCGTATATATGCATGTGTTTGACTGACTGATTACTAAAATGTGCTATTAATTTCCCCTTGGGGATGATAACAATATAAAAAAACTAAAAATAGAAAATAAATCGTTGTGTTCAGGATGCCATCACTATGCTACATGCCCTTGTAAGCATCTGTCTCTCTGTCTTACTCTTCCCTTTTTGGTCTTTTCTCTTTATTTAATAACTAATTTGCTTCACTTAACACACTGATTTCAACCCTCTCTTTATTTGTCTCACTTTCGGCTCGCATTTCTTCTTCTCCTTCTCATCTTTTCATCTCCACAATCCTCCAGCTTTGTCTTCCCTACATATCTCAACCTCCTCATATTCCATCCCAGGCTTCTTGAAATATGGAAACTTTACTTCTATTTTGTAGCTATTTTCTTATTTGTATACCTGTCTGTCCGTGTATTATAGGTTGCACATTTTTTTAAGTTTACAGATGTTCTTTTTTTAACCATCAAATTGGTTTTTCCATTTTCTTCCTCTAGCTCCATCTCCTTTTTTCATTTATTTCTACCAGAAGGATTAACTAAGACAGAGGGTGGGTGGATAAAATTTAAAAGATAAAAGTAGAGGATTAAAGGAAGTGAGGAAGGGAATTAGAGGAATGTCTGACTTTCGGATCTTATCTGAATTTATTTTGCATGATATAAACAGAGGAAGAGAGGAACTGTGGTTTTCATGCAGACACACTGTAATAGGACTAGCAACAGACGTGGACATGTGCTTGTAGGAACTTCATAATTTAAAATTCATTAATGACTCAATCCACATCAACTAAAGATGTGTTAGAACCATTTCAGCACAAGAATCGCATTGCATGTACATTGTAACAAAGCATATAGTGATGCAACCTTCCTCTTGAAGTAGACATTCAGTAAAAAGACAGACTAGTGGAGAAATTGATGTGTGGAAGACTACGAGGTGAAGGAGAACAAACTGAGATAACCAGGATTAGACAAGTGTGTGATGATGAAAAGAGAAGACAGGCTTTTCAGTCCTCCTACATGCCTATTATTCATACACTCACACACACACACACACACACACACACACACACACACACACACACACACATACACGACTACTGTGCTTCCAATTGTTATGAGGCCTATTTAATATGATTTGCAGTCATGTAATAACAAATCCTTCTCCTTCTTCCCTTCTTCTGTCAACAACCATACCATCATAATGGTTCCTTCCTCACCCTTATCTTCACTGCCCTCTCTCTGGCTGAAGGATCATTATTGTCCTCTGTCTCACTCTTTTCTCCTGAAACTCTGACTAGTCTTCTAACCCCACCCCAAACGTCTTTCCTCTCCGGTGCTGCCTCATAAGAATACTAACTGCAGCCTCTGAAGAAAATGTGAATCACTCCTCGGTTGCTCACCTGACCCACAGGACACAGTTTAACAGTGTTAGACTCCCAATGCTCAAGTCTCACAAGCAACTTCATGGTATGTCCGTGATATCTGTATGCACACTCAAAAACCTGTCAAATGTGTCAGGTTCACATCCTTACTAGTACAACAAAATTTAGCAAGTCCGAGTCAAAACCAGATTTTTTTTTTTTCATGTCACTTTGCACACCAAAACAAAATTCCATCCATCTTCTACTGCTTATCTGTAGTCGGGTCGCGGGGGCAGCAGCTTCATCAGGGCGCCCCAAACTTGCCTTTCCCTAACCACAGCAACCAGCTCTGACTGGGGGATCCCAAGGCGTTCCCAGACTAGTGTTGAGATATAATCCGTCCACCTGGTCCTGGGTCTGCCCCGAGGTCTCCTCCAAGATGGACGTGCCAGGAATACCTCCTTAGGGAGGCGCCCCGGAGGCATCTGCAGTAGATGCCCAAACCACCTCAAATGACTCCTTTCCACGCAAAGGAGCAGCAGCTCTACTCTGAGCCCCTCGTGAACAGCAGTGTTTCTCACCCTATCTCTAAAGGAGACACCAGCTATCCGCCTGAGAAAGACCAATTCCGTCGCTTGTATCCGCGATCTCGCTCTTTCAGTCATGACCCATTGCTCATGACCATAGGTGAGGGTAGGAACGAAGATTGAACGGTAGATGGAGAGCTTTGCCTCTCAGCTTAGCTCCCTCTTTGTGGCAACAGTGTGATAAAGCGACTGTAATACTGCTTCTGATGCCCCAATTCTCCATCCAATCTCATGTTCCATTGTTCCCTCACTCGTGAACAGGACGCCAAGATACTTAAACTCCTTCACTTGTGGAAGGACCAAAACAAAATTATTTAATGCAAACCAAAAACTAAAAAGATCAAGATTTTAAGCCTCTTAACTGACCATTTTATTCAACCAAAGCTCAAAGCATTATGTGCTATTATGTGCTTTGACTTTGTAATGTGCGCAGCTTGTATTATTTGATTTAGCCAAGTTGGGAATTGTAGTGTTGAACATGACAGTCACTGGAACCCTGCACAGAAATGGAGTGTGAGGATGCAGGCTGAGAAAAACGCAACTCCTACAGAAGAGACACCTTCAATCCAGACTGAAGTTTGCTAATCCTGAGGAGGATTATGCATACTGGAGTCATGTTCTTTGGTCAGATGAGACCAAACTGGAGTTCTCTCACCATTGAAATGTTCCTTCTTTCTCCAAGCATACGCTAGAGGCATATAACGCAAAGAGCACCATCCCCCTCAGTTAAAAACAGTGCTGGGAGTAACATGCTGTCTAGAACTGGAAATATCATCCAGCTTGAAGGGATCACTGTCTACATTCCACAGAGGGCAGCCCCTGAGACACCACCTCTGGTCTTCAGACCCGGCACCCAGAGGCTCTGTTCATAATTTCGGGTGACTTCAAACACGTCACCCTAGACACATTGCTGCCAGTGCTGCAGTGTATAGACTGCACCACGTGGAAGAACAAGACAGTAAATCTGTTAAATGCTAATGCAAGGGAGGCATACACAGCCATTCCCCTCCCCCATTAGTGCATCTGCAGCCCAGTTACATTCTGCTGGTGAAGAGGCTGCCAGTTACAACACAGCAGGTCAGGAGATGGCCCCCAGAGGCTGAGGAAATGCTCAGGTACTGTTTCCGGACCACGAACTGGAATGCAACTTTTGGCTTGCATGGGGAGGACATTGAGGGGTTGGCACAGTGTATGACAAACTATGTGAACTTCTGTGTGGACACGGTGGTCCTTGTCAGGATAGTCAAGTGTACCCCAAGAATAATCCCTGGCTAACCAAGGAGGCTGTCCTGAACAGGAAAGTACTGCCATTCAGGAAGAGAAGCCAAGGAGGCTTGCTGAAAGAAACTGGGAAACAACTGGGGACACAATCAGGTTTGCAGGGTCTGGAGTGACATGAGGACCATCACTGGGTATGGCAGAGGGTGCAATACAGTGGAGGGATATGTGGAGTTAGCTGATGAATTGAACAGCTTCTCCAGTCGGTTCCACTCCCTCTCCATGACATGCTCCTCATTCCAGACCTCCTCCAGCCCTGCGGATGCCCTACTGAATGCTTCTTCTTCTTCAACCTGTTCTACCTCTCTCATGCCTACTCCAGACACCCTGCACACACTATACTTATTTCAACCACTTGACCACCTACTTCACTAGCTCCACCCAAACCTACTGCTACTACCTGCACATACTATGCTGCTGATCAAGTGATGCCATTTCTGAGGTGGCTTCATCCCAGGAAGGCAGCTGAACCAGACAAGATCCTCTCAGGACTACTTCAGGCCTGTGCAGCCGAACTGGAAATACAGGTGGTTAACCTCGGTCTGTTACATCCCCAGGTGCACGGTGCAATGGACCATCTCCAGTTTGCCTACCAGGCTGAGATTAGGATTGATGATGTACCTCCTCCATCTTGCACTCTCCTGCCTATAACACCATCCAACCCCAGTTCTTGCAGGAGAAACTGCCCACCATGGCTGTAGTCCATCACCTTGTGAGCTGGATTCCCAACTACCTGACAGACAGACCTCAGTATGTTTCAATGAGGGACTGTGTGGCTGATCAGTAGTGACCAGTCACACAGGGGATCCATAAGAGACTGTGCTCTCTCCCTTTCTCTTCACCCTCTACACCACAGATTTCCAGTACAACTCGAATAAATACCAAATGCAGAAGTACAGTAATCCCTTGTTACTCGTGGTTAATGTGTTCCTGGACTACCCATGAAAAATGAAAATCTGCAATATAGCGACCAAGTTGTACCTTATCTCATTTTGTACCTTATCTCTTTGTGTACTGCTCGCAGTACACAAAGGTCCTAATTAGCCTTCAAGACCATGGATCAGGCCCAATCACACCAACCTGGTTACAGAGTTTAGCCTAATGCTAACAGTTTGTAAAAGTAACATTAATATCCCATAGATTAAGATCTCATATTATGTTAAAATGACTCAGCAATCATTTCTGTTGGCGTCATCTGCAGAGTTGTCTCCTTCTGTTATCCACATCTTCGTGAACTTCTAAGCAGGAGACGAACCCACAATGTATTTATGTTCATGGAGACTTCTCCAACATGGAGACTGAAGATAATTCAAGTAAGGTTGAAAAGTAGTGCCAGCAATGTAGACTATAGACTACCTGTAAGAAAAGTGTCACAACCTGCTTGTTATTTCACAGCTTTTAAATTAAAATATAGGAGGACACAATAGTGGTGCCACAGAATCTAAGAGTTAAGGTGCACAGGGTTCAGAGCAGAGATCATTTACCATGGGGCAGACTGAATACACAGTTCTGGACTGGCATGCATGCAAGTAGAGGCATCTTTCTGCACATGAATTCTTCTCAATCTCTGTTTTCATACTGAAGCCCCAGTGTGAAAAGGAAAACATAACAACAGCCAAAAAAAAAAAACGAAAAAGAAAAAAATGTTAGATAATTTTATCCAGTCATCCTTCTTTTTGTAGATACTATACTATCTACAAAAAGGTACTATACTTGGGCTAATCTGAAGGTCACATGAAGTTTGTAGCTCTGTAGCAATTGACTGTGCAGAAAGTCGGCAACCTCTTTGCGCTATGCGCTTCAGCATCCGCTGACCCCTCTCCGTCACTTTACGTGGCCTACCACTTCGTGGCTGAGTTGCTGTTGTTCCCAAACGCTTCCATTGGGTTATAATAGAGCTGACAGTTGACTGTGGAATATTTAGGAGAGAGGAAATTTCACGATTGTATTTGTTGCACAGGTGGCATCCTATGACAGTTCCACGCTGGAATTCACTGAGCTCCTGAGAGCGGCCCATTCTTTCACAAATGTCTTGTTTCACAGTTTGCATGCCTGAGTGCTTGATTTTATACACCTGTGGCCAGGCCAAGGGATTAGGACACCTGATTCTGATCATTTGAATGGTGAGCGAATACTTTTGGTAATATAGTGTAGATAAAAACTCCACACAGAAAGGAATGAACACAGAACTTTCTTGCTGTGAGCCAACAACAGTACCCACTCCCGAGTACCATTCTAATATAATAGAAAACAACATACAATTACACACCATATCTTATTCATACCAAGTGAAATAGATTTATTTACACAAAAACAGGTGCAGGTCCAAAAAGGGGAAGATTATCTTGAAAACATAGGCTCAAAATGTTATGATTACTAGAACACAAAGGGGTGGTGCACAGGTTTGGATATGCAACCATGTTCACATCTGTTCCCACGATGTGGTAATAGCTGTGGTTTGGTTTCTAGCTGAAGATATTGATATTGTCCCATCTTTTCTCTCTCTCTCTGTCTCTCTTTCTCGATCACACACACACACACGCACGCATACACACACACACACACACACACACACACACACACACACACACAGTAAAGCTATTCTATCCATTAATTACAAATAACCTCAGGCATTAATGTAAAAAAAAAAAAAAAGAGTCCTAGAAAACGTCAATCCTATTTGAAATGTCACACGGAAGAACCATTTCTCTCTTGGAGAGGACAGGATGAACAGGCAGTTAGTTGATTTTGTTTTCACCTTCAGTTTGTTTGTCTGTTTTTCAAATGACAAACACACTCATTAAGACACTGTAATAAAACAACATTTTACACGCATGTTGGCTCTGGCCGATGCTGAGCTCCAACATTTTCAGGCTTTGTCGAGATTATTTCTTTACACTCGGCTTCACTTGTAACCCTCCTACTATGAACACACACACACACACACGCACCATCCTTACCTGCTGGCTACCTCTCCTCTCCTCCCTGCTTTCTTGCTATTTTCCCATCTTAGTCCCCCTTCAGCATCTCTTCAATCCCAGTCTTTTTCTCCTCCTCTTTTCTCTTCCCTCCTCCTGTCACTATAACTGAATTCACAACACTGCACACACACATTGCGTAGTGACTGACTACAAGACCAAGGGGTGGACTGTGCTTTGCCAGTGGGCTGGCATAGAAACAGCAAATATAGAGCAAGCAAGTGAGCCTGTACAGACACACACACACACACACACACACACACACACACACACACACACACACAAGAAGCAATGTGTGCATCCAAGAGGAATAGTGTATCTAAACAAATGTGACTGTGTGTGCATCTGCGCAGGCGTGTGTGTGTGTGTGTGTGTGTGTGTGTGTGTGTGTGTGTGTGTTTGTGTGTGTGTGTCTGTGTGTTGTGCCTGTCAGCATTGTGCAGCAGTGTGGATACATTTTTCTGTTTGTAATGCAGTGCAAGTCTGTGTGTGTGTTTTCTGGGAATGATTTGTGTGTCGATGCTAGAAGACAGGGCTCCATGACACACCGTGAGAGCAAAGCTGATAAAACACAGGACAGGAAATGTTATGCCTTGTATGAGCATTGAAACATCGGGAGATTCGTCATGTGATAAGAAAAAGCTTGAACGGCTCAAAAATGAGACAAACATCTTAGAATTTTGAAATAATGTTTTAAGTCCTGCCCCAGTAGTCCCTATGTTGTGATCAGGTGTCAGCTCACCTCCCAGCCACTGCCGAGGTGCCCTTGAGCAAGGTGCTGTCCCCCTTCATTTTGGGGTGCGACCCCCCCAAATTCAGTTACATTTACTCAATTTGTCTAGGTAATTGAAACAAATCAATTCGTTCAGACGTACTAGAAAATATTACTTAGATTTTACTCATGACCCAAGTTTTGTTTTAACAGATTTGAGAGATTTCATATCTACTCAGTATTTGTAAGTGTGAAAATGTTTCACTGATAACATGCAGTATTATTTTTTTTGAGTGTAGTGCATCCCTGCGATGCGCTTCCAAAAAAATGTGTGCATCCCAACTTGACGTTTATGCATCGCAAAAGAAATAACAGAATATACGGTAGAAGCTGTATGCAAGGATTGAGTTTTGCCAATAGTACAATATAAAAACAAAACAAGCTGTTAATGATTTTATTAATATTAAAACATTAAAGCCTGGTGGTCATTCTTAAAAAAAAATAGTCAAAAAAATAAAGATGTAATACATTTTTTTTTCCACCTATGCTTTTTACTCAATAGTTTTCTTTGCCTTTAATCATATCTTCTCCTGTGGACAATACACCAAGCTGAAAGAGCCTTGTCCACACTAATTTTTTTTTGTAAACTTCAAAAAATGTAAAAAAAAAAAAAAATTGTCTTAGGTGCTGGCATTTAGCCGTACCTCACCCATGGAAACAATCGCGTCCATTGCAATACAAATGTTCAGATTTTTGCTGGTTTCCGCTTGGCTTCATCATTTATCCGTACTATCCACAGTAATATCTTATCTCTTTTTCTTCATTAACTATTGATTGTTTTTTATTCAAGAAAGCACTCATTGTCACTTGGTTTTTCTACAACTTTTGCATCTTTTTCGGAGGCATGGCAATAATGTAAGACTACTCCTCGCTCTCTCGCCGCAGTGTGTAAAATGAGCAGACATGGTTTTGCAGTCGATGTGGTCGATTGCATCGTGTTGGTCGATTTTAATTAGGCTGAATCATGTAGGTGAGTATCATGATGAAAAACTTACTTGAGATCAAAAAATAATGCCGATTTCCAGGTTCGAAATATAAATGGATAAATTGTGAATATTTTTGTTGAATGGAAGTGAAATTTTCCCAATATTATATCGTGGAAAAAGATAGCATCAATTTTCGTCCATTCTAAGTATTTAAAGCTTGCGTCTCAGGGACGCACGTTGTCTGATGATCGTGCGTCGATGTCAAAAAATGTGCATCAGATACGCAAGGACGCACGCTAACGAGAACACTGCATTATTTCCGTTTTATTTACAATCTGTGTCACGGGTGTGGTTAGGACCCAGATGCAGTACTGCAGAGGAGACCTCCACATTCATAGTTTTAATCAGCAGAAGGTAGCCAGAAGACCAGACAAGGAATGGACAAACAATCACAAGCAAAATCACAAGGACGTCCAAAAAAGCTGAACTGTGGCATGAGATTATAAGAATCTGGCAGCAAACTGAGGTCTGAGCAGAGCATCAGTAGGTGCAGCTTGATTGGAGATGGGAAGCAGGTGGCTGCTGCGACACAGGAGGGATTGTATTTCAACACTGGCCTGAGAGCGCCTTGGGATCCCCCATTCGTAGCTGGTGGATGTGGCCGGGCAAAGGGAAATTTGGGGTACCCTGTTGAAGCTGCTGCCACCACGACCTGACTGGATGAGCGGAGATAGAAGAATGGATGGCTGGTATTTATCTGCCACACCTTAAAAGCTCATCTTTCAAGGAGAGCAGACGTCTTTTCTTCTGTCTCTCTCTGTTGATATCTCTCGCTATCTCTCAAATTCATACTCGGATTAACTCTCACTGACTCTCACTGATTCTCTGCAAAATGACGAGAGGAAGAGGGAAATCGGAGGAGAAGGAAAATAAAAAGAAGCCCTAGAGCGGGTGGCCTCTTCTGTGGACGAGTTCAGGAGCGACTTTAATAAGTTCAGCAGTGGCTATGATAAGAAGTTGGAAGAAAAGCTGAAACCGGTACTAGACTAGAAAAAGAACGAAGCATGGTTGTCCTAGAGCAAGGACAATAAAGAATGGAGGAAATAGAACAAAGCATTTGAATAAATGATGGCATCAAACTTAGGTGAGGAATTATCCACAAGCTGTGGCCAGAGCAGAGGGAACTGAACACAGCACTGACTATGAGACAGTGGAACAACAGGTGATTTCTCAACTAAGGGATCTGGAGATTAATACTGTTCCAGACCAGATCGAGACATGTCATCCACTACCATCTGGAGGTAAAATACCACCTGCAGTGCTGATAAAAATCCTAAATCGCAAGTACAAAATTGCTCTACTGAAACAAGGCTCCAAAGTGAAAGGAAAAGATGTTTACATCAATGAGAATCTCACCAAAGAGAATGCGGATATCGCTAGAAAAGCTTGTCAGCTGAAGGAGAGTGGGCTGATCGATAACACCTGGACGAACAACTGCAGGATCTTCATCAAAACAAAGGGGCTTTCTCCAGACCAGATGAAAACAATGATGATCAAAAATGTGGAAGAATTGGAGAAATTCAACCAATAAGATATGACCAAAAATAAAAACTCTGTAACTTCAGCACAACAGAGAACAGCCATCTCTGCGCTGTCTGAAGAAATGAAAGCTCTAATTGAGAGAAATGCTGATCAAGATAGTTTGGAGTTGAAAACCCATCATTTTGTGGATTATGCCCTGTTCGACCCAAATGGAATTTTGGAGACTTTAAGTATTACATGGAAAAGTTGAAAAAACCATTCAACATCATCAATGTCAGAAACATGGACTCATGAGAAAAAAGGATGGATTTCTGCTTGGGGAGATAACATCAAGTTTGAGACTTTAAAGAGCACGTTGATATCTTTTGACAATATAATAGCATGTATTACTGTTAAAGCGTCTGTAACAAATGGGTTGATTCTTGGATAAACACTGTCTGCCTGCTGAAAGAGGGGAATATGATCATTAAATTCTTGTTGAGAACACTGGCAAGGTCAACGTCTTGTTGACCAAGGTCAACGTCTTGTTGACCTTGCCAGTGTCAAGGCAAGGTCAACAAGAAGTTGACTATTTGTGATGTTAAGAAAAATCTTGTGTTCCTAGGAGGAATGTAAACATGGTTATACTCTAGGGTAAAAGGCTAATATCTGGAGGTGGATAAGAGTACGAACGTCTATCAAAATTCAATGGATGAACTGGTTGAAAACATTTAATGTCTGAGTTTGTTGACAACATATTCTAATGGAAGAGATGTTTGTTGATTCTGGGGGACGGGAATTTGAACAAGCCTATTGGCTTCTACCAGTCAGCCCTTTTGGTTTGGATGTTGTTGTTGATGTTATAAATGTGAAGTCGGTTATATTAACATGTATGAAAAATAAATAAATAAATAAATAAATTTTCTGACGTTAAACCGGTCCGGAGAGACAAAAAAAAGATTGAAGACCACTGTATCAGATGTACCTCCATGGGAGGTTTCACAATGCAGGTGCACATTATACTGAAGTGGTTTACGGAGACAGTCGTGAGTATAAGTGGCTGATGGTCAAACAATGGATGGATGAACAGACGGACGGACGGATGTATGGATGGTTAGAAAGACGGATCTTTGGATATTTAATAGATTTTGGAGAGATATCTCCATATCACACACTCACATTCCCCAATGTCTCTATGGAGTTTAACCAAGTCACTGTGTGCATATGTTTGGTGTATGTGTGTGTGTGTGTGTGTGTGTGTGTGTGTGTGTGTGTGTGTGTGTGTGTGTGTGTGTGTGTGTGTGTGTTCAGGCTGCCAGCTTTTATCTAAAATCTCCAGGCTTATCAAGTAACCTGTTTGTAAACCTGTGTTGCTACCTAAGAGCTTATCATTATGCACACCGTCATTTTGATGTATAGCCCTCCTGCCATCTGCCATCATTTCTCAGTCACTCACCAAACTTCACCACAGGTAGCACACATGTCTTCATCAGACACACGTGTGTTCAGAGATGGGTCCAGCAACAATGGCTGAATGTTGTCACAAGAAGATCCTGGATGAAAATCCACCTTATTTTAATTAATCTCTCTCACCTGTTCACACACAGCAATGGAAAAACACACTAACATGAAAACCATTGACTCAGGCCAGCCGAGGTTCACCATGGCAACAAAAATCAGTATGACTCTCTCCTGTACAGGGATCATCTTCTGAGTGGAGAGATTACACCAAAAGTCTGTGAGTAGAGACATAAGTTTGATTCTCTGTCAAGCTTGTACTGGTAGCTTTGAGCCCTGAACATCTTGGATTGTGCCTTTAATGCCTACCAGAATATCACTAGTGAAGAACATGAATATCATATATATTATATAATATATATAGATAGGCAAAGATGGACTTATCTTCTTAGGTTTACACATGCCAATAGGACGCAGATAATACAGTACTGACAAAACAGATTCCATCAAAATCTACCAAATCCATACAATGCAGCTTTTTCAGAATATGGCAGAAGAGCAATCTCTACATTGGAGAAGTTTAATCTCAATTTGTTATGACAGCACACCTGAAAGTTATGGAGGAGGGATGATGAGTGTCCAGAAAAAGAGTGAACCAATGAGGCTTTAGTCTAATAATAATAATAATAATAATAATAATAATGGATTCAATTTATGTAATCCTTTTATGGACACTCAAAGTGCTTCACAGTGGTTCCATTATTCATTCGACTCTCAAAAATAAACTAAATAAATAAATAAATTCATATTTGGTGGTGGTAGACTACATGTGTAGCCATAGCTGCCATGGGGCAGACTGATGGAAACATGGCAAGCAATCCGCACCAACTGCCTCTCCGACCATCCCCTGGAACATTCACACACATTCACACACCAACGAGTCCCTCACCGGAGGCATGAAGTGCCTTGCCCAAGGACACAAAGACAGATGATGGGGGGAGAGGGATTCGAACCGCTAATCCTTCGATCATTGGACGGCCTGCTCTATCAGGCTAGTATATGTGTATAACATTAAGGGGAAATGTGTTTTCAGTTACATTGCATGAAAACCAGTACTCTTTTTTTTTTTACAAAACTGCATTAAATACTCTAAAACCTCCATGATTGCCTCTTGCATTTGTGATGACATGTGACATGTATGCAGAAATGTTCCATATTAGGAGAAAAAGAAGATGAAAAAGCATACTGTGCACGATAACTTCAGTCATACAATTGTGCATCAAAATGTCAATGAAAGATCAACATGCCAAGTCCACAATGGGAACCAAGTATGTGACATTTTATGTAAAAACATTCATTAAGGATGGTATAATTTGTGAAAACATGGTACTGTTAGTTAGTTGCGAAACAAAATTCCCAAGTGAAGCATGTGCCAGTCAATGCTATGGCAGTTTGAGACTCTTAGAAATGTTTGCTAGTCATAGGCAACTGAGATTAGAATTCAAGGTTCACAAACAAAAAAACTAAGTCCTGATCCAATTAGACCTTGCATAGCAGCAAATGTTGACAATCATTCCAGTAAGTGTGTGAAAAAAGTGGGGCTGAGATCATCCTTGGCCAAATAATGAAGGAAAAATTGTTGTGAATTGAAACAAGTTTGAATTCAATTGCAACTTTATTAGACCCAAGGTTTAAAACATTTGGTTTTCATAGTCCAGGAAATTGTGAGACTGCTTCGAAACTGCTGAAGGCTGAATGTGCTTCCCCAATTAGACATGAACCTGCTGCTAACCATCTACATCAGCACCACCATAGCCAGAACCTGCTGCAGCTTCCACAGGTAAGACACAATCATATGCCATATTCATGTCACTGAATATATCTTTTATGTGTGTTTTATCCCCCCCAGGTATAACCTGTGGAAGTTATAGAGATGCAGAAGATGCAAGAAAATCAAAAAATGCCACTGCAGATGCTGTCGTTGAGGTGCAGCGGTATGTAGCTACTCCTCCTCTGGACTGAGCAGATGATCCTTTTAAATACTGGGGGAGGCATAAAACTATGTATCCCAACTTGTTTAAACTGGCCACATGTTATCTTGTGATCCCAGCCTCCGCCGTACCCTGTGAAAGGGTCTTTTCTAAGGCTGGAGAGGTTGTCTCCAAAAAAAGAAAATCAACTCAGCCCTTCCACTGTACAGACATTGCTGTTCCTCAATAAAAACACATGAGTTACACAATTGGTCAATACACAAAGCACAATATCAAGTATAAAACACTAAGTACAACAAGCATAATTCCCCCCAAAAAATATGAATCACACACAAAATACATTTTACAGCTTTATTTTCTTTTTTTTTAATTGTTGCTTCATAGGTAGAATGTTTTCTGAGTAAATACAATCAACACATTCATGACACACAATTCATTACCAAGTCATTTTACTAGTTGCCACATTAAAAATTGCTATATTAAGAAGTATTATTATACACAACAAGCATGTCACATTCGCAAGGGTTCATTTTGATGATGAATCCAAATGAGCAATGATCTCCACTGACAGTAGATGTCTCCTGAGAGAACTGAATGAAGCTTTTGGGTGGTGAACCACTTTATGACACAGTGGTTCGGAAAAAGTTCAGTGGTTCGGAAAAAGTTCAGAGCTTCAGAAAGCCTTGTTTTGCAATCACTAAGCACCTGATTTAACAATTTATTTAAACTCATGCCAAACAAATGCATACGATACTTACATCCCATTCTGGCCTAAACCTTCCAAAAGAGTCATACCTGGCTCCAGCAACCATTTTATAGGAAGATGAAAGGGATCGGAGCATACCACTGTGACAGGGGTGGTTGATTTCTGTTAACAAGTATTTTTTTGATATAAATAGTGGAGTTGCTGTGTTTAAGCAGACTGCTTACCATGAGTATGGGAGTTATGTGTAATATGGTTCTGAAATGTTTGAATTCATTTTTGTCACCAAAATTATGGGCAAGTTTGTGTTATGTTCCTTTGTTAGGGCAATTGATTGTTACCAACAGTAGCAAGGCCGTGGCCTTTGGGGAGTTTTGTCTCAGTCAGCCAAAAGGAAGGATGTGCTAATGACAGGACATGGTCTTTTTTAACTTGAGAGTATAGAAATAAAAGAAACTGTATCACTTGCAATATTTTGGTTTGTCCATTTCTGTACACCTGACCCTCATCAAAAGAACTGATTTACAAGGACCAAAGAAAGGAGACGAGAATACATTGAGATATGACATAGAGGCAAACTGGAGAAGACAAAGACCAAACAAGAGGCATATGATGACATGTATTCCAGGTGACACTATCGAAAGGAGAGAAAGATCTACAGCTTGGCAAGACAGAGGGATGGAGATGGAAAGGTTGTGCAACAGGTTAGGGTGATTAAGGACAGTGGAGGAATTGTATTAACTGGTGCCAGCAGTGCACTGGATAGATGGATGGAATTTGAGGAGTTGATGAATGAGGAAAATAAGAGAGAAGGTAGAGTAGAAGATGCAAGTGTGGTGGACCAGGAAGTAGCAGTGTTTAACAAGAGTGAAGTTAGAATGGCACTAAAGAGGATGAAGAACAGAAAGGCAGTTGGTCCAGATGACATTCCTGTGGAGGTATGGAAACGTCTGGGAGAGATGGTTGTAGAGTTTTTGACTATTTGACTATCTTCAAAAAACAATATGGTTTCAAGCAGTGGAATACCACAGATGCATTATTTGACTTGAAGAAGTTGATGGAAAAGTACAAAGAAGGTCAAAAGAGACCATTGTCTCTAATGGATGGATTAGAGACAATGGCGAGGACAACCATGATGGATGGATCACAGACAGTGGTGAGGACAGCTATGATGGATGGATTAGAGACAGTGGTGAGGACAACCATGATGGATGGATTAGAGACAGTGGTGAGGACAGCCATGATGGATGGATTAGAAACAGTGGTGAGGCATGATGGATGGATTAGAGGCAGTGGTGAGGACAGCTATGATGTATGGATTAGAGACAGTGGTGAGGACAGCCATGATGAATGGATTAGAGACAGTGGTGAGGACAACCATGATGGATGGATTAGAGACAGTGGTGAGGCATGATGGATGGATTAGAGGCAGTGGTGAGGACAGCCATGATGGATGGATTAGAGACAGCAGTGAAGACAGCCGTGATGGACGGATCAGAGACTAGGCTGAAAGGAAAACAGGAGTTATTATTATTGTTATTATTATATTATTATTATTATTATTATTATTATTATTATTATTATTATCCAGCAGAAATGCAATTTTCCCACCATCCTCTTTTGTGTTTGAACTGTGATTAACAAAGTTTGTTAGTACGTAAAATGTGCTGCATCAGTTTACTGTTCAGTCCTGATGGACTGACTGAGAAAAGACTGGATTTTGTAAGTATAGTCATTTATATAGCAGTTCTATTAGAAGTAGAAATGACCCAAGTGCTGTAGGCACAAATAACTTTTGTTATTGAACCAAACAACTCATAATTCATTCTGAGTAATCACCCAATTAGATTACAAATCATCACTTGAGAGATAGAGAGACTTATTTCCTTTGTTCAAGTAGTGAAAATGATGGCGAGATAATTACCGGTATATGACATTTTGTGGCACCAAATATATATATATATATATATATATATTTGGTGCCACCTATATATATATATATATATATATATATATATATATATATGGTTCGAATCCTGGTCGGGACAAACACTATCCAGTCAACTCACACAAATGCAGGAGGGGCGTGGCCTGGAATGCAGGAGGGCGTGGTCTGGAATGCAGGAGGGCGTGGTTTCGAACCCCAGACATGGCGGACACTATCCAGTGAGGGTCCTTAGGCAAGACCCTTAATGCTATACCAGCCTACCTCAATCATGAGCGAACACAACAAAGACAGAGTCATACCAGCTCGGACGTCGCCCGGGTCAACAAGGTCCGCGTCAGTTGCTAGGGAACCAGGGCAATCTGATGAGAAATGGGTTACTGGAACAAGATACACATGGACAAGGGCGGAGAATACGGAGTTGTTGGAATGCTACTACACGAGTAATCCCAGAGAGAGGGGATATATGGGGCGGATGTGGGACCAATGGATGCGGGGTGGTATCTGTGTGTCATCCTCAAGCTTGGGTCCTCTACCAGAGGCCTGGGAGTCTGAGGGTTCTGTCAGTATCTTAGCTGTTCCTTGGACTGCGCTCTTCTGGACTGAGGCTTCAGATGTTGTTCCTGGAATCTGCTGGAGCCACTCTTCCAGTTTGGGGGTCACTGCCCCAAATGCTCCTACTACCACGGGGACCACATTACCCTTGATCTTCCACATACTGTATGTTCCAGCTGTTCTTTCAACCCTTGATACTTCTCAATCTTTTCGTGTTCCTTCTTCCTGATGTTGGCGTCAGCTGGAATCGCCACATTTATCACCACTGCTCTCTTCTGCTCTTTGTCCACCACCACTATGTCCGGTTTGTTAGCTAGCAGCTGTTTGTCAGTCTGTAAGCTGATGTCCCACTGGATCTTAGCTTTGTCGTTCTCAACCACCTTTGGTGGTATGTCCCATTGGGATTCGGTACTTCTAGTCCATACTAGGTACAGATGTTCCTGTACACTATCACAGCTACTTTGTTGTACCTCTGCATGTATGCTGAGCTGGCTAGCATCTTACACCCTGCTACCATGTGCTGGACTCTCTCTTCGGCTTCTTTACATAGCCTGCACCTTGAGTCAGATCTACTGTGGTAGATATTGGCCTCTATTGCTCTTGTACTTATGGTCTGTTCTTGTGCTGCCATGATAAGTGCCTCTGTGCTGTCTGTCAGTCCAGCTTTATTCAGCCATTGGTTGGTCTTCTGATATCAGCCACTTCCTCTATCTGACGGTGGTACTTGGATTTTCGATGTTTCATCGAAACATGTGGGGCTAACAGCTGTTTCTTTGTTAGCCTTGATTGTGGGTTTCGAAGCATCCATTGGTCCTACATCCACCCCATATATCCCCTCTCTCTGGGATTACTCGTGTAGTAGCATTCCAACAACTCTGTATTCTCCGCCCTTGTCCATGTGTGTCTTGTTCCAGTAACCCATTTCTCATCAGATTGCCCTGGTACCCTAGCAACTGCCTCCCCTTGTTAACGCGGGCGACGTCCAAGCCGGTATGACTGTCTTTATTGTGTTCGCTCATGATTGAGGTAGACTGGTATAGAATTAAGCAGACCACGCTCCTCCTGCATTTGTGGAAGTTAACTGGATAGTGTTTGTCCCAACCGGGATTCGAACCCACAACCTCCTGCATTCAAGTCAGTTGACATAACCACTGTACTATCCAGTACTCTGAGCCCCTCGAGAACAGCAGTGTTTCTCACCTTATCTCTAAGGGAGACACCAGCTATCCGCCTGAGAAAGCCCATTTCAGCCGCTTGTATCCACGATCTCGTTCTTTTGGTCATGACCCATCGCTCATGACCATAGGTGAGGGTAGGAACAAAGATTGAACGGTAGATGGAGAGCTTCGCCTCTCATCTTAGCTCCCTCTTTGTGACAACAGTGCGGTAAAGCGACTGCAATACCGCTCCTGCTGCCCCAATTCTCCGTCTAATCTCATGTTCCATTGTTCCCTCACTCGTGAACAGGACCCCAAGATACTTAAACTCCTTCACTTGTGGAAGGACCTCATCCCCCACTCAGAGAAGGCAGTCCACCGGTTTCCCGCTGAGGACCATGGCCTCAGATTTGGAGGTGCTAATCCTCATCCCCGCCGCTTCACACTCGGCTGCAAACCGGACCAGTAAGTGCAGAAGGTCACAGGCCGATGATGCGAACAGGACCACATCATGTGGATGTTTTTCTCAACCACCTTCGATGGTATGTCCCGTTGGGATTTGGGTACCTCTAGTCCATACTGGGTACAGATGTTCCTGTACACTATCACAGCTACTATGTTGTGCCTCTCCATGTATGCTCACCCGGCTAGTATCTTACACCCCACTACTATATGCTGGACTGTCTCTGGGGCTTCTTTACACAGCCTGCACATTGGGTCAGATCTACTCTGGTAGATATTGGCCTCTATTGCCCTTCTGCTTAGGGCCTGTTCTTCTGCTGCCATGATCTGTGCCTCAGTGCTGTCTGTCAGTCCAACATTGTCCAGCCATTGGTTGGTCTTCTTGATATCAGTCACTGAGAATGAGTTTTTATGGAGATGGTAAAACTAGTTAGTCATGGAACTATCATTAAAAACTTTTTTCCAGCAAAGTCCGTAGATGGCCACCTTCATGGCTGCATTCGCATTTTCAGAATGAAATGCAATTGAGGGTAATCCACATATTCTGACTAAATCAAAAAGATGTGTATGGTGGATAGTGATGTCTTTCTTTGTTTTTCTGCTCCAGTTTGTTCACCAATTTTCAGTCTTAATTATGGTGCAGTGACAGTGTCCACCTATCATAGCCTCTCAATACACAAATGGAGTGCTCAGTCCAGCAAGACAATGAATGTGTGGAGACTTGACGCTGACTGGATTTTCAACGTGAGGGATGACCTAAATAATATTGGCTCTCTGTCACTTTGAAAGCAAAGGAAAGAATTATCCCACAATAAAAGGTATGAAAATAGTTGAAATCACAACGTTTTGAGGGGGATTAGTGTTTTTCCGCCCAAACATAGCTGATGGTTAAATGAAAAACTACAATGAAAAAAGTGAAACGTGTGGGTTTTGTTTAAATAAACAATATTCTGTTTTTTTATGTTAGACATTAAATGCTCAAGAGTATATTCCTGTTTTTCATTAGTGGTAGAATATTGAGTCAAATTTTATTAAAGTAAATTAAGGGTTTGTTAATGATACAATCAAAGTTTAAAATAATAATAAGGTTTATATTTATCTCCATTAAGTAAGGCTGGTTTTTCGATCATCACCTCACTGCAACAAGGGTGAGGGTTCTGAGATAAATATCTTCTGTGGCTAAATATTATTCATTCAAACCAATGACACACAATCCACTAAATTTCACACAGTGATAAAATCTGTGTGTGTGTGTGTGTGTGTGTGTGTGTGTGTGTGTGTGTGTGTGTGTGTGTGTGTGTGTGTGTGTGTGTGTGTGTGTGTGTGTGTTACTGCTCTACATTAGTGATAAAAAAAATTATTAAGGAGACTAGCATCTCTGAAATTCAAGATAAGTTTAAATAAACAGGAAAAAGCAGAAGCAGTCACACACACATATTTCTTGATCTCTGGAGAGTGTAAATTTAGAAGCGGCATGTTCACAACCACTGCATTGATTTTCATGTCAGCCAGTAAAATATCCTGCAGCCGTCTCCTCCTTCTGCCTGTTCTCTATGAGATGTAAGCCACTCTGTCAGAGCTGCTGGTGTTCATACATCTGACAGCAAACAGCTTTCACATCAAAAATCAAACAAACCATATTTTATCCAGAGATATTGCTCATGATGCTTCGGGCGGTTTAACGCAAGTCTGACCCTCTTTCTCTGTCCTCTTTTTGCCCTCCAGGGTCGAAGGTCATGGCGGCATAAACCCGAAACCTAACCCGACAACAGTGTGTTAAAGTGAAGAGGCAATTGTCATAGAAGTGATCAAGCACCGGCCAGTTAAAGGTTATTTAACATGGCATACAAAGACCAACTGAGGGCGAGGATTCTTGCTGGCGTGACCTCAGACCTGGTTTATCAGCATAGCTCCACTCGATTGAATGAACTTAACTCCTCTTGTGGAGTGACTGGAAACAGTTTAATTTACCAAAATACACTTAATACACTATAGCGTTCCAAGTCATGTCGAAGAAATCAGAACCTCGGAGACAATCTTCTCAATGTTTTGACACGTATGAAGCTTGTGTCGTGGTTTTCCACCTTTAATACTGGTATCACTAGAAAGTGTCAGGTGTCTTATGTGACACAACAGTCTGCTAGAATGCAGGGAAAAGTTTATAAGACTTTTGACGCCAACCATGACGGACGAATTAGAGACAGTGGTGAGGACAGCCATGATGGATGATTTAGAAACAATGCCACTAAAAAGTAGACAGGAAGCCGAGCTGGAGGTGGAGAAAGTGACGATGTTGAGGTTCTCTCTAGGAGTAATCAGGTTGGATGGGACCAGAAATGAGTTAATCAGAGGAACATCAAAGCTGAGATGTTCTGGAGACAATGTTAGAGAGGGCAGACTTCAATGGTTTGGACATGTCCAGAGGAGAGAATGGAAGACCAAAGAGAAGGTGGATCAATGAAGTGAGGAAGACATGAGGGCAGTTGGTGCTAGAGAGGAGGATGCAGAAGATAGGCTGACATGTTGTAGAGACCCCTAATGGGACACGTCCAAAGGAAAAGAAGAAGGATGGGTTGCATGCAACAAAGGTGGGTGAAAGTCAATCATATCAGCCTTCAATTCTCAAATAATTCCCAAGTTACTGAATGAAAGAATCAAGCAAGTCAAATCACAGTATTACCAAGTACTGACTCTAAATCAGCTTTTTTTCCAGGTATAGAAAAGGAGGTCAAAAGAAACTGCCATGTTTGATATCCTGAAAGCCAAGTCTCCTGCAGCACGGAGGGAACACACTGACATTACCTTCGCAATGAAAAATGTCACTACAGACTCACAAAAAATCCTACAACATGGCTGCCTCTGGTCTGAGAAATGAAAATGTGAAGTATTATGGACCCATTTATCCTGGTCCACTACAAAATGTAATCAGTTCTACCCGCTACACAATAACACATTAGTAGGCAAAAAAAAAAAAAAAGCCATAAAGCTTCCAGGCTACATTTGTTGGTGAAATTGTGATGAGGAAAAAAATGGATATTTTGTTTTGATCTGGACATACAGTAGGTTTCATCTTACCCTTGCTTGGGTATTTGCTGCTACATTTGAGGTGAGGTAGCACAATGACAGACCATCTACATATGTCACTGACATCAAACAGTATTAGTCCTTAAGGAAGCTGTGAACACTGTTCTTTGTGTTCTAAAGCTTATCATGGTGGACTGATGGGTAACATTGTCACCTCAATAGAACAGCCATGGTGTTGTATGTACTCCCCATGTCTGTGTGTGTCACACAGGTTCTCCAGCTTCCTCCCATCACCACAAACATGGAAAAAAGGCCAAACTAAATCGAGCTAATCTTATAAATACCCTCAATGAACTTCTTGAACAAATTGTCTGGCCTCAAATGCTATCTGGTATATTTTAGAAATAACTGAAATAAAGGCACTGACCGATGGATGTAAGTCCTAAATGTGTAGGTTATGACTCAGTGCAACCAAGAAGCACGACAAGGCAATGAAAGCACTGATTTAGAAGTAACATGAGCATAAGTTACCAGACTGGTTGAGATAGTGAAGTGGCATTGGGGCAATATGAGTGGTATAATAACAAATGAGCTCATTGACAGTAATATTCACCCATTGCAACTATTTGTTATACAGCACCAGTGGTAAGTTTAAAACTAAAACAGGTTTAATTATAGTTTTCCATAACTAAATGCTTGAATCGATAGGTTAAGTCTGACACAGTCACTCAGATTTACACCACATAGTACATCAGCACAAAATGTTGTTGCACTGGCTCAGAAACACTTGAAAAATAGGGCAACAACAAGTGCTGTACCTAAAGATACTCCGGTACCATCATGAGCCAGTGCAGTCACAATCAAGACTTTTATTTTCCCACCAACATCCAGGCTGAATATTTAAGAAAGTGGTTCAAAATGCTCTGTCCTACACAATTAATGGATGTGATCAAATGACCTGACTTGTTCTCAACTTCGTTGTGAAAATCCAATTCTTTTACACAGTCCTTCAAAGAAACAAACCAAACCAACAAACTAACAATGATAAAATGTAGCACAACTTATCAAATAACAAAGAAAACATCTAATTAAGAGAAACTCCAAATTTAATTAATAAATAACAACTTAGTGCATTTCATTTTCCTTTCATGTGAAATCAAAACTGAATAAGTCAAACAAAATTTAAAAAATCTAAAAATAGTGATACTAGGGGCATCACGCTGACTTCTTAAGTCAAAAACAACACATGTCCTCTTTTTACAAGACCTTTTTTTTCAGGTTTACCATCTCACCATGCACATGATTCCTATTTGAAAAACATCAAAGAAACACAAAATTCCAATTCACAACTAGAAAGTACTCAATAAACATTTACAAAGTCCCAAAAACTCGAACAGCACATTTAAATAAAACAGGGAAATGTGTCAGTACCTCCATCACTGATGACATGTTTTCACAACTATTAGCAGGAGAGAAAAAAAACCTGATCATTTTTTTTTAATGAAACTTGGTGGGTCGTACATTAAACCAATGGATCTAGGAATTCATTAGCATAAAAAGGTACAATCATGATTTATTTTTTTCACTTGTGTTAACAGAACTATACAGCTGCCGATTTTGATGGGGCTGAGATGGTTTCATTTAAATAAAACAACGGCTGAGCCTTAGTGGGGATGTGTTGCTGTCCTGAGTGACCTTTCACTGTGATCTTATTATTAGAACATGTATAGGTGTTCTGCTATCAGTCATCCACTGGATGAATGTAAAAGACGTTAAGTCACAGGTGATGAATCATTATCGCCAGTTCTCACATAAAGCTTCAGCAGCACAGGAGGGAAAACAGCCTGCACCTGAAGCAACAGTTAGAAAGGTCAGGTTGGAGGGGGGCAGAGACAGAGAGAGACACAGACAGAAAGACAGACAGACACGGACAGACATAGAGACAGTTGGATGAAGGGGTGATGACTGTTGAATCACTACCAGCCTCAGGAATGGGAAGGTTTGACGTGAGTGTGATCCAGGTGAGGCGGTCCAGCTCAGCGGCGCTCTCCTTCCGTCACACACATTCTCACAATGAGGCCGGCTTGAGCCCACACACACACACACACACACGTCTGAATGCACATACATAGTCAGTACATAGTCCAGAGTCACACGTAATGATGTTCACAATGATACACACACACACACACACACACACATACAGACTGAGAGACTGTGTGACTTCTGCATGTTCCAGCCAAAGAATGGGATGTCAGCAGCAGAGACAACAGTGTGACAGTTACATCCATCCTCCATCCCTCTGCCTCACAACAGAACCGTTACACAGGTTCCCGTCAACGTCTGCTGTGAGAAACTGAGAGAGAGAAAGAGGGAGAGGGAGAAGAAGAGGGAGAGGAAGACCATGAGAGGAAGACCATGAGAGGAAGACCATGAGAGGAAGAAGGAGAAAAGATGGGGCAAAAGAGAGGCAGGCTGAATGTCATGTAGGGTCCGATTAATAGACGCAGGGCGACATGGAAAGCCACACTTGAGGGACTAGAAACACACACACACACACACACACACACACACACACACACACAAGGTAGCCGCAGGACCAACGATGTCCAGAAACCATCGCATCTGCATCACCTCAGATGAGAACATTCTCCAGGATGCAGTGAAGGTGCATCAGACATGTGGGATCGACACGATTATCCGGAGACACGTCAGCCGGATCGAAGTTTCACGTGACGGAACAGACTGATGGTCAGCCTCCCGATCGGTCTCCCTGGTGACCGCTGACCGTTACCGTGGGTACACAAACAGGTCGTTCGGCTTTCGGTTACCTGGTCTACTCGGACAGCAGTCCTCCCTGTCGCAACTCCGTCCCCTCCCTGGATCCAGTCCGTACAGGCTCAGGAGTGGGTCCGTTCCTGCGTGGTTCTCATCAGCCGCGTCCGCGTTCGACTCGACGTGCAGCGCGCATCCAGCGGTGGGTGTGCGCAGAGCGGACCGGCGGCTAGACGGCTGCCGCCGCGTCACAGGAGGTGGGGATGGAGGAGGTCTCGTTGGTGGAAAGCAGCATCGCTTCAACCCTTTTTCAGTCCTATGTTAGACAGTCACAGCCCGTTATGACTCGGGCCTGCTACTAATCACCTATTAATAAACAATCGATACAATAGAGCAATGCAGCAGACAGTGTTTTCCACACCAGTCATCATTTACTGATTGCAGTAAGCAACCTGTACGACCAGCGTCTGGCAATAACCTGCTGATATTACACGCTTTATCTGCTAAAAGCACCTTCTTCACCACACCATCGATAGAAATGATCTTGAGTGATCAGGGACTTCCTCTGGAACCAAGCCTTGGTGGTATCTGATGGCTGCTTTGCATCATTATCCTTTTGGAATGTCAAGTAACATCCAAGGTTCATCTTCTTCACATAGATGGAGATGTTTTCTTGTAGGATCTCCGGATCCTTGATGGAATCCACCTGATCTTCACCAAGTTGGTCCGCCAGAGCAACTCCCTAAATCCCAGAGCCTCAACGAGTCCTCCTACAAACATACAGCTGATCTAGAGGCCCCTGAAAGGTCCAGTTTGATTTTGTGGCTCCACAGAACAGTATTCTAAACCTTTTCTTTTGGTCTGAGTTACTGGGGTCACTGTTCTGGTGCTTCACCAACACCAACATCTGATTTTCGTCTCTTGTGATATTCAGTGGCTTCAGTAATTTTAGGGCGATTCTAGGATCAAACTTCCAGGGGGGGACTCCCCTCCTTATGACAATGTGACATATACAAATATATAGTATATGCTGTGTTCAGCCCCATAATTAAATAGCTAATTTTACTGGGTGACAATAACATTTACATTTAAATATTATATTTTGTATAACCTGCCACCACCACCCCTTAAAGCGTTTGTAAAATCATGTGATGAAACAAGTGTTGGAACAACTCGAGCCACTTCTAGAGGGGACTGCCATGTGAACTTCTGGTCCTCTGCATTTGGGCAAAACCATTTCTCAGTCAAAGCTGCAGGGATGTAGAACTCACTGCCACTATATATTCGAGAGTATAAGACCCTACATCAGTCTAAACTCAACCTAAAGAAATGGTTGAAGAACAGTCAGAGCTGTGATCATTAGAGTTGTTGCTGCTGTTCAAGAATAGTAAATTGTGCATTATATGGTGAGTTGATCTGCTCTTGATGTGTCTGTCCTGTTGATGTTTGTTGATCTGTTTTTATGGGAAGGGGTTGCTTTATCTTGTTTTAATAGCTGGATTTGCCTAAACATGATGTATTTCTGCTTTTGCCCAAAGACTACAGCTGAAAACAAGGCAGTCAGAGACCCCAACATCCCACGACACCCCTGAATTCAACATTTTACCCTGACCTACACATTTTTGTGCCTCTGGCTTCCCGAAAATGTTGCTTTTTGTTTTGTGATTATATCTCATCAGGTTTCAGAGATGGGTACCTAAAATGTTAATGTGTTCCAGGAACCACAATAGAGCAACGAACTATTTATGTTATTATTCAAGGTAATTTAAACGTTTATGAACCCTCCCCATACTGATATTAAACCACCTTCTATCTATATTACCTTTTCCCACACTCTGATAGACTGTTCGAAACACTTTTTTGTCTTAGGAAAGTCCGAGACTCACAGAACGTACTGCACTTCCTGGTACTGTCAGCCAATAGAATGTGCGTACAGTATCACATGACTGCCTTCCAAAAATCCGCGATGACTACAAAAATTGAAATTTGACCTTGACTTAGTTTTCTCAAAGTTAAGGTCATTTACATCCCCTTTGCCACCCAAGTAAAAGTAATATCATACAAAAAAAAAAAAACAGGAGCTAAGTTTATTGGTCTTGGATCATACACATCCATCCATCCATACATTCATACCTACATACACACATATATACACAGGTACATACATAAATACATTCATACATACATACACACATATATACACACATACATACATAAATACACTCATACATACATGCACTTTCTTGTAGAAAAGACAATAATAATCGTCTCATCTACAGTCAATTGTCCACTTTCCAGGTCGTGGGTCTGCTGGAATTAATCTCCGATTGCTACAGTTGAGAGGCAGGGTACACTCTTGATGAGACGCCAGGTCATCAAGGGGCAACATTAAAGACAAACACTGACACATATGGACAATTTGGCATGTCCAGTTCACCTAGGCGGCATGTTTCTGGGGGTGGGAGGAAGCTGGAGATCCCAGATAGGACACATGCAGACACCAGGAGAACATAGAAACTCTGCACAGAAAGGAACCTGGAATCTTCTTGCCATAAAGCAACATACACAGTGAAAAGAAAATGCCATAATGTATGAGTGAAACAGATGGCAAGGCTTGTTCTTTCTTTTTCTAAAGGGCACTGTAAAGCTATGTTGACACATGTAATCCTGCAACCCACATTAGATTCTAATGGTGATCACAGCTGATGAGCGAGCCCTTTGTAATGGCTTCCTGAGCATCTCTACCCTCTGAACACAAATTCCCTGTTTTAAAGATGAAGTCCACAGTTGCCGCAGTTGTGATGATAAAAAATCGCAATAATCACGTTATAGCTTCATCTGTCTGTATTTGATCAACAAGCTAACAAGAGTATATTAAACTGAAAATTGACATTTATCATTGCAATTTAGTGGCTCTATATTACTAGCAAATGTCTTCAGGGCAGGACTGTTATCCAGCATGTGAATTGAATAGATTGGACCATGGATGGTGTGGTTTTGCTTCATGGTGAAATATTGAATTTATCAAGTCTTCCAGAATATTTCATTGACATTCTTTCAAAAACGTTTAGCATTATCTTGCTTACATCGACTGAACGGATTGATACTGCTCACATAATCTGCTCCTACTCTCATTGGTGAACATAAAGAACGTGATTTGTGGGGTACAGACAAGGCTTGAGTGAGAGCCTGAGGCTTGTTTATGCCTTATGCAGAATGTCTACTCAGGAATATATCATAGCATCTAGTCACCTGTTCAGAAACTTATAGACGTGGGTTAGGGAAAGGAAAAACCAAGCAATACCCAATGTCTCAAGAGAGCATAAATTATAGCACACAACTCAACATATCTGGGACACGACATGTTTGAACTGCGTTCACTGGTCAGACGGTCCAAGAATCACAGAGCAAACACAAAGAGACCTGAAAACAGTTTTTACCAATCACCTCATCGTGGATTTTTGGAAGTAAGACATGTGATACCGTACGTGCATTCTATTGGCTGATGGCACCCTGAAGTGTAATCCGTTCCATCGGTCTCGAACTTATGTGAGACACAAAAATGCCTTTAAACAGTCTATCAGAGTGTGGGAAAAGTTAATACTGACAGAAGGTGGTTTAATATTAGTATGGGGAGGGTTCATAAACATTGAAATTACCGTAAATAATAAGATAAATAGTTTGTTGCTCTATCGTGGATTCGTTATTTGCGTGTGGTTCCTGGAACACATTAACCTCAAGTAACGAGGGATTGATGTATTCTCATTCTGAATGATCAAAATCTGCTATGCTGTCACAATCTCAGCTTTTATCAAGGAAGATCGGGTTGGGGTAAAGGTTAAGGTGACTTCAACTGGGGTCAATATTGTGTTTTAAAATTGTACAGTACAATAATTCCCATTGTCAGATGGGGTACCATTAGATTTTTGGCATATAGATTCACTTTAGGGTGTGGCCCCTGTCCAATCTATGATCTCTGGTAAAAAATAAAATGGATCACTGACGGTGGAGTTATACAGTAACAGTTTCCTCTGTCATGGTAAATGTAATGACTTCCCGTGCTGCCACAATCACACCTTTCAAAGTAACCAAGAACTATTAATATAACCAAACTTCCTCTTGATCAAAATGTTTGTTAAATACCAGCAAATCCAGAAAAATGAATGGAAAATTGTTTAGATCATGACTTCATGATGCTATTTTGTAATCCTTATTATTGTACTCGTGTCTACCAAATTAAAAGCATAGTCAGAACTGCTTTTATTAAATACTCTACGTGATGCTCTGTAGCCGATTTGTCACAACTAATCCTATAAACCACAAGAAGCATATTTCACAATCCAAAATTTTCTTTATTTTTTAATTTCTTGCTAGTTTTACTTTTTTGTTTCACAAATGTCAATCTCCATTTTCTGTAAGAAGAGACAATTGTGCGTGTGTGTGTGTGTGTGTGTGTGTGTGTGTGTGTGTGTGTGTGTGTGTGTGTGTGTGTGTGTGTGTGTGTGTGTGTATTTACAGGTAAGCTGCAGGCCAAGGTTGCCTTTAATTACA
This sequence comes from Antennarius maculatus, assembly GCA_013358685.1. Taxonomy (NCBI): domain Eukaryota; kingdom Metazoa; phylum Chordata; class Actinopteri; order Lophiiformes; family Antennariidae; genus Antennarius; species Antennarius maculatus. Next base: position 19,386,496 of record CM023620.1, on the reverse strand, counting down.
CATCAAAAAGAATGCATTCAAAAATCACACACTTATCAGCACAGCATGTGATGCCAATGTTCCTTTTCGTACATACATCTAAATACTCAGGGAAAAGGAATGACCACCAATTGTCATTTTGTGCATCATACAGATGATGTCTTTAAAACCACAGTTCTTTCTTTGTCAGGTGATATTTGTTTTCTCTGCAGCATCAGATCAACCACAGGGTATAAGAACCCAGGAGCACAAATTGTGATCGAGGCTACCATAAACAAGCAAGCGGGTAGGGTCTCACGGGACTTTAACCTGGACAGATGGGTTCACCTCTTGATAATCAACAGAGAGGGAGAGATGGGACTCAAATAAAAGTAATGAGATAAGTTTAGATTATTTAATGCTCTTGTGACACCCACGAATGTTTGATCACATTGTTATTAAGTTGTTTCAGTTTTTCCATTTGGTTATTGCAAGAGGGGATCCCTTTATTAGTTAAATACTACTACTAATACTACTACTACTTGATGGTACCTACAAATGTTCTTAAGTCAAATGTTCAGTTCGTATCTTGAGGAAAGCCTGTAGTTGACTATATCAATCAATCAATCAACCTTTATTTATATAATGCTTAATCACATCATCAGACATTTCGAAGCGCTTTAACAAAGATAGAAACCCCAGAACCCTCCAGAGCAAGAATAAGCGGCGGGTAAAAACTCCCTCATTGAGGAAGAAACTCCGGGCAGGACCCAGACTCTGGAGGGTGGAGCCAGACTCTAGAGGGTGGAGTCAGAGTCTTGAGGGTGGAGTCAGAGTCTTGAGGGTGGAGCCAGACTCTGGAGGGCGGTCATCCGCCTTGACCGGTTGGGTGGCAAAGGAAACATTCTGGGGATAGAGACAGGGCAAGAAAATGAGAGACAGAAAGAGCGGCAGATAGGCCAGATATAATTTTCAGTCCAAATTGTGCTGTAGCTGCTGAAGTGGGGGCGGGAACTATAGCAAACACCGAGACCCTAACCCGTGGCACAACAAAAGTGCGTGCAACCAATGCTGAAAAAACTGTTCGTGAAGTGATATTATTTAAGTAAAAAAAACAAAAAACTGGAGTACCATTCCTGAGGACCATCCAGAACATCATTAGCCAAGTTTGGTACTTTTTATTCACAGTATTTTCCGCACTATACGTTGCACCGGACTATAAGGCGCATCTTCAATGAATGGCCTATTCTAAAACTTTTTTTCATATACAAGGCGCACTAGGTTAATGTAGCTGCAAGAGGGCACAAGCCAGTGTCTTATTGTGCCGGTCCCAAGCCCGGATAAATACAGAGGGTTGCGTCAGGAAGGGCATCCGGCGTAAAACTTTTGCCAAATCAAAGATGCGAATCAAACCTATGACTTCCATACCGGATCGGTCGAGGCCCGGGTTAACAACGACCGCCATCGGTGCTGTTGACCTACAGGGCGCCGGTGGAAATTGGATTACTGTTGGTCGAAGAAGGAGAGGAGGAAAGTGCGTTTGCACGAAGAAAGAGAAGAGGAGCGCCAAGAGTATAGGACTAAGAGTAGGGACGTTGAATGTTGGAACTATGACAGGAAAAGGTAGAGATTTGGTTGACTTTGTGCCCTCCTGCATTGAGGAGAACAGTATTATTTCAGTTTGCTGATTTGTATTAGTACACATTATCACAACATCCTCTACTGTCACCATATTTGTTGCTGACAAAACTTTTGACATTTTCACACAGTGACTGCCAGAACTGTTTGGTCCATAAAGGCATTGTAAAATTATTCATTACTTTATCTGATAATGTCACCAATAGAACCACTGACTGCAGCAGCAGGTTGAGATTTCTGTCAACTACAACCCAACTCTTCTTCACTGACTTGGAATCAAGTCAGTTGGTGGGGGTAGAGGAGCTACAATTTGGCTTCATAGAACTGCTTTACCCCTCATTTATTAGGTTTATTTAAATCAGGTTGAATTTTTAGAATGCTGTACAATTATTATTGTTAGAAATAATTATTATTTATTCTTGTATACCTCTGCCCATTAGACATTAGGACTTTAAATTAATACAATGTCTCAGTGTCTTGTATTTTAAAAAGACATCTCTAATACATCTCTAATTATTCTCATTGGAGGAAGTTGCCTGGACAACAATTTGTAATTTCAAAATGTGACATCTATTATTCTCCAACAGGCTGCTGCTTTCCTCTCATGTAGCCATGGTTGCTGAGCTAATTAGCTAATTAACATCCAGCAGAGTTTTTGAATATAAAGTGCCAGCTACCCCACATTTGTGATGCCAGAGAAAGGTTGTTACCGAGCTTTCCCTCTAAGTGATTTTCAAATTTCACTGGAAGTGCTTCAGAGCTTTGTCTCACCACTGCAGGGACGACATGGCTTTCACACGCATGCACAGAGGCACACACACACACACACACACACACACCCACACACACAAACACACACACAAACAGGGTTATTTTTGAAGAATTTTATATGAACTGCCAGCTCATTTTTCTCCCACACAGATAGAAATATAAAGTACATGTGATACAAGTAAAAGGGAAAACAAATACACACCTTTTGGTGTTGTCTTTCCCTGCACGGTCATCTCATTATCTGCTTCAGCATTATTCCCATTTCCTGCAGAAATTAAATTATCTTACGGTGAGATCTCAATAAAAATACCCCGAGAACAAAATCTCTCAGGACACGTTTCATAATTCATGAAATGACAGTCGTGTCTTCCACGGTCTCTTTGTTGTCTTTTATGGAAAGTAAAACCATGTAAATCTTCACTAAAATCAGACAGTATATAAACTTTTTTGTAGTCATTCCTGAATAGTAATACTTCAGATAAACTACCACTCAAATAAAGGTTGCTAAAATGACTTGTGACCCTTTTTCTATTGTCCATGGATTTAATAATCATCATCAACATTTTTCGATGTCTATTTGGCGGTGTTACCTGATCATTGGAATCCAACAAAATCTCTGAACGCAAGGCACAAGGCCCAAAAGCAGTATTGGATGATTGATCTTCTGGTCCTAGGACAGCACCACGTTAATAACGGACAATATTTTGTAGTGATGTCACAATAGTGATGTTACAATCAGTAAAACATTAAAAACATCCCTACATTGACTAAGGAGCAGATGTGTCATTCCTTCTGAGCTAGCTTAATGGCTAGTAGCTCCCAATCCTTCGTCTTGGTAGATGGCGGTCAACGTAAAACGAAGACACAGGAGTGCAGCCTCTGACCTGTGGCTGCCTGCTGAGAAACCAAGGCCCCCACACCCACAACTGATTCATTGATCACCACAAGCTATTGACTGAGGTCAGGTACCTGTAGGATGGGCGTGATGGGGGTGTTGTAGATGTCATCTGCTGTAGCTGAGCATGGAAGAAGTATGAGGTTGTTATCAATGAGCTTGTCAACCCTGGGGTCTGCCAGGGTGGCTAGGGTGTGGTTGAACCTAGGGTCACTGGGGTTGGGTGACTTTGGAAGGTGCTTGGCTCACCATTACCTCCATAGCTACTGGGGAGCCCTACCTTTGGCTGGATATCAGGATGCAACATGGTCAGGTTTGCCTTAGTAGAGGCTAGAATTGGCTTGGTGGCAATTTTCCCGTCCACCGGAGAAAGTCTGGGGTGGTCCAATTGCAATGGCCACTCTGGCGTCCCATACTGGCAGATGCAGAATGAGTTTCATGGAACTGTGGCCCTATGCCTCTTCTATCTCCTTGCCTGGATTCGGAGTTCAATCTATGGTGTATTCCTTATCAAGAGTTTTCATGCATGAATTATGATACCAACAGTTGGGATTTTTCTTGAACTGTTATGACTCCTGTTTAGGCATGAAAAACAAAATAACATAAAAATAAAACATTGATTTACATTCTAAAATCAAAACTAGGTTGATTTACAGCCAAAAAAAAGTCCATTCAGATTAATAATTTTCAAGAACTGCTTCAGTCAAAAACTAATTGTAACCTGTAAATTGTAGTTGAACTATAGCCAGTGATGCATGATGTACAACTCATTGAACATGCAATTTATCATAACTTCTCCCATGTATAAAATCAATACAAGGACTATATAGAAAATGCATATAGTCCTTAGATGTATATACTGTAGTCCTTAGATGTTACCTGATGTCACTGTGTTTTTCTATACCTGAAAGTTCCCACTTATAGATGGTTTGAACATGACATTATAAGTAACTTAGTTGACACTACTTGCATGTATGTGATGTGTCCATTGTAGTGGGTGATTTGCAACTACACCATAAAAAACTCATTTTTAAGAAATGGTGGGGATGTCAGATCATATGAGTCCTGTTTATCCTTAATGAACTCCACCTGCCCATGTAGAAAGACAGCGGCAGCATTTTCCTCATTCTGAGAGGCCCAGGAGCAGAAATCTAGTCAATTGCAGATCAGTGAACCCTGTTTCAGTGCCATCAGGGCCTTGGCTGTATTGGTTCTGAATGTCGTGATGCCAGGCATCTCGCCGGGCCCTTTGGCTAATGTAGGCCAGAGTTTGTCACTGCCATCTGCAGATCGTCCCCTGGCCACCACTAACTTCACCTGCTTCATATTCACCATAAAGAAGACCACAGCCCTTTTGAACCAAGCAGAAACTTTACAGTGCTGTGCCCAAAGATCTCCCACACCGCTAGTGCTACCTCCAGAATGCTGCAAGGACAGCTGACACCCACCTCCATACCAAGTCTCCTTGGCAGTAAGGTGTTGCCCCCAACCAGCCAAGGCCTGGTAGGAATCATTTTTCCCACTTAACTGAATTAACTACTGTAATTTTTGTTACAGGAATTGGTATTTCACCAACAACAATTTCATGATGTAAGGAGGTTTTCCCTAATAAACAACAGACCTGCTGAAAAGCCAACTCCAGATTTTGGCAGCACTGTTTTGAGAACATTAGGTTTACCAGGGACCGCAATTTGTGACCTCCTAATTGACCTCTGATTGTGTACACATATACAAAAATGTGTTGGTTTTCAAAGTTTTCTCTGGAACCTGACCAACCATGACTCATATAGCCACATATCACTGTTAAATCAGTGGCTGTTGAGGTGCTGTCCAGAAAACCATGTGAGTTTCGTTGGTATTTAGTGGACTTTCTGGGGAAGACTCAGTCTTATTAAAGTATATGATATTCATCCCACATTTGAAAGAGAAGCTCTACTAAGTAGCAATCTGACCAGGTAAATCAATAAAAAGCAAAATGAAAAAAATGTGAAGAAATAGAAGTCTCACATAAAAATCTGAGAATCTTCTTCTTTTCCTTTCGGTTTTTCCCTTCAGGGGTCGCCACAGCGAATCAATTGCCTCCATCTAACCCTGTCTTCTGCATCCTCTTCTCTCACACCAACTACCTTCATGTCCTCTTTCACTACATCCATAAACCTCCTCTTTGGTCTTCCTCTAGGCCTCCTGCCTGGCAGTTCAAAACTCAGCATCCTTCTACCAATATATTCACTATCTCTCCTCTGGACATGTCCAAACCATCTCAGTCTGGCCTCTCTGACTTTATCTCCAAAACCTCTAACATGTGCTGTCCCTCTGATGTACTCATTCCTGATCCTATCCTTCCTGGTCACTCCCAGAGAGAACCTCAGCATCCTCATCTCTGCTACCTCCAGCTCTGTCTCCTGTCTTTTCCTCAGTGACACTGTCTCTAGACCAAACAACATCGCTGGTCTCACCACAGTTTTGTACACCTTTCTTTTCATTTTAGCTGAAACTCTTCTATCACACATCACACCTGACACTTTTCTCCACCCATTCCATCCTGCCTGGACACGTTTCTTCACCTCTTTTCCACACTCTCCATTGCTCTGGACTGTTGACCCTAAGTACTTCAAATCCTCCACCTTCTTGATATCTTCTCCCTGTAACCTCACTCTTCCACTTGGGTCCCTCTCATTCACACACATGTACTCTGTCTTACTGCGGCTAACCTTCATTCCTCTCCTTTCCAGGACAAACCTCCACCTCTCTAGCTTCTCCTCCACCTCTTCCCTGCTCTCACTGCAGATCACAATGTCATCTGCAAACATCATAGTCCATGGAGATTCCTGTCTAACCTCGTCTGTCAGCCTGTCCATCACCATAGCGAACAAGAAGGGGCTCAGAGCTGATCCCTGATGCAGTCCCACCTCCACCTTGAACTCCTCTGTCACACCTACAGCACACCTCACCACTGTCTTACAGTCCTCATACATGTCCTGCACCGCTCTAACATACTTCTCTGACACTCCAGACTTCCTCATACAATACCACAGTTCCTCTCTGGGCACCCTGTCATAAGCTTTCTCCAGATCTACAATAACACAATGCAGCTCCCTCTGGCCTTCTCTGTACTTCTCTATCAACATCCTCAAAGCAAATACTACATCTGTAGTACTCTTTTTTAGCATGAAACCATACTGCTGCTCACAAATGTTCACTTCTGCCCTTAGTCTAGCTTCCACTACTCTTTCCCATAACTTCATTGTATGGCTCATCAGCTTTATTCCTCTGTAGTTGCCACAACTCTGCACATCTCCCTTGTTCTTAAAAATGGGCACCAGCACACTTCTCCTCCACTCCTCAGGCATCTTCTCACTATCTAAGATCCTGTTGAACAACCAATATATTCACTATCTCTCCTCTGGACATATCCAAACCACCTCAGTCTGGCCTCTCTGACTTATCTCCAAAACCTCTAACATCTGAGAATAATAATTGAAAAAGCTTCTGCTTACCTGAATGTCCAGAACACATGGTCAAAGGTTTAATGATAAGACTGATAAGACTACCTGTCATTGACCTATGGCCAAAAGGTGGCCATGTCTACTTGTGGACACCCTGATGTTTCATTATGGACAAACTGAGACTGGTAATAAAACATGTCTTGGTTTCAGATCAGGCCTTTCTTCCTAATCACATCCTTTCAGGTCTCACTGCCATTGCCCATGTGACCATTGGAGTCCAAAGAACAACACACCCCAGACACCAAATTCAGCTACTCCAACCTGCCATCCAGTGGCTAGGCACAAATGGCAATCAGAGATCATTGCCTGATCTGAGGATGCTGGGAAACAATCCTCACATTTAGTGCAGAAATCCCCAATGTACAGGCACCAAATCTCCAACTCCACCCTGGAATAGATTCCCTTCCCCGTAATCAATCTATGTGAACCTGACTATGTCCATCTGGTATCTCTGAAATGTGTCCACCAGATTAGGCCTGTTCTTTGCTATAGAAGTGACAATCCATATCCCCAAAGCCAATTTTCGATATTCAAGGATCCACCCAACAATTTTCTTTTGTCTGTCGCCTGATCCAAATCACAGTGGACCCCTATGGTTCCTTCAATGGGTGGTTGGTCACTAATCACCCATTGAAGGAACCAACATTTATATTTACTGTATGTGTTCCTATTAATTTTGTTTATTTTTAATTTTTCAATCCAAATATGTGCTGAATACCACTAATAGTAGTTGTACATACTGTATATTTTTATTGTATTTGAAGAGTTAATAAAATAATTTACAGCAACACAGTAGAAAGAGGAACTGTAACATGTCAACATGTACACAATTCTGAGGGTAATCCATGGACCTCTCTACAAACAGTTTTGATTCAAAATAGTAGTCCACCAAACACCTTACTCCAAAAAGCCTTCCTATATTTATTTGTAAGAAGGGGCTAAAACTGATAAGACGGGGAGAAATTTAACAGCGGGAACAAGGACTGATGTAGATAAGATGGAGAAAAAATGGAGAAAGGAAGGAGAAAAGGGAGGAACCAAGCTATGCTTTCTGAAAGTGATTTTCGAAAATGAAAGCATGTCCCTAATTTAATCCAGAGCTTCAGGCTACATTGTGCTACAAAATCCCCTTCTGCCCTGCAACAGAAGATAGGCTAAATAAAACACACAGCTCTCTCCCAACTGGAGTTTCTCATTTGTGAGACATTATTCTGGCACATTTTGAAAGCACAGAAACAAGAAACTGCACAAACAAACAGTGGATGAAGGGAGAGGTAAATCAAATCTGCATTGTAAAGGCATCATTTTTTGTACACAACTACCAAACATGACTTTCCTTTTCCCATGGACACATTGGGTGACTGCAACATGTATTGGAGGGCTTGAGCCTCAGTTCTCACAGTCTACATGCTGATCTGCTCTTGAGCAAGATACTTAACACCAGCATGCTCCCTGATCACCCATTACGTCTCTGGAATGGGTCAAATGCAATCAACATATTTCACAAGTACGCTACACATAAGTGTATGTGACAGTAAAAGCTTCTTCTTCTTCTTCTTCTAGCCGCTCAGTTGATGAAAATCTTTGTGTAATTACTGGTTACTTAGATTACTATAATTATCAATGCAGTGAAATTGTTTGGGCTACAACTATTAGTCACTACCACGTGTGGGAACACCTCCAACCCCTTCAAATTTTCAAACTTCCAAATTTACGGATGTAAAACAGAAATAAAAATAAAATATATTTGGTGTGTTCAGATCCACAGGCTGACACAGGAGTGGACAGAATCCCTCCTCTTCCTCCTCACTTAAAAATGGCTGACCTCACTCATGCAGTCAAATCAAATCACAGCAAAGGGCCTACTAAAAATAATGTAGCTGAAAACTTTCTTATGAGGTTAGTCGGCATATGGAATTTGTAAAAACAGAACATTTCCAGTCTGATTTCAATTCATTTAGATTTTAGACAGTACATGCTGAATGTTGCTATTTTCATCACCCCTTACTGTATTTCCATACCTGCGTTCCATACATCTGATTTATTCCTACTAATTTTGGCACCAGCATCTCTGAGAAAGAGTAAAATGCTCTGCTGCAGAAAAAAAGAATGTGAGCTCAGCCAGCCTTTTCACGCTAAAAAAAAAAAAAAAAAAAAAACGTTTGAAAAAAATGCACTAAAGAAAATGGTTTGCAATGCTTCTCTGGAGGCTGTGAGCAGACTACATTCTCAACAAATGAAAGTAAACTGAAGCTACTGATCTCGGGCCTATGGGTAATCCTTTGTACTGAAGGATTTTGGTGGTGATGCTGGGAGGTTAAAGAAAGCAAAAAAAAAAAAAAAAAACAGATAGAGAAGTAGAGATGTAAATGAAATGAAGAGGGAATGGCAGTGGAATGCTGTGACAAAAAAACAGAAGAGGGAAATGAATTAAATATTCTAAGACTGAAGGAGGAACAATAAGAGGATGAGACCAAAAGAAGAGTTTTGACTTGGAGGAGTAAGGGTGGTAGAGACAAAACACAAATTTAGTGAATATATCTTCAATTTCAATAATTATTAGGCTAATTGTCATTGAAAAAGGAGTCCAGATTCTGAGTAATATAAATATGACAAATAGTAATGGTCAGTGTGCAAATTGTAAAAAGAAATCAGAAGAGTTTTGTTTCGTTTTTTTAAAAGAAAAAATAATCAGCAGGTGTAATTTTGTTGAGGTTAACGGTAGGCGCCATGAGACTAAATTCAGAGCAGTTGAAAATTTATATTTCATACAAACTTAAAATGACATGTAATTTAATTTTCTGTGCCGGCCATGGTGTGGAAGATGAAGATGATGAAGATGTCCAAATTAGGCTTCAGGATCAATAAGTGCGGATTAAGAGGAATTAGCCTAATACGTACGGTCTGTAAAACATAACGTCAACACCCCATAGACTCAGATTTCACATCATGTCAAAATGAATCAGCAATTATCAGAATAAATCCACAGTTTGATCTGATGTGAGACTTCATGTGGCCATCAGGTCAGAATTAGTTGCCCATAAATTATTTTCCTGCCTTTTTAGTGCCAGCAAGTGGAAGTGTTCATCTCCTGTCTGGGTCATGGCTCACTGTAAACAGTCTTCCCCTAACCAGCACCAAGAAAATGGATTAGGTGCGTTTGCTGCACCACCAGAGGGGCTATCGAATTATCCTCATGTCAGCTAACAGGTATGGTCTCCTCATCTACTGCTACACAGAACACAAATTGATTTGTGAGGACCCCTAAGATATACATCTTACAGCTTTTCTTTTCTTTTCTTAATTTCCGTATCTTTACAGCTTTGGTTTTTGTTTTCTGTTTTTTTTTTTGTCTTATCTTGGCTTGCTCACATTCAGGTTTCAACTGGGCGCTTCTTAAGAAGTGGGTACTAAAACACTCTAAAACACTACAAAGACAAAAACATTATCACGAGTTCCAGATTGCAGTAGTTAAAAAACTAATAAATAAAGAAATAAATAAAAACTAAGGAGCAGCATAATTACCCCCCCCAACACACACACACACACACACAAACAGACACACACATACCTCCCACTTGTCACTAATAGCCTGTAACCTAAACAACCGCTACCTCATCCTGCTCCCATTATTTATCATACGAATAGAAATAGGTAAAATACTAAAAAAATACTAATATATTTATTTATAATCTAAATTTATAATCTAAATTTATATAAATTTATAATATAATTTATATTATAATTATATTATATTATATTTAATATAATATATAATTATATATAATATGTAATATATAATTATATATATAATATACTATATATAATATATAATATATCTTTCTATATATAATATAATATATATAAAATATATAATATAATATAATACAATTATATAAATATAATTATATTATAAATTATAAATTTATAATATAAATAATATAATTATTATTTATAATATAAGAATAATAATATAATAATAAAAAACACTAAAAAAGTAGGTAAAATACCTGTTGTTTTTAGCTCCATGGGCCTCGAACCTCTGGCAGGAAGGCAAGAATTTAAATTGTAAATTTAGGGTGGGAGCCGTCTGCTATAATGGATGTTGATTTCTTGAGCACCAGCTCATTTTATATCAGTCAGACATCTCTGTTGTACCCCCACCATCTTCCTGAACCCCTCACAACACTGTTAAGGGCATTCTTCTACATAACACCAAGGTTACCATACCAACAGATGACAGCGAAGGCAATGACAGACTCAATGAAAACGCTATAGAACAAAATCAACTGCCTATTATCCACCTGGCCTTTCTTACACAACATTTCACTATTAGAATTAAATTTCAATAGATTGTCAATCATGGACCTAAGATATTTATATGTGGTAACCAAGTCCACACTCCATCATGACGCTACTGAGGAGGAGGTGGAAATCGTCTGAAATCAAGACACGTCTTTGTTCCAACTGACATTAAGTATGTAGAAATGCCTCTTCACACCAGGAAACACTCATCTACCACCATTCGCCCATGATTATGATTATGGCCTGTCAACATCGACAGACTCTGATTTTTGCTGCCACGTGGGAGCGCATGGGTCTAGTTTACTAGTTACTTCAGCAGGAGCCTTGAACTAGCTTCTCCTACACAACTACCTAAAGACTATTCTTGGGAAGCAGCTGAAAGAGGACCGATATAACTCAGCTACTGACGTCATCAGATGATACCTACCTTCCCTTATGTCTGAAGTGACTTCTGTTGGCTGAGACATCCATTCATCTCGACAGGTATTTTATTTATCTGTATGTAATAGTTTTGTATCTTTGTACAGGAGACATACACATTCCAATTGAATCCTTGAGAAGAATGGTTATCTTATTTTTCCAGATGATTGGGATATAACTGACAGTTACCACTCAGAGAAGTAGAGTACTAAATGATTCCATTCAGCCTTACATGAGTTTACATGGTGTGCACAGGTAGTTTATCGACTGGTAGTTGGTTCGCATGATACCTTCTGTGAGTCTACCATGATTAGGACTATCACAACCTCAATTCTTCACTCTGGATGGGGTCCATCCCTTTGCAGCTGTGCTGACAGGTTTTCAAGGAGTTCCATGAGCTTGTTCAGCCAATAGGTGTGGCTCTCATCAAGGCCCAATTCTGTCCAGTTCTAAATCTTTGACATATTCTTGGATATCTGCCATTGAGATGGTTGCAATCTCTCCAAATGGGTGGCTAGAGCTGTCAAATATTTCTGACTTTGTGTGGTATGAGACACTTTCCCTTGGTACAATGTTTCAGCTCTGCTAGTTGATTAACTTCTCTCTGAGTTGCCTTTGTCTTGGCCTCTTCCTAAAACACAGTGAAGCTAGGACAAATCAAGAACTTGGGGGGGTCAGGTGAGGATTGTTACAAGGAGTGAACTGAGTCTTGAGTTAGTGCATTAAGAGACATCAGAAAGAGACGTGTCCAGGAAGGGCTACAAGTGTCACATCCCTGGTGTGAAGCCACACTAGGAATTATAGGCAAAGTTAGAAGCATCTTGTCTGGGCAAAGGATCCTACCTGTACCATTGCTCAGTGGTCAGGTGTTTCAGATGAAACTAGCTTTTTTTTTCATTTGAAGATCAAGTTTCTATAGCCTGGAGGAAGATTGGAGGAACACAGAGGTCAAGCCGTTTGAAGTTCACTGTGGTATTATTCTGCATGATCGGCCAACCAGCTCCCCTGAAAGATTTTTTTTTTTTTATGAATGCCCAATCGTGTTTTCTGAGAGTGGTTTTGTGTTCCAGGTTTATATATTTGGCGGACTTTCATCTTCATCCAGTTATCACCTGCTGGTGTTGGTTCACTCAGTTTTATTATCTCCGAAGTCAACAAATCTGCCTACCAGGAGATTTTACAGCACTTCATTCATCTGTTGGTTGTCAAGCTTTATGAAAATTCTGATTTCCTTTTCCAGTAGGACATCTGCCCATAGTGCTAAAAAACTCGGAACTCTTGCCCACCACAGAGATACTGTGCATGATATACCAGTCAACATTCCTGTTTGTCTGGTTGAGTCTTTTCAAACTTTGGTTTTTGTGTTCCAGTTTGATTTGGGGGATAGTTCATTTCAGGTGTTGTCATTGTTTTTTGTTTGTTTGCTTGTTTTTTGGATTACGTGTTTCCACCTGCATTGAAGACATTAGTTTGAGCTCATTTCTGCACTGATGTTTGTTCACCATCTTTTTGCTTTTACTTGACCAGAGATTGCGTTAAGCAATTGCTTTCCCTTGTTCTATTGTTAAAAGAGAGGCATTATAAAAATCTTCTTTGAATTTTGTATGTAGAGATTTGAAATGATAATAGCTATCTTCTACATCCTAGAAGAGCAAAGCCGTCAGTACCCCGACTTTGTTAAGATTCTGAGGCCATTTCTTCTTCAACATCGTCAGTTCCCAAAAAAGGTTGTTGTCTTCCCTTATACTCTTCGTCAACTTCTTCAGTCGTTAGTCTGTCACACTCATGATACCTGAGGACAACACCATGTTTTTTGGGCTCATCTCTGGTGGAGAAAAGTCTGACTGCAGTTTGCCTGGTAGAGTCAGAACAACTTGGTGCTCAATGCTCTGAAGATAGAGATGGTTGTCCAGCTCCCCCTCCTCCATCACCCTGTGTGACTCCCTAGCTGACACTGTGAAGTCCTTTGTCTTTCTTCAAAGTATAATGTCCCTGGACCTAAAATTGTCACTGAACACCAGCTCTCTAGCCTTAGAAACTCAAAAAAAAAGAAGAAGTTCTCTTTCCAAAGTTCCTCCTGTTCTTTCTTTCTCTTTTTTTCTACAATGAGAAATCAAAGGTGTCATTACTGGCAAAATCACTTTGAATAAAGTCTGGATAAACTGCTGGCTTGTTTACACCTAACTGCCTGTGTGTTACTGCAATTACTTTAATGAGGTCCATGCGATCAGCACTGATTGCCTTTGCTGCTGAAGTAAATCTCAAACTCTCTCCTCCTGTAAACGCTGTTGCTATTAATCTTGATCCTAATTTGTTCCTCTGATTTTCTTTTAGCTACATTAGGATCTCCAACAGCATCTCCTAGAAAAAATATTGCCTTTCAGTTGAAGTTACTTTTAATTGGTTTTATAGATTGAAGTTTTCTGTAATTAATCTCTTCAGCATTCTCATTGCATATAGCTGTAGATGAGTTGCATTGTGACTGATGGTTGCTGTGTCTGATGCTCTCTCTCTCTCTGTCTCTCTCTCTGTCTCTCGGGTCAGTGTATCCTCTCTTGTGCTGTGTGTCTGTTTGTACTTCACAATAATTATTTTTATCTGCACTGAGCTGTCATTTCTGTGTCAAACCACCTGTCTCCCCTGTGGATTGAAGGTAATTTCTTCAAAAGATCTATTCTTTAAATTTCATTTCATATCTGACAAATCCTTGTCTATGCTGTGGTGTAACTGCAACAAGCTGTTTATACGTGCCAGTATTTTATTTTATTTTTTACTCTAGAGCATCTGCATGATGCTGTTTTTAAAAGTGACCCCATGGTCAGACGTAAAAAAAACAAGGTCCTCCTAACAAGAGACCTTCAGAAACTATTTGGCCTGTGATTTCTGCCAACAAAGCAGGGTCACGAGATAATAAATAATACATAGGAATAATGTGGTTCTTTTAAAACAGTGTCCTCAAAATATGTAAAATTACACATCCTGTCATAATTTGCTGTCCGTAAATATGAAAATGTTATCAGTGATCTGTTTACATTTTATGTATGATTTTCAAAAGAAAAATATGTGGTAGTATTTGTTAATACTTTATTGAGAGTGTATACCATAGGTTGACATGACATCATCATAACCATGAATGTTGATCACTGACATCTTGACACCTTGCGTCAAGTATAGACTGACCATCACCCACCGAGAAGTAACAACTACACGTTACTTAATGTAACACGTTACCCTTCAGGGCAGGACAGCTGTCATAATGACTGTCTTCAAAGGGCCAGATGTAACTTATAAATGTAACTAAATGCAACTCAATGTAATGTAAAATAAATGTAACTACTCCTAAATGTTAAATAACTCTGAATTTATTACTTATTCAATTTACAAACATTACAGTTGCACAGAAAAATATGTTTGCTTGTTTCTCTGTTAGAACATAAAACCTTTGTCAGGTTATGAAACTATCAATGAAGGATCAAACAATCCAAATGAATACAGAAAAATAACACAATAAACACAAGTTAGGACATTAACTTTGTTCAAAACATTTTTGCCAAAGTTAAAATGGGATTAATTACTGAATTGTGGGATATGTAGTTTTTGGTCAAAGCACACCTTTGACCTATATATTGACCTATGTGGCTCTCGTGGGCCACATGAAATGATGTGGCGGGCCACATTAGGCCCCCGGGCCTTGAGTTTGACACATGTGCTCTAGATACTCCAGTTTCCTCTTCCTGTTCCCTCATTGTTTGACTTGAACCAATTAGACACATATTTTATTTAGTATGTGGAACTACATTTTTTCCACTAGAAGGGCAACCCAGAATGCATAGCGTGTTTTGTCCAGTACAAAGCTCTTCAGGACGAAGCCTTTTGTCCAGTCAAAGCCACACTAAAGGTTGCTTTAACACAATTTCTGTAATGGCACCCAAGGGTAATCTTAGACATGTTTCCTCAACTAGAGAATCATTCAATTAGGAGGGACTCCATTGGTTCTTTTCATTATAGTGACCTGTTATGTCATGGTGAACTTACTGTAACTGCTTTATGTCTCTCATGTTCTGTACAAATGTGGGGATTTGTTTGAATCTATTCTTTAAAACCTTTTTTTTGGTCATGCTGTTCCCTCCTGACGTCCACTTTGTGCTGTACACTGTGTTCTTGTGAGACAACTCATGGGTGCACATTCGCCTACTTGTACAATGAGAAATGTGATGTTATAACCTTGCTTCCACTCCACTGTGAGAACATTACATTAATAGAAAGTAATCACAGAGACTTTAAGTATCCTTTTCAATTTTTTGACAATTGCCATAGTCCATACATTCCACATTCCTTTGCTTCTTTATTCCTTTCCCTTCTTTAACGTTAATAAGGATACAATGTTATGCAGAGGTGTATTTGTAACAATTTTGAAGAAAAATATTAGAGAGTGTGTGTGTGTGTGTGTGTGTGTGTGTGTGGAACGATTGAGGTTCGCAATCGTTCCCTTCTTGCTGGAGGGGCGTAATAGAAAATAATAGAGAAGCACTTGATTTGAGACAGTGTTGAGGACAGCCGTGATGGACAGATTAGAGACAATGCCACTGAAAAGAACACAGGAAGCTGTTGTTGTTGAGGTTCTCTCTAGGAGTGACCTCATTGGATAAGATCAGAATTCATCAATGAGGTCAAGTCGACCTTCTACCAACTTCCACTTGTGGTTCAATGTTACGGAACCCTCTCATGATGTCTGCATGGCGCCCCATGGGGATTCGAACCGTTTGCGACAATTGTGCCAAAAACTGTTTCATTACTCTGTGCCCCATTCATTGAGAATGTGGACGCCCTCTTTGGCAGGATGGTTGTACTGCAACCACACGTTTCACGTATTTATTTTCTGAATAAAACCAAATATAATCTAATTCAATGTGTTAATCCTTGCTTGTTATATTGTAGCCATATGTTATAGGAAATTGTTTAATGATTGTTGGTCCTTGAAGGGTTTAATAAAGCAATAAGAGATATAGAGAACATGTTCATGCATGTACAGGTACATGTAATATAAATATATACATATGTGTTCGTGTGCGTGAGTTACACAGGATGATTAGTGTCACTGGAAAAAAACGAGGTCTATGTTGTGAGATGAAAGTCTGTATTCTGAGACGTCATCACAGCAGTTCCATCGGCTTCATCCTCACGTCTGGATCGGTAACGCCTCATCATGGATGACGTGTTGTTACTGTACGTCAGGTGGAGGGAACAAAGCAGACACTTCACCTGTAAATTAAAAATGACGTGTGTGTGGTTTATTATTTTCTACTGTGTGACCAACACAGCCTGAAAACAAGTTTCTTAGAAATTAAAATCTAATTTGTTCGGCGGCACCAGTTCTAAATGTTCCCAGACTTGAGATCTCTTTCTGGTTGGATCCATTGTAAAGTAATTACAACTCAAACTGTCAGCAATCAGAACGCTAATGTGATCAATCCAAGGGATATTGACATGATTGGCAGCACACAGCGTTGTTCCATCCATTTCAACACATCTGGGACCGGCCGGTGTTTCGGATCACCCATTGATCCGGAACACTAAACTGTCTCACCTGGTGAATGGGGCACCAGCGTGTCACCTGGTGAATGGGGCACCAGTGTGTTACCTGGTGAATGGGGCACCAGCGTGTCACCTGGTGAATGGGGCACCAGTGTGTTACCTGGTGAATGGGGCACCAGTGTGTTACCTGGTGAATGGGGCACCAGTGTGTTACCTGGTGAATGGGGCACCAGCGTGTCACCTGGTGAATGGGGCACCAGTGTGTTACCTGGTGAATGGGGCACCAGTGTGTCACCTGGTGAATGGGGCACCAGTGTGTCACCTGGTGAATGGGGCACCAGCGTGTCACCTGGTGAATGGGGCACCAGCGTGTTACCTGGTGAATGGGGCACGAGTGTGTCACCTGGTGAATGGGGCACCAGTGTGTCACCTGGTGAATGGGGCACCAGCGTCTCACCTGGTGAATGGGGCACCAGTGTGTCACCTGGTGAATGGGGCACCAGCGTGTCACCTGGTGAATGGGGCACCAGCGTGTCACCTGGTGAATGGGGCACCAGCGTGTCACCTGGTGAATGGGGCACCAGCGTGTTACCTGGTGAATGGGGCACCAGCGTGTCACCTGGTGAATGGGGCACCAGCGTGTCACCTGGTGAATGGGGCACCAGCGTGTCACCTGGTGAATGGGGCACCAGCGTGTCACCTGGTGAATGGGGCACCAGCGTGGCACCTGGTGAATGGGGCACCAGCGTGTCACCTGGTGAATGGGGCACCAGCGTGTCACCTGGTGAATGGGGCACCAGCGTGTCACCTGGTGAATGGGGCACCAGCGTGTCACCTGGTGAATGGGGCACCAGCGTGTCACCTGGTGAATGGGGCACCAGCGTGTCACCTGGTGAATGGGGCACCAGCGTGTCACCTGGTGAATGGGGCACCAGCGTGTCACCTGGTGAATGGGGCACCAGCGTGTCACCTGGTGAATGGGGCACCAGCGTGTCACCTGGTGAATGGGGCACCAGCGTGTCACCTGGTGAATGGGGCACCAGCGTGTCACCTGGTGAATGGGGCACCAGCGTGTCACCTGGTGAATGGGGCACCAGCGTGTCACCTGGTGAATGGGGCACCAGCGTGTCACCTGGTGAATGGGGCACCAGCGTGTCACCTGGTGAATGGGGCACCAGCGTGTCACCTGGTGAATGGGGCACCAGCGTGTCACCTGGTGAATGGGGCACCAGCGTGTCACCTGGTGAATGGGGCACCAGCGTGTCACCTGGTGAATGGGGCACCAGTGTGTCACCTGGCAGCCTGACAGCTGTTCACATGTGAACATGGTAATCAGGCGTCAGTTCCAACTGCATGACAAAGACAAATAAACACACACACACACAAACACACATATCCAGTGGCCAACAAATGAAGGCGGAAGAGGAATGAGGACAAAGTAAGAGAGCAGCAAGAGAGATGAAAGAGATGACAGGGGAACAATGAATGCAGGGATAATGGATGGAAGAAAAGCTAAATAAGTAGGACAGGGAGCGAATCCGGGGGGGCGGGGTGATTTGAATCTCAGATACATGTCACAGTGATGAAGCAGGAGGAAGATACATAAACTCTTTAGTTCTCTGACATACAGAGGGAACATCGTGAACTTGGATGGACCTGTGGGGAAATTAGGGTATGATTGTAAAGTGGTTGAACTATTAAGGAACAAGTGGATCATTATGATCCATCACTACCTCGATAAGGTGATAAAGTGAGCTGTGGCAGGTGGGGGAACCCAAAATTGTGATGTTGTGGAGCTAGATGCTAGTTGTAGACTGGATACTGGGAGTAATTGAACAAATTACTATTTCATCCGGTATTCTGTAGTCCTAAATTTGAATTTGTATCTGTTATGTGTTCATAAGACGACAGCAACGTCTCAGCAGATTAAAATTTGTCCAAACTCATTCCATAATTTGCTCTTGTGTTTCTGGACCACTGGTTTTTTGTTGTATGTGTATGTCTATTTTTTATAGTGCTCATTTTTACTGGTACATTTTATTTAACTGCTTCATCTGTGCAGCAGTTTGTCAGAACTGCTCGTCACATGGTGTGGGGACAATGACCTCACCCTCAACACAGACAAAACAAAAGAGAAGATAGTGTACTCCACTTCTTGTCCTCTGATCATCTGGGGACAGGAAGTGGAGAGAGTGAGCACCTTTAAAAATCCTGCACATTGTGTTAATTTTACTGCCAATTTGTAAATATATGTATGTACGTATATATAACAAACCACCACAAAATACAATATGTTCTTTTATATACATGGTGTTTATTTAACAATTTAAGGTGGCAGTACATGCGGATGGCAAAGCAAGTTTTTCATTGTACAGGGAAACCCTGATTCTTTACTGTGCACATGACAATAAATGCTTTGAATCCTTTGAATCATTGATTCCTTGAATCCTAACTCAAATTCACACATGCATACAGGTACAGACAATAATTGACACCCATCACTCAACATCCTACAGCACTTGCTGGCGGAGGTAGAAGTAAAGATACTAAAAGCATTAATATCACAATTAAAACAAGAAAATACATCCATGACATTATGGCAGAGTTTCTGGTGATTTCCCTATTCATAGCGCTGCTCTGTGTCATTGGTTTGCATTACTTCTTGCAGAATGAGTGTCTGAATGGCACTCAGTGGAATGAATGGAAGATGATGTAATGCAAGAAAAGAATTACTGGCTTGATGTTATTATCTGTGAATGTATCAATCAAAATAATTTATTTACTTATAGAAGCTACATAGCAACTTTTTCTGCCCACTTGAACCCTTGTCTGAGAGACACCAGGACTCCCCTCCTTTGTACCACTGAACATTGCTCTCAGACTTCACCCCAGGTCAGACTGTTCAGTATTTTTAGAAAAATATTCTCTCATTCACTGGTCAATCTTCTTCTTTTCCTTTCGGCTTTTCCCTTCAGGGGTCGCCACAGCGAATCAGTTCCCTCCATCTAACCCTGTCTTCTGCATCCTTCACCAACTCTTCAAAGTACTCTTTCCATCTTCCCATCACACTGCTGGCACCTGTCAATAGACTTCCATCCCTATCCTTAATCACCCTAACCTGCTGCACGTCCTTCCCATCTCTGTCTCTCTGTCTTGCCAGCCTGTATAGATCAGTCTCTCCCTCCTTACTGTCCAACCTAGCATACAAGTCATCATAAGCCCCTTGTTTGGCCTTTGCTACATCTACCTTCACCTTATGCTGCATCTCCTTGTACTCCTGTCTACTCTCCTCAGTCCTCTCAGCGTCCCACTTCTTCTTAGCTAACCTCTTTCTTTGTATACACTCCTGTACCTCCTCATTCCACCACCAAGTCTCCTTATCTACTTTCCTTCCAGATGACACACCAAATACTCTCCTACCTGTCTCCCTGATCACATTAGCTGTAGTTGTCCAGTCATCTGGAAGCACCTCCTGACCACCCAGAGCCTGTCTTAACTCCTTCCTAAAGGTCATGCAATACCCTTCCTTTTTTAGCTTCCACCATTTCGTCCTCTGCTCTGCCTTTGTCCTCTTCATCTTCCTCACCACCAGAGTCATCCTACACACCACAATTGAAAAATTTATGAACTCACACAGTAAAAATCAAACTTCTCAACTACGTCAGAATTGACTCCCCCTTCCATGTCTCTTTGAAAAACATAGCCATACACACTCGGTGGCAGCACAGTACTTGAATCCTGACTAAAGACAGGTCAGTTTCACCAAGCAGGTTAAGTAAAAACCCTGGGTATGTAAACCCTGACGTAGTGGAAACCAAAGGGTTTCCGGTTTCACAAAGGGAGGTAACTGAACCTCTGCGTTTGTTACCACAGTAACAAACTCTCTGGAGCCGAACTGGTCGGGAGCAGGTTTTATTCCAGAAGCCCAGGGTTTCTTCTGACTCCGTACTCTTTCAAAACCCCTCACACCATTTAATTTCCTGTTTCTGTCGGATGGAGAGTTTTACCCGAAGTTTGGTTTGATCATTGAAAAGAAACTCAGTCTGTATGTTAGAGGTATTTTACAGGCAAACATGGCATGTACGTTTGACGAGGATCCCATTGATGGAGGTGCAGCATTAATTCACAGAGAATCAATATTTTTGGACCGCATTTAGATGTTCTGTCATATCTAGACAGTTATCTTTATAATCGGTACCGGTTCACGTCCCGAACCATCACACACATCCACGACCTATTTCGCCCTCACATCTGCAGCATAACGAATCAGTCATGCTCTCACATCCCAGCAGGTATTGTTTGTAGGGGTGCGTTTAGTTTTTTTCTTAGCAAATGGTAGTTTTCTATACAGTGTGGGAGATGCTCAGTGTGCCTCGCATTGAAACGGTTTTTACCCTAGTTTGTCAATTTCCCAAGAAATAAACCCGTCTGAATCATCAGGGAGGAGTTCCACAAGACTGCAGGTGAATGATGTATTGTCTTGGCTGGTCTTGTGAAGAAGGACGCTAGACTATAGATAACCTGTAAGAAAACTTTGTGACTGCATGTTATTTCATATTGTTTTAATTTTTGGTAGGGTTGTTGCCCGATGATTAAAATGGTTAAGCTGAGGTAGATGATCCCTCCCATTCGTCCTACAAATCCAATCCTGCACACACACACACACACACACACACACACACACACACACACACACACACACGCCACACACACACACACACAGACACACACACACACACACACACACTTCATATGAAGTTTCTGCTCCGAGGTGTCCATTCATTTGTTTCTTTGTGTCTTCTTGGTTATGGATCAACAACAGCCTGCAGTGTCTGGAGTCTTAAAGATTACTCTCTCTTTCCCTCTCTCTTTTTATCCAAAATAAATGTCTTCCTGCTCTTTACCCTAGCAAAGCTACAAGGCACTGTGAAATGCTTCGGCTAATGTCATTAGCTACATTTTGTTTTGATGTTTAGTGTAGCTGTAAATACTTTTAAGTACAAAGAATGTGACCAGAGACGAACATGAAAGTCATTTTAAAAATCTGTGTAATGTACTTGTTCCTGTCTCCCTTAAACAGACACATTTGTGTGTGAACTGGCCTGCCAGCCTGCTGTCGTTTCTGTACTTTGTCTTAACGTTTGTTCCATGATGAAATAGAGTCAATTTCTTTCTTTCCAGCTGAAGAGCAGTTTGTTTTGTGCAAAATGTAGTGCAGAGCGCCATCGTTCCTCGCAAGTTAATGCGTTCCAGGAACCACACGCGATTAACGAATTCCGCGATAGAGCGATGAATTATTTATCTTATTATTTACGATAATTTAAACGTTTATGAACGTGCCCACACACACACACACACACACACACTTAGGCCTTCAGTGGTGATGTTCTACTTAGTCAGACATAAATACATAATACTGTAAGCGGCTCCCACCAACGGAGCGTTCGAGGAGTGAGGCATTTATAACTTCTCACAAAAGGTGACAAAAATCATCACTTCTGAAGAGGCGTCAGCCCCACTCCTTTCATTGTCACTCGCGCAGAAAAACCCTGCGGCTACACCTTTTATAGACGTTACACAACTATGTCACAGGACGAAACCAACTGTGGTATTTACTCACTTAAATGGCCATAATTTATGACAACACAGCTGGAGAAACCAAATACAGAAATACACCAACACACTACTAGATGTTGTATCACCTCTATTGTGTATAAAACGGTCTACTTTCCAACAGTCAGCAACAAGTATCTTTTAACTATGAAAAACTAAATAAATAAAAGGGTTAGGGTTAGGGTGAGGGTTATATTAGGGTTAGGATTAGGGTTAGTTAAATGCATTAAAATATAATTAACTTTTATCATCAATGTTATCATGATTTCTGGTTAGGTTAGGCCAGCAGAGATGGCTTTGCTGGCCCTGACAACCCACCACTGACTTTACCACGTCAGTAAAATTGCCCTTGGTATCGGAGTTTACCAGAGCAGAGACGGGCGGAGACTCACATGAAAATCAGAAGGAGGCCTGGAAGGATAAATGCTTGAGACTTAATGAAGGGGAACATGTAAGGCTCACCCGCCGCTCCAGCTGGCGAGCCTAGGCTTTTAGGTGCTGGGGACAGGATGTGATAAAATGGCCCTACAGACACTTCCGGGAGACTTGCTCCCGCATCGCTCCTTCCAGAGTGACTGCCTCATCGCACACCACTAACTCATCCTGTAACTGTTCATTTAACCCCTGAAAAGAAAACTCCCCACAAAGCAGAGTCATTCCACCCTGAACCTGCCACTAACACCCTGAACTCAAAGGAATACGCAGCAACACTGCGTACGCCCTTTTTTAATGAAAGCAGCTGACGCCTCTCAAGTCTGATTAGAGAGGTCAAACAACTTTTTAAATTTGTTGACAAAGTGTGAAAGATTTAAAATATCTGGTGGACCCCTCCCATAAGGCCATAGACCAGTATAAAACCCTTCCCTGGAGTAAACCCACAGTATACAGGATACTGACCTCTTCATGGGTATAAGTAACCGGTTGTTGTTTTAAAATCACAGAATATTGTAACAAAAACAGCTTATATTTATGGGGGTACCCAGAAAAAAATTGTCAATGTTTGTGTATGTGCTTATGTACACATTTATTCATTAGAGTCAATATGAACCTATAGCCTTCAATCTAAGTCATGTCAAACATGTCAATGGAGTATTTCTTCCGTCTCACCACACAGAGCTCCAGCAACATTCAACTTTTTCTTTTTCCTCATATCCTATAGACAGTAGAGCAAAAAACTTTATCGTTATTGGCAATAAAATAAATAGTCATGAGCACAACACCCGGTCAGAAGATGCTGAGTAGTCAGCTACTCAGGCTTATCCTGATCAACCATGTACTAACCAGCACCAGGGTCTGCTTCACGGCTACAAAGGCCTTGTTCTGTTTTTACTTGTTGTTAACCTAATAAGATCTCAAATCCCTTCTCTGCCCAGACAAGATGCACTGAACTGGAAGAACATATAGCACAATACATCGTATAAAAGACTGAGATGACGAGAGGGATGAGTGCGGCTGGGAGAAAAAGGGAAAGGAACTGGCTGAGAGAGGAAAGGAGTGTAAGGACCCAGGGTGTGTTGAAGCATTTCTGGGACACTGTGTCCAGACAACTAAGTGAGTCTGAGGTCCCAGCATAAATGACATGATATAAAGCACTATGACACAATAGAGATAAATTGAAGGCCAAAGAAGTGAACTATAAAGAAACGGCTGTAGAGAGGAGTGCCTTTGTGGTTTTTGATAATATTGTCTTGCATTTTCTGAGTAATGTAGCCACAAGAGGACACAAGCCAGTGTCTTATTGTGCCGGTCCCAAGCCCGGATAAATACAGAGGGTTGCGTCAGGAAGGGCATCCGGCGTAAAACTTTTGCCAAACCAAACATGCGAATCAAACCTATGACTTCCATACCGGATCGGTCGAGGCCCGGGTTAACAACGACCGCCATCGGTGCTGTTGACCTACAGGGCGCCGGTGAAAATTGGATTACTGTTGGTCGAAGAAGGAGAGGAGGAAAGTGTGTTCGTAGGAAGAGAGAGAAGAGGAACGCCAAGAGTATAGGACTGAGAGTAGGGACGTTGAATGTTGGAACTATGACAGGAAAAAGTAGAGAGTTGGTTGACATGATGCAGAGAAGGAAGGTAGACATACTGTGACATACACATGTTACAGGTTTTGGAGATAAAGTCAGAGAGACCAGACTGAAATGGTTTGGACATGTCCAGAGGAGAGATAGTGAATATATTGGTAGAAGGATGCTGAGTTTTGAACTGCCAGGCAGGAGGCCTTGAGGAAGACCAAAGAGGAGCTTTATGGATGTAGTGAAAGAGGACATGAAGGTAGTTGGTGTAAGAGAAGAGGATGCAGAAGACAGGGTTAGATGGAGGCAACTGATTCACTGTGGTGACCCCTGAAGGGAAAAGCCCAAAGGAGAAGAAGAAGACATGAAGAGGTAATAGTATGGGACATTAGTTCAATAATAAGATTCAACCCAAGGGGATGAATAAAGTGTACGTTTTCTTCTTCTTCTTCTTCTTCCTCTTCTTCTGTGTCAGCCTGATTATCTTGTAATTTGTTTTTTGTGAATAAACGTGCTTTTAAAAATCTAAATCAATCTTGTTCATTTTCTTCTAATATTCGAAAAATCAGGGAAAAGAAAGACAATAATACTGAATCCAAAACAAGCCACAGATATTAAATTGTAAGGCACACAGAATATAGGAGATCATTTTGACAATGATAAGAATATGACCAGAAATTTAAACAGAACTTTCCATAACACTGATAAACATCAAAGTTTTCTCTGTGTAGGATAGAATCAGAAATAGGAATATGTTGTCAAGAGGTGCATAAAGTACTACATCCTTGTCACTTGACAGTGAACAAGGTTCCTGAACTGGACCGTGAAGGGTGAAGTAATAAATAATTCCAGCAGATGGCAGTACGTCAACTCCATGTATGGTAGGTGTCAAAACATCAGAAGAAGAAGAAGAGGGGCGGAAGCTAGCTAACAATCAACTCTTGTTCCGGTTAGACAGCTACTTGTTTAGAAATTGACTGCAATTTAATTTCATAATAATATATTTTCCCATCGATACAGAAGTCAGAAATCAAAAAGATGCCTTTGCCTGTTCAAGTATTTAACTTCCAGGTAAGTCCGAGTCTTTGCAGCTTTGGAATTTACGGTCAATAAACTAAATGTTGTAAACGGAAGGCTAGCAAGTGACGAAAGGCCTCCGTAGGCTAACAACATTAACCGTGACTGTACCCGGGCCATCACAACAGGACACCGGACGAAACAAAGACGCTAAATATTAGCTCTTAGTCACATACATGACCACATCTTCAGTCAATTTGATTCCATAAATAAGTCACAACACATTGAAGCCGTATTTACGTTCGCCGTTGTAGTCTTAAGCTAACGTAGCATTGTTGACGAACTTCCTGTTAGCAGTTATCCCGTTAGTTCCGAGTACTAGCTAACAGTACCAAACGTTTAGCATTTTTATGCTAGCAGCTATTTTGAATGACGTACAGCATTACTTTAGAGGGGGAGCTGTTTGTCTGTTTGTTATCCCCTGGTTAATGTCACTAAAGCGTGGGACGGACAGACCTATATCTTGTTCAGAAAGAAATATCGGTCAATATCAGTTTTCAGTCCACTTCGATAATTTTAACATTTAGGGAAATCTGTGCCGGCTGTATTTGTACCAGGATGGAAACAAGTAAACTTCTACTACTTATGGCATCGCTAATATCAACAGTCCCCCCCAAGAGGTTATCATCAACAGTTCTCCTAACTCAATGCACAAAAATATCGAATAGCCTCGTCCATTAACTTACTGGATTCCCACATTGCGGTTATTTTAATTATTTGAGGCTCTAGACCACCAGCAATGCATATGATTATCAGTCATGGTCATTGGTCACTGTTTCTACTGTTGAAATTAACTAACATACAGTTTTGTTTTATCTTGTGATTATCAACGCAAACAAGGCATTGGCAGTGCTTTATCATTTCAGTTAGGGCTGGACATCAGTTGAAACATCTGGAGTTTCCCCCACTTTGGGATAAATAAAAATAAAATAAATGAAATTGTTATTCTCATTACTGTGCCTCGTTCTGTGCCACACGTTGCACATTCTCAGGAGAGTTTCTGGTCCTGGAAAGATTTATTGATGTTTAAAAGGCAACAAAAATCAGACGTTCAACCCTTACAGTATTTTCATTGCTTGATATAGTTTAGTAATCATCTTCACACTCCAGTTGTTAATAGTGTACAATGTTAAAAATGTAACAATGTCATTCAGCTTATTTCAGCTCATGCTTCACAGTTCTGCTAAACTCTCACCTGTTCTTTTCAGGGGTCTGTGGAGCCCATGCAGATTGATGCAGATCCTCAGGAGGACCAGCAGAATGCTCCAGAAACCAACTACATAGTGGAGAATCCAACACTGGTATGACCCTAACCGACCTTGTTATACACACTGTCTGTTAGCTTGTCACATGATTAAAGCTGACCACTGAGTTCTGTATTTTACAGAGCCCACAGCATAAAACAGTACTACCCAGTATCAGGTCATGTTAGATGTTAAAACAATCAGAGCCAAATTTCAGGCGCAAAGCCCACTTCATGTTGAGGCAATAATTTGGGATGTTGTGTAGAAAGATGCTACCCTTCTTGAAAAGTGCAGAAACTAATTGAACCAGCTGAACAACAAAGCTTAAAATAAGATATTAATAAATTCATCAAGAATATTTGTACCTCATTAGCTTATTGAATATTGGATGTTTATTAGAAATGGGTAGGGGCGGCATGGTGGCGCAGTGAGTAGATCTGTCACCTCATAGCAAGAAGGTTCTGGGTACCATACCTTTCTGTGAAGAGTTTGCATGTTCTCCCCGTGTCTGTGTGGGTTCTCTCTGGATTCTCTGGTTTCCTCTCACCTACAAAAACATGCAGCGTAGATGGACTGGTTGGTTTCTAATTGCCCATAGGTGTGTGTGTGTGTGTGTGTGTGTGTGTGTCTGTGTGTGTGTGTGTGTGTGTGTGTGTGTGTGTGTGTGTGCGCGCTGAGTGGTTGTTTGTCTTTTTGTTGCTCCGTGATGCGCTGGCAGCGCGTCTGGGGCCTCTCCCCACCACTTGCCCACAAGTCCACTGGGATAGGCTCTGATAAGCCCTGTGACCTGCAAAAGCTAAAGAGGCTGTTGAGAAGATGAATGAATGAATATAAATTGGTTTTTAAAATGTCTGAAATTAAAGTAGTTATACTAACATTTGCTGACGCTCATCTTCAACACACAACAAGCCTCAGACTACATCTGACATTTCCTCTCATTGAATTTGAGGTTTAAAAACACTAACATTTTTTTTTTTTTGCTTATTCAATGGTAAATGTAATTTAGGAACATCAGAGGAAGTTGTGAAAAGCTTTGTTCAAACTGAGGGGCCCTGGTGAACGTACTTGAAATGTTTTTGGATGTCTTTATATAACTAACTAGATGAGAAAACATCTACAGTTCAGGCGTACTGTATGTCAACTCTGACTTTTTTGCTTTTGGGTGTAAGTTACAAATTAAGGTGTTTTTGATTGTTGGTGGGGTTTTTTTTTACAGGTGAATATGGGGAATTTTTCTAGCGTTGTAGCTGTAGTTTTCATGAGATGCTAAAAACACATTGTGAGCAGAGATGAAGTAAAGATTTGCGGTGAAGTTGTCATTTTAGCCGTGAACTAAAGATTTTACGTTTTTTCAGTCACTCAAAAAAATGATGAAGATGAACTGTGTTCTGTCAGAGCTCTGTAGGTATTAACCAAAATATGGTGATTTACACTGGAAACTGCCATGTGGTTCTGTGCTTTCATAAACCTGTTACAGGTTGAACCTGGGGGGGGGATAGTTGGCAATAACTCAGCTTCCCTCTATGATGCTCTTTTTGTTCTACTGTGATGTTCTGCAACGGTTTTATGTCATTATGACTCTTTGTTCTCAACTTGGTTTAGGGAAAAGCTGGAATTTTGTGCTAACCAGAAGCTACAGATAGAGCTGCAACAGTTAGGTTTTATGGTGTACCATGATCTAAAATTTGATCGTCATTATATTATGAACAGATGCTAATCACTACAAAAGATGAGGTGAGAATCTGTATTACTCCTCTTCTGTCTCAGTAGCAGAGAGAGACAGGTCAGAGGTCACTGGTCTCCATTAAGATCTGATAAACTTGAGAATTGGTACCTAGTTTGTCATCATTCATAGTAAAATTGAAATGATGCAGTCATGATAAAACAAACAACACAGAGTCCAGTCAAGCCTTTCAGCTCCCGTAAAAGATTTCTTCACTTAATGTTAGATTTTCACGTAGGCATGTAGGTAAGATATAAAGCTTCAATGTGTTAAAGAACCCAGCATGGTAAACTCACAATGTAGTTTAGAAGAACGTATGCACAACATCCTCCATGTTGGTTTCAACAGCAAAGCGGATTCTCACACTATCAAAATAACAGATTGAAGTTTTCACCTGGACACAGAACAGGGGGAAATCTGATCCTTCAATGATTCAATTTTACATTATCATTTATATGAGCAGCAGTAGAAATGGAGAGAGAAGCAACGCCATAATGCGTCTGTAGGGAGTTAGCTTTGAAAAATATGTTACATGAAAATAGTTATTACATCGCGCTTCAAAGCGGTGATCAATTTTAATTGTCAGTGTTCGTGTGTCCGTCCGTTAGTCCAGCAAATATCTTTGTAACCATTGCAGATAGAAAAATTAAACAAAAACTCATTACTCGGGCGGCAAAGGGGAAGAAAATGAGATGATGACCTTGAGAAAATTAGGTCAAAGTCAAATTTAAATTTTTTTATAGTCAGGAACCGGATATGATAGAAAGACGAGGGAGAAGGCCCGTGTGAGTAAGACCGTAGATCAAAGCTAGTGCTTTGATCAATGACAGTAGTTCAGAGTACAGTAGTACCTCTAGTTACGAAATTAATTGGTTCTGGAAGAAATTTTGTGTGTAGAAATTTTCTTAAGTAGAGACGCATTTTCCATGCAAATGCCCTAATCCGTTCCAAGCCCCCCAAAATTCCGACATAAATGTTTTATAAAGCAAAAAAATGCATCAAAACATGTAACAAATACATGTTACAATTAGATTATTACACAATAAATGAGGGTTGTGCATAATGTAAAAAACAAAGAGTAAAGAATAAAATGATGGTCCTTTACCTTTTAACTTCTGACCTCATTGTTTTTTACCCTCTTTGGTTCATGCGCTCCTGCCTCACCATGAACAACAGAGTGAATTCCAGTCCTCCTTCTGAACTTCTCCAACCACCCACGCCATGCCTTAAACTCCTTAAACTTCCTTTACTTTTAATAACGTGGTGATTGTAGATGCATTACGGCCATATTCTTTGGAGAGATCAACCAAACGCATCCCTTTTTCATGTTTTTCTATGATCTCTTGCTTTGTTTGTACGGACAAAAAACTCTTTTCTTTGTCTTTTCTTTTCCTCTTTTCTCCATCACTTTCTTGGGGTCCATAGTGAATACTCTAAAAGTTAATATATTTACGTTAAATTATCATAACACGTCACGGGTCGAGAGCCAAATGAGGAGGACGCTGCATAGACACCTATCTAGCTACACACAGAGGTCCCTCTTAGCCAATGGGATGCCAGGAAGATGCTAGGTAATAGCCAATGGCAGAGCAGCTATAAGAATGTTGCATTCAGGAACCTTTGGGAGCTGCGAGTATCAGCCCATACTGTATTTTTGCCTTTTGTAACTCGAAATTTCTTTTGTAACTAGAGGCACTATTTTCCTGCTGAGCGGTTTCGTAAGTAGAAACATTCGTAAGTAGAGGTACCACTGTACTAGCTTTGATCTTTGGCCTATGCAAGTAGGTCAGGGTAAAATTTTGAATTGGGATGTGGGATGTTGTAGTCTGACTGCATTGGTTCTAGTTTAGTCTTACAACTACAGTTCTCTTCATCTGACAGTCTCTGAATCTAGAATCGGGTCATTTATCATCATCAGGACTACTCCAATGCTTGAACGAAACCATACATGAAACAAAGTATTGTAAGGTCATGACGAGGACCTGACAACAGAAACAACTGTGACAACACAGTAATCCAACCGATTCACACGATAACAGTCACTGTTTGACCCTGTGTGCAGGACCTGGAGCAGTATGCAACCAGCTACAGTGGGCTCATGCGTATCGAGAGGCTTCAGTTCATTGCTGAGCATTGCCCTCAGCTCAGAGTGGAAGCCCTGAAGATGGCCCTCAACTTCGTTCAGAAGACCTTCAATGTTGATACCTACGAAGAAATTCACCGCAAGCTCACAGAGGCCACAAGGTATCCTGGTCAATGATTAAAAATCTCTCGAGTGGAAAAGAGAACTTTTTAGGTAGCCTGGCTTTCTATGCTTATCGGTTCCGTTTTGTTTTTTGAGGTAAAAGAAAGTCGACGTGTCTATTTATTGTTCCGGTGACATAAAGAATATAGAACAGGAGGTTATTTGATGACCAACAGAGCAGAACACACAGCCGACTCAGCTCAGAGAATGCATCAGGCTGCCAGTGTGAACGATCAAGTCATTCAGATTTTCTACCCATCAGGTTCCCTGATGTTTTCTCATTTTATCGATTTGTATGTTTTTGATTGAATTAAATTTTTTTGTGGATCTAAAGGGAGGTCCAGGGTGTACCAGACACAGTTCCTGAAGGCGGTGTAGTTCCTCCTCCTCTGGACTCAGCCTGGGCAGAGTCCACCAGGAAAAAAGCACTGCTCAAACTGGAGAAGCTGGATACTGATCTCAAAAACTACAAGGGCAACTCGATTAAAGAGAGCATCAGGTACGATTACCCAGAGTTCAGCTGTTTCAGGATCAGTGATTAGACAAAAACACGTGACATGGGGGGGGGGGGGGGGGGGGGGGCATGTGACACAGTGTTAAAGGTGTGAGGTGGGTGAGGATCTGGGTATTCTGCTTGAGGTCTTTGTTGTTGCTAATATTGTTTTGATTTTTTATATCAGTAACAGAACATTTGTGATGCACACTGTGGCAGTAGGTTGCATGTTTGTCGGTCAGGTCATGTGGATTGATTGTCATAGCAGGTTGAAATGTCTCAGGTATGAAAGTAATACATTGACTCATCTCTTACCAGCATGTGCTGATATGTGGTGTTTGTATCACCTCTTCACCTCTCCTGTCTGTCCTCCTTCAGGAGAGGCCATGATGACTTGGGGGACCATTACCTTGACTGCGGGGACCTCAGTAATGCCCTCAAGTGCTACTCTCGAGCCAGAGACTACTGCACGAGTGCCAAACATGTCATCAACATGTGTCTGAATGTCATCAAGGTACACCAGGATGGAGGTCAAATCAACTCTAATGGATTAATAAAGTTTCTTTCCTTCTTTTCTCTCTTCTTCTCTGCTGCTCCACTCATCTCATTTGAACATTTATAAGAATATTATATATCCAATCTATAATTTTTTTAAGGATTTCTTTTAAGCTTTTTGTCACATAACAGGAGAAGATAATTGAGTACTTTCAGGTTCGGTCAAAGATTGTGGAAAGCAACTTCCTGTTCTTCACCCATAGGTTAGCGTTTACCTCCAGAATTGGTCACATGTGTTGAGCTACGTCAACAAAGCAGAATCCACTCCAGAGATAGCAGAGGTGAGCGTCACTGTCACAAAAAATGTTTCACTGAAAGGGTTTACAGCATTTTGCAGAAGATTTAATGTGATAATATGTGAATAAAGAACACAGTATGAATAGGAAATGACAGGAGATGTGAAGGTGTGGTTCTTTTTGTGACAATCTCTGAACGATAATTTTGTAGGTTGGTATAGTTAGCTTTGACAGACTGTAAGCTAACTACAGCTCAATGTTCTGGAAAGCTTGACTCGAAGAAGGATGCCTTCAACTGACACGTGCGCCTTTGTTTCAGCAAAGAGGAGAGCGAGACAGCCAGAATCAAGGCGTCCTCACCAAATTAAAATGTGCTGCAGGTGAGATGTGTCCTTCATGGTGATGGCACCCAATGAAAGCTCTTCATTTTTCGAACTTTTGATTGTTTGTTTGTTGATGTTTCAGGTCTGGCGGAGTTAGCCTCACGTAAATACAAACCAGCTGCCAAGTGCTTCCTGCAGGCGTCTTTTGACCACTGTGACTGTCCAGAGGTGAGTGGTGATGTCCCAGCAGGACCATCAGGATGTCCTCAGCTCAATGACTCACACCTTCTGTCCAGATGCTGATTAGGTGCCGATACTCCAGGTGTATCTAAAAAAAAAAAAAGGAGTATGTTTGGTCAATTGTTTCAAAAAGTGAAACAAGTGTACAGTAATCCCTCACTTATTCATGCTTCAAGATGCACGGCTTCACAACATCGCAGATTTTTAACAGGTAGTCACGTGATACCGTGCACGCATGTTATTGGCTGACGGCATCCGTGTGTGCATGTGGAACGCAGCGCATTTCCATGTATTAAACACTATTCTTTAATACAAAAGTGTTTTAAACAGTCTGAGAGTGTGGGACAATGTGTGACAGATATAAGGTGGTTTAATATCGGTGTAGGGAGGGTTTATAAACCTTTATTTACCGTAAATAATAAAATAAATAGTTCTTCGTTATATTGCAGAATTTTCTTTTTCGTGGGTGGTCCTGGAATGCATTAACCGCAAGTAAGGAGGGATTACCGTATATTCTAAATTCAGTACAGGTAAACGAAACTAAATTAGAAATCAAAAATTGTAACAATCTCAAAATTAAATTTCATTATTTGATATTCAATACTAAATTATTTGAAACATTTTTTTTTATTTTCATTTTGATAATCATAGCCTACATGTTAAAAAAAAATCAGTTTAATCACTAAATTATAGGAAAAATACACTATTCCATGATACTCAAATTTTTTGAGATGCACTGTACCCTAAACATGTCAGTGTATTGACAATGTTGAGTTTCCTGTCTGTGAGAAAAAATTAAATTATCAAGTAGACCCATAAAATAGAAAAATAAATAAATTTTCAAATCAAAAACAACGAGAGATTTAAAACAGAGTCACTTTAATGACCATCAGCCCATCATCCTAACTACTACAGCAGCATCTTTGAGATTGGCAGTGGTATAAAATGAGCCTTGTATCCTTTCATTCTGATGCAGGAGTTGTTTGTAATTTCCTCTGAGAATTCATGTAAATTTTGTAGATTTTATACAGAACTGTGAAGTACAAAAAAGTCCTGCAGTCCTGCTCTGAACAGGTTTCAGTGCAGTTGTGCCTTCACTGCAATGTTATTCACCCATTCATTCTGTCAGTGGCGTTATAGAATATTCTCAAATGTTTACCGTTGTTGGGAGCACTTATTTTGACTTACTTGGAGCCCAAAAAAATCACAGAATTTATTTTTTACTGAACACATCCAAATTGAACTGAAAACATACTCTTGTTGCTTCAGTTTTCTGACAAGGACGTCAAGAGTATTGACAACCTGAAGGAATACCACCTTCGTCACAGCCATACACATCTGGTTTAAGTAATAGAGATAGTCCAACCACCAATACGTCTTAAAGTGGCTTTGGTTTGTGATGTCGCAACTGTCAAAACAGTTGAAACAACAATAAATATATGTTCCTTCCCATTTTATCAAAATCAAGAGAGTTTGTAAAATTATTTTTCCCCAAAAGTTAATTTAGTTATTCACCTCCAAATTATGAGAGTTTTTTGTCTGTGTGGTGTCACAGTAGCTCAGGTAACACCTTGTGTTGGAAATTAGGAAAGTACTCGTTATTACTCCAGAGCAATCCAGTTTAGTGTACAAGCCCTGTGTGTGATGAGCGATGTGTGTGTGTTCTCTGTAGCTCCTGTCACCCAGTAATGTCGCTGTGTATGGAGGTTTGTGTGCATTGGCCACGTTTGACCGTCAGGAGCTCCAGCGTAACGTCATCTCCAGCAGGTTGGTTCTTGTATTTCAGGATCTGACGTATCTTTGTGCTTGTTATGAACAAAAGTCTCTATTAATGATCTGTTTTCAGCTCCTTTAAGTTATTTCTAGAGTTGGAACCTCAGATCCGTGACATCATTTTCAAGTTCTATGAGTCCAAGTATGCGTCTTGTCTCAAGTTGTTGGATGAAATGAAGGTTAGAGCAGAATTCTTTGTCACAGATGTGGTAACAAAAACAAATGCTCATGATGTGGCAGCATATGAAGTGTGTGTTCTGAGTGTCCGTGGTGTTTCCTGCAGGATAACCTCCTTTTGGACATGTATCTGGCCCCACACGTCAAAACTCTGTACAGCCAGATCAGAAACAGAGCCCTCATTCAGGTGAGACGCCATCTTTTTGTGACAAGTGGGGGTGTGGATCCAGATTCTGACTGACTTAGTATGTTCAGTGTTGCTGATGCCAATGGAACTGTTTGGTACCGTGTGTGTACCGTGTGTGTAACGTGTGTGTGCTTTGTTCAGTATTTCAGCCCCTACGTGTCGGCAGACATGACTAAGATGGCTCAGGCCTTCAACACCACGGTGGCAGCTCTAGAAGACGAACTCACCCAACTCATACTGGAAGGGCTCATTAACGCGCGGATCGACTCCCACAGCAAGGTGACACACACACACACACACACACACACACACACCCCCCTCAGGACAACACATGAAATGGCAGCACTGGGATACGTTTTCCAAGCAGATTACCTGTCAGCAATTTCCCATGAGCCTCATCAGTACATGGAAATGACTCGGAGTGAAGACGAATGTTTTGTTTATTTGAATTACAGCACACCAAAGAAACAAGAGTTAGCAAGTGTAACTGTGATCAAGGAAAACGTTTTTAAGTTGTGTTGCGTTGCGGTGTCCTGTTTAGTTAGATTCTCTACTAAAAATGACTAGACTCAAATGAAGAGGTGCAACATGGGTAACACATGCAGGGATTCTTCTTCTTATACCTGTGCAGGATGACGGTGAGTCAGTCTGCACTACGCCACCGTTTACTATTTGTCCTCTTCCTCTTCTTGGGACGCCTTTCAAAACATTCCAGCTACTGTCGATCAGCAGCGTGGGTTTGGAACGGGACTTCTCAGACCTGAGAACAGGTGGAACAAATAATCTAACTTGATGCTCACTGATGTGTCGACAGATTCTTTACGCCAGGGATGTGGATCAGAGGAGCACCACGTTTGAGAAGTCACTCCACATGGGCAAAGAGTTCCAGAGACGCGCCAAAGCCATGATCCTCCGAGCCGCGGTGCTTCGCAACCAGATCCACGTCAAGGTAGAGAAAATGTTTCTTACTCCTTGACTCAGCTTCTGCTGAATGTCTTGCAGGTGAATCCTCGTACCTGTGTCTGCAGATGTCGTGTAGTCCTGAGCGGAGAAGCATGCAGTGTGAATGAAATTTAATTTGCTTGTGTAGAGTTGTAACAAGTATGATATGCTGAATAAAGCTATAATGAATTCATGGACCAGCTGATGCCAAAAGATATGACAAGATATGTATGTACCATGGAAAACACACAGGAAATACTTAGGTGTTTTATTTTAATGTAAGAAATTAATAGAAGATACAGGTCCTTCGCAAAAAATTAGCATATTGTGATAAAGTTCATTATTTTCTGTAATGTACTGATAAACATTAGACTTTCATATATTTTAGATTCATTACACACAACTGAAGTAGTTCAAGCCTTTTATTGTTTTAATATTGACGATTTCGGCAAAAAAATAGAGAAAAACCAAAAGTCCCTATCTCAAAAAAATAGCATGTTTCATCCGACCAATAAAAAAAAGTGTTTTTAATACAAAAAAAAGTCAACTTTCAAATAATTTTGTTCAGTTATGCACTCAATACTTGGTCGGGAATCCTTCTGCAGAAATGACTGCTTCAATGGGGCGTGGCGTGGAGGCATCAGCCTGTGGCACTGCTGAGGTGTTCTGGAGGCCCAGGATGCTTCCATAGCGGCCTTCAGCTCATCCACAGTGTTGGGTCTGGTGTCTCCAGCTTCCTCTTCACAGTAATACCATGGTCAGTAAACCCTTTACCAGTGGTTTTGGCACTGTGGGAAGGTGCCAGGTCGTGCTGAAAAATGAAATCTTCGTCTCCATAAAGCTTTTCAGCAGATGGAAGCATGAAGTGCTCCAAAATCTCCTGATAGCTGCATTGACCCTGCCCTCGATAAAACACACTGGACCAACACCAGCAGCTGACATGGCCCCCCCAGACCATCACTGACTGTGGGTACTTGACACTGGACTTCAGGCATTTTGGCATGTCCTTCTCCCCAGTCTTCCTCCAGACTCTGGCACTTTGATTTCTGAATGACATGCAGAATTAGCTTTCATCTGAAAAAAGTACTTTGGACCACTGAGCAACAGTCCAGTGCTGCTTCTCTGTAGGTCAGGAGCTTCTGCCGCTGTTTCTGGTTCAAAAGTGGCTTGACCTGGGGAACGCAGCACCTGCTGCCCATTTCCTGCACACGCCTGTCCACGGTGGCTCTGGATGTTTCTACTCCAGACTCAGTCCACTGCTTCCGCAGGTCCCCCAAGGTCTGGAAACGGCCCTTCTCCACAATCTATCTTAGGGTCCGGTCACCTCTTCTGGTTGTGCAGCGTTTTCTGCCACATTTTCTCCTTCCCACAGACTTCCCACTGAGGTGCCTTGATACAGAACTCTAGGAACAGACTATTCGCTCAGAAATTTCTTTCTGTGTCTTACCGTATTGCTTGAGGGTCAATGATGACCTTCTGGACAGCAGGCAGGTCGGCAGTCTTACCCATGATTGCGGTTTTGAGTAATGAACCAGGCTGGGAGTTTTTAAAAGCCTCAGGAATCTTTTGCAGGTGTTTAGAGTGAATTTGTTGATTCAGATGATCAGGTTCATAGCTCGTGTCAGGTACCTTTTCATGATATGCTACTTTTTTGAGATAGGAATTTTGGGTTTTCTTTATTTTTTTGCCGAAATCATCAATATTAAAACAATAAAAGGCTGGAACTCCTTCAGTTGTTTTTAATGAATCTAAAATATATGACAGTCTAATGTTTTACAGAAAATAATGAACTTTATCACAAAATGCTAATTTTTTCGAGAAGGACCGGTAATGAAGTATGTACGTACAAGCACAAAAGCTTTTCCACTTTTTTTTTAATTTACAAGGTGTCAGTTTTGTTTAAGTAGTGAAAATTCTCCACAACAGTTAAATCAAGGTACTTACCAAACAGTGAAGGTAATCCAGTAATCCCCACACGTCAGTGACCATGAGTAAAGTGAATCCAACAGAAGACCTTTGGAGGAGGCTGAAAGTCCGTGTTGTTCAGCAACAGCCCCGAAAGCTGAAGCAGATCTGGAGAAGATCTTTATGGATGAGTGGGCCAGACCCCCCCCCCCCCCCCCGCGCCCCCCCGATGCAGTCATCAGAAACATCTGATCTCTGTAATTACAAAGATTTCTGTAAGAAATATCAAGTTCTGTTTATCTAACACATGAAATACTCTTACATCATGCAATAAAATCCAAATTCCTTATCTAAACAAGAGTACAATGTGATTTTCTCAATCACAGTTGCAGTTTACCCGTAATAAAAATGACAAACCTCTACATGCTTTGTTAGTGGGAAAACCTGAAAAAATCATCAGTGTATCAAAAAGTTGTTGTCTCCTTTGCATGTTGGATAAAAATGACTTTGTAGATGTTTTGGGATAAACGGCGGCTCACCTCTCTTCTGTCCATTTTCCAGTCTCCGCCCAGAGAAGGCAGCCAGGGCGAGCTGACGCCGGCCAACAGCCAGACCAGAATGAGCACCAACATGTGAGGAGGACGCCCTCTTCACTGTCATGACGTCTTCTGACAGCCGCAGCCTGGAGGGGGGGGGGTGGCCCAGCTGTCCCCCAACACAACCACCAACCTGTCTCTGCTGCAGACACACTATATAAGACTTTAATGGTTCCCATGACGTGGCCTGGAGAAGTCCGTCTGCGCTGATGGAAGCTCAGCACTGGAGCTGTGTAAAAGTGGTAGGAAATGTGTTTGTTCTGTTCACACAGTGGGGGCCTGTTTAAACGGAAACAAGGTTTTAAAATAAAAAATTCCCATCAAACCTTAAAGTCACTTGTATTCATGCTTCAGTTGTTGATCAAGTAATAGCTGCAATTACTGTGATGAAGTGTGTATCATCATCATGGAGACTGGGCCAGGGATACAGTTCCAAATACTGATAACGATAGCAAACTCACATAAGATAACTTTTTTTATTTTGTCTAGATATGCAAGGCTTATGCGTCTTGTTTTTATTTATTCTTGGTTTGAGGAATCGTCTTAGTTAATTATAAGCTTCAATTGAGTGAGAGCTGTTTTTGTTCTGTTTGTGTGGAGCAGCACCCATCGGCCCTGTCTCCGAAGTTAGATTTTCATACTTTTTTTTTTTGGTATTGTTTTTCAATTCGATCAGATTTGTGTAAAGCACTTTACGCAATCAGAAGAAACCAATCGAACCCCTGAGAGCAAGCATGAAGCGACAGTGGTCAGAAATAACTCCCCATTGGGTAGAAACCTACGGCAGATCCTTACTCTTGCATTGGAAGTTACTGATTTATGAATAGTTGTGTGTAAACATGATATATTTTTGATGACTAATGACGCTCCAGAGGTCCAAGTTATACAGAGTCTATATTTAGATGTGATGGGTCGTCCTGCTTCTTTGCATCCTGAGACCCGAGCGTGGCTTCAGGTGAAAGGGTGAAGACTTCAGGAATGTCGGGACTGGGTTTCCAATACCTGCCTTCTGAAGTCTTGACCAGCACCTGCCAAAGAGATAGAGACTGCAGCGGTATTATCTTCTTTTATAGGGAAGGGGAGATATAGGGGAAGATAAAGGAATAGAAGATCCAGACTGCACCCAAGTGCACCCTCTTTAACGTGAGAGAATGAATTCCTTCTGCAGTCTTGGCCTATTATAGCTTTGACTTAAGGAGATGCTCTTGATTGTAAGCTTTATGGAATAAGAATGTTTTTAATCTAGTCTTAAATAAACTAACAGTGTCCGTCCCTGTACTGTAACAGGAAGACCGTTCCATAGTAGTGGAACTCTATAAAACTTCTACTTCCTGATCTATTACTAGAGACTTTCTGGGTAACCAAAAGTCCCGAATCCTTGGAGTGAAGGGCCCTGTGATGTGGTTCTGTAG
Source organism: Antennarius maculatus (assembly GCA_013358685.1). Classification (NCBI taxonomy): domain Eukaryota; kingdom Metazoa; phylum Chordata; class Actinopteri; order Lophiiformes; family Antennariidae; genus Antennarius; species Antennarius maculatus. Next base: position 19,346,711 of record CM023620.1, on the reverse strand, counting down.
CCACCAAGGTAACAACATATAAAACCACACTAGTATTCTTTATTGTGGTTTAAGGCTCCCTACTTTTTTCCAGGTCTTTTGTGCTGAACCTATTACTCACTCCCTCATTGTGGCTTCTGTATGTAAATGCCCTTTTACGCTGACGGTATTGTCTCACCTCTACTCATATTTGATCAGCTTATTATCACCAGTGCGTCATCACTGACAGGATAAATGTACAGACAAACCAGAATTGACATTTATGCACTGTGTACAGTTGCTTTCACTATTTACATAGTGGTTTGTAGTTCTAGTGTTATGGCAGCACCAGAACCTGTGCCATGGACAGCTTGTGAGGTATTGACCAATATGCATTGGCTAGGTCAAGCCACAGCACTGCAAGGTCTCCTTCCCCTCATTTGCCTCCCTTATTGTCCGTGAGACACCCCCCCCCCCAGGTACACAGCAGCAGCCCATAGGCTATTGCACCCTACTGGATAATTCCTACAACGGTGAGTGATGCGTCTCTACAATAACTCTATTGTGTCTGCCTGGATTTTTGAGATTCATATTTGCTTTATTCTTATTTTAGTCCCATTATTGCTGTAATCTCTACACAACATTTTCTTTGCGTGCAAATGATAATTTTAATCTTGTGTGATTAAACACGTTTGGTAATAAAACGTATAACTTAGAAATACTTTATTTTCACAAGAAACCCCTAGTTGGCTCTATTTCAAATGAAATCACTTTGTGTCCTTTCTCTTAAAACTGATCATTTTTAATGACTTGGTCGATATCTTTGATTGCTTTAACTATTTCCAGTGCAACATTTAATGACACACACACCTAAGTAAAATATTTCTATTTTAACATTATTTGTCCTGTGTTCTGTGTACAATATATTTTTAACACAGTGTCCACGAGGAAGAGACCCCAAAAGACTTCAAAACTGTTTTTGATATAGGTTTGGTGACTTGCTTACCCATGCTGGCCACGTAGGTAAATTCTTAAACTTTAATTCATTTATGGGCTGACTAGATTGTAATTCATTCTTTAGCATTTAAAAATCACCAACGTGACAACAGCAAGACAATTACCAACTTCAAAACAGACTTGTGTTTGTGGTGTGCTGCATAATAATTTATTTCCCAATTTTCCGGATTGTGTTTCACCTTCGTCTTTCATTTCATTTTTAGCTTTGCCTTTCATGTTTCATATTGCATAATGCAAAAAATCCTCTTTCCACATAAAGAAAATGTGTAAATCCTAAACACAGTAGCACATACTGTAAACCCTGCAACTTCACTAATCATGGAGTGGCTGTGTCTCTTCCTCATTGTGCATGTAGCTAATAAATAATTAATAAGCTGAAGTATGAAAAAAACGCAAACGTCAGGAGAATACATGAGCTGCTTTACTCCACAAAGGAGAATGTACTTGAAGGCATGATTAAATTAATTTTTAGTGTGTTATCTTTAATGCCACTAGGTGGAAGCAGAGCAATTTTCGCTTTTGGCCAGAAAGCATTTAAGGTGTGGCATGAAATTTATGTGTTTGATGAAACTGCTAAACTTTGAGCTGTAAAACAATACTGTGACTTCATGATGTATATCTTTAGTTTTTTTAAATAAATGTAAGGATGTCACGACTGAAGATGTACCTCTGGAGAGACACTTCTATTAAAGACACAGCTTCATTTGATATTAACTCAGACTCCAGATTCCCTGGTGATACCAAATACATAAAGTGCCAGCAGCAGCTAGTTCTAACCTCTCGTGCAGAGTAGCGCCACAATGAGGGCAACGCCTCAGTATAGGAAATGTTTTTAAATCTACATATGAAATTATCATTTCTCTTATACTATAAAAAAATGTACAAAGAACCAATACCAACAGGATTTCAAAAAATATTTCTCCTGGTTATGAAACACATTCTAATATCACCAGATCCACAATGAGTCCCAGTCACTCAGGAGAGTAACCTCATGAGAGTTAAGGCTACTTCATCATGTTCACTGCTCTGTGAGTGGATTCATGCTATAATGCCAATTCAGGTGTGACTGAACACAAACATGACATGTCCTACCTTCGGTCGTCGTCTGCTCTCTGGCTGAACATCAGTGATGATGGTGAGAAAGCAGTACCTCCTATGGCTGGAAGACCAGCTATCCACTGTTTGATGACTTAGTTGGTAAATCCTCGTTTCCTCTTGGCTTGTCCTTTTAGGGGTCGCCACAGCTTGTCATCCTTTTCCATGTCTATCTTCTTCTGAAGAGTGAAGACAGAGCAGAGGACGAAATGGTGGAAGCTGAAAAAAGAATAATGTTGCATGACTTTTAGGAAGGAGTTAAGACAGGCTCTGGGTAGTCAGGAGGTGCTTCCAGATGACTGGAAAACTACAGCTAGTGTGATCAGGGAGACAGGTAGGAGAGTACTTGGTGTGTCATCTGGAAGGAAAGTAGATAAGGAGACTTGGTGGTGGAATGAGGAGGTACAAGAGTGTATACAGAGAAATAGGTTAGCTAAGAAGAAGTGGGACGCTGAGAGGACTGAGGAGAGTAGACAGGAGTACAGGGAGATGCAGCGTAAGGTGAAGGTAGAGGTAGCAAAGGCCAAACAAGAAGCTTATGATGACTTGTATGCTAGATTGGACAGTAAGGAGAGACTGATCTATACAGGTTGGCAAGACAGAGACAGAGATGGGAAGGACGTGCAGCAGGTTAGGGTGATTAAGGATAGGGATGGAAGTCTATTGACAGGGGCCAGTAGTGTGATGGGAAGATGGAAAGAGTACTTTGAAGAGTTGATGAACGTGGAAAATGAGAGAGAACAAAGACTAGAAGAGGTGACTGTTGTGGACCAGGATGTAGCAAAGATTAGCCAGGATGAAGTGAGGAGGGCATTGAAGAGGATGAAGAGTGGAAAGGCAGTCGGTCCTGATGATATACCTGTAGAGGTTTGGAAGTGTCTAGGAGAGGTGGCAGTAGAGTTTCTGACTGGGTTGTTCAACAGGATCTTAGATAGTGAGAAGATGCCTGAGGAATGGAGAAGTGTGCTGGTGCCCATTTTTAAGAACAAGGGAGATGTGCAGATTTGTGGCAACTACAGAGGAATAAAGCTGATGAGCCATAAAATGAAGTTATGGGAAAGAGTAGTGGAAGCTAGACTAAGGGCAGAAGTGAGCGTTTGTGAGCAGCAGTATGATTTCGTGCCAAAAAAGAGTACTACAGATGCAGTATTTGCTTTGAGGATGTTGATAGAGAAGTACAGAGATGGCCAGAGGGAGCTGCATTGTGTTTTTGTAAATCTGGAGAAAGCTTATGACAGGGTGCCCAGAGAGGAACTGTGGTATTGTATGAGGAAGTCTGGAGTAGCAGAGAAGTATGTTAGAGCGGTGCAGGACATGTATGAGGACTGTAAGACAGTGGTGAGGTGTGCTGTAGGTGTGACAGAGGAGTTCAAGGTGGAGGTGGGACTGCATCAGGGATCAGCTCTGAGCCCCTTCTTGTTTGCTATGGTGATGGACAGGCTGTACCACTGTACTTAGGGTCAACAGTCCAGAGCAATGGAGAGTGTGGAAAAGAGGTGAAGAAGCGTGTCCAGGCAGGATGGAACGGGTGGAGAAAAGTGTCAGGTGTGATGTGTGATAGAAGAGTTTCAGCTAAAATGAAAGGAAAGGTGTACAAAACTGTGGTGAGACCAGCGATGTTGTTTGGTCTAGAGACAGTGTCACTGAGGAAAAGACAGGAGACAGCTGGAGGTAGCAGAGATGAAGATGCTGAGGTTCTCTCTGGGAGTGACCAGGAAGGATAGGATCAGGAATGAGTACATCAGAGGGACAGCACATGTTAGAGGTTTTGGAGATAAAGTCAGAGAGGCCAGACTGAGATGGTTTGGACATGTCCAGAGGAGAGATAGTGAATATATTGGTAGAAGGATGCTGAGTTTTGAACTGCCAGGCAGGAGGCCTAGAGGAAGACCAAAGAGGAGGTTTATGGATGTAGTGAAAGAGGACATGAAGGTAGTTGGTGTGAGAGAAGAGGATGCAAAGGACAGGGTTAGATTGAGGCAATTGATTCGCTGTGGCGACCCTTGAAGGGAAAAGAAGAAGAATTTATTTATTTTTTTACAAAAACACTTTAATTACACTCAAACATTTTACAATTTTACATTATATGAGAAGTGCTAAAGTGCTTCAAAAATACTAAAAAACCATAAATAAAAATAAATACAATTCAAAAATCGGTGTATTACATCAGGAAATTTGCAAAACTAAGTTGATCATCAACTAAAGTGCATAAGACATTTTTGTGACACCAGATGTTCCTAAAGTTATTCAGATCTTTTGTCATTTTATAAAAACCAAATTCTAGTTGTAAGCGACGTCTGATGTTACAACAAAAAACAGTAGCTGCTTCTTGAACGGTATTAGTTTCAATTTTGCTCTTTCTGGTCACAAAAATTGCGAGTTTTGCTTCTCCAGAAATAATATTTAAAAGCTGCCACTTTTTTTGATTCAATTTCAGCTCAGCACCATGAATAAATTTTCTGATATTAAAATTTTCACTGAACAGGTTAAAAACATTCGTTAGAAGAGTGAAGAGCACTGCAAGTCTCTCACACTCACTAAAAGCATGAAAGACTGTCTCACGAAGGGGACAGAAGGGACACTGGCTGGACACCGCAGGGTTAAAAACAGAGATAAAAGCATTGGAACTGATGGCACCGTGTAAAATTCTCCACTTGAGGTCGGCTGTTTTTTTTCTTGAGGGGAGGTTTGTATAGAAGTCTCCACTGTGGGTCAGGTCCATTTACTGTCATCCTGCTGGCCCAGGCAGTGAGGGCTCTGTCACACAGGCCTTTCTTGTTGATTACTTTCACACAGTATTTGTACAGTATTTTTTTGTTGGCCGTGTGCAGGCTGACTTCTCTCTCATTTCCGAGGAGAGGACCCTCCAGCTCTCCAAACAGGGGACTGATGTGGACCTCAGGGAAAGGATCTTTGCTGTCCGGCACAGTCCCTGTACTATAGTCCAGGAGGAGGCTTCTCTCCCTCCCAGAGAGTCTTTGCCTCCACAGTTGTAGCACCCTCAGAGCCACCCTGGTGGACTGGATGTTCAGCAGGGAGCTCACAGCCTGGGCATCCGCCAACGCTGGCCCGGCGTTGTCCACCAGCTGCTGGAGGGTCAGGGTCCTGGTTCTGCAAAGCACTGCAGATAGCCCAGGTGTGGCTCCACTGCAGACATCCAGTCTGGCTCCATGTACTAGTGGTTCCTTCAGTAACCACAACAGAGTCAGGGCTTTTTCCTGAACTGCTTTTAAAAACACCATGATAAAACGGAGGCAAACCATTTAACTTTAGAAATTTAGAATCCATTAAAAACAGTGCAGCATCCAGCCCCAAGTTACTTACACGTCTGAATATACAGCTGGCCACCTCTCTCCACGTCAGATCCACTGGTCCGGTCAGAAACCGCTGGATAAACTGTAATCTGAACGTGGCTGTTCTACTAGCCAGGTGGATGAGGCCTTGTCCTCCCTCCTCTCTTGATAAAAACAACACTCCCTGAGGCACCCAATGTAGCCCATCCCAGAAAAAGTTAACAAGTTTGGTCTGGATTTGGGCTAGAAACCCTGATGGAGGGTCCATACAGGCCAAGCGGTGCCACAGCTGTGAGGCCACCAGGTTGTTTATAACTTAAACTCGGCCTCTGTATGACATTCTGGGGAGCAACCATTTCCATTTTTTAAGTGTCCCTTCTATTTTTTCAATGACGCCCTCCCAGTTCTTCCTGGTTCTTGTCTCATTTCCAAGGTGCACACCGAGATATTTGAGACCATCAGTCTTCCAACACAAGTTTTGAGGAAGAACCGGGAGGTTGTCATGCCATTTTCCAACAGCATGACAACTTTTGCTTCAGTTTACTTTTGCTGCAGTTAAAACATTGAATAAATTAGTTAAAACCACTAAAACATCAATGTCCCTCCGGTTTTTGATAAGAACAATAACATCAGCATAGGCAGATAAAATAATGCTCTCTCTAAAACCAGGTAAAATCAAACTGTTAATGCTTTTGCGGATTTTACAGACGAGGGGTTCCAGGGAGAGTGCATATACCATCCCAGACAGAGCACAGCCCTGCCGGATGCCCTGGTGCACCCTGAAGGGAGCACAAAAACTGCTGTTAAACTTCAGGATACTCTCAACGTCACTGTACAACACCTGGATCTTGGCAATAAAACCAGTGCTGAACCCAAACTTCTCCATAGTTTTCCAGAGGAAGCTGTGGTCAACACGGTCAAATGCCTTTTCCTGATCCAATGAAATGAGACCAGCATTTATACCCAATGAGCTGGAAACCTCCAAAACATCTCGAATTAGGTAGATATTGTCTACCATGGACCTGCCGGGCACACAGTCGGTCTGATGCCAGTGGATGACCTGCTCCATAGCTTCCCTCAGCCTGGTAGAAAAAGCCTTGGACAGAACCTTGTAATCCGTGCAGAGCAGTGACACAGGGCGCCAGTTCTTGATGTCCTGTAAATTGCCTTTTTTAGGCAGGAGGGCAACGACAGCCCTCCTGCAGGACAGAGGCAAGGAGCCTGAGGCCAGACTTTCATTAAACACTTCCAGTATGTCACATGCTAGAATGTCCCAGAAGACTTTATAAAATTAGACCGTCAGACCATCAATGCCCGGAGCTCGTCGTCCCTGCATGTTCTGCAGGGCAGTGTGGAGCTCCTCCAACTCCAGCGGCCAGTCGAGCTGTGAGTTTATCTCCATGGAGACCTGAGGTAGCTCTGCACAGAACTCCTCTAACAGTGGCTGGTTTTCCTGATATTCACTGTCATACAAAGATGAACAAAAAATCACAGCTCGCCTTCTAATCTGTCCGGGCTCTGTCAGCTCCGGTCCTGTGTCAGACAGCAGTGGATCACGTTGGTCTGTCTATGCTTCCCCTGTAAGCCGAAGAAGAAGCTAGAGGGAGCATCCATCTCTGTGATGTTTTGCACCCTGGATCAGACCAGTGCACCCTGTACTTCAGTATCCAGCAGGTTGACTAAAGCCATTCTTTTGGACTTGAGGATTTCAGTACACCTCTGATTTCCTGTGGAAGTGCTTGTCTCTAACTCCACGATCTCAGCCTCCAGGTCCTTCATAGACCGGCAGGTGTCACGTGTGACGTTCAGAGTATGCTGCTGGCACAGGAGTTTTATCTCCTTTTTGCCATAGTCCCACCACTGCCTAAGAGAGGTAAAATCAGCTTTTCTAAGTTGAAGAAGGAGAAGAAGAAGGAGAAGGATTTAGACACAAACCTATGGTGTGTCAAAGGTGTCTTATGGTCTGTGTTGAATGAAGAACTTGTGTTCAGTCAGTGGTTGATCTGATTCACGTAATTTTTTGCTAATGTTCCTACATTTCATATGGTTTGTTCTTTCAAATGTGACTTCCTGTTTAGAATTAGTATCTATCTATCTATCTAATTATCTTGTAATTTGGCCTTCATGAATAAACGTAATTTAAAAAATAAAAATAGCTTTCTCTCTCTTTCTCTCTCTCTCTCTCTCTCTCTCTCTCTCTCTTCATCTTCTTAAAACACTCATCGTTGCTATGGACTCCATACTCCATCTTTGTAATTTCTTCTCCCTGGTGTTTTTTTTATTCTTCTTTCCCACAGGATAAACTATACACACCATCCACTTGGTATCCACTTGGATACTCAAATACCCCCTTTTTAGAGTTACTTTAAGAAATAAAAAGTCAAGAAGGATTTCATCAGGCATGATTTTTCAGGTAGCACAGCTGACCACCACTCAGACTGTTAGAAATGTTTTCAAGTAGCTCCTTTGTGCAATTCCTATGCATAAGCAGTCCATTTTCTTTTCTGTTTTTCTGTTCCGACAATGCCATCTGGGTCACCCTCACCAAGAAACTGCCCCTCAGAAAGAAGGAAGAAAGAAGCAATGAAGATTTTCTTGTAAGTTTTCTATTTTTCTGCAATGGTGGTTGTCTTTTATAGGACTGGTTCCAGAACTGTCCAGATATCTGCAGCTTCTTGTCTTTGTTGAGTAAGTATACATTTTCTACCCCAACTGCATGACAGCAATGCATTCTCTCAGTTTGGTTGACTTTGCATCCAAAGTAAAGGGGGGAGAAATTCCATTTCTCCCCCCTTTACCCCCACGAAGTGAGTGAGAGAACAATAAGTCTGAACAGTTAAAGACCTGCAAATGTAGCTCATGCTTTCAGAAATCAAGTTTTTATAAAATAAAATCTGAAAACCTTTTAACTTAACTAAATTCAACATTCTTTATACGTTTTGATCACTTCTTTGGTCTTTTGTCTGCTGCCTGCTGTTTTAGTTAAAAAATAAAATGATGAATAAATTTAGAAACAAATATTGCCTCTTTCAGGCCGACCTAATCTTAAGAATATCTTTAAGAAGGAAGCACAAATTTTGTCTTCTTAATTACTTATATATTACATATATACATATATACACACTATATTAATCTCCAAAGGGAAATTAAATTAGTTGCACACTCTTCCACACTGTTAGTTATTAGTCATGCATAGACAGTAATCCCTCATGCATTTGCACATCAACACGTGTGGCATCACTTCATCGCGGATTTTAAATTAGATGGTCACGTGATAGCCTACGCACATTCTATTGGCTGATGGTATTCGTGAGACACAAAAGTGATTTAAACAGTCTATTAGAGTGTGGGGAAAAGATAATACAGATAGATTGATAATAGATAGATTGATAATAGATTGATAGATAGATCATTTTGCAGGTTCTTCTCAGAAGGTGTGAACTACCCTCCGGGTGTGAGACATCAGTGGAGAGAGGGTCACATCTCTCTATCCCACATCTGCTGAACACACACTTCACTCTCCTTTACATCAGTTTACAATCCCCATTAGCCTATTACCTGCTATTAATATCCAGTAAGCTCAGGTTCATTTCCCCACACAGTGATCCACACTGCCAGCTGACACAACGGATGAATGTTCAAATCTTTATTATGTACAAAGTATGTTAGTCTCATTTGTGTCTGCAATAGAACTCCTGCTTCATTTCCAGCCCACTGTAGGAGAAATGTTAGAGTTGATTTGTTGTTATAAGGCACCAATACGTAGTATAACATTTTGTTTTATAGTAAGGATAAAAAATATAAAGTATAAAAGAAATGAAATAACAGCACGAGTCATTATGAAGGAATTGATTCTTCTGTTTTATCCGAAGTGATGCGTCCACGCACCGCCGTGACGCGCGTGAACTCCGCAAAAAAGGACTGCGCGTCACACGCCCCGCGTATCGCGGGATGCGGCAGAGCCGTGAGAGGATGGATTGACTGGGAACGAAACGCTTCCCGGTGCTGGTTTGGTCCCCCCCCCTCCCCCCGTGGCAGTGGGGCCACAGGCATCTCGACCAATTATAAAACACACGTCACTGGAGCAGAGGACAGGTGTGTGCGTGTGTGTGCGCAACGCGGCGTTTGCGCTCTTTGGATGGACTGCGGTAAAAGCGGCCGCTGTGACGGAAACTTGAATGCCACTGGTCGATTCCGTGGATTTTCCGGTGTGAGCGAGCAGAGCTGCTGTGGGGATTAATTCACGGCAGCTCGCTAAAGCTGCATCCATCCATCCATCCATCCATCCATCCATCCATCCTGGACTTCCTCCGCAGACCAGCAGCGCGTCACGGTCACCGCTCCTCCGCTTCCCCGCTATGTCGTGAGGGATCTGTGCGTTCCCCGCGGAATCCAGGACGAGCCTTTCATTCGTTGTCGGTCGTGACAGTGTTATGCTCATCTGTGACCCCAACAGCCCACCACAACACACCGCTTTCTCTCTTTCCCATGGGCGGAGACGAGGAGCGGCTCCACGCCCAGACTCGCCGCGGAGGAAACGAAAGAAGCGGAGAAAACTCAGAGTCCGTGGACGCGGACAGAGAGAGGAGACATGTGGAGCTGTTCCAACAGCTGGACCTGAATAAAGACGGCAGGGTGGACATCAGTGAGCTGAGGACGGCGCTGGCGGCGCGGGGTTTGCACCAACGGGAGGCGGAGGAGGTGAGGCAGGAGCCGGCGCTCGGACGCGCTCGGACGCGCTCGGACGCGCTCGGACGCGCTCGGACGCGCTCGGACGCGCTCGGACGCGCTCGGACGCGCTCGGACGCGCTCGGACGCGCTCGGACGCGCTCGGACGCGCTCGGACGCGCTCGGACGCGCTCGGACGCGCTCGGACGCGCTCGGACGCGCTCATCCGCTGGTTCCCACGTCACTGCAGAGCAGCACACGCTCCACACACGACTTACATGGTGGAGAATATAGATTTTATTTCACCGGAACCTGGGTGCGTTTTCTTGGCTTTCCCGGTGTCTTTTAAAAAAAGGTCCTCAATCAGGTATTTCTTTGAAAAGTTATAATAAAACGTCCTAATTTGCCCCAAAGCACATATTGATTTCAAAAATCTCAGGTGAAAACACACTTTTGGTTATTGACACGGGTTTATTAAGTTATGAAGCTGACAGAAGCAATGGAACATTTAAATGAAATATAGAACACAAGTAACTAGAGTTCCCAGTATTAAGGCAGTTTTTTGAGGTTCTCCAGCTGAGGGCCCCTCAGTAACTGTGGAGCATCACTGCCATGATGTACTCTACTGTTGTTTGGCTTTATGTTTATCACACACCAATATGTTGTAGTTTTAGGAGCAAACAATCGTTTTTAGAGAAGGTTTGTGTTGCGTTGTGGTCCTGCCACAACGGTTTTAGAACAGAACACAATCAGCTCCAGGTATTCACTCTGAATTCCATTCATTTCTTCCATGAAGAAAAAACCTTTTTCACAGCCATGCATCTGTGGTCCTTTTGAAGGCTTGCTATCTCTATTTACAGAGTTGGCTCCTGTATAAAAATTGATTTGTTAGACAAACCGTAACTATTGATGACATTTTAAACTGTTAATCATGGCCTTGTGACAGTGAGAACATTAGTTGTTATTCATTTCAAATTACTTATGTGCATTTACGCATTATTTACTCTCAGCATTATTAGATAAAAGACTACTTTATATTTTTAGGATAGTAGTTCAATATTGAGAACCCCAGCTCAAAGTATAGAATGTCATTGTCAATGTCATCCTCTCTGCCTTCCTGTTATCATGCAATAAGACGGTGCAGTCAGGTCCGTTGTCATTACATGTCATGTCTTCTTGCAGATCAGTCACTAATCTGGGTGGCCTAGTTATAAAACGGTGTGGAAGACAACCTGACCCAGTTTGCAGAGGAACCGAAGGATGTGGATTAATAATGGAAGAGTTTAGGAATCTGTAAAACAAACCTGCTGCACCTACCTGTTCTCACCTTACCCCATCCAGGCCATCCAGTGTAGATGTGTTGTAGGTTTGTAAGCCCTGTTCAGATGTTGTGTCAGCATTAGGCCTACAGGTGATGAATTCATGTGTGCTGATGTGTGAGAGAGTGGACAAATAATTTCCCCTTTGGGGGGATTAATAAGGCTGATTTTATTTAATTTCATTGAGGACACATCCGACCCCGTTTCCATGCCATTGTCACCCACAGTGGCCAATGGCTTTTTTTGTCATACTGTCATAGTTCATTTAGGGTTTTTGAATTCTTACGTGGTCACACTTCTCATTTTAACCCCTTTCTTTCGTAGAAATAAAATAGAAGTCTATGGAATTAGCCCGCTAGCGTTTTGAGCGAGGTTGACCACACAAACATGAAACCTGTGTGTTAGAAACGATGAGATCTCAGATTGGCTGAGAAAGAATGCTCGGCTTACATCTTTTTTTTATTTTTTATTCCACGCGTTCTACCCACACTACTTTAGCAATCGACCTGTCAATGAATTTATTGGACATCGGTGCTTTAGTCTATCCTGGCTTCTTTCAGTCTCCTTATTGGTCATTATTTCACACAGATGTATGGGTGAGAGCCGGAGTGTAGATTCACACTTTAATTAGAATGTTAGTGTTCAACCTGTGAGAGACCACCCACTCAACTGATGTCCTCTGAGACAACAGGAAAACACAACACACACAGCAGGGATTACACTGTGGGGTACCCATGTGATCCACTGTAACGTAAACTATATGCAGCAATGACAATATTTTAATGATTTTAGCATTAATGTGAATTTATCGAATAATATACATACAATAATCTCTTTAAACCTTTTTGTTGACAACATGTCTGTGTCAGCTAAATATTTAAACATTTAATTAACCAATATGACATTGCTTTTTACCACCATACTGTTTCCATACAAGTGGTCCTCAAACTACTAACACAAGAGGTTGTTCGTAAGTTGAATTCTTGGCAAGTCGTTATTTATTAGATTTCAATCTATAATCAATGTAACTTTTCCATCCCTACCTCTGCTGAATGAATTTTCCCCTCAGGGGTGTAGAGGCCAAGCCAAGCTTTAATCCACTGAGGTTTTCCACCACATTGACTGAATGATCCCGCTGATGCACTTCCTGGTCATCAAAAGTCCAACACGCCCCTTTATGTTTGATTACTCTGTTTTATTTCATTAAGTTTCCCAGTTAACTCGACCAATAGTTAACACCAAATAGCAAAGCACTCAGAGTTCAGCAGTCAAAAAATGGTTAATTCTTCAGGACAGAAACCTAACCCGCCAACATTGGTCCCTACTTATACCTGAGCACCAATTTTACCCAGAAGACCCAATACACCATTTAGCTCCTACATTGGGACAACCCCATCAATAATTAAAACAATATGAAATAACTGGCAGTTTTTTTCCAGGTAGACTATAGTCTACATTGGAGTCTATAGTCTACATTGGAGTCTATAGTCTACATTAGAGTCTATAGTCTACATTGGAGTCTATAGTCTACATTAGAGTCTATAGTCTACATTGGAGTCTATAGTCTACATTGGAGTCTATAGCCTACATTGCTCGCTTTAACTTTCAACCTGACCTGAGGTGTCGTCAGTCTCCATGTTGGTGAACGTCTCCATGAACATACATAGATTTTGAGTTTGTTTCCTGCTCAGAAGTTCACAGTAGTTGGTCACGGCAGCACACAGTTGTTTGTTTCTTCAAATATTTGTACCTGTACTGAGACACCAGGTAATACCTGATGACCCACCACCAAGAGTCATTCATGGTTGGCTGTGGGGCAGTGTGCTGTTTTTGTTGTCAGATTTTTCAAGCTACACCCCCATTTTCCCTGCTTTCTTTGGTCGTTTAGCAGCAATTTCCAAAATACCTGTACTTGTATTTCTCTGTAAAACAGACAGTCGAGTTCTGTGACAGGATCCTCTCCCAAAGACGTAATTCCTCTTAAACCAGGTTTATTTTGTACAATGAAAGAAAAGTGACAATTAGAATGATCAATGAATAGAACCAATGCAACAAAAATTTTAAATTTAAATTGATGTTTACTGATGTCATCTGCATGTATTGAAACGAGTGCTTAGGAACTAGTCTTGTATTCTCTGTCTTTCTCTGTGTCCTAATCAAGAGAGGGGAGAATATGGTTCCTGCAGGTGAGTTGTGATTTACTTCTTGACTGACAGAGAGCACAGCGCCTTACATCCTGTCCTCTTCTGTCTGCACTGTATCTGTTGTACTCTCTCTACACCACTGAACACTTCCCCTGTTCTGTGCATCTGCATTAGCAATACCCTGTCATCGGTACACACTTACCTCCACCATGTCCAACTCCTCCATTCCATCTGAGTCCTCTGGACCTCATGCTGATGGTCTGACGCTCCTCTGTGTGCCTCCACAGATTGTCCTTGAGAGTGACATCAACCAGGATGGTTTGCTGGACTTCCAGGAGTTCTCCCAGTACCTGCAGGTTCACGAGAAGAGACTGTGGCTCATGTTCCATAGTGTTGACCGGAACCATGATGGTGATACACCTCTTCTTAATTTACTTGTGACACAAACACCACAGACAGACTGCTGTTTACACCCTCTGCTCTTGTGTGAAGGTCGAATTGATGCCGGAGAGATCCAGGACTTACTGCACAAGCTCGGTGTTAAGGTGACTATGGAGCAAGCCTCCAGAATCTTGCAGAGGTATTGTGAATGTGGGTTTGTGTTCTTATTTTCATCCAGCTGATCATTGAGTGGGCTAATCTGGCACTGAATCAATGTAGTTCTCATTCTATTTTTCAAAAGGTAATTTTGTGTTCCCATCATGTTGTCCTTTCCCAAATAAAGTAGCATGTAATGTACCCCAAGGGTCAATGCTTAGTATACTTGTTTCCATAAAAACGTAATTTTACTGTTTTAGAGTCGACATATAGGTTTTTTCTAACAAAACAAAATCCTTTTTCAGTTGAAACAACAAATTTGAAAATAATAATAATCAACTGTACAGATCCAATCCTTATTCTTACATGAGCTATTGACCTGGCTCATTCCATATCTGATGTTTTAATTGCTTATGAAGGTCTGTGTAGTGTGAGGTGGGTTTTTCAGTTCTTTGTCTCTTTAAGATTTCACACCAAAAACTAAAAGGAGAGGGGCCAGGGTGATATCTTACTTTTAACCACTGATAGGTGACTGAACAACGAGCAGAAAACATTTGCAAATACTATGTAAAACAATACTGTCTGAACATCGGACTGTGTTTGTTGAAATGTCACCCCCAGTATGGACAAGGATGGAACTATGACCATTAATTGGACTGAGTGGCGTGACCACTTCCTTCTTAACCCTTTCCGCAACATGGAGGAGATCGTCCGTTACTGGAAACACTCCCATGTAAGTCTCTTGCTTTCAGCGATAGAAACGGCCCAGTTCATGATAATCATAGGGATAACAGACTGCAATTACTGTCACGTGTAACAGAAATAGAAAGTTAAAGGCATAGTGTATAGTGCTATGACCTCCCAGCAAGAAAGTTCCTTTCTGTGCAGAGTTTGTTCTCCCTGTGGGTTCTCTCCAGGTTCTCCAACTTCCTCCCTCCTAATAAACATGCAGCTTAGGTAAATTTCTTATTCCAAATTGTCCGTAGGTGTGAGTGTGGGTGAGAGAGATTGTTTGTCTTTCATATGGTCCCTCGATGTGCTGGCGAAGTGTCCAAAGTGTACCCCTCCTGTCGCCCATAGTCGTCTGGGATAGGGTCCGAGGTGACCCGTGACCCATGAGGTGGATGGATGGATGGAAAAAAATAATGAGATCTGATCAGGATATATGAAGCGTAACAAAACTAAAAGATCAGATTGACGGGATATGAATAAATGTTGAAACAGTGAAAAGTACTTGTGCATTCAGTTGTAACTTTCAAAGACAATCTGTAGCTTTTAAGGATGTGTTATATTTTTGTACCATTGGTGACAAAGTAAAAACTTGTATTTCAGTATCAGATTTTCTGCATCAGTTCCACCATAAAAATGTTCTAAAGGCTACCTGAAAGATATATGTTGTCTTTAAAATTTCTATTGGTGTCACAGATGTTTGATATTGGGGAACATCTGACCGTGCCAGACGAGTTCTCGGAGCGTGAGCGCCAGTCAGGTTTGGTGTGGAAGCAACTGGTTGCTGGGGCAATGGCAGGAGCTGTGTCTCGAACAGGTACTGCACCGCTGGACCGTCTAAAAGTCTTCCTGCAGGTGAGTCGTTCCACAAAGTTCAGAATTACACATTATTCCCCTTGTGAGATGTAGAGGTGTCAATCTACGTTCCTACTCTCACTTATGATCGTGAGCTTTGAGTAATGACCGAAAGGACAATTCAAGCAGCTGCAATGAGTTTCCTCTGTAGAGTGTCCTGAGCGCACCCTTAGAGATGGGGCGAGAAGCTCAGTCACCAGGGAGGAGACCGGAGGAGAACTGCTGCTCCTCCACCTCGAGCGGAGCCACCTTTCCCTTGTCATGCCTTTACTTCTCTATTAAAGCTTTTTCATTTGCACCAAATCCAGTGAAATTGATTCACAGGCGTTGTTGCATTGTTGCTAGACAGATTGAAGTTTTAATGAGGTTTAACTGACTTGGTATTATACTGTGTTACTTTCATTTGAACAGTATGTATATTTTACAGTAAGCGGAAAGATTAATGCATTAAGCCAAAGTGCAATTAAGACGGTGAGATTCTGTATATGTCAAGATAAAAGCTATTATGTAGTACTTTTATGAGAATTTTAATAATGAAGGGACAGCTTAAAAATATACTTATTTTTGAATTACGAACAAGTAATAATAGTGTCAATGGAAAAACTTGCACTATGGCTTCCCTTGCGTAAATTGAAATTGTAATGTCAGCAAATTTCACAACATTTTAAAATTATTCCTGTTTTTCTTGATTTTTTCTGTGACATGTTTTTGTGAACTACCTGGCAAGATTTTTGCTGAAGGACCCAAAAACATGCAATCGAGTTAAGTAACTTGGTGGTTCAACCAAACCAAGGAGGTTCAACCAAACTCAAACTTAGAGTCGAGATTAAGAGTAATATATAAGATAACAATAATGGTGTTAATTATTCTTTTGTTAGCCTTTTTAGCTGTTTTATACATTTTCTTTTAAAGGGATATTTGGTTTGAGTGGCATGGAGGAGCAGTGGGTATTCTCAAGAAGGTTCTGCTCCAAGTAAAGCAAGAAATGAAAAGACTGATTGCTTAAGTTCCTCAGTTACTGCATGTTTGTTCTCACTCTGTGGACTGACTTACTGTACTTGAATCCTACCATTTATTTCTAATGTGACTGCACATGTATAGCTCTTCGACTTAACTTTGAGATGCAGGTTTAAGCAATACAATCAAGGACTGCTTTTGGTCCTAACTGTCCCATTATGGATATGGGACAGTCAGGACCAACCAAAACAGTTGGGACAACCAAAACAAGTGAAATTGAATATTAGTCTGAAAAAGCCCCAATGCACTATTCAATATAAGTGATTCTGATGGAAAAAAATCCTGTACACCAAAGTCTTAATCTTCCAAGAAGCCAATGAGAATGTCTATTTTTGCATCATTGACTGAATGCATAAATTCCTCCAGTGGCCAGCTCAGAGGTACAGTTAGATTGATCCTTGGTCCTGTAACCAAACTTTCTTTGAGATTGATACTGAACTTAATATTTCTTTATGTCATGTTTCACTGACATCAAAAAAACAAATGTCCTAAAATTTTTGAAACTAAATGACTCGAAATTCTACCACCAGCGGCCCCAGCACTAGCAACATGACCAATCTCTCCGCTAGACTGGTGTCTTATCTAGAAACATTCAGAAGGAAACCCAAATCCCAGGAGTTAGTCTACACTCTGATTTGTCCTTTGATGGTCAGGGGACCAAAGTAGTACTTCTTTGCGAGAAACGATATGATACGTGATACGTGATATGAAATGAGTGAGAGAAGACAGGTAGGTAGGTAGGTAGGTAGGTAGGTAGGTAGGTAGGTAGGTAGGTAGGTAGGTAGGTAGGTAGGTAGGTAGGTAGGTAGAGGGACAGAGAGAGAGAGAGAGAAATAGATAGATACTTTACTAATTCCGGAGGATTAACAAAGTGTAGGACCTTATTGTGTAGGACACAATAAGGTCCTACACAAAAATATTCATTAGTGAGCTGGCTAAAACAAATGAATTAAAAAAAAAACTCAAGAATCAAGCACAAAGATTCCAAAATAATTCAAAGACAGTACAGTACAGTATGACAGGTATGCCAAGTTTAAATTTTATTTGAATGTCTGAATAAATCATGTCCTAACCTCTAGATTGGTGGCTCTCAATCCCTGTGGGGGCTTGACCCCCGTGTTGGGTATGTCGATCTCAGAACAAAATGGTTTAACATTAAAGCTGTTTAATGTCCTTAGACTATTGGACTAATGATCAGTGGCCTGTCTGGTCCTCCTGCCATGTTTATAACCACATTATGATCTTTTGTCTACTTTCCTGCCATATTGTTCATCCTTGACAAAGTTCTTTATTGATGTTTGTTTGGAAAGCATGTATCTGTATTATAGCTATCCTCTGCAGATGATCTGGTTGTGATTCTTTTCATCATGCTGGTTGTGATTGTATTTCATAGGTGGGCATCTTATACTACAGACTTAAGGTCTATGTTAATGGATAATAAAATGGTCCTTGTGAGCAGGGAGCCTTCTTTTAGAGTTGGCCAGTAGACTGTACACTATATTAGATAGATGATGATTAACGTTAGCATTCATCGGTTAGATATTCAATGTGTAAATTATATTTGAGATTCTCCAGTTCTATGTGAACCCTCTTTTCCTTTGTATTTAGTGTTTTCCTGCCCAACACACAGGCTATAATAAGATAATTGATCTGTTTGTGCATTCAGGTACATGGTTCTAAATCTCGAGGAATGAATCTATGGACTGGATTGAGGGGAATGGTCAAGGAAGGAGGCATATTGTCACTCTGGAGGGGAAATGGCATCAATGTCCTGAAGATTGCTCCTGAATCAGCCATTAAGTTTATGGCATACGAACAGGTCGGTGCATTCCAACCAATCAATGACAAGAAATAATTGGAAATCAGTCCTTTCAGGTTTTTGTAAATAGAACTGATGGTAAATCTAAGACCAAAACTGACACCCAGTCTTGAAGAAAGTGAATAAATCCTCCCTTATTTTCATGTCAGGATGACTGAACTCTGTCTACACCCTTTTAACATCCACCTTTCATGCTGTATCAAGTCTGTCATTCTGTACGTCTTCCCTGCCACTCGTTCTTTTGTTGACTATAGATTAAATGGTTGATTCGGGGCAGTAAAGAGGGGCGCTCTTTAAGGGTACAAGAAAGGTTTATTGCTGGATCTTTGGCAGGAGCTACCGCCCAGACCATCATCTACCCAATGGAGGTCAGTTTAAAGCTCATCATATTTGGACTGCTTACTGTACAGTTGATCCTCAACCATCAAACCTTGCACACTGATTATTTCTTCACCCTTCTCCTGCACTCTG
This sequence comes from Antennarius maculatus, assembly GCA_013358685.1. Taxonomy (NCBI): domain Eukaryota; kingdom Metazoa; phylum Chordata; class Actinopteri; order Lophiiformes; family Antennariidae; genus Antennarius; species Antennarius maculatus. The sequence continues at coordinate 19,327,789 of CM023620.1, read as the reverse complement.
ACCTGTAGGTCCTGAAGACTCGTCTCACGCTAAGGAAGACTGGACAATACTCAGGTATGGCTGATTGTGCGAGGAAGATCATGAAGGTGGAGGGAGCCCGGGCTTTCTACAGGGGCTATCTGCCAAATACAATCGGCATCATTCCGTATGCTGGGATCGATTTGGCCGTGTATGAGGTGTGTGCAGTGCAAATGACAAATAACCTGTTAAAGTTTGACCAAAGGTTCCACAAAACATTTCAGTGCAATTTTAAATCATTTAAGTTTAAAATTCTTATGCCTTTACTTTCTCAACTCACCAACTTCATGTAATAAACAACTTCTGCCTGTTCCTGCCCCATCTAAAGACTCTGAAGAATGCCTGGCTTCAGAAGTACTGCATAAATTCTGCAGATCCAGGAGTTCTTGTGCTCCTGGGCTGTGGTACCATCTCAAGTACCTGTGGACAGCTGGCGTCCTATCCCCTCGCTCTCATCCGCACACGTATGCAGGCACAAGGTAAAATATATTTTAGAAGAAGAAGTATACTTTATTGATCCCCCAGGGGGAAATTACAAGGATGTATTTTATGATGTATTTTAGGATGTATTCTTAATATATTGTGCCATTGTGAACAATGATCAGCTATGAGTCAAAGTTTATAGGATCCTCTCTAAGCTCCTTTATTCCTTTTCTTTCAGCCATTACTGAAGGTAAACCCAAGCTGACCATGGTGGGCCAGTTCAAATACATTATATCACATGAAGGTGTCCCCGGTCTGTACCGGGGCATCACCCCCAACTTCCTCAAAGTCATCCCAGCAGTCAGCATCTCCTACGTAGTATATGAGCACATGAAGAAAATCCTCGGGGTGGGTTACTAGACAATGACTCACAGAAGAGGGAAGATGATGCAGCTCCTCAGACCTCTGAGGAAAACAACGAAGAGAGCAAAGAGCCGCTGGGCAGATGGAGGTCACACTGCCCTGTGTTGCACTTCCTGTTAACACGAACTGTGTCAAGCTTGGGTTGCTTCAGCTTCTGTACAAGTATTTGCTTGTGGGATTTGTAGATGAGACTGAGGTAAATATTTGTTCTCAGATACCAGTATTATAAATACATACAGGGAATGCTTTCATGCTCTGCCCTGGTATTTTGACGGTCACTTCAGGGCAACATCCAACAGCAGCAATTTGACAGTTTGTACTACACATTTACTCCATAATTAAGACAACATACATGCACCCTCCCTGATGTTTGTGACTGACGTCATTAGATTCCCCAAAAAACTTACTTTCATTTTATTATGTTTATTTATTATATTTTATTTATTATAAATAAAATACAATATTTTATTTGTATAATACATATTTATATATTATATATGAATACTATATACAGTATGTATATTATGTATATATTATGCATATTATATACATAATACATATTATATAATATTTATGTTACGCATTTCTATATTATATATATTAATATATTTATATAATAAATATTATATTTTATATTTTATTACATTTTTAATTTTATTATATTTATTATATTTATTTTAATTTTATTTTCATTCATCACGGTAAATCTAGCCCCCCAGTAGCCCCAACAAGCTAGCATCATGTTCATCAGCTGGCAGAAAGTAAGTACATGATATCACCCAGCGTGGCAGTCATTCAGTTTGTTAGCCTCAAATTAAAAGCTCACCTAAAACAGAAGTTGAGGTTTCCACACTCTCCCATGGTGACTGTTAAACGTGAACATGTACGAGACCGGTGCTCACGTGGGACCATGTGTACCCATTTACTATACACATGTGATCTTTGCATGCCTTGTCTTGTTTCTATGGTTCAAATCCATCAATGCAGGTATATCCTGAGCTACATAATTATGCTCCCCTTACATCAAGGGTACTGTCCTGTTTTGGCCTGCTAGAGCTTTTCGCTGCTTGTCTTTCCCCTGCTCACTCACCCTCTCACTCTGTCACTGCTTTGGACGCAGTTCAATTTGAGGTTACAATGCTTAAAAAATAACTGAAGAAATCAGACAGGAAATAGAAACAACAAGGTCAAGTAATTAATTGATTTTTGTTGAGGTTTGATTTACTCTTTTTTCCTTTCTCCTTTTCATTTGCACTTGCTTTCTCCTGATAGAGGCTTCCCCTAGACCAATAAGAACTGAAAGATGTGTCATATCCTCTGTAGATCAGCGTCTGCCTCAACAGGATGACTCCGTTTTTTGGGGGTTTTGAGGAGCAACTTTCTGCTTGACAGAAGCCTAAGAGGTGGTCAGATGTTCTTACAGCGATGGTTTTGTATCTGGGATACCCGCTCGTCTACTTCTATTCAGTGCAAACATGGGTGTCAGTACAGTAATATGCTGCCTACACAAGAGGTGTGCACGATGTGCCCACTACACATTACAGGAAAATGATAGGAACTGTCAGGCTGTGTTCTTGCCAGAGTTTGTCTTCCACAGAACGTGTTATGGTCAAAGATGTACACAGTAGGTGGACCACCCACATCAGGTTCTGTTAGAGAACACTGCGTGAACACATATTGCCACTTCTGTTTAACTAAAGATCAGTGCATTGTGTGGGTACTGTGGCATCTGAGAAGCACATGATGTGTTATCCTCAATATATCAAATCATTTTCTTTTTCTGTATTTTCTTAACATAAATTATATTGAACTTTTTTTTTTTTCTCTCTACACTGTAGTTTGAGCCAGACTTAAACCTTAGCTGTGTGTCAGAATATGGAATCACTGCAGTTTGAAGGAGAAATAGGTGAGTGGGTATCTGTGCAAGGTTTTTCATGTCTAGCTACAACTTGAAAATGAAATGCACAAAATTTTACAAAAATATTCTGTGTTGGTTCAGTCCTGAGGAAGCTGGTTATCAAACGAGCGTTGACACACTCCCAAAGACTTTGAATGTCATTATTTCCATGTTCAGCAAAGACGTGTATCATGTGGATTATACTTATGAATGTGAATGCATTTGAAATGATGAATGCTTGTTGCCACTGGGGCCTTGCAGGAATGACATACAGTACAACAAAGCATGAATGCATGTTTCCAAGCCTTTATTCGAAGAGTAGCCAGCCAGCTTTAGTGATCTACTGAGCTTCTCTCCACTCAAACATCTGAGCGTCTGTAGTGTTTGGTAGTGAATGCCACAAATTAAGCTTCTTTTTCTTTGATTTATGGTTTTTATGAGTTGAATATGTACTGTACTTTAAATGCTGGAGGAATTGAATAAATCGAACATTTTGCAATGCAGTCGGCTTTAACTGTAAATGACGTGTCAGCATTGTACGTGTAAAAGCCAGGGGAGTTCTGTTCGAACACTGACCAAAAATCAAGTGTATACATGAGCTGATACAGTTGCCTAGTTACACCCCATCAGTGTCAGGACACTGTTTAGTTGGAGTCATGTTCACTGATGTCTGTCAGTTTAAGGATTACTGTGCGCCCTCGTTCTTTGCGGTTAATGCATTCCAGAACCACACGCGATCAACGAATTCCGCGATATAGCGACAAACTATTCATCTTATTATGTACCGTAATTTAAAAGTTTATGAACCCTCCCCATACTGATATTAAACTACCTTCTTTCTGTATTACCTTTTCCCACACTCTTATAGACTGTTTAAAACACTTTTGTATCTCACGTAAGTCACAGACTCACGGAACGGAGCACACTTCTGGATGCCGTCAGCCAACAGAATGCGCGTATGGAATCACGTGACTGCCTACCAAAAATCCACGATGAGGTGAAGTCGCAAGCGTTGATGCATGAAGCGAGGGCGCACTCTACTGTTCTTTTGGCACTGCTTTGGTCTCCACTCAACCAATCTCAGTGAACAATAAAGTGAATTTGTCATATATACCGGTGCATCTCAAGAAATTAGAAAATTATTCATTCATTCATCCATTTGTTCAGTTATCTGAAGAAGGAGTGCAATCAAATATATTTAAATTGTGGGACTCCGGAGGTAGCTGGCAGGTACAGGCAGGCCAGGTGTACGGCAGCCTGAGTCGTCGCGGAGGCAAAAACTGGGGTCTGGGAAGAGTTCGGGAGGCCATGGAGGAGGACTATCGGTCGGCCTCAAAGAAATTCTGGCAAACCATTCGCCGCCTCAGGGGAAAGCGGTGCACAGCCAACACTGTTAACAGTAGAGGCGGAGAGCTGCTGACCTCGACTGAGGATATTGTCAGGCGGTGGAAAGAATACTTTGAGGACCTCCTCAGTCCCGCTGCCATGTCTGACACAGAGGAATCAGAGGCTGAGGTCTCAGAGGTGGACTCGTCCATCACCAAAGCTGAAGTCACCGAGTTGGTTGCCAAGCTCCTCGGTGGCAAGGCACCAGAGGTGGATGAGATTTGCCCTGAGTACCTCAAGTCTCTGCTTCCTCTGTGTAAGACATGGCAGCGGGATTGAGGAGTTCCTCAAAGTATTCTTTCCAACGCCTGACAATATCCTCAGTCGAAGTCAGCAGCACGTCTCTGTAACATTGCATGGCAGTTGGGGACAGTACCTCTGGATTGGCAGACCGGGGCGGTGGTCCCTCTTTTCAAAACGGGGGACCGGAGGGTGTGTTCCAACTATGAGGGGATCACACTCCTCAACCTCCCGGGGAAATTCTATTCCAGGGTACTGGAGAGGAGGATTAGAGCTATAGTCGAACCGCGAATTCAGATGGAACAATGCGGTTTTTGTCCCGGTCGTGTCCCTGGTCGGAACACTGGACCAGCTCTACACTCTCCATTGAGTGCTTGAGGGTTCATGGGCGTTTTCCCAAAACAGTCCACATTCGATCGTGTCCCTCGTGGTATCTTGTGGGAAGTGCTTCGGGAGTATAGGGTCCAGGGCCCTTTGCTGAGGGCTGTACAGTCCCTGTATGACCGAAGCCAAAGCTTGGTTCGCATTGCCAGCAGTAAGTCAGACCTGTTCCAGGTGCATGTTGGACTCTGGCAGGGCTGCCCTTCATCACCGGTTCTGTTCATAATCTTTATGGACAGAATTTCTAGGCGCAGCCAGGATCTGGAGGGAGTCCGGTTTGGGGACCAAAGGATTTCATCTCTGCTTTTTGCAGACGATATTGTCCTGTTGGCCTCATCAAGAATGGACCTTCAGCGTGCACTGGGACAGTTTGCAGCTGAGTGTGACGCCAGTGGAATGAGGATCAGCACTTCTAAATCCGAGGCCACAGTTCTCGACCGGAAAAGGGTGGTGTGCCCTCTTCAGGTCGGTGGAGAGTCCTTGCCCCAAGTGGAGGAGTTTAAGTATCTTGGGGTCTTGTTCAAGAGTGAGGGAAGGATGGAACTTGAGATTGACAGACAGATCGGTGCAGCTTCTGGAGTGATGCAGTCGCTGTATAGGTCTGTCGTGGTGACGAAGGAGCAGAGTTGCAAGATGAGGCTCTGGATTTACCAGTCAATCTACGTTCCTACTCTCACCTATGGTCATGAGCTCTGGGCAATGACCGAAAGGACAAGATCCCGGATACAAGCGGCTGAAATGAGCTTCTTCCGTAGAGTGCTGGGTGCACTCTTAGAGATAGGGTGAGGAGCTCAGTCACCAGGGAGGAGCTCGGAGTAGAGCCGCTGCTCGAGTGGAACCAGTTGAGGTGGCTCAGGCATCTGTTCCAGATGCCTCCTGGATGCCTCCCTGGGGAGGTTTTCCGCACATGTCCTACCAGGAAGAGACCTAGAGGAAGACCTAGGACACGCTGGAGGGACTATGTCTCTTGGCTGGCCTGGGAACGCCTCAGGATCCCCTCGGAGGAGCTGGAGGAGGTGTCTGGGGAGAGGGACGTATGTGCATCCCTGCTGAGACTGTTGCCCCGCGACCCAGCCCCGGATAAGCGGTAGATGGATGGAGGGTATATAACAAAAAAATATTTTTCTTCGAAATAAGCTTAGTATTTAAAAACACACACACACACAAAAAAAAGCAAAATACAACTTTTTCCCATTTCAAGAAGAAGTTTTTGTAGAGTCCACGAATGATGAATCCACTGAAGTCCTTCCAAGATGAAGAGTCTGTGGCAATCCATGAGAGGAGCTGAACGGTCTCAGGATGTTTTCTGCAGACAGAACGGTTCTCATCAATGTCTCCTCTGAATTTGTTCATATAAGAGTTTGTTGGCTATTATTTGTGAATAATTGTAGAAGAAATTTAATTCACCTTATTTGTCATAAAAATCCTGAAAATAAATAAATAAATCATAAATAGCATGAGAATTGGCCATGTCTTCTTCTAGTCTAATTTCCATTCGCTGGTATGTCAGTCTAAAAACATTCGGTGACGTCATCAGTTGCCACCTGACCGCGTCCAGAGCGTGACGTCGCACTGCCAACGTGGAACGACGTCAAACCAGGAAGTAAACTGTCCGGCTCAGTGTGTGGAGGATAGCAGGAATCTGGGGCAGCACCTACGTGTCACAATCAGGAAATTATCAACGAGCGCTGAGGTGTTTCCTGCTCACGGGGTGTCACGGGGTCTCACCGGGTGTCACGGGGTGTCACGGGGTCTCCAGCCTCAGTTGCGTGTAGGTAAGGAGAACCGCTGGCGGAACCCGCCGCTAGCGGAGCGGGTGGTTCCGTGACGGGGCAGCGGACCCACGGCTCCCCGGTGGACGGGTCGTGGCCGGAAACCAAACATCTGTTCACAGGCGTGTTTGATCAGCTGTTGTTGTTGTTGTTGTTGTTGTTGTCCCAGCCCAGTACACCACGTCTCAGTCACAGCAGTAGCGCTCCTGTGAGAACGTGAAGCAGCAAACTGAAGTTTCCTGTCGGCAGGAAAACTGCAATACCTGTAGTACTCCTGATAATGATCATACAACTGTGACTACTACTACTGCTAATATTGTTACTACTAGTACTGCTAATACTACTACTGCTACTACTACTGCTGCTACTACTAGTTACTACTACTACTGCTAATATTGTTACTACTAGTACTGCTAATACTACTACTGCTACTACTACTACTGCTGCTACTACTAGTTACTACTACTACTGCTAATATTGTTACTACTAGTACTGCTAATACTACTACTGCTACTACTACTACTGCTGCTACTACTAGTTACTACTACTACTGCTAATATTGTTACTACTAGTACTGCTAATACTACTACTGCTACTACTACTGCTGCTACTACTAGTTACTACTACTACTGCTAATATTGTTACTACTAGTACTGCTAATACTACTACTACTACTGCTGCTACTACTAGTTACTACTACTACTGCTAATATTGTTACTACTAGTACTGCTAATACTACTACTACTACTGCTGCTACTACTAGTTACTACTACTACTGCTAATATTGTTACTACTAGTACTGCTAATACTACTACTGCTACTGCTGCTACTACTAGTTACTACTACTACTGCTAATATTGTTACTACTAGTACTGCTAATACTACTACTGCTACTGCTGCTACTACTAGTTACTACTACTACTGCTAATACTGTATTGTTACTACTAGTACTGCTAATACTACTACTGCTACTACAACTACTACTGCTACTACTAGTTACTACTACTACTGCTAATATTGTTACTACTAGTACTGCTAATACTACTACTGCTACTACTATTACTACTGCTACTACTAGTTACTACTACTACTGCTAATATTGTTACTACTAGTACTGCTAATACTACTACTGCTACTACTATTACTACTGCTACTACTAGTTACTACTACTACTGCTAATACATTGTTACTACTAGTACTGCTAATACTACTACTGCTACTACTATTACTACTGCTACTACTAGTTACTACTACTACTGCTAATACTGTATTGTTACTACTAGTACTGCTAATACTACTACTGCTACTACTATTACTACTGCTACTACTAGTTACTACTACTACTGCTAATACTGTATGGTTACTACTACTATTACTATTACTACTGCTACTGCTACTACTACTAGTTACAACTACTACTACTATTACTACTGCTACTACTACTACTACTACTGTTACTACTACTACTGCTACTACTACTACTGCTATTATTACTGCAACTGCTACAACTATTAGTACTGCTACTGCAACTACCACTACTATATCTGTTATAATTACTAGCACTACTACTGCTACTACAGTTATTACTACTGTACTACTGCTACTACTGTTACTACTATTACTACTATTACTACTACTACTGCTATTACTACTGCTACTACTATTGGTACTACTACTGCCACTACTACCACTATTACTGCTATCACTACTAGCACTACTACTACTATTGCTACTACTACTACTACTACTGTTACTACTACTACTGCTAGTACTACTACTACTTCTAGTAGTATTGCTACTACTATTACTACTACTACTGCTACTACTACTATTACTACTAGCACTGCTACTACTACTACTAGTAGTAGTAGTAACAGTACTACTACTAGTAGTAGTAGTAGTACTGCTACAACTGTTACTACTACTACTGCTACTACTATTATTACTACTACTGTTACTACTACTACTATTGCTGTTACTACTACTACTACTAATAATAATAATAATTACTACTACTACTGCTACTATTACTACTTCTACTACTGTCACTACTACTGTTACTATTATTATTACTTTTAATACTATTACTACTGCTACTACTACTACTACTACTACTGGCACTGCTTCTACGACTGCCACTGCTACTACTACTACTAGAAGTAGTATTGCTACAACTGTTACTACTACTACTGCTACTACTATTACTACGACTGTGCTACTACTACTGTTACTACTGCTGCTACTACTACTGCTGTTACTACTACTACTGCTACAACTAGTTACTACTACTACTATTGCTACTTCTACTACTGTCACTACTACTACTACTGTTACTGCTATTACTTTACTACTACTGCTACTACTACTGCTACTACTAGTTACTATTACTACTACTACCGCTACTACTATTACTACTTCTACTACTGTCACTACTACTACTACCACTACTGCTACTACTACTGCTACTACTAGTTACTATTACTACTACTACTGCTACTACTACTACTACTTCTACTACTATCAGTCAATCAAGTTTTATTTATATAGCGCTGAATCATGGCAACAGACATTTCAAAGCTCTTTAACAGACAGAGAAACCCAACTGAACCCTCCAGACCATAAGAGACAGTGGCGGGGAAAAACTCCCTCGATGAGGAAGAAACTCCGGGCAGGACCCAGAATCTTTTGGACGGCCATCCACCTTGACCAGTTGGGTGGAAAAGAAAAAAAATGAAGATAAGGACAGGGTAAGAGAAAGAGCGACAGAGAGAGAGTGGCAGATAGGCCAGATAGAGTCAGTGTCAATAGGGTTATAGTTAGACGATCGGGGTTGTTTTCTTCAATATATGTTTCCCATCATGTAGTTGGTAAATTCAAGGCACAAATACAGCTGTGTGGATGACTGTATGGCAGCACGGAGGAAGAAAGGAAGCAGGATCCCAGCCGATGGATAGATGAGGGGTGGTACTGGTGAGCTCGGAGGAGAAGGTCCACAGCACATGGATATATGGGGGGTGATACTGGTGGGCTTGGAGGAGAAGGTCCACAGAGGATGGTCCACAGCGGATGGGCGGATGAGGGGTGAACCTGAGAAAACCTAGAAGGACATAGAGCACAGAGACTTCAGGGAAGTAGTTGAGTTAGTAAGGTGTGATTGGAGACTTGGAGAGTGAGATCAGAGAGGAGGAGGAGTAACAGAGATGGTCAGAGAGGAGGAGGAGAGAGGAACTCAGTAAGTCTGGATGTTGACACTACTGACTACTACTACTACTATTACTATTACTACTACTACTCCTACTATTACTGTTACTACTACTACTACCACCACTACTACTATTACTGTTACTACTACTACTATTGCTACTGCTACTGCTACTATTACTACTTCTAGTACTACTAGTACTAGTACTACTACCAATGCTCTCTCTACTACTGCTGCTGTTAAATCGTGAAGTGAAAACAATGAGTCCCAATCACGAACAAGCTGATAGATGAGGGCCAATCAGGAACAAGCAGATGAGGGCCAATCAGGAACAAGCTGATAGATGACGGCCATTCAGAAACAAGCTGATAGATGAGGGCCAATCAGGAACAAGCTGATAGATGAGGGCCAATCAGGAACAAGCTGATAGATGCATTTGGAGGTTAACACATTCACACTGTCTGCTGCATTGGACCTGAACGTTTCTTTCCATGGTGTTTACACAAGTATCATGTTTACAGTTGTAGTCTACCTAACAGTAGGATGATGCTGATGCTCAGGTTATTCTGCCTCTTGGAATAAATTTCACAATTTAAAAAAAAAAATGTCTGAAATATCTCTTTTAATCACAGGTAGAACTTGATTGATTGATTGATTGATTGATTGATTGATTGATTGATTGATTGATTGACAGGCCTGTCACAGTGTTGAAATTTGGAGACCACATCACAAATTTACGTTACTAAAACATACTAAAATTTGGAGATGTGTTTACTTTGTACTGCATTCATTCATTGGACGGAATCGGTGAACAGCTAACGTTCAGTTCTGGTTAATCCTACTGACTTCAGAAGAGTGAACGAGTAAAGTGTCAGAGCTAAGACAAATCAGAAGTACCTGTTTGGGTGGAGATAATCAGGCTTTTATGAAGCTTTCATTTGCAGTGGCCAAAGCAAACATACAGGTGTCTTCCACACCCATTCACATGTCTTCCTGTGTTCTCTCCTTGGAGCCTGAACAAGTCTCGTTTTGTATTTTGTTGGGTTTTTTTTTTTATCAATACAATGATACACAAGCTTAATCCCCCGTCATTTGACATCTGCTGAAGTTTCAGACAGTCATTGAAAATTGTTTTATGACTAAGAGTGAACTTTGTTGCTATTGTGGCTGCTGACAGATTTTAAATGTGAAGGGAGGTGAGAGTTATTGACACGGACAACAGTAGAGACTTGACTGGGTGTGGATCACAACAATAACGTGTTTGCTGTGAGTGATGCAGACTCCGGTTGTGAAGACATATCGAACCAGTGCGTGTGTGTTTTTATTGCTTACTTAACTGTCAGATTGTGTTTTTGTGATAAACCATGGAGTGTTGCAGCATTTGAAATGATTTCTTATAAAATATTCATTTAGAATTCTCTTTAATTTTCCCAGAAACACACACACACACACACACACACACACACACACCTACATACATAGAAGATGGTGGACTCCACGCTAGCTGAAGTGGACAGAAATCTCAGTGAAGCTATGAGAATCCTGGGAGATGGACGGAGGTAAGATAAGAATGTTTTTATACCAGAATTGCCAATTTAAAAGTCCTGAAGCTACCTACAACTATGTTCATAATAACAGCAGTGTGTCTAAAAATGTGAGCAAACCTCAAATTTTTTCAAATAATTAATATTTTAATGCACACAAATCCATTGGGGACACTGCTTATTTTATTTCAAAAACAAGAGAAGTGGAAAAAGTTATCGAATTTGATAATATTTTATAGAAAAGTCAAAAAATATAATGTTCTTTTGTCTGAGTTATGCTTTGTCTTCTGTCTTTATTTAATTGCTTTTGTTTTTTATGTAGCTTTTATGTTGTATGTGTTTGCAGTTTTCTTTTGATTTCTACTTTGTACACTAAAAAAAGTTTACTTGATTTAGACAGTAACCATCTAAGCTGACTATTTTAGAAATGACCGTCGGCTAAAAAACTGAGTTTGTGGTGATAGTGAAGGAAACATTTTGTCTATTGAAAACTGCTAAATACACGAGGTAAGAATTCTGTCTGTGGAAAACTACTAAATACCAGGGCTTTGAACCGGTTCATGGAATGAAAACGAAAACCAAAAACTTTTTATATTTTGCCAGGAATGAAACCGAGGATAAAATCTTTATATTTTTTTAATGTTCTGGAACAGAATCTGTTATTTAAAATAGCAGTAACTGGTTTACACCTTTTTTTTTTTTTTCATTCTTAAAAAATATCTCACCTCATGTTTCTCAATGCGTGACGTGAGCAGAGAGAAATTCAGGCGCGTCACCAGCAGTGAAGGAAAAGGCAGTCTCCCAATCTCGTTATATTGATAGCAGGTAAACACTGCAGTCTGTCAATCTTAAAAAAATGTTTGATTTAGATGTTAACTTGTTGGTTGCAGACATTTTCAGAGCAGAGTTCCCTGAAACTTTAAAACTTTGAGGCTTTGAAACTTTGAAACTTTGTTGTAACCTATTTAATCTATTCGGGAACAAATTTTTTTTGTTCTGACCAGTTCAGGGAAGTCAAATCTTGTGTGGAACTTGTAAAACCAGAAACGTTATACCTGTTTCTGTTCAGAACCAACCAATTGGCAAAACATTCTGTTTCAAAGCCCTGATAAATACACGAGGAAAACAGTGAGGTTGTTGTTTGTGCTGTTCACCTGTTCAGAGAGCTGGAGGCAGGAACAGAGAGACAGCATTTCAGCAGAACCAGCATCCCTGGACCCCTGCAGGGAGAGTAAGACCCACAAACACACACACATATGCACACACACACCCAAACAAACAAAATGACATCATCAAGGAACTGACAGAAAGTTACCCTTTGATATAAGAAATGTTTTAATAACCTCCAACATGACTGATTACAGTCTGTTTTAGGGTACAAAGGTCAGTTTTTCACCTTTACTGGATTATCTTGCTCCTGACATGAAAGCCCTTCTGATGGGGAAACCTTAGGACACGCTGGTTACCTTGAACACTTTGCTTATTTTTACTTTATTAATTAACGTGTTTATTTGATACTTTTGGTCCAATTTTGTGCATGTTTTAGTTTTCTTTCTTGTGTAATATAATTTGCATTTTTTTTACTTATTAGTTTGTTGATTTATTACATCCCGCATCAAAGCGGTGAAGTATTGTCAGCGTTTGTGTGTTCGTCTGTTCATCTGTTCATCCGTTAGTCCACCAAATATCTTCGCAACTTTTGCAGATAGAAAAATAAAAAGCAGATTACTCGGGCGGCAAAGGGGATGAAAATGAGATCTTGACCTTGAGAAAACTAGGTCAAGGTCAAATTGTTAACTTTTGTACACTCAGGAACTGGATAAGATAGGAAGATGAGGGAGAAGTAAGTGTAAGTAAGACCATCGATCAAAGCTATTGCTTTAATTTAATGAAAGTAAGTCAGAGCACTAGCTTTGATCTTTGACCTATGCTAGTAGGTCAGGGTAAAATTTTGAACTCAGGGATGTTGCAGTCTGTGACTGCCTTGGTTCTTGTTTTTAATTCAGTCGTCTCTCTGTGAACTTGAGTTAGATGCGCCTCATCGCCGCCTGGGTTTGGGGTGCGGTGTGTTGTTGTTATCTTTTTAACATTTCATATAAAAGTATAAATTAAAAATAAATAACTAAAAATGTAAAAGCACATGGGGGGTGTGGGGCAAACGCACTGCTCAGGTTGTAATGATGACTCAAAGCGCGCTGCAGTCGTCTGTATGTGGTGTCATCAGATGTACATGTGTTACTATCATCTCCAGCAGTGAAACATTATGATGAAGCACGGATTGATAATTTTACTCCACCACTCAACACATGATAACTTATTGAACTGCAAGGACTGTTATAGCGTTCTATGAGTGCTTATGACAGCTGACACAGCCGATAGTTAGTCGTGATGCTTTCAGTCTCATCAGGTAAATTCTAGTTGAGAGTCAAGAGTCTTAAGCAGCAGAAGGCTTTTAGATGATGTTATAAATAAAAGCTGATTGATTGATTATCTTTACAGTGGTCAGGATTTTGCCACAATTCTGCGTCTAGTTCATAACGTCATACATGAAGAGGAGGAGGAAGAGGACAAGCCCAGCCAACAGTAAGTAGAACTAACCTGTGAAAAACATGATGTGACAAATAGTGCATAGCACTGCCAGCGTTTGTAGTTTGATCCTTATGAGGGGGCATTCAGTGTTTGATCTCTGTGACCTTTCAATGGGGTCAAAATGTTCTTCAGGGTGTGAAGTCATGACTGTGAAAAAGTTCTCTGAGGGCTGTCGGTCAATCCTGATTACTTCCATTTAGTTGAAAAAATTACCCAACACAAAATACATATTATTTACATAATATTATCACATAATATTTGTACTCACACTATTCAAACTAATTATGACTGTTGCTTAGTGGTGGAGCAAAGCATTACCACTTATTTGTCTTTTGTAACTTTTTACAGATAAAATAGACTATTTTTCATCATTTCAAATTTTATTTGGATTCCGTTCCTGATGTCAACATTGGTGTCTTGTCGTCGTCGTCGTCGTCCCCCCCCACCTCCCCCCCAACTATGATGAATTTTGAATTGCAGGGGGATGCAGGATGTGAGCCATCTGGGTCACATGGCCTTGTTGGGTCACAGCCTGGCAGCTTACGTGTCGGTGTTGGACAGAGAGAGACTGCGGAAGCTGACCACTCGGATTCTGTCTGACGCCACGCTGTGGCTCTGCAGACTGTTCAGGTGGGCTTGTCACTGTGCTGTACTGTCCAACATGTCCCTGTTGTGAAGACCACAGCTCCAGTTTACTGGTCTTTAATTCAATCCAGCCATAAAGGGGAGACCCCATTACATCTGTTTGGGTCCAGGAATAACCGCATTATTTATTGTTTTCATTAGGATGCATGATTTTTTTTTTAAAATTACACACATACATTGTGTTAGCACCAATAGGGTGGTGTTTATTGAACGTCTCCAGCTGGTTACTCACTGCTAACACACCTCTGTCATCTATCCCAGGTATGAGAACGGTTCGGCCTATTTCCATGAAGATGACAGAGACGGCCTCGTTAAAGTGTGTCGGTTGGTCATTCATACTCACTTTGAAGAATACGGCTCTGAGGGTTATGTAGCCCTGAGCTCCAAACAGCCAGTCATCTACCACAGCGCCTCCGGCAGACCGGGACTGGGTCAGCATGTGTGCAGCCAGGTAGGAAGGGTAGAACTCAGCATCATAAGTGAACAATGTCGTCTAAAGTCCATGATGCATTCAAGGAGTGTCCGGCTCTCAGCCGCCGGTCAAACGGGGCTGGAATTCTTCTTAAGCATAATGTTATGCATCAGATGTATGGAAGCTGGATTAGTTCTTTAACCGTCTCTGATGGGACGTGTCGTGGAAAATTTCTTTTTGACTAAATGAGGCAATCACTAATACTGAAGCAAGAGTAAAGACTTGGAAAACCAAGATTCTGTTTTGTAATTCTATTCAAAGCTTGAGACTCAGTTCACACAAGCAGCAGGCTGTTGGAGAAAACCACTGAAGAGTGTAAAGTCGGTGTATCCTTTATCCAGTTGTGGCATTGTGATCTCCAACACCTACTCAGATTTTATGGGCTTGAACTGGATCTGAAACCAACTCGGGACAAATAATTTGCTACCTGAGAAAAAAGCGTTTTTATCTGGTAGATTACATATAATCCAGTTACAAATTGTTAATGACAGGCATATGGGGGTATCTAATTTATATGAAATATAATGATACTCAATATAACACAGTGACAAGAAATCAATAACAAGGTTTAACAGAAAACAAAGCATTTTACTCACACAGAAGTATTTTTTTACCAGCATATTCCTCTTTTTCTTTAAAAGCCAAGTGTTCCTTTACTTGGATCTCTGGTAATTTAATGAAAACATTCATATTAGTGAGGGACAAGTATGTGGTCCTCTGTTTTCACGCCTCTCTATCATCCATCCATCAGCCACTATATATGGCAGAAATCTGCCATAGTTAACTGAGTAAGATCAATCAATCAATCAATCTATCAATCCACTTTGTTTTGTAGCGAGCTTAGTCACGTCAACAGACGTTTCAAAGCATTTAGCGGAGAAACCCAACAAATCAGTGCTGCCACGCATTCCTATGTGTGTTCTAGGTCAGGATCAGGTCATGGAAGGGATCGTTCTGGTTAAATGATAACTCCATTACTGAGGAAAGTACTCCCTCCAGGAAGTTGTAATGTCAAATATTTAATAACTATCATGAATCCAACCTCAGCATGCAACCTCCTGGAGGGACTGAATGTTACGAGCTTCAGACAAGATAAATCTCTGTGCCATTTATGCACAAGGCACAGCAGCTGAACTGACATCATGATTCAATCTGACACCATTCCTCCTAGCTCTAATGTTAACGAACAATCCCTCCGTAGCTGTTGTGTGTGGACCCACCTACCTAAGTGTATTTTGCCATCTGAGTAACTTATCCTGAAAGCAGCTGAAGAACACTACACCACAGCAAACCAGGTTGTGTTTGTCTGTGTGTCTGACCACACCTTGTGTTAAGACGAACACACGGATGCTTACACAAAGTGGAGGTTGGGCGTGAAAATCACAAGCGTTTGCTCACCTGTCACACATGATATGAATGAGCATGAAGAGTAATGCATGAAATTAAATTCTCTGCCAATACTGACATAGAAATGTTCTTTTTGAGCTCCAGCTAAATCAGAAATGTCCTTTTCTTGGTATGACTGTATCGTATCACCGTTGTTAGAGTTGGAATGTCTATAAAGTGTGACTCATTTCCAGTTCATCTTTAGTTAGTCCTGCAGATTTTTCCATCAAACTGTGAGGTGGACTTAATTTTGGTGTTTGTCTCTTTAGCTCGGCCTTCCTCTCTCCAGTCTGTGTGCAGTTCCCTGCAACACTATCTTTGGATCCCAACACCAAATGGTAGGATAATAATAATAATAATAATAATAATTATTATTATTATTATTATTATTAATAGTAATAATAATAATTGTAATTATAATTAATGATGATGATAATAATATTGATGATAATAATAATAATAATAATAATAATAATAATAATAATAATAATAATAATTAGTAATAATTAAAAGTTTTTAATTAGTTAAAAATTTGTTTTTAATTTTTAATTTAGCAATACTTAACAGTTTTTAATAATTAACAGTTTGAAGACATAGTTACAGGGTTTTTATTGTGCTCACGTCCTCGTTGTCATCACCAGGATGTTGCGCTGTTGGACAAACTTATCAAAGAGGACATGGAGGCTGGGAAACTCCCTCTGCTGTTGATTGCCAATGCAGGTGAAGGAACTTACAGTTCTGAGGTTTTCACATTCTAATATTTGATACATGCCAAGATTTGGAAATATGTTTTTTCTGCTTTGAATTTTTTTTTTTCCCAGGTACCCCTGGAGCAGGTCACACAGACAAGTTGTCTCGTCTGAAGGACCTCTGTGAGCAGTACAACATGTGGCTCCACGTTGAGGGGTGGGTTGCTATTCTGAAGCAGATGTGATCTTCAGGGTGTCTGTGGATGGTTCTCCATCTACATCAACTTCCAGTCAAATAACTGAACCGTCTGCTTGTCTAGAAAGTAGTATAACATTTGAGATGAATGGAACACATCCATTTGAGATAAAATACATATTCCAGTGTTTTGCACCTCAGTTTTATCGTTAGTAAATTAAATCTTTGTGCTGTTCTTTTAACTTACCAGTAAATGAAAATATTTCACTCACAAAGCATGTGGTTAGATCAAGAGTTGTACCAAAATAACTAGTTGGTTAGAGGTTATTATCCATGTGTTTAGCAGTAACATATTTAAAAACAATTCATGTTGAAATGATGGATTTCGGTGACATTCATTACGTATTTAATCACAAGATGTCTTCCGAACCTCTTTGTGCTTTCAGGCCTGACCACCATTGAGTTTGATGTTCCTGTTGTCATTATTGTCATATTTAATGTCACCATTTATTTTGATCACGTGTTTTCCTCTCTAGGGTCAACCTGGCAACCCTGGCGCTGGGTCAGGTCACCTCTGCTATCCTGGTAATGTCTTCAGTTTAAACACACAAGAGTGACATTAAGTTTGTGGCCTGTTTGTCAGTATAGCTATTAATTCACAAGATTATGGACAGTAAATGGGTTATTAGCCGTGTTTTTGTTGTCCAAACTGGACGCAGTTATTGTTCCAGGTGAAGATTGATTCAGAAACTAATGTGGGGATTTGTCAGTGCTATTTCTTAAACTCAAAAGTAAGACTTCCTTTTGAGCTACATTAATTATTTTACTACTACAACTGTCTGTTTTGTTTTTGCATATTTTAAATCCATCTCGGACTTTTTTATTAAAAATTGTTGCTATGGAAAACAGGATTTTCCTCCAATACGTTTTGAAGTGTGTATTACAGGTGATCAAAAGGCAACTTTAACTCGCTAGGAACTCAGTTGTTTTCTGCTTCCACACGCTGATGGAGGGTAGGGTCAGGTTTCTTAGAACACAAATATTTCTGAAGCTTCTCATGAAACTGGTGCTGCGGCATTCTTTTGAAGACCTGCGGAGGATGAGGACTTGATGAGGACAGTCATTCCTGCTCTCGTAACCCTCTTGTAACCCGCGTGTGTCTGTTCCTTCAACTCCAGGCTGCGACCAGATGTGACAGTATGACCCTCACCCCAGGTCAGTGGCTGGGGCTGCCTGCTGTAACTGCGGTCACCCTCTATAGACATGAAAACCCAGCGCTGGTAAGCTCGTGTGAACATCTCCACTCTGCAGTAAATGTTGTCTTAATCACACAATTCAACTGAGAAAAAGTGATACAGTTAAGTTCAGACTGAAGGTCATTCTCTTCCACTTGCCACTTTTGTACAGATTAGTGTCAGTCCAGCAGTCCGGTGTCTTGGGCTTCCTGTCAAACACTCTGTTGTGTGTCTGTGATTTGTGTCTCAGTCTCTGGCAGCAGGTTTGACCTCCAGCCAGCCGGCGTCCAAAATTCGAGCACTTCCTCTCTGGCTCTCCCTGCAGTGCCTCGGTCACAATGGAATCGTCCAAAACATCAGACATGCTGCTTCTCTGGTGATCATGAATTTCTTCATTACTAATGTTGAAACAAATCAGCGAGGAATCACCTGCTCAAAGTGTTTCTTGGCAGTTTAGTAGCATTAGGCATTTACAGAACAATCTACAAGGACCCAAAGAACAGCTGGATTCTCTTTTCACAATCTTCAGATGCCCTATCTAATGTTGGCAGACCGGACAAAAAGATTTTTAAACTTGACCCAAGGAAAGTCACAGACTACAACACCCGGGAAATTCTAAATTTGACCCTGACCTACTTGCATAGGTCAAAGATCAAAGCTAGTGCTCTGACCTACGTTCATAGATCAAAGCACTAGCTTTGATCTATGATCTTGCTCACACTGGCCTCATCCCTCGTCTTTCCATCTTATCCGGTTCCTGAGTGTGTAAAAGTTGAAATTTGACCTTGACCTAGTTTTCTCAAGGTCATCATCTCATTTTCATCCCCTTGCTTTTTGTTTCTTTTTTCTATCTGCAACGGTTGCGAAGATATTTGGTGGACTAACGGACAAACACATAAACACTGACAATTACAATACATCCCCTTCGCAGAATGTAAAAATCTAAATAGCTTGCGAGTGAGTGAACTCTGACCCCCGCGTGCTGACACTTCCTCAATTTGCCACTATTTTTGGAAAGACTTGGTTTGTTTTAGCTTTTTCAACTTTTTTTGAAGGAAATAAATTCTTGCTAATTTGGAATTTTTAATGTAAGTAATTTCCTATTTCTGTCTAATCCTCTCCAGAGCCAGCAACTCCTGCAGAAGCTTAAAACAGTGGCTTCCATCAAAACATCAGTAAGTGTTTGCTTCACATAAATAATGTCACTGCTTCCAGTCTAGACACAGCTTGTGTGTTCTCATGATTTTTGTGTTTCTTTTCATACTTTATTATTGTTTACGTAACTTATATATAATTAATTGGTTGATAAAAATCTGTTTAGATGGGTTTTTGGTGTGTTTTTGTTTTTTTACAAGGCTGGAATGGATTAAAGTGATTTTAATTATTTTAAATGGGGAAATGTTGTTTGACTTAGAGCTCAGTCCTGGAATGGATTAAACTTGCGTGTTGAGGTACTACTGTACAATCCTTTTCTTATTGTATATTCAGTATACCATTATATAGCATGTTGGTCCTGTCAGAGTACAGTATACACTAGACTGTGTGAATCAACTATGTCAACCTCTATAAAATAACAGTTAATAAAACATCATTGTCATACGTATACACCCTAGTCTCATTGTGGTTAACCAGTAGGAGTAATTGGATGTACTACTGCCCTCTTTCTCATTACTGAGCTGTGCAGTAGGACTGTTGGCTTGTGTCTTGCCTGAGCAGTGTCTGTACCTCACTTTAATATTTATAATAACATCGTATGAAAAAATATAATCTCATTGAAAACTACAAGATCACGTCTAGTGCAACCCTTTTCCAAAAAAAAAAGTGGAATTTTGACCACTTAATGACCAAGTAGCTTGAGATGCGTGACATCACAACTAATTAAATAAAAGTATTTCACAATGATTGAAGCCACAAAAGTAAATCAAATGGACTTCGATGTATGTTTTTGTCATTTACAAATTGATTTATTATTTCTAACATCATCTGTTTTTGAACGTCTTCACCAGATTCATTCTAGACTCACTAAAACAGAAAAGAGTACTGTCATGTCATGTGACAAGCTTGTTGATTGTGATCGTTAGATTGTTATCTATAGATTTTTAATGCAGACATTGTGTTATTTTCACACTATGGTCTGCAGCATTACAAATGGCACGTTGCTCAAACTGTGTGAAAATGGGGCACAGCAGCTGTCAAGTTTATTTTTTATTTTTTTGTAGTTTAAACCGATACATCCAATATTTTCAATCATATTTAGGCCAATATTGAGTCATGTGAGAAGCTGGACTCCTGAGATGAGAGATCAGCTGATAGGTCTGGACCTCGAATCTGTCGGAAAATGTTTGAGAGGGAAAGATACGCTAACCGAACCGGTGGTCACCACTCGAGCAGCAGCGCAAAGCTGGATCCCATTACAAGATTAACTGGTGAAACGAGGCAGGCAGCTTCAGCTCCTCCTCATCATCATCGTTTCCTAGGTCACGCTGATCTCTGAGGAAATGCTTCGTCAGCTACGAAATAAAGTTACTTCTTCTGTGCTACGTTGTTAATAAGCACATTCTACACTGCTGGAAACTGACTGTGGTTCTATCGGTCCATCCATCCATCCGTCTATCCATCCATCCCAAAAGTTTTCTGGCTCTGTCACAATGAAACTAGACCCCTGTTGTTTTGTGGACACGAGAACAAATCAAAAACGAAACCCGTTTGTGTTTGTAGGCTGTGTTACACACGGGGATATCGCCTGGCAGAGCGTGTTTCATGGTAAAGTTATTCTCCACACCACTGACTTGGCTCAATGGCTTGTTCACTGGCACCCCTCCAAGTCACTGACATGTGACATGAACTGGTATTGTGATAACGCAGTGACCAATCAGAGCACTGGGATCAGAATCACTCAGTGGTACTTAAACTTGGTAAAAGTGGAATACATTTCCGTTTTGTTCATTCCAAAGTATTAAATACCACTGTGCTGGTTATCTTTGTTTGGGTGTTAACCTGCAGTTCCAGGTGTGTGTGTGTGTGTGTGTGTGTGTGTGTGTGTGTGTGTGTGTGTGTGTGTGTGTGTGTGTGTGTGTGTGTGTGTGTGTGTGTGTGTGTGTGTGTGTGTGGAGGGGTCTGGTCAGTGTGGGTTGAATTGGGTTCAGTGTCTCTGGGGCTTCACTGTGGGACGTTCAAGGTACTTTTGATGTTTTTAAGGGAATGTCTCTCAGCACTCACTGTGATTTGGTGCCTTTGATATCATGCAAGAATCAATGGAGAATCAATGGAGGAGAGACTGGACAGAATAGACATTATTCTGAATATTATTATTATTAATAATATTCATTATTCAGAATAGACATTAAACTGGACAGAATAGACATTATGAGACGAAGTAGAAAGATACCTGCCAAGGTATCTTGGTGGACGTGATGTTTTCTACGATGAGGGATTTGTGGTCCCTTAAAGCGCTGCCTCAGTCTCTCCGCGAGAAATAGGGGTGCAGCATCTTGGTTTTATTGACAGTCAGAGGGGTTAATGGTCCTGTGTTTAATCTCCAAACATAAGCATCATTTCACCTCAGTGTCTTTGCGTGTCCAACAGGTGGAGGATGAATTCAGCTCCCCAGTAGTACTGTTCAAGTTCTCCCAGGAAATAAGTGCAGGTAAGGGTGTAATCTAACTCAAGTGACTCTAATAAAGGGTTGTTGTCAGTTAGAAACAGTAAAACCACCCCCCCCCACACACACACACACACACACATACACGCACACGTGCGCTGTTCTTTAAATCTCTGAAAAGTTTAGCTTTTCTTACTCAGTTCCTAGTTCTCCAGAATAAATTTCACTGCTAAAAGATTATTTAGATGAAGGTCAGAAATAACTGAGTTAATGTCAGAATAACGCCACTATACACTAATAAATTATACATGAAAGATTACAAACAGTTTTGTAGATTAAATTTTGGTGTTTTTTTTTCCTTTGTGTGATGTCAGCATCCAGTGGGGGTTCAGTGGAAAGTTACTGTGCTGGAGAGAAAGAGGTGCTTGATGCCTTCAACAGATGGGTGAGTGCATTTTCCTTCAAACGGCCCCCCAGCCTGGTGTATTTATGTAACAATTAATCATTAAAGGTCTGGATGTATGTTCAAAATTTACACTATGACGGTTGAAATCTCTTCATTTCTGTGCATTTAATTGCACAAGTTTTTTGTCAATTGGAAATATTCCCCATGTTTATCATGTAAGGTTTGCCCCAGAAACACTGAAGTGTCTTTGGAGTGGGGCCAGCAGTCTGAGGTCTTATTCTTTTTTTTTTTTTCCACTGGGCAACACTTTTGTTATAAGTGATCTGAACAATTTACTTTACCAACAGGTATTTTTGTAACTTTCTTTTGCAGATGGCTGAACAGCTGGTCCAGCGTCTCCCCACCAGTGGAGTGGAAGTGGTGGAGCTTGAAGACGAGGGTGCATGTGTTCGCTTCAGTCCCCTCCTGACTGCTGCAGGTAACATGAACACACACACACACACACACACACACACACACACACACACACATGTCTGGCTTAAAACCTGCTTTGACCATGGCCGTGTCTCTCCTGTGCAGGTCTGGGCACCCAGCAGGAGGATGTGGACGACCTGGTGAAGACGCTGTCAGAACTGGCGCTGGTCATGAGCTCCACAATGAGCATCAGACAAGACTTCAGAGAAGAAACCCACCGTCACGCTCCCTCACTCTTCTACGTAGAGGATCTCAGCTGGCCTGGGCTGGGGGCTCTCCGGTAAAACTGCTTTTAAAGACTGATTGCTTTGACTCCGTCTTTTTTACTTTTAAATTATACGTAAATAACAAAATAAATATTCGGTCGCGGAATTTTGTTTTTCGCGGGAGGTCCTGGGATGCGTTAACCGCGAGTAACAAGGAATTACTGCAAACCATAATACCAGGAGGGACGTGATCCGTTCATGACTAAACACCTTCAAGTCAATCGCTTCACATCTGCTGTTTAATCCATCTACAGATTATTTGTGGTGACTGCTTGTGATTAGGTACAGTAGACATCTTGGAACAAACAGATACATGACAAAGAGACATAATGAATAACAGGTGAATTTATAAGACAACCCAAGTAGTTTAAAGTTCATCATAGATGATCTTTCACAATATTTAGAACATTTTCCAAACTCATCAACTCCTTTAACTAATGGATTCTTTCACAAGAGAGTCTAGGAACTTAAACCATAGAGGGGAAAAATTCATAAATTCAGTCTGAACTCTATTGGTATAATATGGCAGGTGTATCCTCAAATATTGCAGTAACATTTGTGGTAAACATTGAAATATGTTGTCGTGGTGTTTAAACATTGAGTAGGACGGTACATTTTAGATATTTATTTGGCTGAATGGTTCCACAGTCAGTGTTTCACAGAAAAATATCTTTATGCCTGGTAGGTGGACAGAGCTGATTGAGGCGACACACACACACACACACACACACATGCGCACACATATGACAGATGATGACATGACAGATGTTGTGTTATTCAGGTATGAGCCTGACACTGAAGGAAGCAGTGAGAGCAGGAGGAAGCAGGAAGTTAAAAAAATCAACTCTGAGCTGCTGAAGAAACTCCAAGACCTGGACGCCGACATCGTCTTCTCCAGCGGTTCGTCCGACGTCGTGTTTCACTGCGTCTCCACTCCTGTAGCTGTCCTCCTAGATGATGTGGCTTGTTCTTTGTCTCAATTTCTCCCTCTGCCCCCCCCCCCCCACCCACACACACACACACACACCTCTCCCTCCCTAGGCCCAGAGTTTGGAACAGAAGAGGACTGTATCTTTGTTGGTATGGTGACGGAGGACGTTGATGTTTCAGCCCTGGTGGAGACGATAGCCGCCTTTGGAAGAGACATCGAAGAGAACGGACGAGTAAATAATCACATACATAAGATAATATATTAAACCCACAGTGTATTTCCATATACAAGTGAATATACACATGCAATTACTCATGCATATACACATAACTCAGGGTGTGATTTGTTGGGGGATGGGACCCCTCCCCCTCTGGTTTTTGCATTTCTCCCTCTGCTGACTGAATTTCATCCTAACAAGCAGGTGGTGACAGTTTTCTTACAGGTCGTCTATAATCTATATTGCTGTTCTAACTTTTAACCTGACATGCATTGTCTTCAGTCTCCGTGTTGGTGAACGTCTCCACGAATAGAAATGCATTGTGGGTTCCTTTCCTGCTCAGAAGTTCGCAGAGATGTGGAGAAAACTTCTGTGAACAGGAAAGAAGAAAAGACCACATGAAGTCTGACATCATCAGAGCAAAGTCTGACATCTGATGAGTCATTTTAACATGACATGAAATGTGAATCTATGGGGTGTCAAGGTGACATTTTACAGACTGTTATCATTCGGCTTAATGCTTCTGTCATGTTGTGTCTTCATCCACGGTGTCTGAAGCCTGATCAGACCACCTTCATCATCTTCATCTTCCACAATGAAACGTTTCATGTGTTGTTTTTTTTTAAGTTGATATTAAATAAGACTGTTCTGAATTTAGCCTCGTAGGGTTTACCATTAACGTAAAAGACTGTTGATTGTCTTTTCATGATTTAAAAAAGAAACATCCCCCCTCTGTTTTATGACAAATCACACCCTGTATGTGCAGATACATATATATACACATATATACACATATACATACGTGTGTGTGTGTGTGTGTGTTAAACATTTAACAAGCAGTGTGTTCCTGTTGTGCTCAGCTGCTGGAGAACATGACGGAGGTGGTGAGAAAAGGCATCCTGGAGGCGGAGCTTCAACTACAGAAGGCCAGTGAAGAGAAACTCATGGAGGAGGTGTGTGTGTGTGTGTGTGTCTGTGTGTGTGAGAGAGACTACATACAGAGGTCATCAGTAACACACGTGGCTTCATTCCTTCGTCGGTGAACACTAGTGAGTCCCGGGTCACACTGTTGACCTCGTCATTGTCTCTCAGAAACAACAAAAAGCCACGGCGACACACACAACAGTTCACACGTGACTGTTTGCTTCTTGACAGTCTCTTTATCTGCTGAGGCCAGCAGCAGACGTCTGCAGACAGACAAACCCCACAGAGCGCGTAACCACAACACCCCCGCACTTCCCCCGTAAGAGTCGCACAATTTGAGACTCAGGAGAAACTTTCTGAAAACTGCTTCGTCAAATTCTAACTCATGCAAAACAGTTTTCAAACCCTTACTTTCAGTAGATCGGACCGTTTACGCCAAACTGTGTAAAAGACAACATTTAGTTGAATGAATTGTGTCAGATAAGTGTGAACAGTAAATAATAATACTCGCTGCTTGTGTGAAACTCTAGTGTGAATAGCTGATCTATGATCCTCTTGCATCCTCGTTTTTTTTGTACTTAGTCCTGTGGATCCTGTTGATTTATCAGATACTATCCAGTCATTTATTTCTGTATTTGTGCTCAAACCTCGTGACCCAGTGATTCATTTACCTGCATGTCCATCAGAGCAGGAAGTGATCCCCGGAGACGTGCTATAATGTCCACGTGTGAGCAGTCACCGTGAAAGGATAGAGTCATTCCAGGTGTGGACATGCCCCCTCCATTGATTGTGTGGTTTGGGCTTTATGTGTGTGTTTTCCAGGGGGTGATGAGACAGCTTCCTCTGGTTGGCTCCGTCTTAAACTGGTTCTCCCCAGTTCAGAGTTCGGTGAAGGGCAGGACGTTCAGCCTGGCTGCAGGTAGGCGTCGTCACCACCTGTCAATCATACTGAATTCACAGAAAGGCTTCTTTCTTTTATGTTATTTTATGTTACGTGTCCACAGGTTCCCTGGACTCCACTGAGGTGACATACTCCACCAAGGCCCAACCGGGTCGGCCGGCACTTCAAGACGCTCCCTCCGCCTTATCGAAGAGACCACCAGGTGGGGCGTCTATGACGACAGCATTCAGTGACTACAATAACAACCAAATTTATTTGGATCACCTTTTTTTGCACAAGACAGGAAGCTCAAATTGCTTTATATGAAAGAAAGGTGCTAAAAAAGACAAAAAATCATCTTTCAAATAAGGAAGAAGAAAGATTTAAAAACAGGGACAATTATATTTGTTAGAACAAGCAAAAACCAGATTACAAATACAATAGAGGCCCCATTAGAGTTCAATTTAAGCGTAAGCGAGCAAAAGACAGCTTTTTAAGGGTGTGCACAAGTAAAATTCGAGTTTCATGTTTTATCGTTTCATGCAAAGACGAAAACATTTGAGCTTTTTCTTTATTTGTCTATAAATTAGCATTCTCTCTGTTTCAGGCGCTCAGTGTGAACTTATCTCGTCTGCGTTAGTGATAAAAGTATCGGGTATTATTTTCTGCCCTTCTCTTTTATCTGTTTGTATAAATTTAACACTCACATCCTGTCCCGTCCGTCCCGACGGTCGTTCACAGCCTTTACTTTTCCCTCTCAGGTCAGAGGTTGTTCCGGCGCTCGGCTGCCGCCTCCGACTCCTTCAGTGAAACCAGTTCCATTGGACACGCAGAGGAAACACCCCAAGAGGGTGGTGTCACTGCGAGCATTATCCAACCGTCCCCACCTCTGCCTGAGGAGGATTCTCGAAGTGATGCCGCACCGGAGAAGATCTCAGAGGCGCCTGCTGAGGTGGAGGGGGAGGCGGGGACGGACGCCGAGCAGAGGCAGCTTGAAGGCCAGGAGGCGGAGCTAAGCGGGAGATAAGAAAGTCTTCCACATGGCACCACTTTACATAACACATGTTAAAAGAATGTAAGTCCTCCAGGTTTAAAGGGAGACAGAAAAGCACTTTGTGCCATTGTTTAGGATCTGTGAGAATGTAAAGATTAGTGACACCCACCCCACCCCCACATGTCTCTACTGTGATAATCACTTCAGTGAATCCCAGTTAAATCCAGGGACACTTAGGCCTTAGATTTTAACGTAAAGTGTCGACACAAGTCCAAGCTCTAGAAGACGACTAGAGTTAAATTATCTTAAAATGATCCAAACACACTGGAGCAGATGAGATGAATCAAATCTGATTCTATAGCTTCCTGTAACACAGATAGATACTTTATTCATCCCAAACTCAGAAATTTAAAACAGTTCTACTCTGTGAAACGATGTCCCCTCATGAAGCTTTGTTCAAGCTAAATAGCCGCTCGTAACTCCCCAGCATCTTTTTGCCCCTCATCACACTGACAGAGAGAATTCATCTTTGTCAGTGTTTTTTTTGTTTGTTTTTGTTTTTTTAAAATAATTTTAATACAGTTTAATGTCAGCTCAAACTTGGAGGTGGCTGGGCGGGGGCGGGAGCGGGAATCTTGTGATCGTTGGACGACCCGCTCTACCGCTGAGCCACTGTATTATTTTCCATCATTTAAACAGAAACCGTCCCTTTTAAAAGTTGACTTTTCCTATTTAAGGTGAGTTCTTCAGAAGCAGTTGAAAGAAAAAATTAGATTATTCATTACATGTAAAGGAGGAGTTGACAAGCAGGGACCTTGACATTTTGGGGCTTGTCTGCTCTTTAAAAGTCTTTCCGAATGTGTTTTTTTTTTTTGTTTGCCTTTTTCTTTTGGAACTGCACTAGAAGTATCTTGATTTATTGATCTCTGATTGGCCATGAATTCCCAGGAATAACCAGAACACCCCTCCACGGGGTTCAGTCTGGGGTTGGAAGGGCTTTTTCTTTGAAGGCAGCAGCTGTGTGTTGCTTTTGCACTCGTGTCTGATTTGGGATGTCCTGCTTGGGGGGGGAGCAGCCTTTTTTTGCACCTTAAATATTTTTTTACTTTATGAAGAGTTGGGATTCTTTTTAAACTCCACTCACTTTCACATGTAACTCCAAATGCAACTCAGTACCACTGCTGAGTGTAAGGTGTTGTAGGGGTAAAAACATGCTCTCCGTCCTGAAATTACCTTTTAAATGTTGACCAGGTGCCATATTAGATGGCCAGATGTTTGGTTGCTTATTTGTGTTTTTTCTTTGATTTTTTTTTTTTTTTTTTCAATCTTTGTTTATTTTTAATGATTGTAAAGCCTTTGATAATTTATCTGCACAACTCTCCTTCATTTGTAACGGTTTTGATGTGCTGTTAGAAATAATCATCCGTGGGGAAAGGCTGATGATGCTGGAGCGTGCTTGTGTGCACGTTATTTACATTTTAAGAATTATCGCTTACAGAATGTTCAAATCAAAAACTATGCACAACTTACCATGTGAGCCCTCTTCACTGATTCACAGTGCTTGATCTTAAGTCAGTCGTTCCAGTTCATTTACGACACGTGTGACTCACTGTTGGGCTTAAATGCATCACTTGGAATACTGATTCGTTACCCTTGTCTATACATTGGAATAATAGGAAATGAAAGTATGTCGTTAATGTTGGCCCATTTGATTTAGTTGTGGGAAACTGAAAATCTAGCACCGGTATTTCATTCTGAAAAGCTTTTTTGGAATGAAAGCCCGTAATCAAAATCTCTCCCTTTTTTGTTCCAAAGTGCTTTTAGCCTGGTTCAGGTGGAACTTTGAATACAGTGGAATTAATACTACCACAAAGAATCTTCTTCAACTTTTTTGCACTTGTTCTGTAAATAAGTTCTTCACTGCTGTATTTAAATTATTTTGTGGTGTCAATGAAGCAAAATCTCCTTAATGATTATTTCTGTTATTTTATTCTAATGTAAAGCTAAATCAAAAAGTTTCTAACCTTACAGGAATGTGTTTAATGAAGTTTAAAGTTGAAAAAAACAAAACAAAAACCAAACAAAGAACTTGATATAATGAAATGTCTTAGACTGTTTTTTTACTCTGTCCCTGTCTCAATGACCTCTTGTACTTTTTAAAAAATATTTTCCACCATTGAACCATATTCAGTAGTTTTCCTCCCTTAATTTCAGGCTGGGGATTCCCCTTACAATTCAGAAAATATTTTTGATAATTCCTATTCTTCGTCTTTTATGTGGGGAGTTGCTCATTCAATACAACTGTCATGTTTGTTGTCCCCTAAGCTCTTCTCAGTCCAGACAAACCAGAGCTTAGTTTTGATTATATCCATACCATAATATCTTGAAATATTTGCAGCTTAACTCAGGTTTAAAAGGTTTCTCACCTCTTACCACAGAGCAGGTACCCTCTGAGCATAGGAGGAGTCTTGAGGACATTGATTGGTGAACAGACATGCGTCCACATTTGTCACTCCATGTTTACTATTGGAGTGGAGAATGGCAGCAGTTAAAACACCACGGAAAATATGGGATTATTGGAGGAACTTCCTGCTGGGCCATTCTTCTCAAAGTCGCCATAACTGTTTGGTCTGAATGCATCTAGTCAGAAAAGATTCTTAAACACCCTTCTAGTTGTTGATGACTGAGAGAGCAATAAAAGGATTATAATTAGAGTAATAAACTGAAATGAAATATAAATCAAATCTTTGCACAGTTTTTAAGCAACTTGCTTTAAATGACTAGTTTAATGTAAAAGGTAATCCAACCAGCACAAATAGAGTCACTGCACAGAGCACATCCCTCTTCCCCAGGCCACACAATGCTACCCATGTGTTCAGCTGTTTCGCTGGCCTGTGTCCCGCTGCTCCACAAATTCTCACTGAAGTCAGTTCAGTTTTGGGTAGTTTAGATGTACAGTATATAGAAAAATGCCTTCTCTAGCAATTCCAAAAAACATTCATCTGCACCGAAATTGAAGCAATACTTTCCTGGTCCATGAGCCATCTTTAAACCAAGTTTTATGGAATTCTACCAAGGGGGGGGGGGTGTAATCCTGTTGACGTAGATGAACCTCACATGTCAAAACACAATCATTTCCCAAAAATAATTTTCGTTACAGCCAGTATATATATTATATGTATATATGTGTGTGTTGTGTGTGTGTGTGTATATATATATATATATATATATATATATATATATATATATATATATATATATATATATATATATATATGTGTGTGTATTTATATATATATAAAGTATGCAAAACATGTGTATTCTAGTGATGACAATACACTGTGTATATATACTAAAATAATCTTTATATAAATATATATATACACACACACTACACAAACAGTATGTGTATGTATATATATGTACATATATACATATATGTGTGTATATATATACATATATGTATATACACACGTATATATACATATATAACATACTGTGTATGTATATATATATATATATATATATATATATATATATATAATCTTTATATATATAAAGATTATTTTAGTATATATACAGTGTATTGTCATCACTAGAATATACATGTTTTGCATACTTTATTTTTATTCACAGGCTGTCTGCAAAATGCCGCACACTTCAAACTCATGCTGATGTTTTTCGTCCAGTACATGTCCTACTGGAGCATATGAAGCCTCGAGAAGCTTTGCGCTGGATTGAACCAACTGGATGAAAGGCTTCAAAGCTTCATGAAGCTTCATCTGCCCATCACTACAAGTCCCACAATCCGCTTGAGAGTTGGTGTGAAAGCTAAACTTTGAACTTAAGTATAATGGGCTTTTAGAAAAATGTAAAAAAATAAATAAATAAATTATCGAGTAGAGAAATAATCAGCAGGAAAAGTCATTCTCAATTTGCTCCGATAAAACCTGACTCGAATCTGCGGTTCCTGAAAAGGTCACACACCGATGACGTAAACCGTCTCCTAGTAGTCTCCGGGTAATGTAGTTTTATGTTCTGCCTTAGGCTTTCACACCACCATATGTCCGTTTCTCAATAAGACTATATGTCCCAGAAGTCACCGCGGGCGGCACGTCGAGCAAAAGGGTCGCAACAACTCACGCGGACTGTCTCTGGGAGTGCTGAGTCGAATATCCTCTGACGTCTAGCCGACACGAACCGGTCGCTTTATTTCGCCCGAATCGAAGACCAAACATTCGAATTGGGACGCTGCCCATTTCCACAAGGGTCGACCTCAACGTCGGGTTCGGGGCGGACACGTACGTAGACCAAGAACTGCGTAGTTCAAATCTCAAAATCCAAGACCCACGATGGACCACAGAGACACTGCCCCTGATTCCTGGGAACAAGAGGACGATGTGGAGGCCACGATCGACGGACAGCTCGAATCGGCATTCACGACCCTAAATGTGAACGCGAAACCGTTTGTCCCTAATGTCAACGCTGCCGAATTTGTGCCGGGCTTTGCCCTGAAAACCCACTCGGAGAATCCTGATTGTGCCGGTGAGTCCAGTCACGTTGAAGGAGCTACCTAGCTAACATGTAGCTTGGTGCTAACGGGAGCGGGTTGCTAGCCCGTTAGCCTCCACTCAGAAACCGACAATCCAGTTAGCTGCTGGTGTTAGCAGCCCCCTATAAGACGGGTGTAGTTCCCTCCAGGACACCGCTTTCACGGTGAAGCTGCGGTAGTTATTCCCCTACCGGGAGATGTCGTGGCTTGTTAAACAGTCATATGGTTAAAAATCCCCACAGCTGGCCGTAACGGCACCGTTACCGGCACCAGTGGAGCACGTCGGCTTACCCACGTTGTGTCAT
This sequence comes from Antennarius maculatus, assembly GCA_013358685.1. Lineage (NCBI taxonomy): Eukaryota > Metazoa > Chordata > Actinopteri > Lophiiformes > Antennariidae > Antennarius > Antennarius maculatus. The sequence continues at coordinate 19,295,741 of CM023620.1, read as the reverse complement.
AATGCACGGCTCCACTGTCACGTTGGCAAATTAATTACTGCTTATTGGAGACATTAAATTGGCATCACTGTCAGGTTCCTCCAGTCCACGTCTGTCCACGCAGACTTGAGCTTTTCTCGTTAACTGGAGGTGATTTGGTGGAGATGTGTGTCTGCGTGACGTGTTCCATCTGACGCGGAGTGGAACGGGGCTGCTCTCACATTCCACGCTGAAGTGACTAAAATCCGTGTTTTTACAGAATCTTTTTATTTTGAAGTGACACATCTGATTTTTTTTTTTTTTTTTATAATTGTTTAAATGCAGAACACAACTTTTCGTGTCAGTTCTGAGGTCTTTTTTTTTTTTTTTCATGTGTGGACTTAGATTAGATACGTGGCCATGGGACGTGAACGATAACAGATCGCGGAGTTCGCTTGAGGTTTCTACGCATGCGCGTAGCGTTGTCGTCATCAGCCAGCACCGACAGCGCGGTAAAAGAAAGACCGAGCGGAGCGGGTGACGTCATTGTAGACGTCCTGCTCCAAAACCAGCTGGTCGTGAACATCTGTTGGTGTTTTTTTCTTCATCCACACGCTTGACTTGTTGGTGTTTCAGTTCCGGTCTGAACACCAACAGTTTCTAGACAACAACAAAAATATTTGTTGTTGCTGCAGCGACACAGATTTACACGTGTGTGGTTTGGAAGACCACGTGTTCACATTAGAGATGGAGACCACTGGTAATTATAAATGTAATTATAAATAGATCTCGCTCAAATGAAGTGATCAGTGTAAATTGAAAACATTGTGAACATGTTAAGGCTTAAGGATTCAAGAACTTGCCACACACACAGAGCTCCATTCATTATTTGTGGTGTTGACTTAAGTGTTACTTCAAGGCGGGGTGAAATCCATTCATTGATAAAGGAGATAAACACCACTGGTAGTCTCAGTAGAGGTGAAGTTCTGTCCTAATGTTAACTTTAATATTGCTCTTCTTTTCAGTTGCTGTTGAAACCATATCCAGTATGGAGGTGTCAGAAAGCGCTGGTATGTATCAGAGCTGTACTGGTCTTGTCCTGACGTGCTGGTTTACACTGAACACGTAGGGTTAACACATCCTGGTTTACCTCTGATGCCTGCAGCCACCAGGACTAATTTACACAAGTAAAGTTTGCCTTAAAGCTCAGCTTTAAATGTTTGGGGTTTTTTTTCTATTTACAAAGACTGTGTCAGCCAACAAATTTATCCATTTTTGGCAGCAACTTTTGTTTGACCACAAACATAAGCAGTGTTTTTTTAGTTTTGCGTGAGTCTGTTTGGGTCCTTCTTTTTCACGTTCACTAGGACTGTTTCACTGTCACTTCAGGCAGACGTGTTCAATGTGTCGCTAAAGATTGAAAGTATAAAAACGCTAAACCCCGGGGGTTTTTCCAGTGATGAATGCCGTGGCTGGACCAGCATTTTAATCTAGTCATTCAGTTGAGTTGTAAATTAACAGAAGTATCAGGATGCTGTGAACCAGTCATGTAGAGCGACGTCAGGCACAGTCAAAAACCGATCGGTGTGTTTGGAACTGTTCAGACTGAGACGCATTGTCCCAAACTCCCAAGCTAGTAAAATGAACAAAAAACAAACGTCTTTGGAAAAGTTTCTTTGTGTAGGGAAAAGAAGACAGAAGAACCTATGTCTCTAAAAAAAAAAAAAAAAAAAAAGGCTGATAATACTAGTTTTTATGCTGTTTTGTATCATTTTATGTATTTATCCAACACACCTTAAAGGACGGTCCGTGAAAACATTGTCAGAGGTTAAAAGGTTGGAGACCACTGGGCTAAAGGACTGCAGAGTTTGTTTGAGCAGAAACAAACAGGTGAAAAAGACAAAACAGGAGAAAGTGTAGTTTTTGTTGACTGAAAACTAGTTAGCAGTTGCGTTCAAAATGACCAAAACTGCAACTTGTATTCCCCAGTTTTGTTTTTAAGTGACATTTCCAAAGGTGGTGATGATAATAGAGGACGTCTCTGGCCTCTCACGCAGAGATCACGCCACCGCGTAGCTTTGTGTTCACACGGAACAATGCAGGAAGTGGAGGCACGCTGCTCTGGTGTGCCAGTGTTCTGATGGTGTGACGTGAAACGTGTCGAGCAGCTTCTATACCGACACACACGTCAGCTGACATAATGGTCCCCGAAGACTGTTGAACTCGTCCAACGTGTGTCTCCTGCGGGGGCAAACTAGGAATCAGTAGAACCTCAGAGATACCAGTTTTAAATTGTTCTGTGACTGATCTCGTAAGTCAAACATTTCTGTGTAAAATAACTAAATCATATTTTAATCCGTTTCAGCCTTGTAAAAAAAATTCTAAACTAGTTATGAAAAAAAAAAAGATTTTTATCGAAAATAAGCTGTTTTTGATTTTTTTTAAAAATCAGGTTTTTTGATAAAAATTTTTTTTTTTTTTTTTATCAAAACAGATTTTTGATTAAAAAAAAATTGTTAATTACATAAAAAATAATGAAGAATGAAAAGAGAATTCACGCGAACACATGAGCCACGTTTCTACTCCACCAATAATGAGATCGGGTCTCCGCTGATGTTGCATCAGTGTCTCATTTTTTTTTTTAAGAAGGGAGACTTTTTTTTCCCATATACTATTTCTTAAAGAATTCTACCCACTGCTATTTATGATTAGATTTATATAATTTATAATTTTTTTTATAAAATTCGTATAATAATGTTATAATATTATTATACTACCAGTCTTGATATTTAAGCTGCTAGAAAAATGATTATTTTCTTGCAGTGCAGCAAAAACGAATGTCTTGAAAGTGTCCCTTCAGAGTTCCTGCAAGTCAAACGGGGGGGGGGCTGCTTCTGCTCCATCATATATGAGTTTCTTTCTCACGTGAAGGATGAACACACGGATGTCAGCAGCGTACGGGAACGAAAGCGTTGAACTGGTGTCTTCATCCCGTGTAGATTTAGTGGTTTGTCCAGCGTACACAAAGGCATCGTGGACGAGCTTTAGTGACGTCGTTGCTCTTTCTCCATTTTCGATGCGTTTGGTCTTTTACTGACAGCGAAGCGACTCCAGTAACGTGAAGTGTGTTTGTTCCCCGGGAGAATCTGCAGCTCTGATGGAGAACGGCGACACGGAGCTGAGCGCAGAGGAGCCGTGGGACCAGAAAGAGGTCGAGCCGAACGGAGACGAACCCGGAGGCGGGAGCCGGTGTCCGCCGGCGGCAACGGAGGACACCGCTCCGGAAATAATGGAGGAGGAAGAGGAAGCGCCAGTGCCAAAGGTCCCGCCTCCACAGCCCGACGCCCCCAAGAAGGAACACATCAATGTTGTGTTCATCGGACATGTAGGTCAGTGCGGAGATCCTTCTGCTGTTCAGTGAATTACCCGACAGGATAGGACTCGAGATGTCCAACGCTGAGGAAAAAAAAACACAAAGATGTATGAATACTACACACACACACACACACACACACACACACACACACACACAAAACACAAAGTTAAATGTAAATCACAAGAACTAAACATTTATTAACAATTGGATTCTGCTCTGAGATGATTTTGTGCTGAGGCTAACGCTACTCGTGTTTAATCCGTTACGCCGACTTCCCTTTTTGAGGAAAGGGCGCCACAAGCGTGCCGATAAAAATCATCAGTAACCGATTGACATGATCGATTGATCCTGAGAATCTAGTGGTTGAATGGACACAGAAGTAGGATCAATAAGGACCCATCAGAACCTTCACACGGGGACGTCTCCTCGTCTTCACACAAACAGCCCAGCGATGAAGAGACGCGTCGTATTACTGAAGAACAACTTCTTTTTAATTTCCGGTGTATACATGTGGGGTTTAACTCGCCAGCATTATTTCTACTTATTTCGTTATTTAATGCTTACTTTGATAAATGCATGTGTGGATAAATCCTGAAGAATTCTGCTTGTTTTGTCCTTTTTGGATTCCAGGCCGAATAAAATATTTTCATCTGCTCATCGCTTTTTTTTTAAATGCCAGTTAAACTTATTTGTAGCCTTATTTTTACACAAGTTCGAAGAGTGTTTAGAGGAGGAACTGTTCATGAACTCGGTATTTGCTCGTCGTCCCAACACCTGACTCAACTTTGTGCTTTTTCTCCAGACGCTGGCAAGTCCACAATCGGTGGACAAATCATGTGAGTCACATCGTCTTCCCCAATGAAGTAGAAACCATTTTAGCCGTTTGCCATGTTTGACACTTCCTGTGGCTCCTCCCCTCCGACAGGTATCTAACAGGTATGGTAGACAAGAGAACCTTAGAGAAGTATGAAAGAGAAGCGAAAGAAAAGAACCGAGAGACCTGGTGAGTGGCGTCTGTTCTGGATCTATTTGAAGCTCCAATGAACTCTGGTCTAAAGGGACGACGCTCTGTTTGACATCTGCTTAATGTTGTTGATGTGTTTGTGTCCCCCCCCCCCCAGGTATCTGTCGTGGGCTTTAGACACCAACCAGGAGGAGAGGGACAAAGGCAAGACGGTGGAGGTGGGCCGAGCGTACTTTGAGACAGACAAGAAGCACTTTACCATCCTAGATGCCCCAGGCCACAAAAGCTTTGTGCCCAACATGATCGGAGGTGCATCACAAGCAGATCTAGCAGTTCTGGTGAGTTGTAATAGTGTGGGGTGTCGTCACCCCCCCCCCTCAGGTACACACGTGTAGTCTCACGAGTCCAGGTCCGGCTCCTGGTTTGAGTTTCTCCATCAAGACGTTGGTTAGCGACAGGAAAATGTCACATTTAATCCTGTTATGTTGTTAGCATGTGTTAGCAGCACTACTGACCGTGTGACTGTGTCGACCCCCCTCCCCGTCAGGTGATCTCTGCGAGGAAAGGAGAGTTCGAAACTGGTTTTGAAAAGGGCGGGCAGACACGAGAACACGCCATGCTGGCTAAAACAGCCGGCGTCAAGCACCTAATAGTTCTGGTGAATAAAATGGACGATCCCACAGTCAACTGGAGCCTGGAGAGGTGAGTCCATGTCGAATCAACCAAGTGTAGCCCCAGCGGTTAACGTGGGGGTCACAGTCGCTGTTATAGCAAAGAAGCATTCGGAAGTGAAGGTAGCAGAAAAATCACACGGCGGATTCTCATCTAAACGTCTCTCAGCGTGGGAAAAACCGATGTTGGAGGCGTCTGGACGCAGGAAGCGCGGTTCTTTATTCTGTCTACTGGGTGGAGCTCAGTGAGGAGAAACCAGAGACTGGGTTTGGGATCAGGATGAGGTGAAAGTTCAGGAATTCTAGTCAAGTGTTTCTTCTAGCTGTGAGCCTGCAGGTGAAGAATGTAACCACGGAACCGGTTAGTCTCTAGAACCAGTTTGGGACCACGCAGTGTGTCGTTTCAGCTTTGACACTGTAAGGATCCGTGTGTGAAGGCCGATGCACGACAACGGCAATAGTGTCACCTCATCAGATTTTTTTGGTAGGCAGATGTATTGGCTGACAGCATTTGGAAGTGCGCTCAGTTCCGTGAGTTTCGAAAGGCAATACTAGATAGAAGGTGGTTTTAATATCAGGGTGGGGGAGGGGTTCATAAATGTTTAAATTACTGTAAATAATAAAATAAATAGTTCGTCGCTAAATAAATAGAAATAAATAGTATAAAATAAATAGATAAATAAATATAAATAAATAGTAAATAAAATAAATAAATAAAAAATAAACATAAATAAATATTAATAAATATGAAATTAATAGTAAATAAAATAAATAGTAAATAAAATAATTTTCGGGTGGTCCTGGAGCGCATTAACTGCGAGTAACGAGGGATTACTGTACACAGTGTGCCCTTGTTCCAGGAACCACACACGATTAATGAATTCCGTGATAGAGCAACGAACTGTTTGTTTTATTATTTACGGTAATCTAAACGTTTATGAACCCTCCCCATACTGATTAAACCACTGTTTTTAAGCTTTTAAGTGTTTCTTTAATACACAGAAGTGCTGCGCTGCGTTCCTTGAGTCTCGGAACGCAGCGCACTTCCGGATGCTGTCAGCCAATAATGTGTGCGTATGGTATCATGTGACTACCTACTAAAAAAAAAAAACCCCGCGATAAGGTGAAGCCGTGTGAACGTGTGAGCTACATGTTCTCCTGCTCTTGAGGGTAAAGCCTTCAGTGTGATGTCCGGTGGTAGAATGTTAGTGTGAATGTGGTCACACTCGTCCCCCCCCCTCCCGTCTGCAGGTACGAGGAGTGTCGGGAGAAACTGGTGCCATTTTTGAAGAAGGTCGGCTTCAATCCCAAGAAAGACATTCACTTCATGCCATGCTCCGGCCTGACGGGGGCCAACCTGAAGGAGCCCACCGACATGTGCTCCTGGTACACGTAAGTCCTCCTCCTCCTCCTCCTCACCGCTGGACTGTTACCGTGGTTACCGTTGAAGACTGTTTGAACTGTGTTCCTGTTGTTGTTTCAGAGGTTTACCTTTCATTCCACACCTGGACAGTTTGCCAACGTTAAACAGATCAAGTGACGGCCCTGTCAGATTGCCCATTGTGGACAAGTATAAGGTGAGAAGGTGGATTTACCCCCCCCCCCCCCTCCCCTGCTGGCTTCAGGACAGGACGGTTCACATCTCACCCCCTTCAACACGCTGTCTGTCTCCTCAGGACATGGGCACGGTGATTCTGGGTAAACTGGAGTCGGGGTCTATCGCTAAAGCACAGCAGCTGGTCATGATGCCAAACAGGGTAAGATCTCCCATCAGCCCCAGTTCTCCTGTTAGCTGGAACCAAGAGTGATGAGGATAAAGTGTGTGTGTGTGTGTGTGTGTGTGTTCTCTAACTTCACGTCCCGTCACACAGCATGTAGTGGAGGTGTTGAGTCTCCTGTCAGACGACGTGGAAACGGAAGACGCCGGGCCGGGTGAAAACCTCAAACTGCGACTGAAGGGCATTGAAGAAGAGGAGATCCTGCCGGGCTTCATCCTGTGTAACGCTGAAAACCTCTGCCACTCGGGGCGCATGTTCGATGCCCAGGTCAGTACGACTCGGCTGGACTGACCTCCGGTCCCTCCTAACGAGCAGCCACAGTATAATCCGGATTAGCGGGGTACGCGATCACTGCCGTCGGCGATGTGTTCAATCCAGAGCAGCCCTGAGTTCAGGTTTGTTAAAAGGGTTTCTGATTGGCATTAACTGGCCACTTCTCTCTTTTTCTTTATCACAGATTGTCATCATTGAACACAAATCCATCATCTGTCCAGGTTATAACGCAGTCCTTCACATTCACACCTGCATTGAAGAAGTGCAGATTACGGTAAGACTTGGCTGTTGTTGGTAAGAGATCACCAGACCGTCGTTTCTGCTTCAGAGAAATAAAAATATCATCATTAACAGCCGTCACTTGAAAACCTGATGCATTTTTTAAATCGTCTTTGCTCGTCTGATTCCATCAGGCGCAAAGTTTGTATTTTGAACAAAATGTAGAAAAGATGGACACAGGAGAGGGAGTGTGTTAGCATAAATCCATCAGAGCATTACCATATTTTCCGCACTGTAAGGCGCACCTAAAAGCCTTTAATTTTCTCAATTTCTTATAATCCAATGTGCCTTATATAGGAAAAAAGTTTTAGAATACACCATTTATAGAAGATGAGTTCTCAGATGCATTTTATAATCCAGTGAATTTTATAATCCAGTGAACTTTATAATCCAGTGCGCTTTACAGTGCAGAATATATTGTAACTCACTCACTGGCTGACATCGGCGTCTCTAGATATCAGTTATGTTTCAGGCGGGGGTGGGGGGACGGTCTGGTAGAACTCGTCAGTAAAAATCAGGCTTGTAATGATGGAATTTATCGTCACGACGACTGATCCAGTCGTGGAACAAAGGATGGCGAGTCGGAGGGAGACGGAGAAGTTGCGGCAGCTCGTGATGCAACAAAATCTGAGTATGTCAGAGCTGAGCAAACGGCGTCGCTCCGAGCGAAGCATCGTGGGATCGATCTAGAAAAAGAAAACGCCGATAAATGTCTGGAGAATTGTTAGAAACCTCTGGGAGACAATGAGTTAAATGTTGAGTGCTGAGCATCCCCTTGAACCCGTGTGCTGACTTTGTTCCTCTGCCTCATCTGAAGGCGTTCATCTGTCTGGTTGACAAGAAGACAGGAGAGAAAATTAAGCCGCGACCACGATTTGTCAAACAGGACCAGGTCTGCATCGCCCGTCTGCGCACGGCAGGAACCATCTGCCTGGAGACCTTTAAAGACTTCCCTCAGATGGGACGGTTTACCTTACGGGATGAAGGTTAGAGCTTTCACACTCTTCTGTCTTTTTAGCTGGAGCTGCAGCGCGTCGTCGCGTGAACCAGAACATGTTATGGTTTGTTTCAGGTAAGACCATCGCCATCGGTAAGGTGCTGAAGCTGGTGGCCGAGCGGGACTGAAGACGGAAGGAGACGCTCAGGAGTCCAGGGAAGGAGCGGCGAAGCTCCGTTACAACAGCCCAAACCGTCGTCGCCGTGGACGACGCCTCCTTGCCACCCTCCCAGCCCCCCCTTTTCTGCGTGCCGAAGATCAGTTTCAGAAAAAAACATGTGATAAAGAAAAACCTGTTTTTAAAGCAAATGACAAACTAAGATGAAGTCCACACGAGTCAGCTTTCTCATATTGAGAGCTCAGCTATGCCATTTGTGGGTTTACTCCCCCCACCCCACTGATGACTCCCCCCACCCCGACTCTGGTCTGCCTGTCATTACACGATGATTCTCTTCCAGCTTTTGTTTTTGTGCTTTTATAAATGACAGTGACAAACGACAGACGTTATATCTGTAAACAGATGTGGACCAGGGTTGTTGGGTTTTTTTTGTTTTTTTTTTGGTTGGAATATGGAAAACATTTTCAGAAGTACATTGCAAAAAGAGTCGTTTTGAAAGACTTAAGAACCAGTTGAAACCAAAATGTTATCTTGGGTGTACATGTTTCCCTTTGGTTTGAACCCACTTTTTGGTTTCTCATGTAGCGTTCTGGCAGTGTGCTTGAGCGTGTTCAAATGTTATTAAAGCAAACAATTATAACAATAAAATAATAAATTGGGAAAATGAAGTGTGTTCATTTTCAGAGCGCACACCAGTGTCTGCTTGCGTTCTTTCAGGTGAATAAAACTGTTTTGTCCAGAGGTGAAATACTGTTTTGGGGCATTGTAGTGAAGAATTTTCCCGGTTTTTAATGGAGCCTTTCACTAAAGTGCTCTAGGACGGGTTCTGTGACTGGATATATTCTCTGCTCTGCAATGGTCTACAATTACCTCTCTAGTTCTGAAACTGTCAAACCCATTATATGTTTAGAGTCAGTTATTTGTTCTACTCATGGAGTCCAAACATTTCTAGAGCCACCTGCCCTTTGCAAACTGATGAGCTATTTTCAATCTTCACCACAGGAGGGCGCTCCAGTTTCGGCCCATGCTTTATCCAGAAAGTGTCTTGGATTGAATTTCCATACATTTAATAAAACTACGTTCATTAGCACACACTCTGTCCTGATGACAAATCAGACCTCGTTTCCTCAGACTCTGACTTGTGCAATTTCCTTTGAGATTAAGAATCTATCGATATAGAATATTTAATCCCAACAAATCAATAGCCCGTTGAAACAATACCACATCCCTCTACCACCATGACCTCTGACTCGTGTGAAATGTATTTTGATTTTTGAATCAGGATTGCACGAAATAAGGTTAGAATCCATGAAACATTTCCTGAGATTATATTTTCCATTGATATCACTTCACAATATTTACACCAAACTTTAATGGCCTTGTCCCCCACCCCTCCACAACATTTTGTGAAATAGGTTTGGAGCCTTTTTAATAATTTTTCACATAATAAACAAACCGCGAATCAACTCACGTTTCGTTCTAAAAAATTTTTTTTAAAATGTCAAAAATAACATTTATGAATCATTTAGTCTAATGAAATACTTTGGGGGACTTCCTGGGGTCGCTATTTTGTTACCTTGCAAGTGACTGAACTCAGGTACAGCCCCGCCTCCAGAGTAAGCCACGCCCCTTTGTGTGTGTGTGTGTGTGTGTGTGTGTGTGTGTGTGTGTGTGTGTGTGTGTGTGTGTGTGTGTGTGTGTGTGTGTGTGTGTGTGTGTGGTCACCTGAGCGCGGTGAGCGCCTCACCTGGCCCACCCCACCGCCACTCTGACACCCGATGCCTCCGGGACTCACCGGCTTCTCGGGGGAGTGTCGTCCGCCGAACCGACATGGAGGCCGGGCCCCGCGGGCTGGGCCGCTGCGCGGTCTGCTTCTGGCTGGCGGTGGCCTTTGACTCCCTGGGGCTCGTCGTGCTGCTCCTCGGGGTGTTCGTGAACGTCTTCTTCTACGACCTGCTCATCTACGCGGGGGCCATCGTCATCTTCCTCAGCCTCATCTGGTGGGTGTTCTGGTACTCTGGGAACATCGAGGTGCCCCCGGCGGAGCTGGAGGACGACGTAGGCTTGCTGAAGAAGGGTAGGGGGGGTCTCCGCGGCATCGGCGGCGCGGTCAGGCGCCTCTCCAGCCGCGTGTCCGGCAGCATCCGGAACTCGTTCCGCAGAAACGGAGGACCGGCCGGCGCCCGGGAGGGGCCCGCGCAGGGGTCCCGGAGTGGAGCACCGGGGGCCGGGCGGCAGCAGCAGCAGGTGGTCGTTTCCATGGCAACGATCACCCCGCAGGAGGACACTTCACGCACAGGTGCAGCATGCTGTGACACAGCAGAGCGCACATAGACCGCAGCGCCTCAGGTGAGACTGGTGGACGCTGTCCCTTCATTGATGGGGGGTGGACATAGATCTAAACAGTCACCATCATAAAAGAAAATAATGGAAAATGGAAAAAATAAATTAAAATACATATACAAAATACATTCTTTTTACTCAAAATCACTGAATTTTCACATTTACCCCTGAGACACTGATTAAAGACCTGCATTGAGGCACCAGACGAGCCTCACCATGGATTGATCAATGGCTCGACTAGCCTTGCTGGTATGCTATACAGTGAGACCGTAAGGCTATCTGCCTATATGTCGCTATTAAAATGTTCAAACATGTTTGCTCTATGAATTAAATTTCCATAATTTAGCGAATGTATATAATGTACAGTGTTTTTTGTCAACAACTGCATGTGTGAAAGAGCGATCCTGAAACCGCCGGGAAAAGGCACAAAGTGAGGCACGCAGTTCTTCAGCCTCAAAGTAGGGGGCACTGGTGATCCCAGTTATTCGGCCGAGGATTCCTCTTCCTGGCTGTATAAAAAAATTACTATAAAAATGAAGGATTACACATCGCAACTCAAAATTTTTTCGCGGCTTTTGTTCAGAAGGAGCTGCACATGGACTTCATTTATAAGTAAACATAACGTAAACATGTAGGAAGCAACATAAGTTTTTGAATCAAATGTACTTATTTTTGTGTTACAGCTTGTATGAGTAAATAATTCTGCTCGGAGACTTTAAAAATAACCCACTCACTGTTTTCTGGTAGATAAGATGATTGTAATTGTATCGTCTACAGACACTTATCTGCATTGTGGGTCACGAGTCTGCTGGAGCCTATCCCAGCTGGCTACAGGCGAAAGGTGGGGTACACCTTGGACGAGAAGCCAGCTCATCTCAGGTTCACATGAAGGAAAAACAATCATTCGCGCTCACACCTAAGGACAATTTGGTTGCGAACAATTCACCTCTTTCTGAATGTTTCTGGAGGTGGGAAGAAGAAGAACCTGGAGAGAAGAACCCACGGGGAAAACATACAAACTCAAACCCTGAACCTTCTGGCTGTGAGGCAACAGCGCTACACTGTGCTATATATAAAGATTAGGATGGGTTTATTTTATTTTATCCAACCTATTTTATTTAAATCTCATTGACATTATTGTCAGTGTAAAGACCAGGACACACAACCACAGGAATATCCACAGGGTTACAGCAAGCAGATCAATTACATTTAAATTTACATAGCTTTACGATTTAAAATGAAAAACAATGTACCGGAAGCTTTTAACGCATGCAGTCTGAGCAGCTCTGAATGTGAATCATTTCATCAGTGAAAATCACTATAAAATGACCTTTTTTTGTGTTGTATTTTGTGTTTGATGTTTGACCATTTCCAAACCTTCAAATTCTTAAATGAAAGTTGTTGCACTTCATCGTTTCGACAGTTTAAACAGGCTACAGCTGCGGATAAGATATCTTGTATTTAAAAGCTCTATATTATCAGGCATCTGTCCATCTCAGTGTACTTTTGTTTTGTCTTTCAATTTGATGCGGTTTAAATATGGAGCTAAAAGGAGGATGTAGTGTAGGCAGTGAAAATTCTTATCAGTAGATAAATAATTAACCACAATCAGAGACAAGCCCTCAGTTCAAACAACAGCTGGCATACCTGAAACTATCAGGCTCAGATTAGTGGAGACGCAGAAACGGTCTGTGGGATTCAGACGTGTGTTGGTCCTTTAGTAACGACAGCGTTTCATCTGTTCTGACCCAAATACGTCCAGACTCCAGCTGATTCAAGCCAAACCACAAATAACTGGTGATTCTGTCTGCATGAAGTGTTAGCAGACATTCAATTTCTATGAAGTGTTTTATTCAAAATATTATATTCAAATTTGTATTTTCTTGAAAAACAAAATGCCATTATAAGGTCAGTTACAACCTCAGATCATTCTAAACAGTGATAAGGATTGCACAAAGGTCATTCATTGACACAAACACGTTGTGAAATGTGAATAGTGTATTCGTCGTTCGAGAGAAAATTTTGAACATGTGATTGTTTTATTGTAATTTCTATTTTATATTAAACCAGAATTGAATCAATTTTCAAAATGACTCTGCTCAACCTTTCTGAAAGTATTTTCGCCCCTAAAAAATGTGACGAAGGCAGGTGTCACCTTTGTGTCTGTCACACCACACCAGAAGATGGGCTTACATTTCGTAGACCAGGTGTGGCAGCGGTACAGTGTTATTCCTGGAAGCCCGTGTTATCAAAATGAACCTTAAATGTACATTTAGAATATCTTCCTGTCACGATCCTCTGGTCGTATTGCAGATAATGTTAACTCTTCAGTCTCTGAGCATCAATTTTTATTAGCATATTTTTAATGTACACGCAAACATTGTACTACAAACAAGTTTCATATCAAGGCTCGATATTGAGTTTTGAAATTTTTCAGATCTGAGTACAAATAAAAATTAACTTGAGTTTTCCTAATGTTTAAATCTTTGATGATGTCATTAATATCTTTCATTATCAAAATACAATTGTAAACCAAATTTAAATAACAGGAAATGTTCTGAAGTATGTGGCTCCATTGTAGTTTGCTTTTTTGAGGGTTTATTTTGGTTTAAGTTTGGTTTAAACATTAAACATTGAACCTCAGGTGAATGACATCTGTTTCAAGGAACTGCTTATAATGATCCTGAATTTGGGCTGTGAATGTGTTCAATAAATCATTAATATAAATGTAAACTATAAAGAAATAAACGGCCGCAGGCTTCCTTGTTCCGCCTGCTGATAACAAGCGTCAGTTTAACCTTTGGAATCGGGTGGCGTTATGACTCTGTTGTTCCCTCCACCTGTGTCTGTGCTCCACCTGCGCACCTGTTCAGGTCCACATCCAGTTCATTCACCCTGTGGCAGATCTGAAGGGGGTGGGGGGTGGGGTGGGGTGGGGGTTTAGTCCGCAAAGTAATTGTGGAAGCAATAGTGAGTCGGTTCCAAACTTCTCTTTTTGATAAAGCCAACATTTATAGCTGAAGGATGTAGAAATGAATGGATGAATGAAAATCTGAAATGGGCCCCGACCCACAACAACCATTGATTTTCCAAACCTCGCTCCGATGTCGGCCCAGAGCCAGCATACAACCAAGAGACCGAGCATCAGAACCCCAAATCCTAGACGCCGGTGTCTGTTCTGAGTGATAGTGGGAGTTCAGGATCCGTCTGACTTCACTCAGGTCCTGGGTCAATAATTTCACCCCAGGGAGTTCCTTCCTCGGAGTTCCTCTTCCTCTTGTCATGCATGTTTTGTTTTGTGTGGTTTTATTCCATCCTGCTTCAAAGTGGTCGATGTAGTGTAATTGTCAATGTTCGTCCGTTCGTCCGTCCGTCTGTTAATCCACCAAATATCTTTGTAACCGTTGCAGATAGAAAGATGAAACAAAAAGCACATGACTCAGGCAGCAAAGGGGATGAAAATGATATGATGACCTTGACCTTGAGAAAACTAGATCAAGGTCAAATTTAAACTTTTGTACACTCAGGAACCGGATAATCTAGAAAGACAAGGGAGAAGGCCAGTTTGAGTAAGACCGTACATCAAAGCTAGTGCTTTGATCTTTGATCTGTGCAAGTTGGTCATGGTAAAATTTTGAATTGAGGGGTGTCGCGGGATGTTGCAGTCTCTGACTGCATTGGTTCTTGTTTTGTGTTTCGACTCAGCTCCTTCTTCACCATGACACACCTGTACAACATCCACCAACCTGCTCTGATCAGTCTGTCATTCTCACATTCTGCTCTTCTCTCACTCATGAAAAGACCCCAAGATAGTTAATCTACTCCACTTTGGGCAAAGACTCTTGATTGTCAATCTACAGTACATTCCTACTCTCACCAATGGTCATTAGTTTTGGGTTTATAACACTGTATTAAACACCAAATCCAGTCATGTGTCTTCTTCTTCTTTTCCTTTCAGCTTTTCCCTTCAGGGGTCGCCACAGCGAATCAATTGCCTCCATCTAACCCTGTCTTCTGCATCCTCTTCTCTCACACCAACTACCTTCATGTCCTCTTTCACTACATCCATAAACCTCCTCTTTGGTCTTCCTCTAGGCCTCCTGCCTGGCAGTTCAAAACTCAGCATCCTTCTACCAATATATTCACTATCTCTCCTCTGGACATGTCCAAACCATCTCAGTCTGGCCTCTCTGACTTTATCTCCAAAACCTCTAACATGTGCTGTCCCTCTGATGGACTCATTCCTGATCCTATCCTTCCTGGTCACTCCCAGAGAGAACCTCAGCATCTTCATCTCTGCTACCTCCAGCTCTGCCTCCTGTCTTTTCCTCAGTGACACTGTCTCTAGACCAAACAACATCGCTGGTCTCACCACAGTTTTGTACACCTTTCCTTTCATTTTAGCTGAAACTCTTCTATCACACATCACACCTGACACTTTTCTCCACCCGTTCCATCCTGCCTGGACACGCTTCTTCACGTCTTTTCCCCACTCTCCATTGCTCTGGACTGTTGACCCTAAGTACTTAAAATCCTCCACCTTCTTGATCTCTTCTCCCTGTAACCTCACTCTTCCACTTGGGTCCCTCTCATTCACACACATGTACTCTGTCTTACTGCGGCTAACCTTCATCCCTCTCCTTTCCAGGACAAACCTCCACCTCTCTAGCTTCTCCTCCACCTCTTCCCTACTCTCACTGCAGATCACAATGTCATCTGCAAACATCATAGTCCATGGAGATTCCTGTCTAACCTCGTCTGTCAGCCTGTCCATCACCATAGCGAACAAGAAGGGGCTCAGAGCTGATCCCTGATGCAGTCCCACCTCCACCTTGAACTCCTCTGTCACACCTACAGCACACCTCACCACTGTCTTACAGTCCTCATACATGTCCTGCACCGCTCTAACATACTTCTCTGCCACTCCAGACTTCCTCATACAATACCACAGTTCCTCTCTGGGCACCCTGTCATAAGCTTTCTCCAGATCTACAAAAACACAATGCAGCTCCGTCTGGCCTTCTCTGTACTTCTCTATCAACATCCTCAAAGCAAATACTGCATCTGTAGAACTCTTTTTTGGCATGAAACCATACTGCTGCTCACAAATGCTCACTTCTGCCCTTAGTCTAGCTTCCACTACTCTTTCCCATAACTTCATTGTATGGCTCATCAGCTTTATTCCTCTGTAGTTGCCACAACTCTGCACATCTCCCTTGTTCTTAAAAATGGGCACCAGCACACTTCTCCTCCATTCCTCAGGCATCTTCTCACTATCTAAGATCCTGTTGAACAACCCAGTCAGAAACTCTACCGCCACCTCTCCTAGACACTTCCAAACCTCTACAGGTATATCATCAGGACCGACTGCCTTTCCACTCTTCATCCTCTTCAGGGCCCTCCTCACTTCATCCAGGCTAATCTTTGCTACATCCTGGTCCACAACAGTCACCTCTTCTAGTCTTTGTTCTCTTTCATTTTCCACATTCATCAACTCTTCAAAGTACTCTTTCCATCTTCCCATCACACTACTGGCACCTGTCAATAGACTTCCATCCCTATCCTTAATCACCCTAACCTGCTGCACGTCCTTCCCATCTCTATCTCTCTGTCTTGCCAACCTGTATAGATCAGTCTCTCCCTCCTTACTGTCCAACCTAGCATACAAGTCATCATAAGCTTCTTGTTTGGCCTTTGCTACCTCTACCTTCACCTTACGCTGCATCTCCCTGTACTCCTGTCTACTCTCCTCAGTCCTCTCAGTGTCCCACTTCTTCCTAGCTAACCTCTTTCTTTGTATACACTCCTGTACCTCCTCATTCCACCACCAAGTCTCCTTATCTACTTTCCTTCCAGATGACACACCAAATACGTCTCCCTGTATACGTCTACCTGTCTCCCTGATCACATTAGCTGTAGTTGTCCAGTCATCTGGAAGCACCTCCTGACCACCCAGAGCCTGTCTTAACTCCTTCCTAAAGGTCATGCAATACCCTTCCTTTGTTAGCTTCCACCATTTCGTCCTCTGCTCTGCCTTTGCCCTCTTCATCTTCCTCACCTCCAGAGTCATCCTACACACCACCATCCTATGCTGTTTGGCTACACTCTCACCTACCACTACTTTGCAGTCACTGATCTCCTTCAGGTTACACCGTCTACACAAGATGTAATCTACCTGTGTGCTCCTACCACCACTCTTATAGGTCACCCTATGTTCCTGCCTCTTCTGGAAGAAAGTATTCACTACAGCCATTTCCATCCCTTTTGCAAAGTCAACTACCATCTGTCCTTCTGCGTTCCTCTCCTGGATACCAAACTTGCCCATCACTTCCTCATCACCTCTGTTACCTGCACCACCATTGAAGTCTGCACCGATGACAACTCTCTCACTTCTAGGTATGCTCTGCATCACTTCATCAAGGTCCAACCAGAATTTCTCCTTCTCCTCCAGCTCACATCCTACCTGTGGAGCATACCCACTAACAACATTGAACATCACACCTTCTATTTCTAGCTTCAGACTCATCACTCTATCCGACACTCTTTTTACCTCCAGGACATTCCTAACAAACTCCTCCTTCAAGATAACTCCTACTCCATTTCTCTTCCTATCTACACCATGATAGAACAACTTGAACCCTGCTCCTAAACTTCTAGCCTTGCTACCTTTCCACCTGGTCTCCTGGACACACAGTATGTCTACCTTCCTCCTCTGCATCATGTCGACCAACTCTCTACATTTTCCTGTCATAGTTCCAACTTTCAACGTCCCTACTCTTAGTCCTATACTCTTGGCGCTCCTCTTCTCTTTCTTCGTGCGAATGCACTTTCCTCCTCTCCTTCTTCAACCAACAGTAATCCAATTTCCACCGGTGCCCTGTAGGTCAACAGCGCCGATGGTGGTCTTTGTTAACCCGGGCCTCGACCGATCCGGTATGGAAGTCATATGTTTGATTCGCATCTTTGATTTGGCAAAGGTTTTACGCCGGATGCCCTTCCTGACGCAACCCTCTGTATTTATCCGGGCTTGGGGCCGGCACAATAAGACGCTGGCTTGTGCCCTCTTGCGGCTACATTAAATCCAGTCATGTGTATTATCACTTTATTATCTTACCTGTTCTACCACATGTGATTAAGTCATAACTGAGGCAAACTTTTGCATCTGACTGCCTTTTATCCGAAAACTTAACATGATCACTGTGTTACATACATATTATACCCCATGAGATAAAAAACCAAAAAAAAAAAACCAAAAGGATGACTTTAAATGCTGCTCCAAAAATTCACTCAGTCTCATCAGAAGACTTGTCACAGCTAAAATTAAAATTCTGCCTCAGGTGACCTATTTTTCATGCTTCCAGCCAAATCCATGGACACGTTTCTTCTTTGATTGACCAATTTTATTGGAAATTTTTTAAAAATAATTGACGTCACACTCAATGCTACAATGCAATAGCATAAATTGTTTGTGTAGATTTTCATTCATCGGGTAATGGTAATCCTTGAGGTGAAATCTGATGCAACAAAACTTCTCTGAGTACTGTACAGATATTTACACTCTAGCGCCATCAAGTGGTCTTCACGCCAACTACAAGAATCCACTGTATCCATATCTACATACATACATACATACATACATACATACATATATATCTAGAGCTGAATTTCGTTATTTTTTAAGTATGTTAGTTTATACATCCCGTCCTGCTGAATGAATTTTATCCTCAGAGTCTAATTGATTTAATTTTTAAAAAATTAGTCTGATATTTTATTTTATTCTGACATGATGCAAAAAATCTGAACCTATGGGTGTTGATGTTACGTTTAACAGAATGTTAGCGTGAGGATAAATCCTCCTTTCGTGGTGGCGTGATCGTCCCTAATCCATGGTCCTGCAGAAGAAGAAAGAAGAAAGTAGAAACACACTTTATTGTCCCTCTTGGGGAAATGATCTTTTCACTCTGACTGATCAACATGCATCTGTCAGCTCAAACTCTGAAATGTTTTTGCCAGACATGGACTGAGCTACAGCCACCCCGTGTGTGTTTCATGACTTTTATTAACTTTGCGTAAAATATGAATGTTGAACTGTCTGGAATTTAGGCTCTAAAGAGAATTTGGCCTGTTGGTTGTTTATTTTTTTCCTAACTTACAAAACAAACAAATGCCCCCCCCCCCCCCCCTTTGTTTAAATTCCACCCTGTATGCATGCATGTTTGTGTGTGTGTGTGTGTGTGTTAACCCCTGTGTTTCATGTCTTTCAGGCTCCATTCCTCTGACTAAAGCGGACCGTCAGGTTGCATGTAGGAACCTTTCTGCTTGCTCAAAGATCTCACCGGAAGACTTTGACTGCGGCACCGCTGACCGGGAGCTACTTCCGTAAACACGCTGCCATGTCTAAAGTGTGGCTCACACATGCAGTCGGCCCTTTCGTACACAGCTGTTCATGCGTTTGTAAAATTGGTAAAATTGTAGAAGTTTTATGAAACCGATTTCTTATTTTTTCCGGGAATGACTTCACGGAGAAAAGAGAAGCTTTTGTTTTCGGGTCCGGAGCGAAACGTTCTTTCCTGAAACATGGAGCCGGAAGCTCGGGACTTCTTGAACGCAGCTCCCGTGAAGACGGTTCGCTTTGGAGGAAGCGTGGCAGAAACTTTAGCTAAATACAAACAGGTTGGTGTCGTTACGGGAGTCCCCCCCCCCCCCAGCAGGGACGCGTGTTAACGCTGTGCTGTTCTCCAGGGGGACCTGAGCGACTACGAGCTGCTCCGACATCAGCTGGCTGACGGGGGCATGAAGGTAGAGGAGAGCCGACCGGAGACCCGCTGGTCCCGGTGCTGCTCTCTGAGCCCTGTCCCCTGTCCCCTGTCTCCTCCTGTGTCCCCCTGTCTCCCCCTGTCTCCTCCTGTCTCCTCCTGTCTCCCCCTGTCTCCTGTGTCCTCCTGTCTCCCCCTGTCTCCTCCTGTCTCCCCTGTCTCCTCCTGTCTCCTCCTGTCTCCCCCTGTCTCCTGTGTCCTCCTGTCTCCCCCTGTCTCCTCCTGTCTCCCCCTGTCTCCTCCTGTCTCCCCCTGTCTCCTGTCTCCCCCTGTCTCCTCCTGTCTCCCCCTGTCTCCTCCTGTCTCCCCCTGTCTCCTCCTGTCTCCCCCTGTCTCCTGTGTCCTCCTGTCTCCCCCTGTCTCCTGTGTCCTCCTGTCTCCTCCTGTCTCCCCCTGTCTCCTGTGTCCTCCTGTCTCCTCCTGTCTCCCCCTGTCTCCTCCTGTCTCCCCCTGTCTCCTCCTGTCTCCTCCTGTCTCCTCCTGTCTCCCCTGTCTCCCCTGTCTCCCCCTGTCTCCTCCTGTCTCCCCCTGTCTCCTCCTGTCTCCCCCTGTCTCCTGTCTCCCCCTGTCTCCTCCTGTCTCCCCCTGTCTCCCCCTGTCTCTTGTCTCCCCCTGTCTCCCCCTGTCTCCTCCTGTCTCCCCCTGTCTCCTGTCTCCCCCGTCTCCTCCTGTCTCCCCCTGTCTCCTCCTGTCTCCCCCTGTCTCCCCCTGTCTCCTCCTGTCTCCTCCTGTCTCCCCCTGTCTCCCCCTGTCTCCTCCTGTCTCCTCCTGTCTCCCCCTGTCTCCTCCTGTCTCCCCCTGTCTCCTGTCTCCCCCTGTCTCCTCCTGTCTCCCCCTGTCTCCCCCTGTCTCCTGTCTCCTGTCTCCCCCTGTCTCCCCCTGTCTCCCCCTGTCTCCTCCTGTCTCCCCCTGTCTCCCCCTGTCTCCTCCTGTCTCCCCCTGTCTCCCCCTGTCTCCTCCTGTCTCCTCCTGTCTCCCCCTGTCTCCCCCTGTCTCCTCCTGTCTCCCCCTGTCTCCTCCTGTCTCCCCCTGTCTCCTGTCTCCCCCTGTCTCCTCCTGTCTCCTCCTGTCTCCCCCTGTCTCCCCCTGTCTCCTCCTGTCTCCCCCTGTCTCCCCCTGTCTCTTGTCTCCCCCTGTCTCCCCCTGTCTCCTCCTGTCTCCCCCTGTCTCCTGTCTCCCCCTGTCTCCTCCTGTCTCCCCCTGTCTCCTCCTGTCTCCCCCTGTCTCCCCCTGTCTCCCCCTGTCTCCTCCTGTCTCCCCCTGTCTCCCCCTGTCTCCTCCTGTCTCCTCCTGTCTCCCCCTGTCTCCTCCTGTCTCCCCCTGTCTCCTGTCTCCCCCTGTCTCCTCCTGTCTCCTCCTGTCTCCCCCTGTCTCCTGTCTCCCCCTGTCTCCCCCTGTCTCCCCCTGTCTCCCCCTGTCTCCCCCTGTCTCCTCCTGTCTCCCCCTGTCTCCTCCTGTCTCCCCCTGTCTCCTGTCTCCCCCTGTCTCCTCCTGTCTCCTCCTGTCTCCCCCTGTCTCCCCCTGTCTCCTCCTGTCTCTCCAGGACGCGCAGATCATCCGCTGGCTGCAGGAGCTCCGTGGCAGTGTGACCCAGCTGACCAAGGACCACGACCAGCTCATCCACACCGTGTTGGTGAGGAGACAGGAAGCAGCAGGACAGAAAGAGGAAACAAAAAGCAGATTACTCAGATTACTCAGATTACTCAGATTACTCAGACAGCAAAAGGGATAAAAATGAGATGATGACCTTGACCTTGGGAAAACTAGGTCAAGGTCAAATTTAAACTTTTGTACACTCAGGAACCAGATAAGATAGAAAGACGAGGGAGAAGGCCAGTGTTAGTAAGACCATAGATCAAAGCTAGTGCTTTGATCAATGACAGTAGGTCAGAGCACTATCTTTGAAATTTGACCTATGCAAGTAGGTCAGGGTAAACTTTTGAATTCAGGGGTGTCGCAATCTGTGACTGCCGAGTTAGAACTGTCACGACTTGGCTCTGTTGTCATAGCAACAATAGATGGATCATATTTATCAATATGCGTGATTTAATGTAATCCAGTGATCTGGATTAATACACTTGTAAACATTTATAATTCAATAACACTCGCTGAACAGTAACAAAAAAAAACAACTTTTCTCATTAAACCATTTCACCCAATGTTGATTTTTACACCTTTTGTTTTCAGAACCACAATAATGAAAATGTTATCACAGTAAAACAGTTGTGGAAAGACGTTCAACAGCAAGGATTTTATGTTGGTGTCGCTTTTACTCAAATCACTTCTATCGCAACCGATGTTAGTGTTTGTATTCACACACTGTGTGGGTGTGTGTGTGTGTGTGTGTGTGTTCCTAGAGGTTTCCATGGGTGGGCCGGAGTCAGCCTGTGGTGGAGGAGTACTTGTCTTTCCTCGGTAACCTGGTCTCAGCACAAACGGTGTATTTGGTTGCCTGCCTCCAGATGGCGGTCTCCTACTTTACCCCCAGTAGGTTCCTCTGACTGCTGGGGATGTTTGTTAGTTATTAGTTGTCATCCCTCAGTGTTTTCACCATTAGTGTGTTTAACAGTGTGTTTCAGTGACTCTTTGTTCTTGATTTTAGAGAGAGTGACCATCTCTGCAGGAGGAGTCGATGTCTCAGATTCAGACGATGAAGATGAGAGTACGTGTCATCACTCTTATTCAGGAATGCTGGATTTTGCATGTTTTTGTGATTTATGTTGAATAAAGGTGTGTAGTTGGTTGTTGTGCTGCTTCCTGAGAGACGACTCGACAGACGCGTGTGACAAATTTGCAGCTTCAGACATCTGAAACAATCACCCTTGTGTTCTTGTTTAAATCAGCTAAAAGAAATGAACTTTGATTCTTTCAGACCTTCCCAGAAACTTTAATCAGTGTCACCAGGCTTTACAGCTCATCACCAGATACGTTCCATCGTAAGTCATCTCCTATTCAGGCAGTTCTTTTTACTGTTTTTTACCGTTTGAAGTCCACACCCATGTGGGGGCTCCTCTGTGGGCCACCAAACCTTATCACCGCCGCAAAGTCTGACTGCAGAAGAGCAGAGTTTTTAAATTTGTGAAGACCTGTCTGCACGGGCATATGAATCTTCGCATTTTCTTCTTCAGATGTTCTGTCACTCCATTCATTTACAATACATCCCAGAGATGGCCAGAGGAGGATGTAGTTACTGTATGTATACACTATATGTTATGTAATATACTCCTAAAGGATTTTCTCTTTTTTCAGCACGAGTCTCTTTCTGATGCCCATTTTGAAAGACAACTTCCCCTTCATACAGAAATCCTCCAGAACACTGGTGAGAGACGTTGTGCTCACAGCACATACAGGTGTCAGCACAAATATCCAACCGCATTAACTTATCATTTTAACACCTAGCGCCCAAGTTGGGTAAGTATTTAGGATGTGACCTAGACACTACGCTCGCTCGTATAGACAGGTGATTTCACCTCTCATGGTGCCACGGGAAATATTGGGACGGTAGCTGCTTTACTCCAAACTGTTTCATTGTGTGAACCTGGACTGTTTCACTGCGTGAACCTGGACTGTTTCACTGCGTGAACCTGGACTGTTTCACTGCGTGAACCTGAACTGTTTCACTGCGTGAACCTGGACTGTTTCACTGCGTGAACCTGGACTGTTTTACTGTGTGAACCTGGACTGTTTCACTGCGTGAACCTGGACTATTTTACTGTGTGAACCTGGACTGTTTCACTGCGTGAACCTGGACTGTTTCACTGTGTGAACCTGGACTGTTTCACTGTGTGAACCTGGACTGTTTCACTGCGTGAACCTGGACTGTTTCACTGCGTGAACCTGGACTGTTTCACTGTGTGAACCTGGACTGTTTCATTGTGTGAACCTGGACTGTTTCATTGTGTGAACCTGGACTGTTTCACTGTGTGAACCTGGACTATTTTACTGTGTGAACCTGGACTGTTTCACTGCGTGAACCTGGACTATTTTACTGTGTGAACCTGGACTGTTTCACTGCGTAAACCTGGACTATTTTACTGTGTGAACCTGGACTGTTTCACTGCGTGAACCTGGACTATTTTACTGTGTGAACCTGGACTGTTTCACTGCGTGAACCTGGACTATTTTACTGTGTGAACCTGGACTGTTTCACTGCGTGAACCTGGACTGTTTCACTGCGTGAACCTGGACTGTTTCACTGCGTGAACCTGGACTATTTTACTGCGTGAATCTGGACTATTTTACTGTGTGAACCTGGACTGTTTCACTGCGTGAACCTGGACTGTTTCACTGCGTGAACCTGGACTATTTTACTGTGTGAATCTGGACTATTTTACTGTGTGAACCTGGACTGTTTCACTGCGTGAACCTGGACTGTTTCATTTTGTGAACCTGGACTGTTTCACTGTGTGAACCTGGACTGTTTCACTGCGTGAACCTGGACTGTTTCACTGTGTGAACCTGGACTGTTTCACTGCGTGAACCTGGACTGTTTCACTGCGTGAACCTGGACTGTTTCACTGCGTGAACCTGGACTATTTAACTGCGTGAATCTGGACTATTTTACTGTGTGAACCTGGACTGTTTCACTGCGTGAACCTGGACTGTTTCACTGTGTGAACCTGGACTATTTTACTGTGTGAATCTGGACTATTTTACTGTGTGAACCTGGACTGTTTCACTGCGTGAACCTGGACTGTTTCATTTTGTGAACCTGGACTGTTTCACTGTGTGAACCTGGACTGTTTCACTGCGTGAACCTGGACTGTTTCACTGCGTGAACCTGGACTGTTTCACTGCGTGAACCTGGACTGTTTCACTGCGTGAACCTGGACTGTTTCACTGCGTGAACCTGGACTGTTTCATTGCGTGAACCTGGACTGTTTCACTGTGTGAACCTGGACTGTTTCACTGTGTGAACCTGGACTGTTTCACTGCGTGAACCTGGACTGTTTCACTGCGTGAACCTGGACTGTTTCACTGCGTGAACCTGGACTGTTTCACTGCGTGAACCTGGACTGTTTCACTGCGTGAACCTGGACTATTTTACTGTGTGAACCTGGACTGTTTCACTGCGTGAACCTGGACTGTTTCACTGCGTGAACCTGGACTGTTTCACTGTGTGAACCTGGACTGTTTCATTGTGTGAACCTGGACTGTTTCATTGTGTGAACCTGGACTGTTTCACTGTGTGAACCTGGACTATTTTACTGTGTGAACCTGGACTGTTTCACTGCGTGAACCTGGACTATTTTACTGCGTGAACCTGGACTGTTTCACTGCGTGAACCTGGACTATTTTACTGTGTGAACCTGGACTATTTTACTGTGTGAACCTGGACTGTTTCACTGCGTGAACCTGGACTATTTTACTGTGTGAACCTGGACTGTTTCACTGCGTGAACCTGGACTGTTTCACTGCGTGAACCTGGACTGTTTCACTGCGTGAACCTGGACTGTTTCACTGCGTGAACCTGGACTATTTTACTGCGTGAATCTGGACTATTTTACTGTGTGAACCTGGACTGTTTCACTGCGTGAACCTGGACTGTTTCACTGCGTGAACCTGGACTATTTTACTGTGTGAATCTGGACTATTTTACTGTGTGAACCTGGACTGTTTCACTGCGTGAACCTGGACTGTTTCATTGTGTGAACCTGGACTGTTTCACTGCGTGAACCTGGACTGTTTCACTGCGTGAACCTGGACTGTTTCACTGCGTGAACCTGGACTGTTTCACTGCGTGAACCTGGACTGTTTCACTGCGTGAACCTGGACTGTTTCACTGCGTGAACCTGGACTGTTTCACTGCGTGAACCTGGACTGTTTCACTGCGTGAACCTGGACTGTTTCACTGCGTGAACCTGGACTGTTTCACTGTGTGAACCTGGACTGTTTCACTGCGTGAACCTGGACTGGTTCACTGCGTGAACCTGGGCTATTTCACTGTGTGAACCTGGACTGTTTCACTGCGTGAACCTGGACTGTTTCATTGCGTGAACCTGGACTGTTTCATTGTGTGAACCTGGACTGTTTCACTGCGTGAACCTGGACTGTTTCATTGCGTGAACCTGGACTGTTTCATTGTGTGAACCTGGACTGTTTCACTGTGTGAACCTGGACTGTTTCACTGCGTGAACCTGGACTGTTTCATTGCGTGAACCTGGACTGTTTCATTGCGTGAACCTGGACTGTTTCATTGTGTGAACCTGGACTGTTTCACTGCGTGAACCTGGATTGAGGGCAGCTCTCACGAGAGGCGCCCCACAGGAACAGCTTGTGGGGTTCGGTGCGTTGGCAGTGCTCAGGAGGTGAACTTGCGTCTCCAGTTCACTGAACTGTTTGTTCTTTTTTATTATCAAAAAATAGAATTTTACAGTGCAAGATATTTACGGTGGTGATTTTTAGAACTTATAGATTAAACTTAAACATTTTATTACAATCTTTCATTATTTCTATACATTCATTTCTTTTTTCTCTAAAATTATGTTCAAAACAGTTTAAACTCTTAGCACAAGATAATTCTGACTTTATCAAACTTTTAACATAAAAATTTTACCTAAATCCCAAGACCTGGTGGACTGAGCCCCCCCCCCCCCCCCAAAATGCACACTCTAGTGTTCCATATATGAGACCGAGTTGTAATGCATGTCTAAGTTTTGTTGTTTTTGATCATTGAGAGCTGGTTTCTCTACAGGAGTGTTACACTCACAACCTTCTGAGGGTGACCGTGTACATCCCATCCATCCGACGAGACGTACTCGAGCTGATTATTGGAAAGATGCTCAGACTTGATGTAAGTCGGTTCAAATCATTCTACGTAAGGACACCAGATCCAAACACAGCCCCAGCAGAATCTGGATCCACTAGAAATAAATCAATAAAAGGAATAATAAGTTTGTTCTGTTAAAACTTCTTATTAGGATTAATGGACCGTACTAATGCGTTTACTTTGTATTGGTGACCATTCATGGTGTGACCTCGTCAGGAGTGGACGTCCACACACGTAGTCTTTTATTAAACGTTATATTTTTATGCTCAAGCTAAGATGAAGAAAGATGTGTTTGAATGGTCATTATGAGAAGTAACGGTGCTGCTACGCTCAATAAATTTATGTCAGTAACAGTTTGTGGTTTATTTCAGGTGAGTGCGTCCCGGTCAGACATCGAGGAGGCAGAGGAGAACGCAGAGGAGCAGACTGAGGAAGGACTCTTTGACATGGTATTAAGCGGCATTCCGGACTGATATTTAAACATTTCCTTGTGACTTTAAATCAAACACACATTACTTAGTTCCTCCATTCAGAACAAGTACACACTTCTACGAAGCCTGCAAAACAAAGCTCCTCACACAACCACAGTAATTTGTTGTTCCTACATGTTTCTGTATATGTAATAGCACATTTGTCCTGTCAGTGTCACCAGCTTTAAACCTGGGCCAATCAAAAAACAGCTTCCAGACCAGGTCTGACTAAATCTTTGAGTAAATGTTAGTTCGAGGTATATCATCAACATACAAACATAATTAACAAACATTCCTTCACATCATATAGAATAATTCAAAAAAATTAAGTGTGTCAAGCATCAAATGTAAGTACTTTTAAGTACTCAGGAACTGGATAAGATAGAAAGACGAAACAAAAGGCGCTTATATTCAGGGAGGGAAGGGGATGAAAATTACATCACAACCTTGACCTTGAAAAACGAGGTCAAGGTCAAATTTTCACTTATATACTTTTTTTAGGTACACGTCCCAGAAACCTGATGAGATAGAATCACAAAACAAAAAGCAACATTTTCAGGAAGTCAGAGGCACAAAAAATGTGACGATGTCGCGAGATGTTTCAGTCTCTGATTGCCTTGTTTACCTCCTGTCTTGACGACCTCTGCCCGTGTGTCTTTGTCAGGATGAGGACATAGCAGCCCCGCCCCCCCAGACGGCAGTGATGGCCCACCCAGTGGCCGAGAGACTCGATGCCCTCATGACAGTTCTGATGGCTTACGTCAAAGACATCTGCCTCTTCAATGGTAGCTGTGTGTGTGTGTGTGTGTGTGTGTGTGTGTGTGTGTGTGTGTTTGTTTACATTTTGTATAGATGATTGGACAACTGTGTAACATCTTCTCTCGCAAATCGCTAATATTCTCAGTGAGGTTCAGGAACCTCTACCCGAACCTCAACCCGACCCTTGACCTGAATCTGACCTGAATCTGACCTAACCTCCACTGCTCTGGACCACAGACACGGACTCTTCAGAGTCCAGCCTTTGTGCTCCACACAAACGGATGTTATCAAATACTTTTACTGTTAGTTTCCACACTGTGATCTCACCAGATGATTCACGTTTACCCAGTGGGAGCCTCTTAAAGTTCAACATTTCTTCATCCTTGTCGTCGATATTTCCGTCTGTAATCCACATGATCTGCATTTCTTCTGTTTCAGGTTCTCTACACGTCGAACGGACGAAGGATTTATACCGAGATCTGCTGTGTGTGTTTGACAAGCTCATTCTGCCCACACATGCGTCCTGCCACGTCCAGTTCGTCCTCTTTTACCTGTGCAGCTTCAGACTGGTCAGTTCCTCCACGCTTTGTGTGTGCGTGCGTGTGTGTGTGTGTGTGTGTGTGTGTGTGTGTGTGTGTGTGTGTGTGTGTGTGTGTGTGTGTGTGTGTGCTGAAGTGAATGTCAGCAGATGCTTTGAGTTTTCCTGAAAATGAGGTCTCCTTCATTTGTTTTTTGTTTTCATTCATTTGAATGAATATGTTGGTGTCCTCCTGTGTTTCAGGCCTTGGCTGAAGCCTTCCTGGACCACCAGTGGAAGCTCCTACAGAGTCCCTCTCAGCCTGCTGTCCTCCGCCAGGCTGCTGCTGGATATCTGGGAAGCTTCCTGGCCCGAGCAAAGTTCATCCCTTTGCCGTGAGTTCCTCCTGGTGAAACACAAGAGCAGCTTAGGGGAGGGAGGACCTTATTTCTAGGTGACCACGTTCAAACGTTCACCCCTTTTTGCAGCACGGTGCGGGCCTGTCTGGACCTGCTGCTCCCCTGGATCCACGGCTACATTGACGGCCAGGACAGCGGCAGCAGACAGGCCTACTGTGACATCCGCCTGCATGGACCGTTCTACAGCGCCTGCCAGGCTGTCTTCTACACACTCATCTTCAGACATAGAGCCATGCTGGAGGGCAACATGAAGAAAGGTGAGTGTTAGATGAAGAAGCCCTGTTACCGTGGTGACAGGACCACCTCTGAGGACGTGTTTGTTGATTTTAGAATGTTTTGATTGGAAGAATGATTCAAGCTCCTTGTCCAAAGCTGTTTAAATCGATCCACTGGACATTTCTCCTGTCATCCACTAAATTAAAATTAATTAAATTCAAATTAAATTAATTAAAATTAAATTAAAATTAAATTAAAATTAAATTAAAATTAAATTAAAATTAAATTAAAATTAAATTAAAATTAATAAAATAAAATAAAATTAAATTAAATTCAAATTAATTAAATTAAAATTTAAATTAAATTAAATTAAATTAAATTAAGACAGTTTCTTGAAGACGTTTTGCCTCTCGTCCAGGAGGCTTCTTCAGTTCTGATGGGGGCTGGTCTTGTCCCAGCCTATTAACTCTGTGGGGTGTGGTCAGCGCTATTCACATTCCAGAAACTGTAGTTGAAACCCGTCTGGCTCCTCAACGATGGATCGATGGGGGGTACCAGGGGGTGTCAAAGGGGGGTCGTCGAAAAGCGAGTTTCACCGAGCCTTTGTATAATAATGATGGTCATTAGCATGAGCATTAGCATTGTCCTGTAAAACCGGTTGCCTTACTGCTTCCACCGCCTCCGTTGTGGGGACGTACAGGTGTATGTGAATAGGGAGGTGTCATCATAGGACACCATGGTCTCATCTGTATCCAGTCTCTCAACTACAGTTGTTGGAATGCGAGCAGCACTGACCACACCCCACAGGGTTAATAAGCTGGGACGAGACCGGCCACCATCAGAACTGAAGAAGCCCCTTGGATGAGAGATGAAACATCTTAAAAAACTTTCTTTAAGTCCAGTGGATTGATTTGAACCGTGACCTGGATAACTGAGAACCTACACGCACTACAAGCTCCTTGTCAGCTCAGAAATTCTTAGGTTAATTTTTACTTACTCAAATCTAAACTGGAACCAAGCAAACCAAACATGTTTGTGGGATCTGCCTTCAAAATGGAGACCATGGCAGGAACCCCACCAGATCATGGTGTCCACTGACCGACTGTTTCTTCTCTGTGTGTCTGGTGCTCAGGCCTGGAGTACCTGCAGAGTCTCAACCTGCAGCGGGTGGTCACGTGTCAGCTGAACCCCCTCAAAGTCTGCCTGCCCGCAGTCACCAGCATGTTTGCTGCCATCACCAGGTACCCCCCCCCCTCCCCGTCTGTATTTGATCGCTTATAGGCATTTCTGACATCACAAAGACCATAATATTTTTCTGACATGTATGGGGACTCGTTTGAAACTCAGACACAGGAGAGTTGTGGACGCCTCCAAAACTACCTGTTAGGAACCTTCTTTAAAAAGCTCTGGTGTTCACAAGCAAAGAAAGGGGCAAAGGTCACGACTTTCTGGAAATTA
Source organism: Antennarius maculatus (assembly GCA_013358685.1). Lineage (NCBI taxonomy): Eukaryota > Metazoa > Chordata > Actinopteri > Lophiiformes > Antennariidae > Antennarius > Antennarius maculatus. Next base: position 19,265,560 of record CM023620.1, on the reverse strand, counting down.
TTAATACACACAAAGGCCAGAACTACAACTGTTGATGATAAACACGGTTCCATTGTAAATATCATTTCTCTTTCCATTTCAAGCGTCATCAGGTGTGTTCCAGCGCTGTGTCCTTCAGAAGCCAGGAGGGATGAACGATTGACCACTGCAGGGTTTTTAGTGATTTTTTTTTAAATTCACTAAAATTTAAAATTAAATTAAATTTAAAAATTTATAATTTAATTTACTTTTTTTTTTTCATTTTAAATTTTTTAAAATTTTTTTGTGAATTTCTGAACTCAACTGAATTTCCACACCCGCACTACCCAACCATCCATGACCTGTCTTACTTCAATGGACTGGTTTAATTTCAGACAATATTTTCACTTTATTTTTCTTTAAGGTGTGGCGAATAAATGCAACAAAATAAAATAAATAAAATGATAGACCAGCATAAAAATTGTTATTTAGCAGCTTTCTTTCCTTTAAAGTCATTGGTTCTTCTTCTGTCTCCTCGTCGGCGTTTTTACTCTCCGTTAAAGAAACTTTCCAAAGACGTTTGTTAAAATTTAGCGATAATATATTCTGTCACTTTTAGAAGACAGTCACGTGACCCAGACCTTCTTGACAAGTCTCTGCTCCACCCCCCCGTATCCACAGCAGCTCCGGTGTTTGTTTGTTGCAGGAAGTATCAGGTGGTGTTCTGCTACACCATCATAGAGAGGAACAACCGCCAGGTGCTGCCGGTGGTTCGCAGCTCTACAGGAGGGGACTGCGTGACCACCGTCACAAACCCTCTGGACAGCTTCTTCCCCTTCGACCCCTACCTGCTTAAAAGGTACAGTGGTACACCTACACCTCATGAAACGTGTCTGACTCTCAGCCTTCAGGTCAGAGCTTGAGGATAGTCTCTGAAGAAGTACGATGGATCGGTTGTAGGTGTCGTCCGTCAGAAGTAGGGGCGGATGATCCGACAGTTACACGTCTAGCAAACCGAAGACGTCGCTCTGATTAACAGAAGATGGAGTCAACAAGGCGTTTAAAACCAATAAAGATCACAAATTGAAACTGTAATGAGAAATAAATGGATCTTTGTTTCACCAAACCAACATCCTTAGGAAGAAAGAAGAAGAAGAAGGAGAAGAAGCAGATAGCAAATCACTCTTAATCGTGCTGTCAGCGGAAAGTCCTCCTCTTTAAAGTCTGTATCCCCCCCCCCCCAGGTCCGGTCAGCTGATTGAACCTTTGTACCAGGTGTGGGAGGAGCTGGCGGACCCAGAACTGTTTCCCACTAAAGCAGCTCGACAGGTGAGGTGACAGACAGGTGATCATTAATAATCAATCAGATAGAATTTGTCTTGAACAAATATTTAAGCTGACTTTTCATCGTGTTCACCAGTTTGAGAATGAAGATCAGGAGATCATCGCTTCTTCATCAGACTTTATTGATAATTAGCTGTTAAATATTGTTGTGCTTGCGGTGGTTTTTGTGGGTCAGGTCTCGCAGGATGAAGAGGATGACTTCCTCTGTGGGGAGACGCCGAAGACTGATGGGATGACGCCGAGCTCCTACGACTCCACCCTCCATGGCGTGGGCTCTCCCTTGTCACTTTCCAGAGAACCTTCTAGTCCCACATCGTGTCCTGTTCTGTTCTGACGGACACCACCCCGGAGACGGGACCTCACACCCACAGACAGGACCTTCCTCCGGTCCTGGGGTCACGTCGTCTGTAGGGATTCAAAGAGGATTGGGGCCAGGAGATTACATTATATGTTTAATTTATTGATATTTGGGATCTTATTGATCCCAGATGGAACCATGTGGAACAGAGATGCTCGACTCTGACTCGGGGGGGTTGGCCAGGAAGTGGTTGAACGCTAACACGTGCTGTCGACTCACTTGTGGTTTTAATTTGAAGAATGGCTCAGTGTTTTTGCTGTCATTTATTATTCAGGACGTTTTGTGATCGTAAAGATCGGTCAGAATTTCCATGTTTTTGGAACCTAAACTGTAACACGGTAGTATGACACGAGCGTCACGCTGCGTGTGTTCAGGTCAGGAACCTCCTCCCGTCGCCGGAGAGTATCTCAAGGATTCCTGAATTTTAATTTCACGGAAAAAGGAGAAGAGTTTGTGATGTGGCTGTTCACACACGTCAATAGGAGTGTGTGTGTGAGTGAGAGAGTCTCTATTGGTCAACAGCCTGCTTATTTTTGAATACGCTAAAAAAAAAAAAAACCTAAATAAAGACATAAGCCACAAACACGATCATCTGTTATTCCTTTATTATAAAACAGTAACAGAAAGACATGAGGCCACACCAAAGATGCTTTCTGGTTGAAGAACAGGACATGTCAGTATTTACCATGTAAATAAAGTGATGTTCCACATGAATCCTATGACTGGCATCTGCCTACATGTATTACTACTAAACACGGGTTTACATAGCAGGAGCCGTGACTGGATGTAGGGACACATCAGTATGAACCATGCAGTGAGATGAAGCAGAGATGACAAACGCTGCCCAACAGCTGTAATGACATCATTCTATTTTCCATGAAGAAATGTAAGAGGACAATAAGCAAGATGGTAAGAAAAGAGTTCTTTTCTTGTTCTATTGTTTGCTCGACATTTCCTCAGTGGCAGAGAAAACGGGTAATGTGACGGAGGCAGATGGCAACAAGTTATAACACAAGTTATAACACAGGAAGAACAGAGCAGCGCCGTTTCCTCCTCGTACAGGCAAACGAGTTCTCCTTGACATGCAGCCTGAACCTGTTCAGACCCGGTATGAACTGGACCCCATCACACCTGAGGGATCGACGTGCAGGTTTGTGACCGGAGACACGTCGATAATGTATTCCGTTAAACAGTGACTGTCCTGTGGCTCCACCGAAGGGCCTCCTGCAGCCAGGGGCCACAAACGCTCCAGGTCTCGGTAAGCATCGGTATGTTCCTGCTCACTGACTTGGGACGTCCAGAAGCAGAGAGTTTTAATGTGTCACCGCTGCACTAACAACATTCTAGCATCCCTCAGAGACTCCCACGTTTAGAGTTCAGGAGAAACTACAGCGAGTTCTAACTGGTGCGAGTCATTTCTTAAAATTAGGATTACATACAACAGATTGCTTCCCTGTTAGTTTGCTGCAGCATCGCTGTTGTTCAGAGGAAAAGCGTTCCATTCCTTCACTGCCTCCACTTCAAACAGGATTTATCATATTAGTAGTTTGACGGCAGTGAATCCATGATGCTACACAGCATGGATGGATGGATGGATGGATGGATGGATGGTTTGAAACGAATGGACTAAATTTCATAAGTGAGCTGTACAAAAGTGCTTCTGTTTGAACTCTGTCCTAAATGATTTCACCATTTTAAGTTCATGAAAGGAGGTAAATTTTACCTCATATTTTACAAATACAGAGAAACACCATCGGCACAGTTTCTGTCATACGTAGAGAACACAATTCAAAACCCACTTAGGAACAAAATTGTTCTGTTAGAAATTCTTGATGACTTGTGTCTTCATGTAAAATCAGAGAATGTTAGGGATGCACTGAGTGTGAGCCGCTGGGGTCGGTGTTGTGTTGTTGTGTTGTTGGTACGCAGTCTGAACAGGCTGTGTGGTTCTGGTGGTGACCCGTCCATGCAGGTCCTCCAGCGCCACCTTTCAGAGGAACAGGAAGTGAACTCCAGCAGACATCCTGTTCGGCAGAGTACGTCTCCTGGAGACGTCCTGATGGTACTGATGAGTTTGTTGGACCAACTAGGTTGTATCCCTCCCCCTTCTGATGGACGCTCGTCGGATGAATACTAGTCGGATGGACACTAGACAGATGGACACTAGTCAGATGGACACTAGTCAGATGGACGCTAGTCGGATGGAGACTAGTTGGATGGACACTAGTCAGATGGACACTAGTCGGGTGTGTGTGAGCAGGACTGAATGTCCTGTTTTTGTAGAGGATGGTATCGTTCATTATAGCTTCAGCCTCTTCAGCTTGACCCGGTCCTCTCATGATCCTCCCTGGCTCTTTGTCCCTCACAGATGAGGAGGGCTGACATCTGGGACTGATGACTTCTCCAACACGCCCTCTGAAGCAGCACAGATAACAATAATTTGTCAGCAGTAACTTTCCACCCGTCTACAAAAGCAAAAGTCAAAGAAAAACAAGAAAGGAAACAAATCTAAATTTGAAATAAACGCGTTCTGTCCCATCCACATCATCTGTGCTCTACTGTAGCAGGAGTAGAGCCTTCAAAGTCATTCTGACATGATGGTCTCATGTAGCAGCAGCACCAACACCCCCCCAGATCCATTCATTCCTTTTCTGAGCCCTGACACATATTTCAAGGTGACGCTCTTTGAGCCGTTTGTCAGCCGCCCCCGCCATTCCTCTGTAGAGTCTTATCTACCCAACAGTCTGATCAGCTGTGGACTTTTTTGGGGCCCAGGGGTGAACACACTCAAATATTTCTAAAAACATTTAAAAAAAATCTTTCTAATATTACCGAACTCAACAGAATTTCATAAGATTTGAAAAATTGGTTAAGCTCAGGTGTGAAGGTCTAGTCTCTGTTGCATCCAGATGGACATCTAGTCTCCGTTACATCTAGATGTACGTCTTGTCCCTGTTACATCTAGATGATCGTCTAGTCTCTTTTACATCTAGACTGACATCTAGTCTCTGTCCCTGTTATGTCTAGATAGACGTCCAGTCCCTTCTACATCTAGATGGACGTCTAGTCTCTATTATGTCTAGATGGACATCTAGTCCCTCTTACATCTAGATGGACGTCTAGTCTCTATTATGTCTAGATGGACATCTAGTCCCTCTTACATCTAGATGGACATCTAGTCCCTCTTACATCTAGATTGACGTCTAGTCCCTGTTATATCTAGATAGACGTCCAGTCCCTTTTTCATCTAGATGAACATCTAGCCTCTGTTACATCTAGATGGACGTCTAGTCTCCATTACATCTAGATTTACGTCTTGTCCCTGTTACATCTATATGGTCGTCTAGTCTCTTTTACATCTAGACTGACATTTAGTCTCTGTCCCTGTTATGTCTAGATGGACGTCTAGTCCCTCTTACATCTAGTCCCTGTTACATCTAGATTGCCGTCTAGCCCCTGTTACATTTAGATGGACATCTATCAATCAGTCAATCAATCAAGTTCATTAATAAAGTCAGCCCTTTTTTTCTGATGTTGTTGTTGATGTTGTAAATGTGATGAAGGTGTGAAGTCTGCTTTAATAACCGGATGCCCTTCCTGACGCAACACTCTGTATTTATCCTGGCTGGGGACAATAAGACACTGGCTTGTGCCCTCTTGCGGCTACATTTGTGAAGTCTGCTTTAATAACATGTCCGAAAAAAAACAACTAAATAAATAAAAATAAAAGTGCTTAATCACATCAACAGACAGAAAGTGCTTTAACAGGCAGCTGCTACATCTAGATAGAGAAGGTGACCCGTGTGGAGGGAATAAAAATAAAACTAATAGAAGAAATTGTTCCATTTGTCTATTTTATTATGCGTTGCTGGATGAATCTCACAGAATCCAGTTTTTTTCTCAAAATCTGTCAAACAACTTTCCATAATATTTTATCTTGTGTGGAAATGCAGGGGGTGGAGCCTATTGCATTTGACTTTGGCCAGGCGGCGGGGTTTTCCCTGGACCAAAAACAAACTTTCACTCTAGTATTCAGTCAGTTTAGTCACTACTGTAATTCTCTCCTACTAGTAATTCTTAAGTGTCTGTTGTGGTTTGAATGATTTAACCATTTGCGTTACTTTATCAATATTAATGACACAACGGGTCAAACCACTTGAGGTGCATTCACTCCACTCTGTACCTCTGTCATCAGCAGTGAGGGGGCAGACTCCTGCCACCAGTTCTTTGGCCTCCACAGCCAGTTGGAAGGCAGTGTCAAGAAGTGGAGAGGGGGTGTGGGGGCTGTCGGTGGCTGGAGACGACCTGTTGCTTCTGACACACACACACACACACACACACACACATACACACACACACACACACACACACACACACACACACACACACACACACACACACACACACAGGAGTGTTTACAGCAGACTGACGGTGTGATACTGAGCAGATGATGTTTGGTTCTCGTACCCTCCCTCTCCTCCAAGCAGGCTCGGTGTTGTCAGCACTTTGTGGACGTTCTGAAGACAGAGAGACAGGAAACAGTCCAGATGTCAGCTCTTAGACGTGACACCAGGAAGGCTATGTTTACCTAAAAGCCAGTATCTGAATCACAAATCAAACATTCTATATACCTTAATTTTAAATAGATGATCTATATTGTCTTGAGGAAATCTGTTTCCTGTTTTCTTTTTTGTACATTATAGCAACATATCAAGATTAAATGTCAGTGTGGAGACTATTTTCATATCTTTAGGTTCTGCTCAGCAGTGGATGTTTGCACTGAGTACTGTGCTGTCTGGTTATTTGTGTGATCTCGTTCAATGAATGATTGCGATAGAACCAGCATTTTTATAATATTCTAACTCTGTCTTTCTGACGTTTTCTCCTAAAGAAATGTTTAAATCTTTTAAAAGTCCTTCTGCGTATCTTTTTCATCCTAGAATCTCTCTTACAGGCTAAGGTACTTTTGAATATCTTTCTGGTATAACTAGTCATTTTAGAATCTCAGAAGAATAATGTGTTAGAAGGTCATAAATAGACCTTTCAGATATCTGCAGTGTGACTTTAGGCCACTAGGGGGCAGATTGACCACATTGTCTGTTAAATCTAGTCAATAAAATTGGGCAAACTGTTTGTGTCTGCATGGATTATAAACTGAGTCAGTTTCATCTGCTGTCAATCCAGACATGTTGTTTATTTAACAACTAAATAAAATATAACATTTCACCTATCCTTTGTCTCAACAAAATGACACCTATGGTTTGGATCTTCACATGAACAGACAGACAGCTGTCTGTTTCAGTCATACCTGAGCGAAGCCCAGCAGCTTCTTGTTGGAGATCTCCAGATGTTTCCTGCTCAGCTCTGACTTCCTCAGCTGGCAGTCGATGGTTGTCAGCCTCCTGTTCAGCTCCTGAACCTCTTCCTGGCAAAACAATGGAGACAACAACAGGACCTGCCTGTAAAATGTATGGATTTCCTTTTGACTGTGCTTCATTGATCCTTTAATCCTGTGAATACATTCTGTAGCATGAAGCAGACCTCAGGTCCTCCTGAAGATTAACCTTTCAGCTGATTCATTTCAAGAATTTAAGGGTTCAAAGTGTTTATCGTGACGTGCACAGTAAAGAATCAGGGTTTCCCTGTACAATGAAAAAGTTTGTCATTTATTCTAGGCCTTAGAAGAGGAGGCTCACTAGCTTGCAAATACTTGCAATATTTATGTCTGTTTTTCTCTCATCGTCTTTGTCAGCGGATACTGCTTCCCACAGCTGATTTATAGAAGTGTGTGACTATGCACAGCCAGAGGATTATAAGCCACAGGTAGTGAGGCAGTAAGCCTTTGAGTTGGAGGATATCAATGTAAAGCAGGCAGCTGGTGAACACCAAGAGAACTCAGCTGGTTTGACGTATTTCAGTAAGAAGCTGGTGCTGTGGGGCATCCGTCTTTTTGATGTAGGATGGAGGGAGAAAAAGCCTAGCCTGGGTGTTTTGGGCCTGACTCGTACTAATACACCGTCGCTTGTGTTGTTTGACCTTCTGACTACATGTGCTGTAGGATAAAGGCATCCAGCTACAGCACATTCTAAAAAAGACAATTTGAATCATCCACAGAACGAGGCTGTTCTTACTTGTTAAAACACTATAAGCATGGTGGGTTATATAGAGTTAGTAATTATTGGGCAATATAACCAATAAGAATGCCATCCGCCAATCAGGCGTGCATTAACTGTCTGTTGAATGCACACCTGTGCTAGACTGTGTTGTCCAGTAATAATAACCTAGTAGGTTGATCCATATTTATATCAGCTTTCCAGCCTGACCAACCACGAAAAGGGATGATGGAGACTACCGTGGAATAGACCACCCACTACCCACCAGTGGTAACCACTCAATCACTCTTTCACACCAACGGGATGGACCCTGGGAGCAGATCTGGGTTCACTATCTTACTCAATGACACGCTGACACTCGACGCAGGAGCCATGGAGCTTCTGATAAGTAGGACAACCGCACCACCTCCTAGTCACTACAGTCACATTGCCTCAGAAAGCAGAATGCTCACCTTGGTAGCCTCCACTCCTCGAGGTTGCCTCTTGCTGGTCAGCTGGTTCTTCAGATCTTTGATTTCAGCCTCAAGCAGCTGAATGACCTCCTCGTAGTCCTGCTCTGCGCTGCTGGCTTGTCGCTGGCCTACTTCAGCTTCTGCTTCCTGCAGACGACTCTTCAGACGATTGTTCTCCTCCACCGTCAAGCACGCCTTCTGTAAACAACACCGCAAAATACCTCTGTAAGTCCAAACGAGATCCGGCCGAATTAAAATGTCCTTGATCTGTAGCTGTCTCCACACTCACCTCTGAGGTCTTTTGCAGTTCCTCCTCCAGGGTTTTCTTACTGTGCTCCATGTCCTTTAGCATCACCTGGCAGCAGAAGCAGCAGATGTTTAGCTGTCACCAGGTCAGTGGCTTTGAGCCCTCTGACACCAGATGGAACTACAACACACACATTTTCTTCTGCCCACAGATACAGTATGTACAGTATGTGTGTGTCAAGTGCTGGCGTAGTCACTAGTGTCACATCAAAGTCATTGACTTCTGCAAAATGTTAATATCATGATGTTCACTATTTCCAATTATTTGGTTGTTTTTTTGCTTTGGTTCTACGTGTTGTGTAATGAAAAGATAGAGGGATATTCACCAGATGAACACCTATTGACAAGGTATTCATCATTTTGGGACTCTGAAATGAAGTTGGCTGCCAGAGTCACATCTAACAAAAAACAAAATCATTTCAAAAAAAATATTCCAAATAATAAAATAAAACAATAATAAAGTCAGTAAAAAGTGAGTTGCAACTGAAAATTTATGACAAATCGTCACTACTGAGCCACACTTTTACTAAGCTTTCAATAACTATCTTAAATTAAATAAAGGAATGTGTGTGTGTGTGTGTGTGTGTGTGTGTGTGTGTGTTTGTGTGTGTGTGTGTGTGTGTGTGTGTGTGTGTGTGTGTTTGCGTGTGTGTGTATGTGTGCGTGTGTGATAACCTTGAGCTGCTTCATCTGGACTTGAAGCTGCTTCACCTCTCCCTGAAACTGCTCCATCTCCTCACTGCTGTAGCTGTTTTCAGATTCATATGTCTGCACACACACACACACACACACACACACACACACACACACACACACACACACACACACACACACACACACACACACACACACACACACACACACACACACACACACACACACACACACACACACAACACACACATCTTTATGACTAAAACTAATTAATAACAATTACTTTATGTTTCAATGTTTTTTTGAAATTCTTTTTTCACAAACCCAGATTAAGTTTTCTTGGGTTTGAGCAATACCTGGAAGAATCATTACCACCAACTGGGAATGCAGAGCAAAGAAAAGCCTTGCAGTATCCCACATTGCATATTTCCATTAGTATACTCAAATGTAGTATAGTGCAAATATATTTTCCTGCAAAGTGTGTGGATGTCAACAAACGGTGATATATGGTGGGCTGTGTTTCAGTGATCAGCCCTTCCCCTTCCCTCCACATATCACTGAGGTTGAGAAGTATCCATCATCCCACACTCAATCCGTGGTCATCTTGAGTTTGTCATCCTGGTACTAATCCTTTTCTTCTACACGGGTTGAGCCTTCTTACTTTCTGACTTTTCACATCTACTCAGGCTTCAACTCAGCCGCGACAACAATAACTGGCATTAAGTTAGGGCGATCTTAAGTCAGCAATACTGCAGACAAATAGCAAATATAATCTTACACAGTGTTAATGACAAAAATCAAAGCTGTCACTTATGTCATTCGCCTCTGGCAACAGTCTGAGTCTAAAGAATACATTCTAAGAGCAGAGTACAGACTGACTACCAAGTTCAGTCTGATGAAAGTGGTACAGTCTGACTACAGAGTACAGACATACAGTATGTGCTCTGCTTCTGCAGTGTACTCTGTAGTCAGACCGTAATAGAGTACAACTGCATACCTGATTAAGTTCACACTGTGATGGAAGAATTCGGTCATTATTATCATTGCTTCATTATTGTCTCATTATTTTATCCTTAACCACTCACATATATTGTAGTTAACCAATAATATATAACTTGAGGTTCCTATTACACCGGTGACAATTTCCTTGTTTGATGATCTATATGCAAATATGTGACCACCTACTCCAACTATTCAATAAAACACTGCAAGTGACACCAGCAATCTGGAGAACGGAGCACACTGCACTGGGTCTGCTAGTGTCTCACCTGCAGTAGAAAAAGTTACCTTGAGTCCGCCTGTGTCTTTGTGCGTTTGGGATTATTTCTTCATGGGGTGTTTAGAGAATAATTCTAACACACTGTTTATGTTTACTCTGTGTATGTTTACACTGTTTATGTTTACTCTGTGTATGTTTACACTGTTTATGTTTACTCTGTTTATGTTTACACTGTTTATGTTTACTCTGTTTATGTTTACACTGTTTACACTCCTCATACCAAAACACATAACGCTCCCACAATATGAAAGGTCTTGATATCTTTATAATTTCCACGGTCTTTCTATTGTTCATATGTTGTTTAGATTGTACATATCGGTTTATTGTGTATTTTAGTGTTCGTGTTGGCTTTCTGTGTATTAAAATTACCTTTTTTATGTGCCTTCAATTGCCCCTTGTGGACAAAACAAGTTTTTTGAATTGAATTGAACTGAATTGAAAATACAGAGTACAGTCTCATTAAATATTACAGTTTCATTAAATAGTACAGCCTGATTAAACAGTATAGTCTGACTACAGAGTACCTACTAACTACAGCGTACAGTCTGGCTGCAAAGTACAGTCTGATTAAATAGTGCAGTCTCATTAAATAGTACAATATGACTACAAAGTACAGAGTAACTACAGAGTACAGACTGACTACTGAGTACAGACTAACTACAGAGTAGAGACTAACTACAGAGTACAGACTGACTACAGAGTACAGACTAACTACAGAGTACAGACTAACTACAGAGTACAGACTAACTACAGAGTACAGTCTGACTACAGAGTACAGACTAACTACAGAGTACAGACTAACTACAGAGTACAGACTAACTACAGAGTACAGACTGACTACAGAGTACAGACTAACTACAGAGTACAGTCTTACTACAGAGTACAGACTAACTACAGAGTACAGACTGACTACAGAGTACAGACTAACTACAGAGTACAGACTAACTACAGAGTACAGACTAACTACAGAGTACAGACTAACTACAGAGTACAGACTGACTACTGAGTACAGTCTGATTAAAGAACACATGACTGGAGTTGACCTTGACTACTTACTGGTGAGTGAAAGGCTGAGGTGTCCATCAAACTGGCTGCTTCGTGATATGAGAACATGAAGGGACCTGAACTGGAACCCTGTTCCTCCAGGTCTTCTTGAAAGATGCTCCGTGTGGCCTCCACGAAGTCTGACAGGTGACATACAGAGAGAGGACATGTTACTGCTGACTGAACAAAAAACTTTCGTTTTCGAAAAGATCAGGCACCGTGTGTACGGGGCCTCTGTCTAGTCCAGTCCTTGTCCCTCTGCACATAATGTATGTCTTCATGGAAATGGTGAATTATGTTTCAACCTTGGACTCAGCTTGTCAGACAGAGCCCCACTCTCTCCTCTCAGTGACTAACTTTGGGCTTTGATAGTCACAACAAATATGTATTAAAAGTTATTCATTTTCTTGTAGAACAAAACCAAAATATAATAATGTTGAAGTAAAAAACACAAATGGTTTGAAAAAACAAACCAAAACAACACCTTTTTCCAAGACTCCAACATTGACACACTGAAATGAGGTCAGGACATGAGGGTCCCCTGTCCTTATGGGCCTCTGCCTACTTATCACTTTTAATTGTTATTGTTGTTTTTGATGCTGTTCTTTCTTTATTTCTTCCTATATTTCTATTGTTCACCCCTCAGCTTCTCTCCAGCCTGGTCATCTTCTCTAAACAAAATAAATAAAGGCAGACTACAAGACGGAGAATTGAACTGCGAGCTACTGCCTGCCTACAAACAGATGTGCCCTGTGCCTCATGTTTACAAAATGTGACACAACTAGTCACCGACATGTAGATGTCATCAGAATGACAGGATTTCAGCACACATATTTCACCTTACTGTTGACACAAATGGAAGTGTGTGTTTGTCACCTCCATAGGCCACAGTGCCTTGTGGGTCTGTTGTCAAGCTCTGTCTTAACTTCTTTCTCTTCTCTTCGGTCACGTCCAAACCCAGGAAGGACAATGCCTGAAAGACACATTCAGAATGATAAAAACAGCAGAAAAAAGGACATATTGAACCTGCCACTGCAGCATGTTTTCAAAAGAAAAATCTAAACATTTGAGTATAGCAGTATACCAGCAACAGCACAAACTGTACCTACTGAAATGATGCTATAGAGACAGCAGTTCTCTGAAACAGTATAAAAACAAAAATATTAAACATCCATGAATGGAAGATATATCAGACAGATCTTCTTCTTCTCCTTTTGGCTTTTCCCTTCAGGGGTCGCCACAACGAATCACTTCCCTCTTCTCTCACACCAACTACCTTCATGTCCTCTTTCACTACATCCATAAACCTCCTCTTTGGTCTTCCTCTAGGCCTCCTGCCTGGCAGTTCAAAACTCAGCATCCTTCTACCAATATATTCACTATCTCTCCTCTGGACATGTCCAAACCATCTCAGTCTGGCCTCTCTGACTTTATCTCCAAAACCTCTAACATGTGCTGTCCCTCTGATGGACTCATTCCTCATCCTATCCTTCCTGGTCACTCCCAGAGAGAACCTCAGCATCTTCATCTCTGCTACCTCCAGCTCTGCCTCCTGTCTTTTCCTCAGTGACACTGTCTCTAGACCAAACAACATCGCTGGTCTCACCACAGTTTTGTACACCTTTCCTTTCATTTTAGCTGAAACTCTTCTATCACACACAGGACAAACCTCCACCTCTCTAGCTTCTCCTCCACCTGTTCCCTGCTGTCACTACAGATCACAATGTCATCTGCAAACATCATAGTCCATGGAGATTCCTGTCTAACCTCGTCTGTCAGCCTGTCCATCACCATAGCGAACAAGAAGGGGCTCAGAGCTGATCCCTGATCCAGTCCCACCTCCACCTTGAACTCCTCTGTCACACCTACAGCACACCTCACCACTGTCTTACAGTCCTCATACATGTCCTGCACCGCTCTAACATACTTCTCTGACACTCCAGACTTCCTCATACAATACCACAGTTCCTCTCTGGGCACCCTGTCATAAGCTTTCTCCAGATCTACAAAAACACAATGCAGCTCCGTCTGGCCTTCTCTGTACTTCTCTATCAACATCCTCAAAGCAAATACTACATCTGTAGTACTCTTTTATGGCATGAAAACATACTGCTGCTCACAAATGCTCACTTCTGCCCTTAGTCTAGCTTCCACTACTCTTTCCCATAACTTCATTGTATGGCTCATCAGTTTTATTCCTCTGTAGTTGCCACAACTCTGCACGTCTCCCTTGTTCTTAAAAATGGGCACCAGCACACTTCTCCATTCCTCAGGCATCTTCTCACCATCTAAGATCCTGTTGAACAACCCAATCAGAAACTCTACTGCCACTTCTCCTAGACACTTCCAAACCTCTACAGATATATCATCAGGACCGACTGCCTTTCCACTCTTCATCCTCTTCAATGCCCCCCTCACTTCATCCTGACTAATCTTTGCTACTTCCTGGTCCACAACAGTCACCTCTTCTAGTCTTTGTTCTCTCTCATTTTCCTCGTTCATCAACATTTCAAAGTATTCTTTCCATCTTCCCATCACACTACTAGTTGTCCAGTCATCTGGAAGCACCTCCTGACCACCCAGAGCCTGTCTTAACTCCTTCCTAAAAGTCATGCAACACTCTTCCCTTTTCAGCTTCCACCATTTCGTCTTCTGCTCTGTCTTTGTCCTCTTCATCTTCCTCACCACCAGAGTCATCCTACACACCACCATCCTATGCTGTTTGGCTACACTCTCACCTACCACTGCTTTGCAGTCACTGATCTCCTTCAGGTTACATCGTCTACACAAGATGTAGTCTACCTGTGTGCTCCTACCACCACTCTTATAGGTCACCCTATGTTCCTGCCTCTTCTGGAAGAAAGTATTCACTACAGCCATTTCCATCCTTTTTGCAAAGTTAACTACCATCTGTCCTTCTGCGTTCCTCTCCTGGATACCAAACCTGCCCATCACCTCCTCATCACCTCTGTTTCCACACTGTATATAAAAGGGATTGACTGGTAGAGGCCTTTTGGCTTGTGTAGCTCCCGTCCCCAGAATCAACAAAACACCTCTCTCATCACAATATCTTCAGTGATGATGTTGTTGCTGCTCTTATTTTCCACTTTTGTGGTCTCACAATTAATTGATGTCATTTTGAGAGTCAGACTTTCCAAAAGATTCCAAAAATACTAAGCTAAGATTTGTGCGTTTAGATGTGGCTCCGTTGAGTCAGGAATCAAGCATTTATGCAGCACGATGCATAAATGAAACAAACTACAACTAATCTTTGATTTATTAGCCAGTTTTGTGCTCGGTTAAATATTACATTTTTTCCTGCCAGGCTCCATTCATTAGCTTTAATCCTTTGTTAAATTCTCTCAATTATTAGACTAGCTCCCAAAGCCATAAATACCCATAATTCATCTCACTCCTTCTATTTAAAAGACAAATGATCAAAAGAGAACAGTGCCTTCAACACATGAACTTGGTCTCTACAGTCCCATTAATGTATTGTTAGACGGGGTCAACCCGTGGCTGAGACAGACAGACAGACAGACAGACAGACAGACAGACAGACAGACAGGGGAAAGCACAATCAGTGGGGAGAAGTGGAGCTAGAGGCCAGGGGTGAGGGGGAACATGGAGGAAATGTGCCGATAACAACAACGTACAAATATCACCCAAGGCTCACAGAGCAATCAGTGAGAAACTGTGAGGGAGATTAAAGTGTAGATGAGGAGGAGAGAACTTGAAAATGAGGAGGAAAAAGTGCAAACTGTGAACAAAAATTTATCGGAAAAAAGAGCCACTCGTGCGTATCTGCTTCATGAAGTTTCTTTCACATAATGATTGTAGAAATGAACTATGCACAGTTCTTCATACACAGCCAAAATACTCTCATATGGTTTGGCTTCAATAAACATATTCAAGGTCACCATTTATATATTATATACCATATATATAAGTGACAATGAGTGCTTTCCTGCATAATAAACAATCACGCTGGGATAGGTTCCAGCCCCCCCGCGATCCACCACCGCGGATGAAGCGGAAGATGATGAATGAAAATGAATAAAATAAATAGTTTGCTGCTAAATCGCGGAATTTAGTTTTTTGTGGGTGGTCCTGGAACGCATTAACCACGAGTAACGAGGGATTACCGTACATGAGGGTTGTGTAGGTGATTTTCCAACTACAGTCAAATTAGTCATGATATGTTTGTTAAAATCCAGAGAGAGAGACTCACCAAGTCCAGCTTGTCTGATTTGAGTCGTATGCAGGGGTCCAGGGTTATTTTAGGTTTGGCTCCTGTTGGTGACCTCTGGCTGGTTGAACCTGGATTAACACATAGTGACGAAAGAAAGAGATCAGAGATTAGAAGAGAAAGAAGATGAAGTGGGAAAATAAGGGATTGATTTTTGACAAAGAAAGTGCTTCATAATTAATATGATTTAATATTCTCCTGTTAAAAATTGTATTTGTATGACATATTAAACCAGGGGCCACTAGTTTTTAAGCAGAATGTGATACAGAAGAAAATATCATTGGACACAAAGTACAGGATGTAGTATCAGAGTGGAGAGAAAGATGTTCTTAGTGGATTTGGTGGAAGTGAGTGGTTGTGCTCATGAAAGTCTGTGTGTCTGGGTGGGAGGATGAAAAGCAGATGATTGAAAAGAGGGAGTGAAGGAAAGGTGGCTGGCTATGTGGATGAGAGTGAGGTAAACAGAGAGGAAAGGGCAGACAGTCAATGTCTCATATTAATTTGATGAGTTTATCTGCCCCAGATTTGTCTGTCTACAACCAATAGGAACTCTGTGTCTGCGTGCTCCCTTTCACGGGATGAGCTGCTCTACCCTCCACCTCCTCACACCACCCAAAGGATTTATACCCCCCCCCTTCCCCCAACTGCTGCCTACGACTGACAGACCTGCTGTTGGGAAGACAGCCGTTCTTAAATCCTGGTTACATCCAGACAGCAAACACAGTAAAGAATTAAATGAAATAAATCCTACAAACAGCAACAAAAAATAAACAGTACAAAAACCTGAATTAAACTTAAACTAAACCTAATACCCAAGGGGAAATTATCTTTACATTCACACCCTATACATTCAGATATGTTAGACATGCGTACATACATACGTATATACATATATATATAAAACTCAAGTGACCAGAGTTCATTTTACCTCAAGAAAGTAGTGCATCCCTGGGATGCGCTTCAAAAAAATTTGTGCATCCCAACATGACGTTTATGCATCCCGAAAGGAATAACAGAATATGCAGTAGAAGAACAGTGGAACTCTTAATTTTAATGATTTTATTAATAACAACATCATAACTGTTTAAGTAAAAAGAGAAAAAAAGAATAAATTAACATTTTATTTTTATCAAAATGTTACAGCCTGGTGGTCATTCTAAGAAAACAGTTTTGGAAATAAACAAAGATGTAGTAAAGTTTTTTTCTCACTTTTGCTTTTAACTCAGTAGGGTTTAAGTCATGCATTCTCTTCTGGACCCTGCACCAAGCTGAAAAAGCTTTCTCCACACAAATGTTTTGTAAGCTGTACCCTCATTGTTCTGTCTTGGGTACTGACACTGTGTCGAGCGTCACCCATCGAAACAATCGCGCCAATTGTGGTACAGATGTTCGCGTTTTTGCTGGTTTTTGCTTGGCTTTTTTCTGAGTTTATATCCGTACTATCCATAGTAACGTGTCTCTTTTTCTTCATTAACTTTTGATTTCATCTTTATGCAAGAAAGCACTCACTGTCACTTGGAGGCATGGCACTGCAGCGTGTAAAACGAGCAGACGTCGTGTTGCCGTTTGGTCAATTTTAATAAGGCTGAGTCGCGCAGGTGAGTCTCGTGACGAGAAACTCGCGCCACATCAAAACATAATGGCAATTTCCGGGTTCTAAATTTATGTAGAGAAATGTATAAATTGTGAATATTTTTGTTGAATGGAAGTGAATTTTTTCCCAATATTGTATCACAGAAAAAGGTAGATCTGATTTTTTTTTTAAAATTGTAAGTAGTTAAAGCCTGTACCCAAGGACGCACGTTGTCCGATGATTGTGTGTCCCTATCAAAAAATATGAGTCAGACGTAAGGGCACACACTCACGAAAACACTGTGATGACCAAAAAGTTTCAATTCGGACCAGTGCCCCACATGCATGTGGGTTTCTGCTTTACAAATGGATGTGGAACAAAGCTGAAATTCAAAAGGTTTTCTGGCATTGAACACTTTTTTTTCCAGGTTAATTAATTTCTGATAGTTCTTTAAAACAACATTCCAGACCTGGTTACAATCGAAATGAACATGTTATATGATCTATTGTCCATTTTTTTCACAAAGATGATTGTATGAACTTGTAACTGGGGAGGTGTCAGTTCTCCTCCTTAGCACTGCCGAGGTGTCCTATGTGGACCCCTCCTCTGTGTGGATTAAAAGGATATACACCAGATGATCATTATTACATAATTGGCTTGCAAGAAGAAAGCTGGGTTTGACCCTATTAAGGTGACTGTTGTGTTCTATGAACCCTTTTCCCCCCAAAAAATACTTTTACTTTGCTCATCCGGATCTAAATATTTGTTTCTGTTGTTATGCAGAAAAAATATATGATGTTGATGCCAGATTAGTGAGGCTAAGATGTACTCAAATTTTCTTTAAAGGTCCCATATTATACTCTTTTTAATTACTGTAATGTCACACAGCTACCAAATGTCTAACTATACTGTCTTTGAAATGTAAAACTGATCCGTATTCCGTATTTAACTCTTATTCTTTATTAAATAATTGTTATTTTTCTAAGGTAAAAGTGGAGCTACTTTTACCTTAGATTTGTCGGATCAAAATAGTCGGATTCAAAGTTGGATTCTTAGTCGGATTCTTAGTCGGATCAAAATCTTATTGAAACTAGGCAAATATCGGTGGCTGTCATGATACGTTGGCTTCACCATGAGGGTTTAATTTTAAGTTGTCTTTTCCTTCAATAGGTTGTTTTGTGAAGATTTCGATCTCCTTTCACACATGTGTTGCCAGTTCTGAATAAACTGCTGGAGGTTGAAGACATACGAAGGGACTCATCAATCAAAGAGTAAAAAGAAACACAACACAGAGTATGAACACTTGTTCTGGAGAGTTCTGTTGGGTTTTTCTGTTTGTTAAAGCGCTTTGAAATGTTTGTTGACGTGACTAAGAGCTTTTTTTTTTTCGTCTGCATGTATTCTCATAGTTTAACCCCATAAAAGGGGGCTCAACTGTCAAGTTCTGCACCTCTGTGAGTTAAGGGGAAAACCAGGAAACAGGGAGAGAAAACACAAACAAAACAGTGGATAGACATAGATAAAGCGCTTTATTAATAAAGGTTGATTGATTGATGTAGTTAGCTAACACAAATGAGTAGAGACTAACTATAAGCAGCTACCTTCACTCTTGTAATCCAGTTGACTGATGATTGATTAATTGATTGAATGAATGAATGAAGGAATGAATCATTCATTCTATTGTTTTTCCATTAAAATTTTTAAAATAAATATTCCTTGATATTGAATTTATTCATTTTCTAGTTCTCTTTTTAATGTCATTTCATATGCAACCATATGTTCAATCAATGTCAGCATTCAGTCATGTGTCTGCAACATTAATGTAAAAAAAATAAACTTTAAACAACAGCTATACCCATGTTTTTCAGCCTGGAATCTAGATAGAAATATTTGATTAGTGTTAATCAGAGGAACTAAATGGTTTGTAAAACTTAAATCCATCTGTATCTGCTATCCTACCACATCATATCTGTCATGCTTAGCAACTGGTTGAACCAATGAGGGCCTGGAGGGAAGCAAAGTTGTCACCTAGGAAACAACCTTGATTGGGTTAATCCAGGTCAATAGGATTGGGAGAAGCTGTCAGCAGGCTTTGAGCTGGGGCTCATGGGTGAACCTTAACATGCGAGCTGTTCTGACCTGAAAATGCAAACTGAAGTGAATATGAGTAGAACTGATAGTATTTAGCTGATCCTTATAATAAACAGCAGCTAAATTTTCCAAATATGTAACTTTAGAAAGGTATAGTTTGGTAGTAAGAGTAAGGAAGTGGGATTACAGATTCCATTCCATGACATCTTAAATTGCAGACCTTTCCATCGTCTGAATAAAACTTGCAACACTCAAATGTCATCAGAAAGGTCAGAAACATAAAATCAGATGGTATGTTTGTTCATTCTATTTGTACATTGCTATGTATCGTAAGTTGCACAGTGCTATATTCTTGCACCATTGCTCTGGGCAAATTTCCCTTCAGACAAAATGAAGTTCAGTATTCTGTGATAACATTACCAGCTCCTTATGTGGTTGTTGTCCACCTTTTTTCTGATCATCTGCTATGGTATCTGACATGAAGATGATTTAACTTGTTTAAGTTAAGAGGTGGGCCTACCATCAATCAGACCTGATTATCTAGGACATCCCACAGGTTTAGGACTGGATTGACCTCCACGGAAACTGGAGGTCAATCCAGTTTCAGAAGTGGACCACAGTGTAATCACTGTGGCGGACTGTAGGATGTTTGTGATGCTTCACAAACATCTATGAGACTATGAGACTGTGGGAGGACTGATGATCTCAATGCAATGCTATCTTCAGATTGCTACCATCTTGAATGAAGGTTTCTAAAAAATTATGTTGATGATACAGGTTGGAATGTGATACACTTGACTGGCACTGAAAATTAGGCACTTACTAATCTAAGGAAGGAAATTATGTGGACTATATGCACTGGACTATACAGGTAGTCCTCGGCTTATGAACACTCGTTTTAGGAAAATGCGGAGATACAAACGTGCGCCGTCATATCTGACCGTTGTCCTGCAGTTCCCATTTGTGTCACAACCACAGTGGAGGCAACACTGCTACTTTCACCTAGCTCCAGCACTCGTTGCCATCTCTTTTTCTCATTTGTTGTCTCTGTGAGCATCTCAGAGCATCAGGCCTCGTACCTTGGATACTTCACTGTTTATCATCGGATTGTCTCAGGAGTCTCAGGAGGGATGCCCATTTTTCCCTCTCCCCAGACACCTCTTCCCGCTCCTCAGAGGGGATCCCGAGGCGTTCCCAGGCCAGCTGAGAGACGTAGTCCCTACTGCGTGTCCTAGGTCTTTCCCATGATCTCCTCCTGGTAGGACTTGCCCGGAACACCTCTATAGGGAGGCGTCTAGACGGCATCCGGAAGAGAAGGGCGAGCCACTGTAGCTGGTTGCGCTCGAGGTGGAGGAGAAGACGCCCTACTCCGAGCTCCTACCTGGTCTCTAAAGGGTAAAGTGGCGTCCGGCCACTTTACGGAGGAAACTCATTTCAGCCGCTTGTATCCGGGATCTTGTCCTTTCGGTCATGACCCAAAGCTCATGACCATAGGTGAGAGTAGGAACGTAGATTGACCGGCAAATAGAGAGCTTTGTCTTACAACTCAGCTCCTTCTTCACCACGACAGACCTATACAACGACTGCATCACTGCGGAAGCTGCACCGATTTGCCTGTCAGTCTCACGTTCCATCCTTCCCTCACTCGTGAACAAGGCCCCAAGATACTTAAACTTCTCCACGTGGGGCAAAGACTCTCCATCAACCTGAAGAGGGCACACCACCCTTTTCCTGTCGAGAACCATGGCCTCAGATTTAGAGGTGCTGATCCACATCCGACTCGCGTCACACTCAGCTGCAAACCATCCCAGTGCACGCTGAAGGTACAGGTTTGATGAGGCCAACAGAACAACATCGTCTGCAAAAAGCAGAGAAATCCTTTAGTCCCCAGACTGGACTCCCTCCAGATCTTGGCTGCGCCTAGAAATTCAATCCATAAAGATTATGAACAGAACCGGTGATAAAGGGCAGCCCTCCCAAAGTCCAACATGCACGTGAAACAGGTCTGACATAGTGCCTGCAATGCAAACCAAGCTCTGGCTTTGGTCATACAGGGTCCAGACAGCCCCCAGCAAAGGGCCCTGAACCCTATAAAGCACTTCACACAAGTAACCACAAGGGACACAATCAAATGCCTTCTCCAGATCCACAAAAACCATGTGGACTGGTCGGGCAAACTCCCATGAACCCTTGAGCACTTGATGGAGAGTGTAGAGCTGGTCCAGTGTTCCAAGACCGGTACAAAAACCGCATTGTTGCTCCTGAATCCGTGACAGTTCGACTATCGGTCTAATCCTCCTCTCCAGTACCCTGGAATAGACTTTCCCCAGGAGGCTGAGGAGTGTGATCCCCCTATAGTTGGAACATACCCTCCGGTCCCCCTTTTTGAAAAGAGGGACCACTGCCCTGTTCTGCCAATCCAGAGGTACTGTCCCTGACTGCAATGTGATATTGCAGAGATATGTCAACCATGACAGCCCCTGCATATCCACAGACATGAGATACTCATGGCGAATCTCATCCACCCCCGGTGCTTTGCCAACAAGGAGTTTGGCAACCACCTAGGTGACTTCAGCTTGGGTGATGGACGGGTCCACTCCTGAGACCTCAGACTCTGCTTCCTCTGTGTAAGACATGGTAACGGGATTGAGAAGACCCTCGAAGTCTTCTTTCCACCACCCGACAATATCTTCAGTCGAGGTCAGCATCTCTACGCTGAGTCCCATGCTGACGACTGCCACCCAATCAACATCACACCCGTCCCCTCGGCGGGTGGTGAGTCCATCGGAGGTTGGGCCCACGTCGTCCTTTCGGGCTGAGTCCAGCTGGGCCCCGGAAGGGATGCCTTCATTTTATTTACATCACACATTTTAAAAGAGCTTACGAATAGGGATAGAATGTACGTATGGAGAATGGAGAAGAATCCACCGAAAGGCTTTGGTGCAGCATAGCAGCAAATCAAGCAAGGAACAACAAAAATATACATACAAAATGCAAGAGCAAATAGTGAAATTAAAAATTAAAAAAAAAAAAACTGCCCACACGTAATGATATATATATATATATTGGCGCATTCACAGGTCGTGCGTCTTTCAACAAAATAATAACCCATAACACACAGCTAAAAGGATTGAGAATGGTTAAGAGCAAAAAGATTGAAGTGGCCTTCTATGCGTCCTGATCAAAATCCTGTTGAACATCTGGGGAAGAAGCTGAAACATTCCATTTCAAGACGACAACCTTCAAACCCAACTGGAGCAGTCTGCTCATGAGCAGCGGGCTAAAATACCCCTTGAAAGATGTAGAAGTCTCCAATAGTTCCAGAAATCATTTGATTGCTTTGATTGCCTCAGAGGGTTAAGCAACAAAATATTAAATTAAGCGTACCATCATTTTTGTCCATTCCTGTTTCATAGGTTTGTTTTTACAATGATTCTAATGAAACAAAATATCAAAACCCATGTCTGATTTTCATTGGAATTTTCAGCTAATTGTTACTTTTGTCAGCTTCAAGGCATTTCAGTGACCACTGTGGGTTTTCCTTTTATTAAGAGAGGGTACCAACAATTTTGTCACTCACTCGAACCCTCCCTCCCTCACTCACTCACTCACTGAGGGACACAGTGCTTGAAAAGGATTTATCTGTTCACACACAGTACTACATGCTGACTCAGAGAAACAGCTCTGAACATAAAGACGGGACAAAAAAACATGAAAAAAGAGAGACAATGTGTGCAGTAAAATTTGAGGTATCCTACCTGAAATATGAATATCTGGAGGGCAGATGTCAGGAGAAGATGAGGATACTGGTGTGGTCTCTTCTGTACAGGTCTGCAAAGTAAAAACATAGGCTGTATATATTTGGTGTAGATTCTCTTTCAACAACGTCATAGTAATTTTTGAAGGGTGAAACTGAAGCAACTGGACTTCTGTATAGGGCAGTGGTTTTTAACCTGGGTTTGATCGAACCCTATAGGTTTGGTGAGTCAGTCTCAGGGGGTCGGCAGAGACAGAGGTCAAGACAAAACACCCGACACGATGTGTCGGGTGTTTTTGCCAAACATACATGAATCACTGCGTACGTGACACATCATGTCAATTCATGATGACGCGGCCCCCTTAGCCATCACTGGCTGCAGGTGATCACGCTACATCGATTAGCCTACGTGTGCTACAGGGGATTTTGCACATTCAGTAGTCGATTTATGCCTGTCATGATGGTACGTCATCTGATTGCTTTCTTAGTATTTTAATTCATAGTAACTATTTTGAGCAAAAAAAGAAAGTGGTCGGACGAATATGTGTAACGTGAATTTACATGTACTGTATAACGGAACGTGATGGGAGTCAGCGTTCTGCATTATTTGCAATGTCTAGTTGAGGAACTCTGGCAAAAATAAAGGAACATTTCCTTAAGCTGCGTGGAAAACAAAAGAAACAGACTTTGCTGTGAAAATGACATCAGAGTAGCACTGGCCAAGGTGAAACCACGCATATCTGAACTGGTCTCTCTGGGCTTGCGCTAGCCATTCGCCACGTTGCCATAGGCGAAGTAAATTCCATATGGCTACAAGGTTTTTAGCTTGTGTAGCCACAGTGGCGTTCTTATTTTTAGGAAAAAAAGGCTAAAATGTACAACTTTTTTGGACTCGCAAAAATCCCCGAGCGATAACAAACTTTTTCTCTCGCTAGCGCCGCTATGTCGGCTATTTCCGTCGGCGCATGCCCGAACGCTCCCGATCATTAAATATACACTCAGATCATGACCTCCTTTCGTCCAATGAAAAACAAAAAGATTCTATTTTTACAAGCTAAACCCGCGAATTGGTGTACAACAAGGCGACGACGATCGATCAAAAGAAATTAAGAATCCAGTGTTATATAGTAGAGTTTGTATTAAAATCCTAATTAAACAACAAATGGTGAATGCTGAGAGGGGGTAGGAGTGGTGACAGACCAATCAGAAGGTAAATGAAAGATATTTTCAATACTTTTTTGTAGTCTTAGACTTTTAATCCCTATGACCAGCAGGAATAACCAGCGATACATCTAAATGTGTATTCACCTCGCTTGCTATTTTTCATGCCTTTTTAAATTGAAATGAAAAATCATATCGAATTTTAAAAAAAACATAACTAAACTATGGCATACCAATGGTGTTGGTGGTGGTCAAAGTTAAAATGTCTTCTAGTCCAAGTAAAACTCACAAGTAATACTCAATGTTTACTTACTCAATTCTTTTACACTGAGCCACAGTGGCTTAGTCATACTAGCTCCTAGTGCAAGCCCAGTCTCTCAATAACAACAGCAGAAATCACACTGATTTGCAGGTAGGTAATTTCATGTGAGTTCATGCACTGTCTTGGTTTTGTTCTTTGAAAAAGGTGACATTAATGCACAATTCATTAAATACACAAGTAAAACATAATTATGTCTTAAATTTGAAAAAAACAATTTTTTTTTTACGACAGAAGGGTTCGTTGAGTGAGCATATAAAACCGGCAGGGTTCAGTACCTCCAACAAGGTTAAGAACCACTGATTTAGGGTGTCAAGATGTTTTACCTCTCATCTAAGAGGCTTCTTTAGTTCTAACAAACTGATTGGGGTACAGATATTTAACACAATGACAGTTTTTAAGGTCATACTACATACATGGCTGATTCAAAGGCTGTACTATGGGTCGTTACACTTGTTGAAAACAAAAGTGGTTTGTGTACATATATTTATTTTGTATTAAAAGATAAAATATTATTAATTTATTAGACAATATTTTGTGTCCAAAACTTTGGGAGTCTAAAACAAAGTGCAGCTGACCTCAGGAGACCTGATGTGGACCTTTAAGCGCCCAGAGTTGTAATTGTTGCCTGCTGCTCTCTGGATGCCATTATGAAGAGAAGTGCTGCTTGGAAAAAGTCCTTTTCCTGGTATGAAGGCTATCTCCACTACATCGTCTTGGCTGGACATATGAGAGACAAGCATTCACATACTGAGAGACAGTTTCTGAGTCAAGTAGAGTCAACTCTACTTGACTCAGCTTATTCTTTCTTTTTCATTTGAGGACTGTGCCACCACGATGAAGCTGGTCATCACGGTGTCAAGTCGATTAGAGCTGGCAGTATACCATTAAGCAGTTGAGAGGGGTGTGATGGTGGCATTGTATATAGTATATTGTATATTGAATTAACAACTTTGATATACGTGGACCACCTACCTGAATTTGACTTTGTTTAACATACTTTTGGCCTCCTCATGGGTCACACCTATCAATGACTCCTTGTTAATAGCAATGAGTTGATCTCCAGGCCTCAGACGCCCATCCTGAACAACACAGAGAGAGACTTTGGTCATATTGAGGAGCTGAACGGGCACTAAATTGTCATTCAATGAAATAAAAGCCCTGCTGCGCATTTTTAAACATTTGTATAACCATGCTGACTGAAAACAAATTTATTTTGATGCAACACCCTCCTACCTTCTATAAAACCTTGAGTAAATCTATCCCTCTGAGAGATGCAGGTCTCCAGAATTCCCCAGCTCATTTATCCCATACAGAAAACAGCAGTACATGAACTGCTGGCTTGCTTCCTTTGTGACACAGGGGATTAAGAGTTGGGATTGGGAAGAAATGGACAACTTGCTTCCATAAGCAGAAGACAGAAGCTGGGGGAATCAACAGAGCAACAGAGCCAGGCATCAGCTGTGAGATTTGATGACAGAGAATGGATGTCTCTTTACTTCACTATGGTTTCTCTAACGCAGTTGCATCTGCTCTCTCGACCCAGCCTGTTGCCTGCTCCTCATCTGATTTGTCTGCCTGGTTTGAGGATTATTTGGAACCTGACCCCTGCCTGTTCTATTAAACCTGCTCTGAGACTCTTGACCTGCCCGTTTGTCTGTCGTGCTTTTGGGTTCCCCGTGCCAGTCGTGTTCGAGCCGTGACAATTTGTCCATGTCTCTCATCTACAGAGCCATTTTGGCTTCATCAAACATAACGGTTTATATTCTTTGATGGTGACGGACCTCACAAACGTCGATGCTTTAATCACCAGGACCGAACTCATGAACCGGACCTTAACACTGAGTGGTCTTCGTCTTTGCATTAGTCCGTCCCACACACATGGAGCCATTACGGTTTTGTCGGACACAGTTTGTTTTCTTGTGACAGTGAAGAAAAAAAGAAAAGAAAGGAAATCCAATGTTGTTTTATCGTGGAATTTCCACGGGTTCCCGCTAGTCATTAATATAACTGTATACCATTCCTACAGTTCGGAGGGTACTGACATGGAAAATATGTAATGTTGACGTGAAAAATTAGCAAGGATGATTTTTTTTCATACGTATAGTCATGCCGGGTTCATTTTACTGATATAATGTTAAGAGTTTTCTCAAGGCTTTTTCCAGGAAGTGCAGTTCTGTTCAGAGAACCAACAGTTCCATCTTGTTTTCCTTTCGGCTTTTCCCTTCAGGGGTCGCCACAGCGAATCAGTTGCCTCCATCTAACCCTGTTTTCTTCATCCTCTTCTCTCACACCAACTACCTTCATGTCCTCTTTCACTACATCCATAAACCTCCTCTTTGGTCTTCCTCTAGGCCTCCTGCCTGGCAGTTCAAAACTCAGCATCCTTCTACCAATATATTCACTATCTCTCCTCTGGACATGTCCAAACCATCTCAGTCTGGCCTCTCTGACTTTATCTCCAAAACCTCTAACATGTGCTGTCCCTCTGATGTACTCATTCCTATCACACATTCTATCACACATCACACCTGACACTTTCCTCCACCCGTTCCATCCTGCCTGGACACGCTTCTGCACCTCTTTTCCACACTCTCCATTGCTCTGGACTGTTGACCCTAAGTACTTAAAATCCTCCACCTTCTTGATCTCTTCTCCCTGTAACCTCACTCTTCCACTTGGGTCCCTCTCATTCACACACATGTACTCTGTCTTACTGCGGCTAACCTTCATCCCTCTCCTTTCCAGGACAAACCTCCACCTCTCTAGCTTCTCCTCCACCTCTTCCCTACTCTCACTGCAGATCACAATGTCATCTGCAAACATCATAGTCCATGGAGATTCCTGTCTAACCTCGTCTGTCAGCCTGTCCATCACCATAGCGAACAAGAAGGGGCTCAGAGCTGATCCCTGATGCAGTCCCACCTCCACCTTGAACTCCTCTGTCACACCTACAGCACACCTCACCACTGTCTTACAGTCCTCATACATGTCCTGCACCGTTCTAACATACTTCTCTGACACTCCAGACTTCCTCATACAATACCACAGTTCCTCTCTGGGCACCCTGTCATAAGCTTTCTCCAGATCTACAAAAACACAATGCAGCTCCGTCTGGCCTTCTCTGTACTTCCCTATCAACATCCTCAAAGCAAATACTGCATCTGTAGTACTCTTTTTTGGCATGAAACCATACTGCTGCTCACAAATGCTCACTTCTGCCCTTAGTCTAGCTTCCACTACTCTTTCCCATAACTTCATTGTATGGCTCATCAGCTTTATTCCTCTGTAGTTGCCACAACTCTGCACATCTCCCTTGGTCTTAAAAATGGGCACCAGCACACTTCTCCTCCATTCCTCAGGCATCTTCTCACTGAGATCCTGTTGAACAACCCAGTCAGAAACTCTACTGCCACCTCTCCTAGACTCTTCCATACCTCCACAGAGAACCAACAGTTCCATGTCAGTAAATAAAGAGAGACTAACAAGCAAAAAACCTCAAGCAGATCCTGACTGAAGGTGGACGGTCATATCAGTGGCTGTTAACATACATGTGATAAACTCAGTCTCTAGTACGTCTTGGTGGGACTCTTTACAGAAGCAGAACTGCTGCAGGAAAAGACGATGGTGTGCGCTACGTGGCAGCAGGAGAGCTGTTTTTGAAGGAAACCGACAATCTGACAGATAAGAGACAACGTCAGTGAGCTGCCTGTTTCAAAGACTTTTCTTCTCTGATATTTTCCATTTTTTTGGATTTGATTAAATTTAGAAGAAATGTTCTTTGTTGTTTTTGAATATGAAGTGAAAATGCCATTAGTTGCACAGTGCTCTCATAAATGACTTATGACCATTTGCAGTTAATAATTATGTTAAGGTGTTTTCACTGAAAACAACACTGGTAGCAGAGCAGCTGATGAAGGCATTCAATGCACGTTTTATAATGGCTGCTACAGCTAGCTAGAGTTACTTACATTTGATAAAACTGCTGAAGTATCAATGAATTGATCGTTCACTCATTCATTCATTCATGCATTTTCTGCATTTGTGGGTCACGGGGGTTGCCGGAGGCTATCCCAGCAGACTAATAGGCATTAGGTGGAGAGATGCTCCAGAGACATAACCAGTGCATCACAGAACCACATAAAAGATGAACGACCACTCATGTACACACTGACACCTACAGCCAATTTGGAACTGACTGGAGGTGGAAGGATTGTTTCTGATGAGCATACGTCACATGAATGAAATGAAACAAATGAAAAATCTAAAATAAATGTGTCATAATAAATGTTCAGCAAGGAAGCAGCTAATGCTAACATACACAGTCAGCATTTAACAAGTGGCTTGAAAACATCTATTTACAATAAAATTTGTTAATTCCAATAAGAATACACTTCCTGCTCATGTCATCACCTGGATTTAAATAAGAAAATACGTTAAGAGTTTTTCATTGGATGAACGTGAAACATCTGGTGTAATCAAACTACTGCTGCTGCTACTACTACTAATAATAATACATCAATAATACATCCACATACCGCTTATCTGGGGCTGGGTTGCATAGGCAACAATCTAAGCAGGGATGCCCATACTTCTGTCTCCTCAGACACCTCCTCCCGGGGGATCCCGATGTGTTCCCAGGCCAGCTGAGAGACATAGTCTGTCCTGGGTCTTCCACGAGGCATCGTCCCAGCAGGGCAGGCCTGTGTGGGATTTCCATGAAGCATGTCCAGAGGGAAGTATGGGCATCCCTCCTGAGACTGTTGCCCCCCTCGACCCGGCCCCGGATAAATGGTTGAAGATGGATGGAATCGAATCCGGAACCATCTTGCTGTGAGGCAACAGTGCTGTTATCATTTACTTAGAATTCTAGTGTCAAAATCAATGACTGCAGTTTAAATAGTCGACTTCTGGGTTGGATGAAGGCTCTGAGAAGAGAACTGGATCTGAAATTTCTTCTCTTGACATTTTAAATTTTGTTTGTGTTTTTAGTGTTTGACAACTTATTGAGCAGCAACCAACAAATTGCTTTACTTTCACGTTTGCTTGTGTCTTACCCGGTGGCAGTCACCTCCAGACAGCACTTCCTGGATGAAGACCGCAGGGCCGTCTGGCCTGTTAGAACCTCCTCCAATGGTGATGCCCAGACCGCTGGATCGCGCCACTGAAATGAGCTGGATCACTCCTTCACCTGGATGGCTGTGAAGAGGGATATGTAGACATTAGTCGACTCAGTTTACTTTAGCTGTCGCCTCTGAACAAGAGGACAGCGATGTTGAATGTCATGTAATGCTGTAAACCTGAACCTAACCTGAGGGAGCGCAACATGGGCCCAGTGCTGTTGTACGCGTTCTGAGAGCCTGCTGGACTTAACAACAAAGGACTCTGAGAGCGAGACGAGGAACCAGATGATGTGCTATCCAGGTAGCGCCCTCCTTTTCAACGTCAAAAAGGAATGAAAATATAATGGACAAAGAGCAAATATAATTGTCTAACCTGTGGGGAAAAATCAACAGCTGAATCAAAAAGAGTAATAGACACTTCTACATTAGGTAATAGTTGATGAGGTGAGCACATATGACATTCCTTCAGATACATTCTATATCACAACAGTGCAGGAAGTAAAGTTTTTATTCATCTCAGACCAATTGAAACGGCAGCCTGTGGCCATTTGCTGCTACAGATGGCTGCAGCAGGATGAAGCTACCACTCAACCTGTATCATCCTGTTAAACATTTGGTGCACCTCAGTGATTCCAAGCACTGAATAATAGTCAGCACTCCAACCAGAATAGCGCAAATATTCACCAGACCTATTTATATTGGGTTTTTTCCCCCTCTCCACCGCCTGAGGTAAACATCTGCTTGCTTCTTGTCCTGAGTTTCTAGGGTGAATGTGATTGTGAATTTCAGTGTGGATGTGATTGAAATTCAGAGCATACAGGGATGTCATGGCTTGACAGTGATTTTATATAAATCTCCCCCGCAACCATATGGGGGTGATGTGTGCCTTCTTAAATGTGGGATATCTTGACCTGAGACTTTGAGGGATTTGCATTATTTTAGCTTTTGCACTGAGACACTTTGGACTTTGAAAGTGGAATCCACTGGAGTCCAATGAGAGCTGAATGATCTGAATCATTTTCTATGGCGCCTTCCACCAGGATTTGAGGACTTCTAACTCATACTCAGTACAAATATTCCTATTCACTATCTCAGCCACATGGATATGTCTTCTAGGGTAGTAGTCCCCAACCCTCGACCCGCAAACCGATAGCAGACGTGGGTCAATTGGCATGAGACGCACAGAAAGAATACAGAAGCTATATATTTTTTAATCACCACACCTTAAAAGGCCAGTCTGTGAAAATATTGTCTGAAATTAAACTGGTTTGTGTAGCAAAAAAGGTTGGGGACCACTGTTTTAGGGTACGCTGTCCCAGCTAGCATCTCAAACCCTTCTTCTATCTGTTAGATCAGAGATCGGCAACCTTCAACACTCAAAGAGCCATTTAGACCCATTTTCAACTGTCGTTTCAGTTGCCCTCCTAAGGACTGACTCATACCTGTTTAACTGCTATGAGGCTAGAGAGGCGAGTTATTAGCAGGTAGTTGAAAAATGTTGCTTTCTTGTATCTAGCTGCCTGTCGGTCTGTCTGTCCTCATGTCTGTCTGCCTGCCAGTCTGTGCTATGCATCAAGCACACTTTACCCAAGCTGGTGCATCTTTTTTTGGGAATTAAAAACACAGCCACCGCATAGACACTCTCAGTGACGTGCGATGAGGTTCATGGCTGGTGAGGCACTGACTTCATCATGATCAGATTTACAAATGTATGAACCTACAGTGTAGCTTAAAAGTGAGTGGGTTATGTTTAAAGTCTCATAGCATAATAATTTACACATACAAAGTGTACCACACAAATGAGCACATTTGATTGAAAAAAGTTATTATGTTGTTACCTATATGTTTGTTTATGTGTTATGTTTACATATCTCAACTTTCGAGTTGAGATACTGTATGTAATCCTTCATTTTTATAGTGAGGCAAAGCGAGCGGAAAAAACAAATGAAATAGCTGCACTTGACTTGCTGACTATAGATTGTAGCTTGCTGTCACTTATTCTGCGGCTGAAGAGTCCCAAGAAAATACCCTAGGATCACCAGCGCCCCCTACCATGAGGCAGGAAAACTACCTGTCTCACTTAGTGCCTCTTCCCAGCCGTTTTAGAATCGCTCAACTCAAGAAAGACGTTACACGCATACAGTTGTTGACAAAAAACCACTGTACATTATATACATTAAACTATGGAAATTTTGTTCATATAGCAAACGTATATGAACATTTTAATAGCCACATATAGAGAGATAGCATGACGGTCTAGCATGCCAGCACAGCTAGTCGAGTCACTGATCAATCCATGGTGAGGCTCGACCCAGGTCTCTTCTCAGTATTTCAGCTGTAAATGTGAACATTCAGCGATTTTGGGTAAAAACAAGCTAAAATTGGTGACGTTAAATGAAAAATAACTTTATAATACACATTACTGGATAAATGTAACCATTTAATTTATTTCTTCAATTTTCTTTTTTTTTTTCATGATAACACCTGCCTCCCCTAACTGCACGTCACTGGGCACTCTGCACCTAGGGCACATGCTTATCCACACCCCATATTACACTCAATCTGTTTTTTTTTTTCCTTTCCTTTTGTCTGAATAACAACAAATTTTTGGTCTTTGGTCAATTTTCCTGTATTACACTTTGCAGAAATCTCATATCTTGCAAGAATACAAGCCTAAAAGTAGGCAACCTGTTTCTGATGAAGCCATGTGACACCCCTTAACACAGTGCACATGGGAATGTGTGTTTATAAATCTGTACCAGCTGGCTGCCTCCTTACACAATGAAGCAGATGTTGGCAATTGGTAATGGACAAATGCACTTGTCATAAGGCATTTTAAAAGCAGACTATCTCAGTCTAACCTTCAGGCGTAGTGCTTTGTCAAACAGAAAGGTCCCATTTCTTGTTTTGTTTTAAAATAGAACCATATGCAAATGCAATGCAATTTAGGAGGTTAGTGTTTTGAGACACTTGGAAGATTTAACATCAGTATAAATAACCACATTACTTTACAGCTACTGCATGTGAGAAAACCTTGAAAGTGGATTATGTAGGTGGTTTTCCTACCTTGCTGGATGGGTGAGTTGCGTGTTGATCCTGTGCTACCATTAGATCCATACTTCTCTAACAACTCAGCAAATTCTTTCCTTTCAAGGAAGAAAAAGACAAATTGTAGTTTATCAGCCATGTGAGATGAAAAGATGAATAGAACATTTAGGTGATTGATAAATGATGATTGCTTATAGGCCACTGTATGACAACCACTTCAGGGAGAGAATGTGGGTGATTGTGGTGATTCCATTCAATGACTACCAGAATCTCTTATTGTACATACATTATGTTCATCTTAAATCTGTCTGAATGTCAATCTATGTGAGTCAAGTAGACCACATGTCCAACAAAGGCCCTCAAAATCAGGAGCATTTTTACTGCACAATGTGGGAAAAGTACAGAGCAGTGAAGGTATTTAATATTTTTATTAATTTTTATTATGCCGATTATCGAACTTCAGACTGAGGAGGAACAATGTAGATTCCATCCTGGTTGTGGAACAATGGTCCAGCTCTTTACTCTGGCAGAGAGGGGGCGTGAGAGTATGCCCATCCAGTCTACATGTGTTTTGTAGACTTGGAGAAGACATATGATCGAGTCCCTTGGGATATACTGTGGGAGGTATTGTGGGTGGGAGATAGGCTTTGCCAGGGCTGAGCTTTGTCACCAATTCTGTTCATGGACAGGATATTGAGGTGTAGTCGTGGTGGATGGATTTACAGTTTGTTCTATATTTCATTGGTTTAGAAGGATCTATATATTGCTGCATCCTATTTTTTTATTTACGTTACGTTTTGTTCAAGACATCTCGACTGTTAACCAGGGCCAATGACATTAACTGAACCACAGAGGTTTGTTGGGACAGCTGGTCGTACGGCAGGAAGAACCTTTTGAAAAAATGTTTAGTGTGGGTGATCAGGATGAAGGCATGTTTTTTAATCATATAAACATTCAACTGATTTTGCCAATACAGTATTTCCTCATTATTTGCAGTTAATGCAAAAAACAAAATTCTGCTATATAGCGACAAACTATTTATTTTATTATTTACAGTTATTTAAATTTTTATGAACCCTCCCCAGACTGATATTAAACCACCTTGTATCTGTATTATCTTTTCTCACACTCTTATAGACTGTTTAAAGCACTTTGAAGTGCTTCTTTAATACACGGAAGTGCGCTGCGTTCTGTGAGTCTCGGAACACAGCGCACTTCCAGAGGCTGTCAGCCAATAGAATGTGTATACGGTATCATGTGACTTCTTCTTCTGCTCCTTTTGGCATTTCCCTTCAGGGGTTGCCAAGGCGAATCAGTTGCCTCCATCTGACCCTGTCTTCTGCATCTTCTTCTCTCAGACCAACTACCTTCAATCACAATGTCATCTGCAAACATCATAGTCCATGGAGATTCCTGTCTAACCTCGTCTGTCAGCCTGTCCATCACCATAGCGAACAAGAAGGGGCTCAGAGCTGATCCCTGATGCAGTCCCACCTCCACCTTGAACTCCTCTGTCACACCTACAGCACACCTCACCACTGTCTTACAGTCCTCATACATGTCCTGCACCGCTCTAATATTACTTCTCTGACACTCCAGACTTCCTCACACAATACCACAGTTCATCTCTGGGCACCCTGCCATAACTCTGCACATCTCCCTTGTTCTAAAAAATGGGCACCAGCACACTTCTCCTCCATTCCTCAGGCATCTTCTCACTATCTAAGATCCTGTTGAACAACCCAGTCAGAAACTCTACTGCCACCTCTCCTAGACACTTCCAAACCTCTACAGATATATCATCAGGACCGACTGCCTTTCCACTCTTCATCCTCTTCAATGCCCTCCTCACTTCATCCTGACTAATCTTTGCTACTTCCTGGTCCACAACAGTCACCTCTTCTAGTCTTTGTTCTCTCTCATTTTCCACGTTCATCAACTCTTCAAAGTACTCTTTCCATCTGCCCATCACACTACTGGCACCAGTCAATAGACTTCCATTCCTATCCTTAATCACCCTAACCTGCTGCACGTCCTTCCCATCTCTGTCTCTCTGTCTTGCCAACCTGTATAGATCAGTCTCTCCTTCCTTACTGTCCAACCTAGCATACAAGTCATCATAAGCCCCTTGTTTGGCCTTTGCTACCTCTACCTTCACCTAACGCTGCATCTCCCTGTACTCCTGTCTACCCTCCTCAGTCCTCTCAGCGTCCCACTTCTTCTTGGCTAACCTCTTTCTCTGTTTACACTCCTGTACTTCCTCATTGCACCACCAAGTCTCCTTATCTACTTTCCTTCAGATGACACACCAAGTACTCTCCTACCTGTCTCCCTGATCACATTAGCTGTAGTTGTCCAGTCACCTGGAAACACCTGACCACCCAGAACTCCTGCTAAAAGTCATCCAACACTCTTCCCTTTTCAGCTTCCACCATTTGGTCCTCTGCTCTGTCTTTGTCCTCTTCATCTTCCTCACCACCAGAGTCATCCTACACACCACCATCCTATGCTGTTTGGCTACACTCTCACCTACCACTACTTTACAGTCACTGATCTCCTTCAGGTTACATCGTCTACACAAGATGTAGTCTACCTGTGTGCTCCTACCACCACTCTTATAGGTCACCCTATGTTCCTGCCTCTTCTGGAAGAAAGTATTCACTACAGCCATTTCCATCCTTTTTGCAAAGTCAACTACCATCTGTCCTTCTGCGTTCCTCTCCTGGATACCAAACCTGCCCATCACCTCCTCATCACCTCTGTTTCCTGCACCAACATGTCCATTGAAGTCTGCACAAATGACAACACTCTCACTTCTAGGTATGCTCTGCATCATCATCAAAATGCAACCAGAATTTCTCCTTCGCCTCCAGCTCACATCCTACCTGTGGAGCATACCCACTAACAACATTGAACATCACACCTTCTATTTCTAGCTTCAGACTCATCACTCTATCTGACACTCTTTTTACCTCCAGGACATTTCTAACAAACTCCTCCTTCAAGATAACTCCTACTCCATTTCTCTTCCTATCTACACCATGATAGAGCAACTTGAACCCTGCTCCTAAACTTCTAGCCTTGCTACCTTTCCACCTGGTCTCCTGGACACACAGTATGTCTACCTTCCTCCTCTGCATCATGTCAACCAACTCTCTACCTTTTCCTGTCATAGTTCCAACATTCAACATCCCTACTCTCAGTCCTATACTCTTGGCGTTCCTCTTCTCTCTCTTCCTACGAACACACTTTCCTCCTCTCCTTCTTCGACCAACAGTAGTACAATTTCCACTGGCGCCCTGTAGGTGAAGAGCACAGATGGTGGTCGTTGTTAATCCGGGCTTCAACTGATCTGGTATGGAAGTCATAGATTTGATTTGCGTGTTTGATTTGGCAAAAGTTTTATGTTGGATGCCCTTCCTGACACAACCCTCTGTATTTATCTGGACTTGGGACCGGCACAATAAGACACTGGCTTGTGCCCTCTTGCGGCTATATTATACGGTATCACGTGACTACCTACTAAAAATCCGCAATGAAGTGAAGCTGGACATCTTGAAGCGCAATTAAGGGAGGGATTACTGTAATGTTTCAACTGATGGTCAGTGCAAGAGTGAGCGGTATTCTAATGCAGGAATCATTGAATCTAATTGAGTAAATGTGGATAAAAGGGCGGAGACATATTTTTTCTTTTTAATTTTCTTATTAGTCAGAACCCTGAAGACAGCTGTTTCAGTGGTACATACTCTACTTAAAGACTTCTAGCTTCAATTAAGGTTTAAAATTACTTCTGAATTTTTTTACATTCATCTGGCAAGCCAGTAAACCTAAGCTACATTTGATTTGATTTTAAAGAACTAAATGGAATCTGTGGAGGGTGTGGGGCAGGAGCACAAAGACAGACAGTGTTAATGCTCCTTTCGTCCTCTGTAGTTCTCTGCGGGGTGGCTACATCACATGGCACAGATTAACACACAAGGTTCATCTCATCAGGAGGTTAAGGTTAAGGCCGAGGTTAAGCTCTGTCATTCCCTGCATGTAGAACACCCCAAAGAAGAGGCCACATCACCAGTGACACCATTGTGGACAAACCTGTCACTACCTTAGAGTAATATTCACCTTCAACCTATTCCACATGACACTCATGTTTTCCACATGACAGCACACTGCCTCAGAGTCCTGCAGTTCTACACATTCATGCATGATCCGACAAGGAGATCCTGGTACAGTTCAGAAGATCAGTAGAGTATGGTATAGTAGATCCTGGTACAGATCTTCTTCTTTCCCGAGTGTTGGCGGATGGACACAACATCAGCCGAGACCGGATCTTGTTCATGTTAGGGGAGTAAAGACGTAGCTCGTGCGTTCTTGCAACTTTTGCGTTTCTTTTCGTTCTCTATCATTGTTTACGTAACTTATATATAATTAACTATACAAAGGTAAAATCTGCATGTCTATTGGTTGATAAAAATATGTTTTTTTTAATAATTCAGGGGGTTTGGGGCTTTTCTATGGATTAAAAAGACTGTAGTTATGTTAAATGGGGAAATGTTTGACTTACAAGTTCAGTCACGGAACAGATTATCTCCAAGTTCTACTGTATTTGCAGTGACAGTCATCACTTCATTATTTATGACACACATCCCAGGGAGTAATCTTGTTTATGTCAGTCTCTTCATTGTAGATTTTCCTTATGGGTACACTATACCATATTTGCTATATATGTGTGTGCTAGCCTGGCGATAATTTGTCATTGTGTAGTTTATGGTGATGTTGCCTGAAGTGTATCTGGAGGGAAAAGAAGCACAGTGTGGTAGGACAGCTTTGAGGGATTCTAGGTCAGTGGTAACATGAGAACCAGTGTGCCAGTGAATGCTATTCAATTCAGAAACCTGCTTTTGCTTACTTTGCTTCCTCATCTCTGGCAATGAGAAGGCGCATGTGATTGGTTGCAGAGGCTGCTCTCAAAACGTCCACAGCTCTGCAAAATGGAGAGGGCCACAAAAACACATTTACAGTATGGTTACAGCTGACTTATTCATGTGGGTTAACAGTGAACTGAACAGCAACAGTTTAATGGACTACCTTTCACTTGTGACTCCTACAAGACTATCGCCGTTCACCTCCAGAATCTGGTCCCCAGGTAGAAGATTTCCTGTCACGGGGGGGAAAATGTCAGTAAGCTATGGCCTTTTGGTGTGTGGTGGAGGTAGCAGAGAAAAAGAATGATACATGAGGATGAGGAAAGGACAACCATGAGCTGCGGGGCTACGAGAGGCAAAATAATTTGTCTTTATCAGGGATGTCAAGAAAAGTGACCATTGATTACCTCTGCAAAATAGTAGCTGGATGATATTCGACACCACAGAAGGTAAATGGGACGAGAGCCATGATTCAGGTGCGACTCCATAGCCATATTTACAGCCACATCTCCTCTTGTACTTCAGCAAGGCAGTCAGAGACCGAAACATCCTGCGACACCCCTGAATTCAAAATTTTACCCTCACCTACTTTCATAATGGTTGCAGAAATGAATTCTATATTGTACATTCGAGTATTTGGCTTTTCATTTCATATTCGTAGGCTGACGACTGCTAGAGGTATACTGTAGCAGACAGACTCAGGACTTCTTCTTCTTTTCCTTTCGGCTTTTCCCTTCAGGGGTCGCCACAGCGAATCAGTGTCCTCCATCTAACCCTGTCTTCTGCATCCTCTTCTCTCACACCAACTACCTTCATGTCCTCTTTCACTACATCCATAAACCTCAACCTACAATATTGTTATGGGCATTAAAAAGGTATAAAAGTGAAAATTTGACCAACCCTTGGTCGAGGTTGTGATTTTCATTCCCCTGCCTCCCTGAATACAACGCCTTTTGTTTCTTCTTTCTATCTTTTTGTGTAAAGCAAACCCATCGGACTGCAGTCCACAATTTACCGAATCCTGACATCTCCCTGAGTCAGATCTGTGATAGTGGGATTACTGTTTCTGTCACACTTCTGTATTTGCATCATGTTGCTCTGCAGTGCTGGAGTGTGAAGTGATGCGGGGCCGTTCTTACGGGTAGAGCCTCGTCTGCAGACCTGTACTTCATCTCCACACATGTGCCTTGTCAGGCTCATTAGCCTCAGGCTTTTTAAGATGTGTTCTGTCTGTTGTTCTGTGCCAGATTGTTTTCTTCCATCCCCACGCTTTAAGTCTGTCAGACTTTTTCAGATTTCCTTTGTTTCCTGTATTTTGATGTTCTGATCAAACTATGAATGAGAACTTCTCCCTGGTGTTGTGTATATGAGTCCTAACCCCACACAAAACAGTCCCTCAATCTGACCTACAGTCACTAGAAACACTTCCTGTTCTCTCACTCCTGTTTCGTTCCTCTGCTGTCGTAACTCAAAGCATCAGACTTAAACAATTCAGTTTCATTGATTGCATTTTTTTTTTTTTTATTTCTAATCTTAAATCTCTGGCTGATATGTCTTAGTCTATAATTTTACTGCTTAGTCGCTGTGGGGCTAAGTCCACATAACTGAAGATGAATGAGTAAAAACACACCGTGATACATGTTGATCTTTGTATAATAAAAACTTTTTTTTCTACTGTGTGTCTGTATTTTGTGAAATATTCTTGTTTCAGAAAAATGCTTCCAACATATTTTTCATTTTTAAAAAGCCCTAGTCTAGTGCTACATAACTAGAGGAGGAACCTTTACTGTGTATTAATATGTCAGAGGAAGAAAAGACAAAAATACTGCAGGACAGGAAACCCCAGACGGTGCTGGACCGTCTGAGCTTCACACGGGGAACTAAAAGAGAAAGAGCTGGACATTGACACATTCTCCTTTCTACTTTGAATGGACAACCTCATAATACTACATGCTATGAATGCATCAGAAGAACGTCACGAGCACAAATCTGGTTATTCATGTTTTCCCACTCGACTTTGAAACGTTCTATTTTGTGGCTGATTCTTTCCATAGAAGAATTTCTCAGATAGGTTAAGACATGAAGTACATTCACAGGAGTGCATTTGCACACAAAAAAAAAGCACCTCAGGTTGCGTGTCACTCACTTTGGTTGTACTCTGGGAAGTCCATACTGGTACACAAAGATAACTTTTTTTACTGAAGTACCAAAAATAAGTGATGATTAAAAGACGGAAGTTTCTCAAAGAGCAGGAAATTCTAATAAAATGAAATTACTAATACAAATTCAGTACAGACATTAAAAAAATAGAAGAAAAATAATCCAGTCACCACATCCAGAAGAACTAGATGTGGCTGGATGTGCATTACTGGTGCTTTTACAATAAAAGCATCGTTGGTAACTATACTTTAAGAGTTAAGATCATTGAAGATAAGATCATTTTCAAAAAACCTGTAGTACATATTCTGAATTTCCAAGGTTTAGTGGATAATAAATTCATGTGTGGAGCTACTGAAGGTATTGCATAAATGTTTTTATGACCAGATCATCATTCAATTATGGCACTCGCAAAAAGTAAACAATATCAAAATTGATAGACAGGTCAATTGATTGGGTTTGTTTCCCCCAGGGCTAGTTACTAATTTACAACAATTACCTCAGATTTTGGGGGGGTTTTCTCCTTGATTGGTATCATATAGGTGCTTGTATAGCTCGCAGTTATAATGCAGTTATGACATCAGGTTGTAATTATGTGGGATAATTACACCCCCAGGTGGGTTCACAGGAAACTTCTCTTCCGTATCAGATGATGATGACATGATCTGAGATGATTTCATGATAAATAAATGTGAAAATGTTAGCTTGTTATACTGTATATTTATGTATATTTATATAATGGCGCTGATATGGATTCACCCCGATGTCTACAATTG
The DNA here is from genome assembly GCA_013358685.1 of Antennarius maculatus. Taxonomy (NCBI): domain Eukaryota; kingdom Metazoa; phylum Chordata; class Actinopteri; order Lophiiformes; family Antennariidae; genus Antennarius; species Antennarius maculatus. The sequence goes on along the minus strand of CM023620.1, from coordinate 19,224,876 downwards.
CATCACTTCCGCTGTGAGGGAGCACATGGTGACTAACCCATGATATATTTTGTTTGGCCAAGGTCTCCATTGATCATAAAAAAAATAACAATGTCACCAAAACGTTTGTTTAATCGTGTTCTTCAAATAATACCCCGGGTTCATTTTGACTTGATTGTCCCTTTAATGAATCATCTCCTTGTGCATTTTAATTGAATACTGCCTACAATTCTTTTTTTCCATGCCTGATGTGTTTGGATAGTAGTTGTGTTGGACACAGTATTAAAGGACACACAGTACTTACCATCACTTGAAGCAAGGCCACCAGGTAAAATTCGTTTGACATAGACTCCAAACTCCTCCCCAGTCAGCTCCTTCACACCACCAATCACTTTAATGCCTGTTGGAGTTGAAAAGTTTTGCAGAATTAAATGATACTCCAATGAACTACATGCTTTTGCAGAATAATGTATCAACCCACCATCGCCGTTAAACTATCATCTTGTTCCAAATCAGCATCCCTGTGCACCATTCTCATGTATCTCTGGAATCCTGTACTCTCATCTGGCATTTCATTTCATGTGTTTTGAGAGATTTTATTTCTTACTTCAGGGATTTAAAGCTTGAAACTTTTTTATCTGTCTGCGTCAACATGGATGCCATGTATTTTATACTATGGACCAAACCTGCCTACAGGTATAAATAAAAAAAAAAACTGAAACATTCCATAGATGTGCTAACATCAAACACACTTATTATTTCCTTCATTAAATGATAGCAAAAAAAAAAATGGTTGTGAACAACTAGACAATGACAAGCCCTAGGAATAATTCAATATACGATGTCATGATAATTAATCAGATGTGAGCAAAGTGAACAAAAATAATGATTATAAATATACTGACCCTACTTTTGGTTACCCTTCTTTCTAGTACAGCGTGGCAACAGCAAATGCTTCTTTTTTTTAAACTGCTCACACAGAGGCACCTCTATTACAGGAGATTATGAAGAAGTAACACATCAAAAACCTGATTACCTTATTTAATTATTTAATCATGCAAGGCAGACTAAGGACAATTTCTTATTTACAACTGCTGCCTAGCAAAAGGCAGATCTTCTTGAAGCAGAGGGAGAAAAGTGATATAAATAAAAGAAGTTTAATATAATGAAAACCATCAAAGCAGAACAAGCACAACTCATCACATTAACAAGGACACTGCTACAAACAAACTGAACATCGAGCAGCCAAAGAAACATGGTGGGTGGACCATAATCAGGGGCTTTGGCCAGGTTGGGGGTGAAAGACTTCGGTTGACCGGAAAACCATGGCGTCTTTTAGAATGACAAGAGGGTATGTAGGAAAACATGTACCTAAGTTTCAGCAGTGGCAGAGCAAGTTCACTATCGTGAACTACAGTTCCAAGCAGCACATCCTGCATGTACAAGAGCCCAGGGCAAGAAGTGGTGGCAACTCAACTGGGTCATTAAAGTAAGGCTAGCAATCATTCAAACTTTGTTAAGCAGCAGATAAAACACAAACTACAAAAAATGTGTTCAGGTTTTGTAATGAAGTGTCTTAACATTATACACAGACACATTTATACTATGAAAGTGATGTATGACTGCATCATATCTTAATTTCTTTCTAGGTTCAATTCTCTGAACTGAAAATGGAGGAAATGCTAATTGAAGTTGATAAATGAATATTAATAAGTGCTCCAGATGGGGATTTTAAATCTTGCGATGTCTCAGGGGAGCGTGGTGTGGAGGTCATTTATCAGCAGCTGCTGACGAAGGAGAAAACGAGGGGTCATATCTGGCATGATTTCATTTTAAGGAGCATGACTGTTACCATACTTCAGCTTGGATACACTCCGATTCACTGAAAAACTACCTCCTGGATTTTTTTTTTTGGCACCTAAATGTCTCTTGACAAGCACTATGTCAGGTCCACTTGAGATTCTGTCCCAACAACATCTCATACACTCAACGTTGAACCCAAAGAACCACAACTCCTTCCAGAGAGCATGTTTCACAGATGTTTTCTCTCTGTGTTCAGGGTGAATAGAACTGAAGCCTAGCTGGTCAAGTCTCCTTTATTTGACCACTTGATCAGACTGCTTTGACTTATGGTTACTGATGTCTGATACCACACACAAAATGTAACACAAAACAGTTGTGCTATTAGCAATCGCTGATGTTCAGCTTCACAATTTGTTTTTAAATAATTACTGTATTCCTTGTTTGTGATACTTCCCAAAGATTAAATATTGTGATGTCTTTAGAAACAGTAAAGATCGTATTTTATGTCTGTTAAAAGGTACATTTTCTCCTAAAATTGTTTAACCCTTGAAAATCTATTAAAATGGCTACACACATGACCTAATCGGGTCCAAAAAGAGCCGTCTCATAAACGTGTGAAAAAAAATGTAATACAGAAATTTTTTTTTTCTTTCAATGCATCAGATCTTTTCCATTACTTCAGCCCTATCCATAGATATAAAGTTTATATCTATGGATATGGATTATCTATGGATTATATTTATTATTATTATTATATATGTTTATATGGAATGTGCCATTAGAACCCTGTTTTTCTTCCAATGGGTAAAACACAAAATATGGAATATTTTAGTGCACAGTTTAATACTTCTGATAAAGATATTACAACTATTGGATGAATGTTTTTGCAGGTGTGTGTGAACACAGACAGTGGGTCTGTTTCTGGGTTGTGGGGGGATTTTGGGGTCATTGTCTTGCTGCAGACAATGATGATCTAGTTTCATAAAAACAAGTCAGCATTATTGTATATATAATAATATATATAATATACATATATAATATTATATATATACTAATATATATATATATATGCTTATAGTATATGAAAAATATGTGGTTATAATGGGAGTCAATGGGAGCATTTTTGGCCCAATCAGGTAATGTGTATACACAGTGAAAATCCGCTATTCTATACACTTCCAATGACAGGCATTAAGGAATTTAGAAAATAAAGTTGAAAGAAAATTACTGGCAAAATTCCATATATTTAGCCTTTTAACTGACTGATTTATTGGGAGAGAAACACATAAAAACAACAAAAATGTCCTTTTTTGGACCAAACAGTTCTTGAGGGTTATTTTAATACAGTCAATGATGTGTTAATAGTACCCCCTTTAAATACATGAACATTGAAATCAGCACTTTCATTTAACTCTACAGCGCCATCTCTGGGCAGTACACTGCTGTGATGGAAGTGATGCCTGCTGTGGGCGCTGCCCCCCTACACCCCCCCACTCATGCTGTGGGGTGGTACAGCTCTCAGCAGCATTAACACACAGATTAGCCTGTGCTGTCCTCAGCATGTGCACATAAGACAGCGTCTCCACCGCCATGGAGGCTTTAGTTGTGTGGTACGGGGGTCTTTGGGTTTTATGATTGGAACAGCGTGTACTCATACACAAGCTCAAGTTGGGCGAGGATAAGCTGCTTTGCTTCTCACCTCTCTGCTCCTTTAAAGCACCGTGGTTCCAAACAGACACCTTCAACCTGTCCTACTCCTCTCTCCACACGCTGTGTTGTTGGAGTGTAATATGAATATATAACCAACCTTTGTGTTTATACAAGACACAAAAATAATAACTCATTGTCCAACACTGGTACAAAGCACGTAGGGGCAACACCTGAACCAAACTGGTAGATAACTGTATCCTTCAATGCTGCACTCTGTAACAAACAGCATATTTAATTTCATTTCATTTTCCTTTTTAAGATTTAAAGGAGTATCCAACAGGAGGGGGCAGGAGTTTGACACTTCAGGCGAATTGGCCGGTCTCAAATTGCCCATAGGGGTGAGTGTGTGACTGACAGTGTGCTGTGTGCAGTGAGGGCTTGTGAACACTTGCTAATAAACGAGTTCTTTGCTAACACATCCAACAGAATGGAAAAACACAGAGAAATCTCCCACAACTGCTTCGGCTGACCAATGACATGATGATGTATGTATTGTTTTGTCGTTATGGAAGTTTGAACCCTCTGTGAACAACAGCTGTCTGCTGACATGATCACACTGGCTGCAACTGCTGTAGGCAAAATGCAAGCTGAACTGGAACCTTTCTTCAGCCTTTAGATACAGTAAAGTACCCATTGTAACCATAACCGCTAACTTATTGAGTAAAATATTTAAAAAAAAACAAAAAAACAACAGTTTTTTGTCCAGGCACAAACACTGGATAAATCTGGAGGGAATAAAAGTTCAACGGTGGTTTCCAAATGAAAAATTATGTCAAACAGTAGGTAACCCAAACTAAACAGTAAGTAACCCAGACTAAACAGTAGGTAACCCAGACTAAACAGTAGGTAACCCACACTAAACAGTAGGTAACCCAGACTAAACAGTAGGTAACCCACACTAAACAGTAGGTAACCCAGACTAAACAGTAAGTAACCCAGACTAAACAGTAGGTAACCCACACTAAACAGTAGGTAACCCACACTAAACAGTAGGTAACCCAAACTAAACAGTAAGTAACCCAGACTAAACAATAAGTAACCCAGACTAAACAGTAGGTAACCCAAACTAAACAGTAGGTAACCCAGACTAAACAGTAAGTAACCCAGACGAAACAGTAGGTAACCCAGACTAAACAGTAAGTAACCTAGACTAAACAGTAGGTAACCCAAACTAAACAGTAAGTAACCCAAACTAAACAGTAAGTAACCTAGACTAAACAGTAAGTAACCTAGACTAAACAGTAGGTAACCCAAAATAAACAGTAGGTAACCCAAACTAAACAGTAGGTAACCCAGACTAAACAGTAAGTAACCCAAACTAAACAGTAAGTAACCTAGACTAAACAGTAGGTAACCCAAACTAAACAGTAGGTAACCCAAACTAAACAGTAGGTAACCCAGACTAAACAGTAAGTAACCCAGACTAAACAGTAGGTAACCCAGACTAAACAGTAGGTAACCCAAACTAAACAGTAGGTAACCCAGACTAAACAGTAGGTAACCCAGACTAAACAGTAGGTAACCCAGACTAAACAGTAAGTAACCCAGACTAAACAGTAGGTAACCCAGACTAAACAGTAGGTAACCCACCTAACTTGTATTTTAATCTGCATGGACTAAAATACAAGTGAACTGAATCATTTTATAATTACAACATACCTGGCAGGTAACCACCACAGCCGTTTACCTCTTAACCAGCCACTGAATATTGTAATTGTCTTCTCCTTTCGGCTTCTCCCTTCAGGGGTCGCCACAGCGAATCAGTGTCCTCCATCTAACCCTGTCTTCTGCATCCTCTTCTCTCACACCAACTACCTTCATGTCCTCTTTCACTATAGCCATTAAATATTGCAATAATTAACTTAATTCTCAACTAATCTCAGTCTCATCTAAGGAACACGTTCAACGCCACCTTGTGGATTGGATGTATAGATCATTATGACATGCAAACTCTTTTTGATAGTATAGAAGCCGCTTTTTCAGCTCATAGTAACACTACACATTGAAAACTTTCGGTCTTTTCCTCTGCAGTCTGTTCTTTCTGTACCTTGGCATTTTCTTGATCCTCCATGACTTAATTTGCAATTGTTGTGTCATTTTCATGTTACAGACACAGTGGAAGCAAACACGTAACAACTGTCTGTGCGCTGCAGTGATATCTGTATTTACAATGGCAAACATTTTGTAATTTAGATTTACATGTTTTCATTTATGGATACGAAGCAGAATGCTTTACAGTGTGACTGAATTTATTCATGCGTATGGACTGTTTGTCCTTGTAGCTCGATGAACGTGCTGGGGTGGAAGTGAAGGAAGGATAAAAACAACAGCAGCTCCCTGAGTTAAGTGGGTTACGGCTTTACTACATGACCTACTTCTCTTCCCATGCAAACATGCACTGATGCCTACTCTGCATAGACAAACCCTTAAAACGTAGGATTTAAATTATATCAGCTATTCAAAATCTCACTCAACTGCCAGAGAGCGGAGGCATATTGTTTTATATGAAATAAAAAGCAATTGAAGCAAGCTTTAGTCCAAATTGTCCTTATTAGTCATCAAACTACTAAAGACTGTGACCTTCGATCCCTCAGCAGCTCTGCAATAAAAACAGATCATTTGATGGATCATTTTAATACCCATGAGCCCATGCTCAGGGAAAACTGTTGTTAGTGAGCACAGTTCATCTCTACAGCCACTAAAAGAAGCTGAGACTACCTAAGACACGCAAATCAATGATTGCAGGATTGGGGGTTCGATTCCCTCTCCCGCCCAGTCACCTCGGAGTGTGAGCTGACAGTGGGAGGTGTCAGCTCACACTCCCGAGCACTGCCGAGGCACCCTTGAGCAAGGCGCTGTCCCCTTTTATAAGTTGCTCATTAGGGCGCACCATGACGGAGCTGCCCACTCCACCCCCAGGCCCCCTATGTGTGTGTGTGTTACGGGCCTGTACACACTATATAAGCATGCAATATAACTAACAGTGTATGCTAGAGTGTGCTAACAATTTCCCTAATTGGATTAATAAAGTAAATCACATTTACATTTGCAAAAAGGAAATGTGTACCAAGTCTACATCGTAGACGTAGCAACCCTTCCTCCCACCCAGTGAATACTGGCATCAACCCCATAATGAGCCATAGACCACAACCAGTGGAAGAGATGATGCTGAGGAGAAGAACCAGTACTTACCCAGACCATTCTCACAGTCTGTAAACTCCAAGGAATGAACAGCTCGGTCTACTCCGTATGGACCCATTAGTGTCCTGTTGGACAAGAGAGGAGACAAAACAAACCAGAGTTGATGCTTTCAGTTGAAAAGTTCCACAGTCAGACTATTATTGCTCAGTTCAAACCCCTGAGTGGAAAAAAGAGCCTTAAAGTTGCCTCAGAGAGGTTTTAGACTGGAAAAAAGACAGTGTTACTCTTTACCCAGCCATTAAGACAATGCACTTTTACCTTTTATGTAGTGCTGTCCATGTAAAATAAAAATATATGACCATTACGTAGAAACAATAAGCTATTCCTAGATTTTATACCTAATCTACATTTATAATAGAAACATAAACTGAAGAAGTCCATGAGCCCTTCAAGCTGCTCCTCATTTTTCTCATATTGATAGGTGATCAATAGATGAACACGGCTGACGGGAGCAGGCTGTTATCTTTTACATCTGTTTATTTGTTGATCTGCATTAAATACAACAAAAACAACCTAATCCAGACTATACACTAATTCTAACAACGACCTTCAAAGTTCAGCAACAATCTAAATACCATCCGGATGCCATCAGTCCATAGAACGCGCGTACGGTATCACGTGACTACCTACTAAATATCCGCGATGAGGTGAAGCTGCGCATGTTGATGCGCGAATGCGTAAGGGATTACTGTGGAAAAACTGTTGAATCTACAACACCACGTTTTTCTGCTTGCTACAAAAGCTAAAAATATTTTTACATTCACTGCATGTGTTTTGTTTTAAAAGGCAGAGCTTGGACTGTGACTTGTAGCATCACAGATCACTTTGAAGCCGATCCTGGTTCAATGTTCACACGTGATGTAGAAGGTGGAAACCCCTACTACACATGCAATGAAAATGAAACAGTTTATAAAAATGTGGGAAAAGGTAATGCAGATATAACGTGGTTTAATGTCAGAATGGGGAGGGTTCATAAACGTTTAAATTACCGTAAATAATAAAATTAATAGTTCATCGCTTTATGGTGGAATTTTGTTTTTCACGGGTGGTCCTGTTTTGCAAAAGTCCAGTCAGATTCACCTTGTAGATTTTTTATGTATGTCATTATATATTCAGAAATATTATAAACAGTTTTCTATATATTATCACATATTACATGTCCTTGTATTGACCTTGATATATCATCTGATTAATTAATTAAAAATTAATTATTTGTCCCAAATCCTTGCAAACGTTTACACAAGCACTCAGCACTTGCACACTGTGTCCACCCCCCCCCCCCCCCCCCCACCGCGTTCTGCATCTTGTGTTGTATTAGTTATTTATAGTAGTTAAAGTATTTTAGATAGTTAAATTAATGTATGAATGTACAGTGAGACACCACCTGCCGGAAACAAATTCCTTGTCTATTCTCCAACAGACGATGGCAAATAAAAGTGATTCTGATTCTGATAAGAACTGCTGACCTCCCTTTGGTTGTTTGGGCTGAAACTGAGTCAAAGGCAACTGGAATAAATCAACAGTTGATTTTTACAATCTCTATTGGTCGGGCCTCATATGCTGTAGTATAATTTCTCTGAGAGGAGTTCAACAGACATAACTGTAGTATTATATAACAGTCTAATACTTTTTGCTCATCTTTCCTTGTTCCTCATTCATTCATTGGCTCAATCAGCAGGTGGTTCCAGAGACGAACAGTCCACACTTACACCTGTAAATATTTTCAGCACTGCTGTTAGACTTAACAGATTATTATGTTTACAATTTGAAAACCTTAGACACATCTGTCCTGCTGCTAACCGAATGCCAAGTCAAATGGTTAATCGTGCAACATGAGAAAAATTTCCACTGCTGTCATTGACACATTGAGGGTAATGAGGTAGAAAGACAGACAATGAGAGAAAGAGACAGAGAAAGAGGTAAGAACAGAGAGAGAGGTAAAACCAGAAGGTAGGAGAGGTAAAACCAGAGGGAGAGAAAAGCAACAACAGAGAGAAGGTGAGGTAAAACCAGGAGGAGAGGTAAAAACAGAGTAAAGGAGAGGTATAAACAGAGTAAGGAAGAGGTAAAAACAAAGGGAAAGAGAGGTAAAACCAGAAGGAGGGAGAGGTAAAAACAGAGAGAGTGAGAGACCATTATGGATTTTCCATGAAACAGATCACAGTTGTAACACCACTGTCCATTGTTCAGTCTACCCAAACTTCAACTCAGCCTAACTCTTAAGACATTCCTCATTTTAATGTATTCATTTTGTGAGTAGCAGACAAATCTCATACTGAGCCAGGAAGCCTATAATATTGTAATAATCCTCTATGGTGAAGTTTTTCCTTTGGTAAATAGACATAGACACAGATACACTTTAATGATCCCAAACTGGGAAATCCACAAGTTGCAGTAGCATTCAGTCATACAAACAGGATTGGAAGAAGGATAAAGACTAAGAGGAAGAATATATTGGAGATAAATTAGATATAAGAGCAAAGGTTCACATTAAATAGGGAGATATACCTTAGAATAAACTTTACAAATTACAAATTACAAGAAGTGCAGTGAAATGTCAGATAGAGGTTACTCTCTGTGTTTCTATCTCTCTTTTCCTTGCTGTGTCTCTATCCCCGTTGTATTCCCTTTCCCACCCAACCAGTCAAGGCAGATGACCGCCCAGAGTCCGGGTCCTGCCTGGGGTTTGTCCCTCAATGAGGGAGTTTTTCCCTGCTGCTGTCACTTATGTTTGCTCTGGAGTGTCCTGTTGGGTTTCACTGTCTGTTAAAGTCCTTTGAAATGTCTGCTGATGTGATTAAGCGCTATATAAATAAAAGTTTATTGATTGATTTATTGATTGAATAAATATGAAATGTGGAATATACAGGATTTATTGTCAAAACATCCACACATCACACTGTGGTGTCTGTTAGATATGTTAGAGCTGTTGTACAGAGCGATGGGAGGAATGACTTCCTGTACCTGTCCCTTTGACAGTGGAGCTGTAGCAGTCTGTTGGAGGAGGAGCTCCTCTGTCTGTCCAGTGCGTGGTGCAGAGGGTGATCGGGGTTATCCATGATGGATAACAGTTTGTCCTCCTCTACACCATAGCCTCCACAGTGTCCAGACTACAGCCAATCACAGAGCCAGCCTTCCTGATCAGCTTGTTGAGTCTGTTGGTGTCGCTGGTCCTGATGCTGCTCCCCCAGCAGATCACGGCAAAGGGAGTATGCTGGCCACAACAGACTGGTAGGATATCTACAGAACGCTGGCCACAACAGACTGGTAGGATATCTACAGAACGCTGGCCACAACAGACTGGTGGGATATCTACAGAACGCTGGCCACAACAGACTGGTGGGATATCTACAGAACGCTGGACACAACAGACTGGTAGGATATCTACAGAACGCTGGCCACAACAGACTGGTAGGATATCTACAGAACGCTGGCCACAACAGACTGGTGGAACATCGATGAATGGCTGGCCACAACAGACTAGTAGAACATCTCCAACATCTTGCTGCACATATTGGAGGATCTCAGCTTCCTCTGGAAGTAGATTATCCTCATCCCCTTCTTGAATACAGCATCGGTTTTGGATGTCAGATCCAGTCTATCATTGATCGTAGTGGCCAGGTACTTGTAGTCTTCCAACCCACTACACAAAGTTATCAACCACAGCCCTGTATTCCGGTTCCCTCCCGGAATACAGGGTCATTTATACACCCGACAACAGCCGAGTCATTGGAGAACTTCTGTAAGTGGCACAACTCAGAGTTGTTCTGAAAGTCAGTGGTGTATAAGGTGAGGAGGAAAGGGGACAGCACAGTCCCCTGAGGAGTTCCTGTATCACTGACCACTGTGTCAGACAGAACACTGCCAAGACTGACAAACTGTGCCCTGTCAGGTAGTCACTGATCCAGAAGATGGTGGCGGTGTCGACAGCCATCCCCTGCAGGTTCTCACTCAGCAGCCTTGGCTGAATGGTGTTAAAAACACTAAAGAAATCAAAAAAAGTGATTCTCACAGTGCTGCCACACCATCCAGATGCATGTGAGCTTGTTGCAGCAGGTAGATGATGGCGTCGTCAACCCCCAAATGGGGCTGGTAAGCTAGCTATAGAGGGTGTAGCAGCCCCCCCCCCTTCACCCGAGGCCTCTGGTGCGCCAAGACCAGCCTCCCCAGTGCCTTCATCAGGTGGGATGTGAGGGAAACTGATTGGTACTTTTTTACTTCTTGGGGACAGGAACTAGGCAAGATGTCTTCCACCACACCAGAACTCAGGTTGTAGAAGTGAGTGATGACCTGAGACAACTGGCTGGCACAGGTCCTCAGTATCCTGGGGCTGATACCATTGTGTCCTTCCTCTAATGGAGTCTCTCCAGCTGTCTCCTAACCTGGCTAACCTAGTCACCAACATGTGGGGGGAGGGGCTTGGCTTCTTCAGTGGAGGAGGGGTGTAAGTGGAGGTGGAATGTGTGGGTGGGATGTGAGGGGGAGACAGATGGCTGTGAGCTGAACCTGTTAAAGAAACCATTGAGGTCATTGGCTCTCTCCAAACCGCCTGATGGTTGCCTTTGTCTCTCTGTGCTTCCTGTGATCTTCATCTCCGACCACACATCCCTCATATTGTTCTGCTGGAGTTTGGCCTCCAGCTTCCTCCTGTAGTTATCTCTGCACGCCCTCAGTTTCTTCCTGACCTCCTCTGCACTCTCCTCATTTCGCTTGTTGTTGGGGAAGCAGCATACAGTCCGGGTTGGCATGATGGTGTGCTCACAGAACCTGATGTATTCTCTGATGCAGTCTGTCAGGTTGATGATGTCCTCCCCATGTGGCTCACAGAGCACATCCCAGTCCTTGGTATCAAAGCTGCAGTGGCTTTGCAGCCTCCTGAGTCCATATCCTTACCGTCCTGATGTCGACAGGCTGCTTCATAATACAGGGGTGTACTTGGGAGTTAGCAGGACTGTGATCAGGGTCTTAATTAGCATGGTGAGCCTGTCTGTCTTGCTCCCCAGAGATCTCACGTTTCCCATGATGATAGCTGGTACCACTGTGTGGAACCTCCTCTACTTCACCCTCAGCTTGGCCCCAGCTCTGCTCCCCCGGTGCCTCCTCCGCAGCTCCTCCTGGATGTTGCAATCAGCTGGTTGCAGCTGTAAACAATGCGCTCGCCGTCACAGCTGAGATCCTCTGTTGCCATGGGTTCAAAAAGTCTCAAAAAGACGTCCAGAAAAATAAAAGTCGTTATCTCAGGTGATTTGGCACTAACAGGTAGAATCACACTGATGACAGGACAGAAATGAGAGAGAAAGAATACAAAAACAAAGAAAATTCACAGGAGCTACTACAATAGTTGTCACCTAGCATGGCGTCATGTTCGCAACAGAATGATGAATGGCGTGTTGTTGAGGCCAGGCCAGGTCACATTGTCATGAAAGTGGGCATACATGTCAAAAATAGCGTAAATTAATATCAATAATATAGATTAATTTTGCAGGCACATGGAATATGTGAAGACAAAGACATTATGTCTTTATGATATGAACAACATGACTTCTGACATTTTGGTTTTACTGTGCAATTCACAGGGTCTATTTGTTAATAAAACTTAAGCATTGACTTAAAATGTGATTTAGGTAAATACCTTAATGATGAAAAGTTCAAATATTGAATTAAATTCACACTGAATTTCCATGTTTCACTCACTTATCCATAAGTCAATGAGGTGGGCTATGGGCTGTGGGCTGGGGCCACAAAGCTCTCACTCAGCAGATCGTGGCCAGAGTGGAGCGCTTCACTGCTGAACAATGAGTTGGACACACATCTCCCTTCACAACCATTAATCTGATCTCTTAAAATCCTTAAACCAGCCACATTATCTCTTTAACCAAATTATTTTTTTAAGTTTTGTATGGTAATCTATAGTAATCCCCGAAGGGAAATTAAGAGCACACTCTAGTTTCCCATTGTCAGCTCACACTCCAGGCGGCTGGGCGAGAGTGGGAATCGATCCACTGATCTCGGAGCACTGGACGACCCGCTCTAACACTTTACCGCTGACGCTCAAATTACAGCTCCTCTTAAACTCCATCTTTTTTGAGTTATCTTTGATCATTTCCCTACTTGTTTGGACAGCACTTTGAAAGTTAAATCGTAAAATTATCTGTTTAACCTTTTCCCAGTTCCATAACTTAAAAAAAAAATAATTATGCTATATTAATCAGTTCATTTCAATACATCATCTCATTTACATGAAGTCCTGGTCCTTGTTTATTTCTTGTTTGATGAGAAATAAGATCAAGTGATCACAGAACACCAAATTTGTCACACATTTGAACTATTATGGAGTCAATTTATCTTGAAAATTAAAAACACATGCTTCCCTATTAATCAAAGTAAACTGTTTGACAATCTGTAAGAAGAGTCCATTTTCAAGCCCAACTGCAGAGGATCTGATGATTCCAGTTTCTCAAATGAAAACATTATATCTGTGTAGAGAACATGTCCTACAGACTCAGTCACAGTACGTTTTATTTTCTCAGTAAAATTGGATAAATTTAGTTGTACCTTTTGATATTTTGAATTTGTTGCTGTAGGGTAATTGCCATCTCCTTAAGTGCAGATCAAATATATTACATGGTTATATTTTCTGATGGATTTAATTTAATTTTTTCTGTTTTCCATACAAAGATGATCACCAAAAGAAAGGAACACTTGTCACGCGTGGAAACATTTTGCAAGCAACAACGTAACCAATTAAACAAGATAAATGTTGACTATTTTACGCAATGTATGAATGTATGTTCCCAATGAAAACTCTACAATAAAGTTTGAAAAGCTCAACAGCAGAAGTCCGATGATCCACTGACTGATCACCTAATACCAGCTGTCCTAATCAATAAGACTGATCTGCTCCAATAATTTCTGATGGGACACGACTTATTTTGATTCTTCATCTGCAAACGAATGTATGCTAAATAAATTTGAACATGCATGTACTGTATATATCAATGACCACCGCAGAGGAAAAACCACCGTCACCGGTTGCGCATGGCGCACGATGGAAACGACAGACCGAGACGGGCTCCATCCTCCATCAGTGGACCAGAACACCAAGAGAGAAAAAACACATCGACGAGCTTTGAGTGGACCCGTGGACCTTCTGCGCATCAGTAAAGAATGTGTTCCTCTGAACAAAACTGCGGCACGTTCGACCCCTTTAAGTTTCAAGCAGCTTTAAAACGCAACACCGCGTTCACACCTTTAGAACGGATGAGACGCGCAAACCCGTCCTTCATCCGAGCCGACACGGTCCGCCCCCCCCCCCACCACCACCACCCCCCGGTTCCTTTACCTGCTAATGATGACAGCTCCTTTATACATGACTGAAAAGGTTGGCATGTTGACATGGAGCCGCTTCTCCGGTAGGTCTGTCGGAGGTTCTCCTGCCTTTAACCCCGAACCAGCAGCCACATGCTGGCGCGTCTAATTCCAGCCCGGCAGACCGTCTGCTCCGAGCATCTCCACCTTCACCCACACATTTAATCTCTTACATAATTCTCCAAAAAAAAAAAAAAAAAAAAAAAAAAGGAGAGAGAGAGAGAAAACAAGGAATCCGAGGTTTAACCCTCACACTTGTTCCTCCGTCTGTGGCGATTTGTTGCTTCTAATAAGGCGTCAAGTTAAATGTGCGCACTGTCATTACACAAGATTAGGGTTAGGGCTGGTTATAGTAAGTAGAATATTTACGAGCATGTAAAAATATAACCAGGGCTTGTATTGATTTGTGTTGTAACAACTAGATCTCATCATTAAATAACATATAAATGATAATTTACAACACAGCAAATCAAATATTTCTTCATTCCCCAAACTGAATGTCGCTGAAAGGAATTCAAATAAACTGGAGGGAATTGGAGAACACATCAGTGCAGAGATGCCCCCACTCTCCTTTAGAAACCAAAAAGAAATATGAGGGATCTGCACCAAAGGCCCGTCCGCCCACCAACGGAACATTCAAACACATCCACACACCAGCGGGTTCCTCTTGAAAGGCAAAAAAAACCCAACAACATTCAGCCTGGATGAGATGTTCTGGATGTCTGCGACATTTTCTAATTCCTGCCAATGTGAAGTAACTTCACAGCCACTGAGTTGGAGTGAACCAACATTTCATTGATCTGAATCAATAATCTCATCAATTTTTTGTGCCACCTTCTTACACAGAGGTGGCACAAAAAGGCCACAACAAAGAGGTATCTATCTCACCACTGCTTTTATTTATTGACAATCAGGTGGACCGAAGCATTCTTTGGAGGTTATGATGGTCTAAACATTCATTTTTTTTAAAGGAGCTCTGCAGTCATTCATGTCCTTTTGTCAACTACAATAAATCCTACCAACTGCTGAATAGATCATTTCAAACTGAATACTTACATACATTATGAACGACCGGAATCATAGATACAATAGTAATATCTAATAACTGTACAGTACCTCCGTTTATATATAGGAATAACCACTAAGAGAATATGATTAAATATGAGTATTTTTACTACAGTTGACAATTTCCTAAGATATACATCAGGTCAGCGTAGCTTCACATGTCCAGGCCTTAAAGCAAAGACATATCAGCCAGTAAAATGAGTGGAAAACGTACCTGGCAAAACCTAGAGGCACTTTCAACCTCTGGAACATGACTGTTAGAGGAAAGCCTGGATGTCAGTCTTGCTGTTAACATTGGTTAAGGGTACGTACTACAACTGCCAGTCAGACACGAGGTGGTGTGAGGTGTGCCAGCTGATGAGGAGATAAGCTTATACCAGAAAGGATCACGCACAAATCCAAATGGAATGATGTGCTAAATATAGACTTTTATGAGATGACTACTCAACTACTCCACGAATTAGCATACTTTATAATCCAGTTTATTTCTTAACTTCTTCTTTCTGTCACAGAAAGAAGGGGTAGCAGAAAAACCTCTCCCAGTTTTCAAATGATATCTCTTAAGTGTTTTGGTGAGCGTGTTAGTTCAGTGGTCCCCAATCAATTTTGCGCCACAAACAGAAATAATGTAGATTCTATGCTCTTCCTGTGCAGCCTGTTACCGATTGACCCACGGACCGGTGATTGACCCACGAACTGGTGATTGACCCACGGACCGGTGATTGACCCACGGACCGGTGGTTGACCCACGGACCGGTGATTGACCCATGGACCGGTACTGGTCCACAGACCGGAGTTGGAGACCACTGTGTCAGTTGACTTGTGTTAACACACAATGGACTCAGAGAAGCTTTAGCATTTATTGCATTTCTGGCCTTATAATGTACAGTATGTCCAAAGGCTAACAAAAGGCTAAAAAGCAAGACAATGTCTGGTGGGCAGGCTTGGGGAGGGATTGGCCACCTCCAGGATCATCCAATTACAATAATTCCTCACTTGTTTGCGCTTCCAGATGCATGGCTTCACTACATTGCGGATTTTTAGTAGACAGTCACGTGATACTGTACACGCATGCTATTGGCTGACAGCATCCGCGTGTGCGCTGCGTTCTGAGACTCACGGAACACAGCGCACTTCTGTGAAACACAAAAGTGTTTTAAACAGTCTATAAGACTGTCTATAAGGTATAAGATATAAGGTGGTTTAATGTCTGAATATGAATAATATGAAAATAAACATATTGGTATTATAAACCAAGCGCACCCGTCACCGCCAGCAGGTAGCGCATCCCGGTCTGACCCAGAACTGGCGCTGGCGTCTTTGGAGAGCAACGTGAATGAATGAATAAATAAATAGATAAATAAATATATAAACTTTTTGAATCGTAAAGAAAGAAACAGACGTACAAATGACCGTCAAGCATGTTTATCAAAGGCGTAACCGCAACAAAAAGCCTGGCTGCCTGACGCCTCACGCCACTTTGTTCACGTGATTCCTTTCGGGCAGAGTTAAAACGTGACACTGTGAGGTTTTCAAGTGAGCATAGTCAAATACAGTAAAAAGGTGGGGAGATATACTATATATATATTTCCCCAACTATATATTTGAAAAGATGTCACGCTGTCACGCTGTCACTAACTCCACCCCCTACCTGTCAGAGAGACATGACTTTCACGTCGAACATCAAGCCTTCCATTCTTCAGCAGCTTATTTTCTTTTTTTTTTCTGCAATACATAAAGTGGTTTTGATGCATATGTTTGGTTTATAGATAGCATTCTACTGTATTAGCCACCTAATTTCTTAAAATGAGCATTTGATTTGGGTGACTTGTGTTCACTTTCATCACCCGCTGGATTACATAACACATAAAATCCTGCATTTTAAAAAATCTAATACCTAGAGAAGCTTAGCAATCCTTCAAAGCAAGTGAAGGGGGAATGAAGGGAGTTTTAGACACAAACCAAAAATAATGTGAGAACTTCTTTTTGTTAAGTGCTTTAGGGAAACGTATAAAATATTTTATTTACATTTGTACATGTTTCATACCGTATGTTAGCGTGACTGTAAATCCCTTCAAATACAAGCTATTTGAATTGCATGCAGAAGGACAAATCACAAACACACAAAAGCAGTGGAGAGTGTAACACAGATGGTGACAACATGCCTCAGCAAAATGAAGACGGATGGTTTCAGAACTAAATATATAGCAGCCAAGCACAGGTGCAATAAAAATGATGTGGTTGATTTTGTATATGAAGAGGTTGATCACATAAACACAGTGTGTGTGTCTGTGTGTGTGTGTGTGTGTGTGTGTGTGTGTGTGTGTGTCATGTGTGTGTGTGTGTGTGTGTGTGTCGTGTGTGTGTATGTCTGATTTCAAATCATACTACAACACACTCATTAAACACACACACATTAAAATTTATCGCGTCTGGCCCTAAACACACACACACACACACACACACACACACACACACACACACACACACACACACACACACACACACACACACACACAATTTGGCAACCATGGCAACAACCATTTCCCTTCAAACTTTAATCACTAAACCTACACAGTGGGTTGTTATCAGATTATGGGATTATCCAACCCACATGGAGAAATCTAACAAACCCAGACCAATCACAGTGAACATGTGTGTGTGTCTGTGTGTGTGTGTGTGTGCGCGTGCGTGCGTGCACGCGCAGAGCAGTACAAAGAAAGGACAAAAATACAGACATCAAACGTCAACTTTTGAAACAGTGCCCTCTATAGGCAGCAAGCGGAACTACAGGTCCAGTGAGCACAGACCCTCAGGTCAGACTTGTTCAGTGTTCTCAGTACAATGTAGTGTTTGATCATCTGTTTTATACAATGCTGTAAACTACCAAATCCAGGTTTTCTTTCACCATCGAAGGTTCTCCTATTTCTCAGAGTTGTACAGAGAAAGTTTACTTTGACATTATTACAGGCTGTGTAAATCATTCGTTACCGAAGAGGTAACAGGGTCATGATGTCAAACCAAGCACCACTGGAATTGTCCATCAGAACCATTTCATATTGTGGCAGCATTATGTGTGTTGTTATTCTGTTTAATTTCCATTAAGTTTCTCAGTTAACTCAACCAGTAGTTAACGTCAAACAGCAGCGTTCACAGAGATGTGGATAAAAGAAGGACCAACAGGGTTGATAGTCAACAACTAACCCAAAAAAGAATTAAGTCCGTAGATTGCTTATTTATTTATGATTTAAAGAATCCTCCTCCTGTTTTTTGTTTTGACAAATCGTAACGTTAATAATCTTAAATTTCATGTTCACTTGATCAAAGTATGTTTTTGGAGGAGGGAGGAAGCGCTTCAGGTTAATTGGCTGGTCCCAAAATGACCGTAGGTATGGGTGTTTGTGTGTGTGTGTGTGTGTGTGTGTGTGTGTGTGTGTGTGTGTGTGTGGGTGTGTGATTTTTTTTAAACAACTTTTAAAATTAAATCAAAATAATAGGAGAAAAAGACATTGTACTAATAATAGAAATGAACAAAATGCATAAGAAATTGTGTTTCCTGCCTCTAGATTACTGTAAGTACCCCACACTCCTCAAAGGGAAAGTATCAACAATATAAACAGACAAACCACATTCACTAAATATGTTCATTAACGTGTCTGCATGGATCTCTATTGACCAAGTGGGTATCATACTTCCCTCCTAATGTCCAAACAAAGACAAACGGTACATGGTTGGGAAAACTGACATAAAAAGATAAAATTTGTTCAAATTCCAAAGTCCACCAAATACTAAAGAATTTGTCACAGACAACATTCCAGCATTAATGTTGATGAGCTGCCCACACTGCTGATAAAATGATGCTCTTCAAAACAGATGTATCCAGTAGGGTTGGGCTTCTACTATAAATGACTCTGTCCATTCACCAGTGTCTCTCTGATAAGTTAAGATCCGGATCCAGTTTCATGACTAAAACCTTTCATTTCCCAAAAAGCTAGGTGTTATTTATAACACAAAAGTTCTAAAAGGTGAAGGTGACAGAGAGTACACCGCTGGCTTTTAATTTATGACCATCCAACCTTCACCTGGCACTACTCACATCAGCTTTAAGGTCACTGACGAACTATTTCAAGGTCAACATGACTAGTTGATAATGTAAACACTTCTAAACGTGGCATAAGGATGTACATTAGACGCTCACACAGAAGGAATTCATCTACCTGCTCCCTTTGCTGTGACAGGAGCCAGACTTTTGAGCTGACTCCTCTCACGTCCTCTCGCACCCTCTCCCAGCATGCACCAAGAAAGAAAGAAAGAACACAAGTGTCTGACACCTCTGACACTTCGAAATGCCCAAATGACCTCTTTGCTAAGGGAGGAACATCAATCAGCAGAGAGGTAGAGAAGAAAAATCAGCACCCAATGTTCCCTTTGGTTGAATATAGTCAGCAGTCTGTTTCAGAATCACTACTTCAGTAGAGAGAAAATCATTCTGGTTTATCGATCATTTCCTTAGGGAACTGGGATGAGTGTAGTCATGAAAAGGCTAATTAGATTGCCATTACCACACAATTTACCTGACAAGGACAAATGGAGCTGATTCTGCCTGTTAGAATTATGCAAAATGTAAAAGACAGCACCTTGTGGGGGGGGGCAGTAGTTCTGTTGGGAGAGCAGGTCGTCCAATGATCACAGGATCGGCCGTTCGATTCCAGCACCTGCACAGCCACCTCGGAGTGTGATCTGACAGGCACAGGTGTCAGCTCACCTGCCAGAGCACCGCAGAGGCGCCCTTGAGCAAGGCACCGTCCCAAAATCTGCACATTGGTGATTGATTCAGTACCCGTTTCTTCCTCTTTCACAGGTGATAAGATTGCTGGAGCATATCCCAGTGAACTTCAGGCTTGAGGCAGGGTATACTCTAAGCCCAACGCCAGTGCACCGTGGAGCCACATGAAAGACGAAGGAACACACACACACATACGCTCACACCTTCGGGGCAATTTGAGACTGGCCAGTTAACCTGAAGTGGGAGGTGGGAGGAAGTCGGAAAACTCGGACAGAACCCACGCAGGCATGGGGAGAACATGAAAACTCCACACAGAGTGGGATGCAAACCTGGAACCGTCTTGCTGTGCAGCAACAGCGCCACCCACTGGGCCAAAAATACACATTGTTCCTGGTAATTTACCTTTCCCTTAAAAAAAGAAAAAAAAAAAAACCAACTCAAACGCACAAGTATAACCCGAAATAGACAAACTGTTGAAAACAATGTCTTTGGAGTTGGTTCTACAAAAGTGACGGTTGCTCATCCCCGTACTGTAGATGCCACAGACATTAATGTGAAATAGCATTTAAATAACATTCAGCATTTTTTATCAGCCACTAAGATTATCGGACCAACTGAATGAGGCCCAATGAGGACAAACAGTGTTTCTGAAAAGACACAATGAAGTTTTACGTCTTAAATGTTTAGCGTAACAGATAAACATTCTCTCCATTTTCAATTTTGAAAAAAAACGAAAGACAAATCTTTACTCTTTGCCTTTGATTCCCTTTTTTACTCATCATCCATTTCATCATGCATAAAGTTTTTATCGGACAGTAATTATTTAGTTTATGAATGACGTGTAAATAGACAAACCTGTCACTTCACAAAATGATAACAAAAAAAAAGAGAAACCTATGCTGACTCTGTTCCTCCACATCCCAATCCCATCACATCTGTCTGTGTACTGCTAACACACAGTATTACACAGAAGACACATGCTGATGAAAACAACTTCCTTCCTGGAGTCACAGTTAATGACAGACATGCGTGTCTGTTTCTTTTATGTCAAACACAGTGGTAGATGCTGTCCTCTGCTGTTTGTTAATAGTATTTTTTACTGTTGCTGAAAATTTTATTCAGTTTTGATCTAGCTGTTATTCCAACAGTTTTATTTTTATGTCCTTCCAGTTTTTACATTGAACACAGTGTGCACTTTAATCTATCGGCATCCTTATTTGAAGCATTGCTGATGTTACAACATATTCATTTTTTGACATTACATTTTTCATAGCAAACAATTAAGCAGAAAATGCACCACAAGGTGCCAGCATTAAAAATTCATTTTATGTCATCAGTTCAAAAGTAACCATACAATGCCCTTCAGTGCCTCATCCATTGGAACCATCAACCATGATCAAGTGATTTCTGTGATAATGTCCTTGTTTGCGTAGCGCAGTGAACTTTATTGTTTACTGTTTAAATCAAATAAAACAAACTGCTTTTGAAAAAGTAACTTGTGCACAAATCATGATAACCTCATTTCTCTCTTTTTTGTTTTGCATGCTCATTTTTCCACAATCAAACTAGATATGACAAAAACATGACAAGTGCATATTTTTGGAGTAGGGATAAAGCCAGAGAACCCGGAAAGAACCCACGCAGACATGGGGAGACAATGCAAACTCCGCACAGAACGAGACTGGAACCGGGAACCACCTTCTTGTGCAACGACAGTGCTACTCACTGCACGACTGTGCCACCCAGGTAACAACAGCCCATCATTAAGACCCCAGATTCAGTAAATTCATGTCATTAAAGGCTGCAATGGCATTGGCTCACATGTCCAAAGAAATCCAAAGCTTATCTTTGTTGAGGGGGATAAGTTCATTAGAGTAACCAGCCTCACAAAAAGCCAATTAACAATACCTCAGATTAGAGCTTACATGAATGCTTTACGGAGTTTCAGTGGTCAGACTTTTCAAATAAATCAACACTAAGAGCTGAGAAACACAGGGATTGGACAGCAGTAGGCTACAACCACCGAAAAACAGAAGAACAAACATTTGCACCTCAAGGCCATTTACTAATGAGGAGACCGAAGGTGCTCTCTATTGGATAACTGTCAACATCACATACAAGAGCACTGATTCCCAATATAGGTACTAGAGGCTAATCACAGTCAACTTTATTGTCAAATGTACCATATATGCACGACATACAGCACAGATGAAATAACAGTCTTCTCAGACCCACAGGCAGTAAAAGGAAAAAAACACAACCGAACTGCTCTAGCGAGAGAGAGTAGCTGCTGCATGTGCACGCGCCGCCATCCTGTCCTATCCCACATAGGTTTGTCACACTGAAACCCAACAGAACCCAACAGAACCCAAATACCAGGGCAGGAGTTCTGGAGATACAGAAAACTGGACACTTCCACTAAGAGTTTCTGCCAATGGAGGTAGGTTAGGGGATTGTGGTTGCTGGTGCCTTGGAGCTCTCCATCAATCCTGTTCAGACATACATAGAGGGTCAGGGACTGGACTGTTCCGTGGTGGATCCTGGCTGCATGTAATCCATGACATACCACAGCCCTGGGGTAGTAGTGGAAGCGTTGTCATGCATATAGGTGTGTGCGTGGGAGTTTTCCCTGTGGGTTCCTCCTTCTGGGAACAGATTGACCAGCAAATAAGGTAATATTCAGAGGTACATTCAGAGTTGCCATAACGATGTCCACACTGCAGTCAAAGGGATGGAATCAGTGAAGACTACAAAAGTGTGTTTGTTTGTTTTTTATTGGAAACATAGTACAGTGCCATTGGTTAAGAAAAAAAACAACAATAAGTTGTTGCCTGTCTCCTGATGTGGGACAAAACATGTCCACATGTTCCGCTGGTTAGGAACAGATTATATAGTTAGTCATAACTGGATGGGAGAGGAACACCTACTTTGGGGGAATAATCTTTGCAGGGGCTCATTTTAATCCAGATCACGAAAGCAAAGAACCCAAAGGCTGGGGAGAATATTGTGCTGAACTATTTTGCAGAAGTCTTGTTTAATCTGACAGAACAACCTCAAGGCCCTCTGCAAGTCCACAGCAACATAATAATCATCAGCAACAGAGGAGAACAAGATCAATCCAAGGTTCATCTTCAACACGGTAGCTAGGCTAACATAACACCTTTTTATTCCCAGGGGTCTCAGTAGTGACAGTTTCAGGAGCTTCCTCCATCTACAGTATATCCATTTTCTTGAAGACAAGATGTTCATAATCATCTTGTCTACAGCCACATGTTCACCTTATGTCACAGGTCTGCTGGAACCTACCCCAGCTGACTATGAACGAGAGGCAGGGTATACCTTGGATATGATGCCAGCTCATTGCAGGGCAACTTGAAAAATAAACACACACTCAAACCTACAGACAATTTGATGTACCTGTTGAACTAAGTTACATGTTTTTGGAGGGGGGAAGAAGCCGGAGAACCGAGAGAGAACCCATACGGACAGGGGGAGACCATGCAAACTGTAAATAGAATTGAACCTTTTTGCTGTGAGGTGACAGCGCTATTCAATGCCCCACCATGCTGCCCTTCATGGTGTTTGTCATTACCAAAGTACAGAATGTTTGCCAGTCATTCATCTGCCAGAATAAGGTAGTTGTATGCATTGTCCCAGAATTTTCAGTTTATCACATTTCGATTACCAATCAGTCTTTGTATGTCCACATTGGTACATTTCAAAATTTGGTGATTCAAAATTTGGCATATTTGAAATGAAATTTTTTTTTTACATCAAGACACCATGACCAACGGTTTGCAAGACATCCTCCAAACACAGACAGACAAACCGATGAACCAGTGCATAGACATGGATCAACATACCAATGACTATCACTTGTCAATTCGTGGGCAGAGGGATATAAAGTACTTGCTAAAAAAATGGGATAAGATTCACCTCTAAGCATGGTTACCCACAGCATTCTGCCAAGCAGCTTAAGGACAGTGCTGAATGTCCCCAGCCAGACCTGAACCTCACTGAGAATCAAGACACACCTTCAGGTAAAGGTTTCTCACTGATCCTAATCTGGTCTGACAGGATAAGAGGATGTCCATTGATAGACAGTTGACTGAGGAATGGAAATTGTAGTGGCTACTTTAGCCTTACAGCGTTTAATGAACAACTTTCAGTCCTGAAAACTGACTGTTATGCAAGCACTGGAGTTGTTTTTGTTTTCACACGCCTGTCACGAGTCTCTTGTGATTTTCACTTGAGGGGGGCAATGACAATTGAGAGAATGGGCATTGTCACAGAGTCTACAAGACAAGGTGGTGAAAGATGCTAAGTCCAGGTGACTTAATGGGAGTATGTTTCCTCTGCCACAGCAAAATTCAAGTGGAGCTTGTTGCCACCAGTGGACTGACTTCCACAAGACAGAGACGAGTAAATAATCTGTCAGAGTGCATCCAGTCACACCTGACATGGCTCCCACAGCCTGTGGACACTGTCCCTGTAACAACACAAAGCCACACATACCATACACTTTATATTTGTGTGAGAGGCTGGAAGTACAGTCAAATATGGAATACTTTCACTTAGACCACTAATCAATGACAATACAAATCTTAAATATAGACAGACACGTTTATTCATAAAAGCCAGATAATCACGTTGACACAAAATCCAAAAGAGACGATAGATATATAGATAGATAGATAGATAGATAGATAGATAGATAGATAGATAGATAGATAGATAGATAGATAGATAGATAGATAGATAGATAGATAGATAGATAGATAGATAGATAGATAGATAGATAGATAGATAGATTTTTTTTTTTTTAATGTATTTTTATTTATATACTTCAGTGATCCCCAAAGGGGAAAAAGCAAAAAAACAGAGCGAATACACCCGCAAAGATGCCACACTCTCGTCTATTCCTCTCACAAACTCACAAAAGATACCCGTGGTTAAATCATGGTACACGAAAGCGTGTTCAAGTATATAAAAAAAGCAAAAAAAAAGAGTGAAGAGATGCACAGAGAGATGGAAACATTTTAATGCTAAAAAAGTGAGGGACTTCTGTCTGGACCTGACTTATGAAGCACCTGCTGTTTTTTTAGTGACCTACTGATATTTGTCCATATCTTCCACGTCTCTGATGACCAGCACTTCAGTCTTCTCCGAAAGACAGTGAAGTTTGAAAAGTACTCTGCGTTTTTCTCTCAGTGTGGATTGTATTTCCCTCTGTTGGCCATGGACCTCTTCTGTTGTGTCATGTGTTCATTCAAGTAAACTTGTATGTATGACTGGGGTTTTATCTCCAATGTGTACACAACTCCAAGATAGCCACCCAGTGATTGAGAAGGATTGCCATCCTTTCCTTCTCTCTGGTAGATGTTGAGCCTCAAGGCCTCAACATCAACCAAATCCAGACAGAGGATGTTTCTGCCGTGGCCTGACAGCAGAAACATCTTCCACCAGAGAGTCTAATGATCTTATGAGGTGTCATTATCCTAAGCTGCAGGATGCTTGGTATTTCAGAGAGAAATAAAACCTAACAACTACTATGTGAATGTCTTGGTCAAAACACCAAAGTCCTGATAAACATAGACCATTGCAGGCAGAAATCAGTTTTAAAAAGAATATTAATTTATAAGCTCTGATACAGCCAACAGCCTGTAGAGTAACTTGCAAATATATTACAAGAACCAATGCAGTCAGACACTGCAACATCCTGCGACACCCCTGAATTCAAAATTTTACCCTGACCTACTTGCATAGGTCAAAGGTCAAAGCTAGTGCTCCAATCTACCGTCATAGATCAGACCGGTAGCTTTGATCTACGGTCTTACTCACACTGGCATTCTTCCTCGTCTTTCTATCTTATTCCTGAGTGTACAAAATTTTAAATTTGACCTTGACCTCGTTTTCTCAAGGTCATGGTCATCATCTCATTTTCATCCCCTTTGCTGTCCGAGTAATGTGCTTTTGGTTTCATCTTTCTATATGCAACAGTTGTGAAGATGTGTGGTGAACTAACTAATGGACAAACACACAAACACTGACAATTACAATACATCACCGCTTCGCGGGATGTAATGAACTCTTGCTTAGGCTACTTTCAGACTGGCAGGCAAAACCGGATGACCCTTTTGTAGTCTGAACAGTCACATACCACGTACAATTTTTTCAAGACGGATTGAAACCACTTTCTGGAGGTAGTTTCAAATCACTTTTGGACAAATACATTTCAGTCTGACCAGCTCCAAACACACCAATCAGTCTTAACTGTCTGTGATATCACTCTACCTACACCAATTCACCAGAAGAAAGAGCGTCTCGGACCAGTGAAAAATGGACAAAGAAGTCTCAGTGTCTGAGACTTTCTCCACCTCTAGTAGACAGTTATACCGCCAATATACTAAGGTAACAACCTCCTTGTTGTTGCTGCCTTTGCAACTATATGACCTCAAACACTATTATCCACATTCTCGACACTTCTAGCAACTTCTGTGGAAATCTGTCAGGTGATTTTTTTCATGGACATCAAAAAAATACATTATTGCCTCAGCAGAGGTATCAAAAGATGTGAAAGTGAATTCTTTTGATACTAATAGAGTTCTGAATTAATAACCCTATCAACAAGTTTAAATCATCTGAACAACACAACTCATCACACGCCACATCTTTCATTCCCACATTACAACTTAAATGCCATCCCAGCTCTGGAAGTGGGATCAACAACTGCAAACTCTTTAGCTCCTGCAAAATCCTTTAACACATCGTTTCAGAAAAACCGCTGACATCAATCTAAGAATAGTGAAATTATCATGAATTTATCATACATTTTAATCATGAATTTCTTCATGCGTTTTCTTTGATGTCTTGTATTCATATCTGGGCGTTATTTTTATAATAAAGTTTTGATTGATTGATTGATTGATTGATTGGTTGATTGATTGTGACCTACAGTGTAGAAATATTGTTGGATACAGTCTTTATTACCTTTATGTCTCATTTGTTCCCTTTACAAATATGAACCACACTTCTACTGGTCGCCTCAGAATTCCATCTACTAGTTACACAGGGTTATTCTGCATATAACTGCTCTGTACATAAGACTGAACTTAACAAATGTGATCCATCAATCTTGTGTTACGACTCATAAATATCGATGTTTCTCCAGGTCTTTTGTCTGACATAACCCTCCACACCATCCCTCCCTGTGTCACACCTACCTGGTCTTAATCGTGGGGTTCATCCTGAGGGGAAACAGTCCCAAGTCTATGTCTTGGCTGTCGGGGTTAAACTCCAGGGCACCTGAGATGTAAATGAGAAAGTAGTCCCAGAGCTCTGGCAGCTTGTTGGAGGACAGAATCATGAGCGAGTCTTTCAGGCTGTTTCAGGGAGAGTGAATGATGACTGCCCGTGTGTGTTGGAACCCGTTCCTTCAGTCTGCCTTTAAGGGCTCCCCCCCCACCCCACTCCATCCCCAGCAGTCCACTCAGCACTCACATTTAGCTGACTGAGTCCCCCTCTCAGGACATGATACAAGAACAAAATGACCTGCCTTCCAAATCGCCCTCCTTTCCTGGGATCACTGTCTTTTCATCTCATGTGTTTTTTTTCTGGTAGAAGTGTTTGTTCTAACTGGTGCTGTTGGTTAGTTCTTATTGTCCATCAAGTGTTTGTTGTTTATCTAGTGGGCTGCTCCTAAACATTTATGACTCCATAGTAAAACTGTATACTTTTTTTGTAAATGTAATCTAAAAATAAATTTGCTTCACCTTTGAGGTTTAATTCTGAGCAGCAACTGAAGCAGTGAAAAAAAGAAGTGCAAGATTTTATTTTGAAAGGAACTAGCTTGGACAAAAATAACCCCACAACATCATAAATGTCAAAAAGGTAAAAGGCAAATCACCTCAATTCAACCTAAGTCGACAACACATGATGCGAAATCGAGGCTATCCATATCATCATGATCCCGACACATGATGCTGGGATTAAACCCCATAAAGGTCACCCGGTCAATCCAGCCTGGCCAAAAAAAAAAATCAAAAGACCAGGAATAATTCCACGTTTACCACAGGACACAATTCACGTGGAAATCATCTAAAAATCATAATTTGCTGATGGATAGTTCTCTCTGGCTCTGCACCAGAGGGACCCACTGGCTGTGGATTCACTAACTTTTCACGTACCAGTAAATGAGCGACAATCCGTCGAAACGTTCAAGCTCCCTTCCCCGCTGTTTCAGCAAAGACATGTCCTCCAGCACAGGTCCGGTCCACGTCCACAGCGACACGTTACGGGAGGACGACCCACAGCTGCTGTCCACAGACGCATCACTCCGCTCAGATGCCCTGGGCTGTGGGGCTGTGCGCCCCCGCTGACTGCGTGGATGTGTCAGCGTTCATTTCCCTTCAAATCAATGAGACCGGTAACATGACGGTCTGTAAATCCACTCTAATCTCACAGGCACGTGGGCTGTTTTCCCTGCTGACTGACCTGAACCCATCCGTTTGACAAAATTCCTGTGTGTGTGTGTGTGTGTGTGTGTGTGTGTGTGTGTGTGTGTGTGTGTGCAGCTGCTGGGTGTGCCCTGGAACATGTAGACCTCCTGTGGAGGACAGCTGCTGAGTTCAAGTTCCAATTAAGAAAACCAGGTCAGAGTCCTTCACCAGCTTGGAGGACCTGGGAGTCTTGGGAGCAGGTAGGTGAGCTTCAAAGGCTCTGCATTACGTCATTCTAGTTTGCCTTGTTCTACTCTGCTCAGTGTGATTATATTTTCTTTGACCAGGTAATACTGGGGCACCAAAGAACTCTGATGACCTGGAACCACATAGAAAGGTCTACTATACATGGTAACAAAGTAGACAGACATT
Source organism: Antennarius maculatus (assembly GCA_013358685.1). Taxonomy (NCBI): domain Eukaryota; kingdom Metazoa; phylum Chordata; class Actinopteri; order Lophiiformes; family Antennariidae; genus Antennarius; species Antennarius maculatus. The sequence goes on along the minus strand of CM023620.1, from coordinate 19,196,094 downwards.
AAGTCAGACACCTGTGACTAGTTCCATAACATTAGACTGACAAACAAGATAGATAGACAGACAGACAGATACCTGTAGATAGACAGACAGACAGACACCTGTAGATAGATAGATAGACAGATAGATAGATAGATACCTGTAGATAGATAGATAGATAGATAGATAGATAGATAGATAGATAGATAGATAGATAGATAGATAGATAGATAGATAGATAGATAGATACCTGTAGATAGATACCTGTAGATAGATACCTGTAGATAGATAGATAGATAGACAGACAGACAGACAGACAGATACCTGTAGATAGATAGATAGACAGACAGACAGACAGACAGACACCCGTAGATAGATAGATAGATAGATAGATAGATAGATAGATAGATAGATAGATAGATAGATAGATAGATAGATAGATAGATAGATAGATAGATAGATAGATACCTGTAGATAGATGGATGGATGGATGGACGGACGGACGGATAGATACTTAATTAATCCCATAGGAAATTGTACATATCCACTGCTCAGGCATTACATAATGAATAAATACTGAACAAACACCAGGAGAAAAAGAAACACTGACATCACAGGACATTCCATGAGACATACACTACACTAACAGGACATATACGTATTGGCCCGAATATAAGACGGCCCTGATTATAAGACGACCCCCTCTTTTCAAGACTCAAGTTTGAAAAAAGACTTTTTGAACACCAAATTCAATTTTTATACCGAAAATAATTACTGTACATCTGAAACAAATGATTAAAACAATATATTCGAGAGCAAAAGCATGTTATTTTGCCTCATTCAAATCATGAAAAAGCTGTCTATCACATCTGGAGCTCTTGGAAGCGGCCGCTCTGAGGACCACGGAAAGCTTTTCTCTGACTGTGAGAACATTACACTCTGTGACACCATATTTCATAGCCGCTTTGCAATTGTTTGAAGACCCTGCCTCATTTATCACCATCATCTTGAAGTTTGCATCATAACTTCTCCTCAGCTGCCGGTTAACCTGGCCAATCTTCAACCCACTTTTCTCCAGATTTTCGCTACGTTTCTCCATTTTCTGTTATCTCTTCTCTTATTTTCTCCTCTTTTCTTTCTTACCGCTATTTTTCATTTTTCTTCTTCGTGACAGGGGTTTCTTCTTTGTGACTCCCCATTAGTTCAGCATTCGCTTTAAAGATATGTGGCGCCATCTAGCGTTGTGAATGGGTATAATGTCTAGACCCCGAATGTAAGACGACCCCCACTTTTTCAGTCTTATTTCAATGCAAAAAAACCCACCGTCTTATATTCAGGCCAATACGGTACTAAAATAAAACTAAAATATAAACAGTACAAAATTAAGTAAAATAAAATAACAAATAAAAATAAAAAGTGCAATTGAAAATTAGCAGGAGGCCCACATGGTGGTGAAGTTACACCCTTCATAAAATGTAAGGCATGTCACTATTTAATATCACAACATTGTCACAACATCTTGGCCCCACTACACTGCAGCAAAGGCTGACATCCCATTTCCTCCCCTCCATTCAACTATGTGCTGACCTTGCCAACACCCCCCCCTCCTGAGATTTTTCAGTTTATCCAACATAAAATAAGTCTCATTGCCTCCTAAACATATTAAACAGCAACTGTCTGCACTGCAGATAAATTCAAGACATTCCTTCATATCAAATTAAAGTGATGGGCTTCATGAGGACAGAGGTGCAGGGCCATGTTAAGTTAAAAAAAAAATCAGAAATAAACTGACCACGAAGTTAAGTGAAAAGATTCCATGGCGTACACGTCAGTAATGACTGTTGACATGTTACAGAAATGTGCATGGCTTTACTCCTTACGCTGGTTTCTGAAGGTAGAGTTGTTTCTACCAAACAAATCTTTAGAGTTAAGTTTAAACCCACAGAAGCAGAAATCAGAGTGATTATTTTGTCTAATGACTTAAAGCCTGCAATATTTGAAGAAATGAATTATTTTTTCTACTGAAAACATACAGGTCTGAAACACATTACATGTCTCACGATCAGCTCATTGATCAATCACACTGGCAACAACTCTCCTTCAGGAAGCAATACATACAGACAAGATACTGAAGTACACAACCCTAATAATGGAGAGCACTGAGGAAAGAAGTTACTTATCTGTAAAGGTTCAATGATTTAAACAAATAAATCAGTGTTTCAGAAGAAAATCACTTAATGGCTTCATATTATATCGAGAATTAATTTGTGTTTTCCATATTTTTGTGCAGTGATTGGTGTTTTTTGTCAATAATAAAACCTTTACTGATTCACAAGGTTCAAGGCTGCAACAAAAGCAGAACACAACAACTTGAATACGGCTTGTCTGATATCTCCTCTCTTATTACTCTGGAGTTCAAGTCCCCCTTCTCTATTGTATTAACGTCACACCCTATGTCTTCTCTGGCATGCATCATGGAAAGAATCTTGTAGAATGTCTGATCCAACCCTGTCAGCTTCAGGAAAAACATCTCCACGTGTCCTGCATAGAGGGATTCTTGTCTGAATATTGGTGCAGCTCTTGAAGCTGAATGTTGGGGTGCAGCCTTGAACCGGCCTCTCAGAGAAAGTCCAGGGTTCACCTCATCTCATCTGCTTCCTGCCGCCATGAGGTCACCTGCCAGGAATTCATCTGCAATATGCAACAAGAATCAATGCAGTCACAGACTGCAACATCCCGCAATACCCCTGAATTGAAAGTTTTACCCTGACTTACTTGTGTAGGCCAAAGATCAAAGATAGTCTTGTATTTCCTTCTGCAACGAACATTTTCTCAGTCTTTTGTAGGTAAATTTACCATTTACGATCTTTTTCACACGTTTAGACAGCGCTTCTTGTAAGTAATAATCTGCACTGACTTGAGTAAGACCGTAGTTCAAAGCTAGGTCAAAGATCAAAGCTAGTGCTCTGACCTACTGTCATTGATCAAACCTAGTGCTTTGATTTTACCCTGACCTACTTGCATAGGTAAAAGATCAAAGTTAGTGCTTCTCATAGATCAAAGCAGTAGCTTTTGATGTATGAGAAATGTATAATGACAATATTCTATTCTAGTAAAGCTGGATAGGACCATCCCGACATTCAGAAGACATGGATGTCTAGAAAGCTTCAAACCTATAGCAATATAAGTACTAGCCTAAGCTGGTTTTAGTTAAAAGCTGTGTCTGAAAGATTCTTTTAAAGCGATCTTAAATCGACTAAAGTTAGAAGATGGTTCCATTAGAGAGGAGCCTGATAACTGTAGGTCCTGGCACCCAGGTTTGGAGACTCTAGGGTTCACAAGTACCCCTGCATCCTGGGAGCACAATGTTCTGAACAGGTATAAAGGCTTTATACCTGAGAAAGATTTGAAATCATGGCTTTTAAGGGTAGCCAGTGCAGAGAGACTAAAATGGGAGAAGTGTGATCTTGATCTATTATCTATAGCTCAATGGAGTGTCCTCGGGGACTAAAATCATACCTGGCTATTTTTGAAAAGAACTGATCGATTAATTCACTTTCTGGGATACACAAATATGTGCCTCTTATTGCTGTAAAACATCAAGGGAAATCAAGAACCTTTTATATATTTCTGTGCATACAGGTTCGATCACTGTCTGCAGAGTTTGCATGTTTTCCCCATGTCTTCTTGTGCTCTGTCTGGGTTCTTCAGCTTCCCCCCACCTCCAGAAACGAGCCTATCCCAGCTGACTCTGGGCAGGAGGCGGACTTCACCACTGATAAATCGTGCATTCATCACAGGGACACATAAAAGACAAACAACCACTCACACTAGTGTATTACTCTTTGCTAAGGGCAGTTGCAGCTTGTCGCCAGTAGGTAGCACCAAATAACAATAAAAGATCAGTCAACCTTTATTTATATAGCGCTGAATCATGGCAACAGACATTTCAAAATGCTTTAACAGACAGAAAAACCCAACCGAACCCTTCAGAGCGAGCACAAGCGACAGTGGCAGGGAGAAGCTCCTCCATTGCCGAAGAAAATCTGTGCAGGACCCTGACTCTGGAGGGTGGTCGTCTGCCTTGACCGGTTGAGTGGAAAAGGAAATATACTGGGGATAGAGACAGGGCAAGGAAAAGAGAGAGACACAGAGAGAGAGAGGCCAGATAGAATTTGCAGTCCAAATTGTGCTGTAGTTGTTGAAGTGGGGGTGGGATTTCTGGACCTTTGGATTTCCTATCTTCTTCCTATTATTCTTCACCTGTCAAGCAGAAGCACAAAGGCAGCGGCAGTATCTTGCATGAGTACATGTGAGTACATGACCATAAGTCCTGTCGTGAAACTACATCCAAGACAAAGGAGATGGTGCTGGATTTCCAGCGGGCACCTCCCTCTCCACAGCCAGTGATCATCGAGGGCAGTGAGGTGGAGGTGGTAGGAAACTATAAGTACCTGGGACTGCAGCTAGACAGCAGACTGGACTGGTCACTCAACTCGGACTGTGTGTACAAGAAGGGGCAGAGCAGGATGTACTTCCTGAGGAGGCTGGCTTCCTTCAACATCTGTCCTGAGCTCCTTCTCATGTTCTATCAGTCCGTAGTGTCCACTGTGCTGTCATACACCATTGTGTGTTGGGGTGGTGGTGCCAGGAAAAGAGATATGGACCGTCTTAACAGACTCATCCGCAGAGTGGGCTCAGTGGTCAGTCTGAGCCTGGACTCTGTGGAGACAGTTTTGGGGAGCAGGACCATGTCTAAGTTCAGGGCCATCATGAACAACACCAGCCCCCCCTCCCCCCCTCCTGCACACCACCTTCTCCCAGCAGAGAAGCACCTTCAGCGGCAGACTGCTGTCACACAGCGCCTCCACAGAGAGGCTGAGATCCTCCTTTGTGCCCCGTGCCAGGGGGTACAATGACTCTCTCAGGAGGAGCGGGGGGAGGTGGCGAGGTCAGCACGCGGTTGAATGGAGGGGATGGGATGTCAGCCTGTGCTGCAGTGTAGTGGGGTCAAGGTGTGGTGATGTTTTGATATTATATAGTGACGTCTTATATTTTTGACCATTGTGAGATAGATATTAGACAGATATTAGATATTGGATGTTGTGATATTAGATAGATAATAGATGCTGTGATATTAAATAGTGACACCTTACATTGTAAGAAGGGTGTGCCTTACCCACCATGTGGGCTTCCTGCTAATTTTTCACATGCACTTTTTTATTTTTATTTATGTTATTTTCTTCTTCTTTTCCTTTGGGCTTTTCCCTTCAGGGGTCTCCACAGCGAATCAGTTGCCTCCATCTAACCCTGTCTTCTGCATCCTCTTCTCTCACACCAACTACCTTCATGTCCTCTTTCACTACATCCATAAACCTCCTCTTTGGTCTTCCTCTAGGCCTCCTGTCTGGCAGTTCAAAACTCAGCATCCTTCTACCAATATATTCACTATCTCTCCTCTGGACATGTCCAAACCATCTCAGTCTGGCCTCTCTGACTTTATCTCCAAAACCTCTAACATGTGCTGTCCCTCTGATGTACTCATTCCTTTATTTATGTTATTTTATTTTGTTTAATTTTATAAATTAAATTAAATAATTTAATTATGTCCTGTTAGTGCTGCATGTGTCTGTTAGTGTGGTATATGTCTTGTGGTGTCAGTGTTTCTTTTTCTCCTGGTGTTTATCCAGTATTTATTACCTACCTACCTATTCATTATCATCATGTTAAAGGAACATTGGAGGGCTGCTGATTGGTGCAGTTAGGAAACCTTTCTCCCTCTTGCATCTCATCAATCCATCTGCATTCCACGAGCCTCTGACATCACAATTTACTGGATTCTGGTTCAAGAACATTTTTTAAATGACATTTTGTTCTGACTGCATAAATAATTCTTAGATGGCTTGAGCAAATAAACAAATGAAGACATCTGCTTAAGATCTACCATCCGTCAAAGTATGATTGAGATCCAAGCAATATTCCACATCTACTGATTCAAAATATCAATCATTTATAAGGGTGAAAAAATATTCAACCCTGTAAATTAAAAGAAAAAACAAATGCTACATTAAAATTGAGATTAATTGAGAGACACAATCTTGAGCTAGAAATGGGGGGAAATATTGCAATTAACTATCAGACTAATAATGAAAACCAAAGTGGCACCAGGTTCAGGGATAGGTCAAATGGGTTTCAAACACACTAAACTACCCTAGCAGACAGGAATAACACATCCAAACTCAATATATACTGCTCACAAAAACTGATGACACACTTTTTTAACTGGGCCTGGCATGAAATCAATTAAACCTGTCTGATAATTTTCTGGTTGGTTAAGCAACTGAGGGCATCGTTAATCACTTTCAGCTGTATTGGTGTTCATAGAATTAACAACAGGTGCACTACAGTGGCAACAATTAGAAAACCCTCAAAACGACTGGTTTCACATGTGGAGGTCATCTCAAGTTTCTCCCTCTTGATCTTTTTTGGCTGGTTTTCCACTCGTGCTGGTTTTGGCTTGAGTGATTATCTCTACTGGCAGTATGAGGCGATTCCTTATCCCTACAGAAGTTGCACAGGTTGTACAACTTCTCCAGGATGGCACATCCACACGTGCTGCAGCAAGAAGGTTTAAAGTGTCTCCCAGCACAATATCCAGAAGATGGAGGAGATTTCAGGAGACTGGTGGTTATTCTCGGAAAGCTGGACAGGGCCATAGAAGGTCCTCAACCCATCAGCAGGACCGATACCTGCTCCTTTGTGCAAGGCGGAACAGGCTGAGCACTGCTCGTGCCCTACAGAATGACCTCCAGAGGGCCACTGGTGTGAATGTCTCTACCCAAACTATCAGGAACAGGCTCCTTGAAGGTGGCCTGAGGGCCCAACGTCCTGTAGTGGGCCCTGTGCTCACTGCCCAGCATCGTGGAGCTCGACTGGCATTTGCTCAAGAACACCAGAATTGGCAAGTCCGCCACTGGCGCACTGTACTTTTCTCGGACGAGAGCAGGTTCACCCTGAGAAGACAAGGGGAACGTTATGCTGCCTGAAACGTGGTTCAACATGACAGGTTTGGTGGGGGGTCAGTGATGGCATATCCATGGAGGGACGCACAGACCTCTACTGCATAGGACATGGTGCTCTGACTACCATAAGGTATCGAGATGACATCCTTGAACCCATTGTCAGACCATTTTGAGTTGCAGAAATTAAGTTTTTGAAAAAATGGACAAGCCTGCCACATCCTCATTTCACTCTGATTTTAGGGTGTCTACACAAATAAGCCCCCTGTAGGCTGAAAACTTTTATTTCCATTAAAAGACCTGATATCCTTTTGTTCCTAAGACATTGCCCTGTCGTTATTTGTAGAGATATCCAACTTCACATTGAGATCTGATGGATCTAATGTGTTTCTTTTAAGTGTTTCTTTAATTTTTGTGAGCAGTGTATATACAAAATAGTAGTTTGAGCCTGACTTGTAGCCGTGGATGTGGAGCGGTCACTGTGACGGGGGACAGTTAAGACCTCAAAGGCTCACAAGACTGTTAGTGTTGAAGTTCAAAAGTGATGAATACTGTTGACAATAAGTAGGATTTTATCATTAAGTAGTTTAAAATGCAGTTGCTGCTGACTCTTACAGGAACTCTGGGCTCAATAAATGTATAAGTTTAGTTACAGGACTGAACCAGCAGATCCTGTAGCAAATAAATACTCCTGAGGCTTTATTTTTATCATTTAAATTTATTTAGTTTTCTGCTGAGATAGAAATAGTTTTCTATCATGGGACAATTACATAAATTGATGCTCCAGGTACCACTCATGATATTATATAGTGACATGGGACATTAGATACAGTTTTAACAATGTTTACTTAAGCAGTCATTTACAGGTTGCCACTTTTAATCTTAACGTACTGTAAAATTGTAAGATGTAAACTGCAAGACTGGTTCGAAATCAACCACAGTTATTGGAAAGAAACACAGTTGGACAACACAGTCAGTTATCTAATCCAGTCAGTGTTGTTCTTTGAGAGCAGTACTGAAGTTACATCAAGATTCAGGAATGTTAGAGAAGAGGCTACAAAGATGTGGAAAAGCCTGACTCAGGAAGAAATATAACTGCATTTCTATATTATAGAACGACAGCAGGGTCTGCTTCACTTTTCCTGGTCTGCATGTCTTTCAAATCGATGGCATCTTGACTACAGGTAAAACAAGTTCCATAGTACATTCTCCAAGTCTTCCTGTTCGTCAGGCTGCACACTTTATCTCCGTAGTTTCAGGTCTGATAAAAGAAGAGGGACTGGCAGACACAAGACAAGAGGTTGACACACACACACACACATGCACACACACATGCACAAACACATGCATGCACGCGCACACACACTCACACACACATACCAGTTGAAGGTGTGGTTCTTTGAGCAAAGACAGACTTTTAAATGAATTTCAGAGGAATGCCCAGAGGTGTAGGAATGTGATGTGATCTCACCTTTTCTGCAGTGTCACCTTAAGTGGAAGGTCATTGGTTTCTTTTCCAAGACCTCCCTGTGTGAGCACAGGGAGGTGAATGTCCAAGTATTGATGGCCTTTAATCTCTGCTCCAGTGTTGCAAATATGTAATGTAGTAATGGCAAATGAAAATAGAAGTAGTACACAAATTACTATTCATGTTCTATCAGTATAACTTTGTTTTCATAATTGTATTGCTAATATCTCTTCAATGAGGTCTGACTGGACAAAAAAACACAGGAAGATATATCAGGATATAGGGTAGATATAATAACAGTTTATATATGTTATCAAAACCATGATCGTATGAAACCAAAAGTTGAAACTATCAAAAAAGATATAGAGATATTTATCATATAATTACATCAGTAATTTTCAACCTGTTGAGTCTTTGGATTGCTAGTTGGTACCAGAAGCTGCTAAACATACACTATGTGGTGAATTATTACTCGTGAACAGGTGGCAGATTGACAGTAACACGCACACTTCACTGACACCCCGCCTGCATTTAAGGGACATACATTACATGTATGTCGCGGTGTACTGGCGTCACGCCCAGAGTGTACCCTGCAGAGTGTACCCTGTACTGAAGATGAATGAATGAATGAATGAATGAATGAATGAATGAATGAATGAATGAATGAAGCAAACCCACCCAGACCTGCGGGAGCAGAATAGGCAGTTCTGAAAATGGAAAAATAGAAGTAAAAGAAAAATAATAGTTATCATAAGAAATCATAAGAGGATCTGATGCATTTTTGCAGCAGTGTGTGCAGTATTAGGTTTTCTTTGTTCGTGTTTCATGACCTCAGCTCAGACAATGAAGGCGAGGGGTGTGTTGCCCGACTGCCATCATACCATTCTAGTGATGTGAAGTATGCATGTGTGCGGTATCATTCTGATGCGTGTTTGTATGCTGCTAACATGGACTGCGTGTGTGTGTGTGTGTGTGTGTGTGTGTGTGTGTGTGTGTGTGAGACACTCCTGTCATTGAGAACCTGTTTCTGAATACACCCTCCACCTGCTGTACGTACTTCTGTGAAACGTTTCTGCTGCCCAGAGAAAATAATGCTTGAACATAATGTTGTTCCCTCCATTTTAAAATGTATCCTGTTTCAGTTCAAATATGTAAATAATAAGTATACTTCTACTCACCTGAGCTGTTAAAATCATTAAGAACTACTTCTTTAAAGTCAAATGTGATTCATTGAAGCTGAATCCTGCTCATCAGTGCAATGTGTTTTCACATTTTATCACTCTCTATGGTAAATGCATTTTACAATACAGACCAGGGTGTGACTACAGGGGGGCTGCTCCAGTCGTGGTCCTAAACATGGAATGTAGTTATGGCAAATGAAAATGCACAGATATCATGAGCCATATAGAAACATGATTACGTTTTATCTGCATCTCATCAATAAACAATATGACAAAATGTCCTTTTAACCATTTATTTATTGCACATCTTTGTAAAATCGTCCACTGCTTCTGTGAACCTAAATCTTTAGTAAAAACCATTTTAAGCACTAGAGCGGTTAGTCCACATGAAAGAAGAAGAAAAATCTGAAGATGTTTTGGGGAAAAAAAAATCAGAATTTCACTTTAGAAAGAGGATACCTTTGAATGAAATGTAAATTTTGAAATAAAAATTTAGGTATTGGATAATGAACTTCACCTTTAATGGTTCTTAACATGGCTACATTTTTATCATATATTTTTGTAACTTTTGCATTTTTTATCTCAAATGTTACCAACATAGTTAGCACATAGTTCCGTTTTATTTTACATTGAGTGTAAATGTATATTTCCTTTAATTATCTGTCACTGAAGCTTCCAAGAATATAACACAGTAAGGAATGAAGTCAAAGAATGGACGTAAGGCCTCTGCCTGAGATTATCAGATAGATTTTGACTCATGAATAATCCACCTGAAGGGTGTGTGAGTGGTGGCCTGCAGGTGAGAGGCAGCTGGATGGGTGACAGTTCTGTGACAGGCATCACACAACATCACACACACATCTCTGACATCAAGCTGTGTATTAAAGCTACACATTTGCAGTCCAGTAATAATCATGCTTTGCACTAAAGCTACACGTGATAATAAACTCAGGTGTAATAATTATATTGTTGCACGAGCACATGGCGATGTCACACTCAAGTTATTTTGAAATAAGTGTAAATTTTACAGAAATAAGTCTTGTTACTGCGAATCAAGCTGTCAAGCCTGTGGAACTTTTGAAAGATATTCAAACGTTTTATTGTTTTAGTCAAGCATCAGCTGTGTGTGTGTTAGTTACATTTAAAACAGTGTCCAATGAAACAACATTCACAGCAACTGTAACAATCCACCATCATGACACCACCCTGAGCAGCAATGCATCTACAGGGTTGTGTGTCATACCTGTCACACCTGTTGTGAAGCGCCTCCTCTACGCAGTAAAACCTTGGTGACAGCCAGACACACCTTAAATCTACCAAAGTTACACCTCCCTGGGGAATGTGGACTATGGGCCGAACAAAGAGAAGAATGTATTTCCTTCTTGACAAAGTCGTACCTCGACACACTCACCTGCGAGGTATGACTGAAACATAAATACTTGTCGGCATTTTCAGTGTGACCCTTGCCCAGCTAGGTTGTTGTAGACATACATACAAGCAGCTTTCTGTCGTTGTTTGCAGGCATATATTTTTAGACATTAAATAAACGATAATAGTGTCACACACACGCTGCGCTCACAAATGGAGAGGGAATGCTATGCCAGAGAGCTGCAACGGGTCAGGCTGGAAGGGAACATTAGACCAAGACTCTTAGACCATCACTTTTCTCCCTCGCATTTCAGACTGCATCTGTTTGCTGTAGGATGTTAAATAGATAGCAAATTTAACCATTATAGCTAATCCATGGCCAATCAATAAACCAATCAATTTTATTTGGATATCCACCAAATCACAAAGTATGTTTGTCTTAGTGGGCAATCAAGACAACCTCTATTGTCAGACTTGATTTGTTTGCGGATAAACTCCCAAACAAATCCAAGAGGGAAGTAGAAGGAGGAAACTCCAGAAGGAGTCTCACAGAAGGGATCATCTTTTTTCAGTTTTACGACTTTTATAGCTTCATTTATTTCGGAAATGCCTTATTCTTTTTCAACAGTACTTTTATTTCTATTTAGTTTGTCTCTACCATGACTTTTATTTGCACAGTGTTCACACCTCTATAGGTCTACTTGTCCAATGCTTCTCCATCTCAGGCTATAATAATGAGTGCTACAAGAATGACAAGCAGCTGAAACCCTGCTGACATTGCAGTACAGCAGCTCTCCTGATGCAGAACTCGTCCTAAAGCTGAAGTAATGCAGTTAAACGAAGCCTTTACGAGCCTGTCCTGATGGCTAATGGAGGCGTGTGCTCAAGATCAGAATGCTGCCGTACCTGCTGAACAGTCCGGCCCGACGCTGGAGCCATAGAACAGAACCTGGTTCAGCCTCCCCGACCACACCCAGCTGGAATATGCCTCCTGAACCCAAATTACTCCCAATGGCTGTTTGCTGTAAGTCAGCTGGGATGGTCAGCAACCCTTGTGACCCGCAACAGCAGAAAAAGCAGATAAGGAGATGAATGAATGAATGAATGAATGAATGAATGAATGAATGAATGAATGAATGAATGAATGAATGAATGAATTCTGAAATACGTAGAATTTCCCATGCTGTACCATGATGCAAGTAGCCTGGGACCCCATAAAACTGATCTAACTGCACATTAATAATAATAATAATAATAATAATAATAATAATAATTATTATTATTATTATTATTATTATTATTACTATTGTTATTGTTGTTGATGTACTTCCTAAAGCACTTCCTGGTCAATCGCTGTATTCTGTAGGTGCGGGACCACCTGACTGGGCTACTATTGAACCCCAGACTGTAGTTCAGTTATAACACAATACTACTGTACTTTCTTTTGACACCTACAAGAAATGTCTTCACAATCAAAATACATTATGGATCCCCAGGAGGATTTTCGGTTCGTTACAATGCTCCCAGCCACGAGGAGAATTTGAAATGGAACAAGGATCTGTTGACTTTGTGAACTCAGCACAGGACCATGGAAAAACTTACTTGCCATTGTTTGTGATCACAGCCTTGGCTTATTGTTCCAGCTCTTCCTTTGAGCTGATTCCACCCTTTCCTAACAGAGGCCCTGGCTGACATCCCAGATGTGCAGTGTTCCGTTCCAACAGAGGGATGGACAGAATAACAGGAACGCTTCACTCTAGGTCCTCAGAAACTTAGAACAATGTTTCAGTTCCTGGTGTCATGTTCACACATGCTAGGTTTATACGCTAGTGTTTTTAATTCCTAAGAATTAAAACAACACAATGACAAAACATGTTCAGACAATCAGTAGCCCTCCAGCAAAATCCTCATATTTTGGACATGTTGCTGCAAGAACTGGTGAGAAGACCTAAATAACCTTGAAGTCAAGTTTAAAATCTCTTGTGAGGTCAAACTCTGACACCCATAGTTTCTAAAGACGAGGCGTCTGGTACACACAACGGATTGGTTATCAAAGTTAGCAATGACTGTGGATGCATATATACCACATGTCAGTACTAACGTCTGTATGGACAGTCATAGATAGAAATATGAGTGGATGATGGTCCAAACACTACAAAAACAAGACAGCATTCATTTTTACCCACCATGGAACTTGCTACCTTGTTTGGTTCAGAGTTTTGGACATTTTCAGACTGATTCATACCAAAACTTCAGGTGTAAAAGCTTCCCTGGAACAAAATTCAGACAAACCATTGGGTCTTTGGTTAGGGTTAGGGTTAGGGTTAGGGTTAGGGTTAGGCTAGAAGTAGTGGGCTCACTCTGGATCACACTTGTCCACAGTTTGGTTGACACGAGCCAACGAGGAAATCAAAAAACACATTAACGCAAGGTCACTTTTGAAACTGCATAAAAAGCAGCATTGTCTACTTGTGTGATATTTGATAACATTTGCAGCAGAATAACATGACCGACAAACTCTACATTAGTTAGTCGATCTGTCCTCCATTTACCAGGTGAGGAGCTGCAGGACCTCAAACATTCATCCCTACACGAAGATCTTTTCAGTGAGTTTTCTTCCTTCAGTTACTACCTCAGACGAGGAACACTGATCATCCCCTCATTCCATTTTTGAAGCTTTTACACAAAATGTATTGGAATCATAATGGCACAACGGTGGTTTTTGGAACAGACTGGGTCAGAGTTTGTTTGTGTTGATGTGTGGAGCCTATCTGTGTCAGCACAGGATCTGTAACCCTAACCCTGGTCCTCTGAGGCCTGACCACAACCTGACACTGCAATCAATAGCACTGCATTTAACCTCATTTTACTTTCATTTACAATGAAGGATTTTTCTAAAGAAATACACAAATCCTACAAAAAAGATGTATGTAAATGTAATATACTTTATTAATCCCCGTAGGGAAATTGTTAGCACACTCTAGCACACACAGACAGGGTGCCTGTAGGCATGCAGTGGAGGGGGAGGTACAGTGGCAGGAAGCTCCTTTGCGGTGCGCCCTAATGAGTAACTTATAAAGGGAACGGTGCTTTGCTCAAGGGCGCCTTGGCAGTGCTCAGGAGGTTAGCTGACACCTCCCACTTTCAGCTCACACTCCAAATTTTTGTTGCCCAACACAGGTCTTGAACCACCGTCCCCCCGGTCCCCAGCCCAAGTCTTAGTGGACCGAGCTACTGCCGCCTCATATCTTACTTCTCAACAATTAATATGTAAATAGATGTTCATAAAGTATTATACTAACATTTCTGAAGGCACTATATTTCTACCATAATGATTTTGTTCTCAGTATACCTGATGACATTGTCTAGACATGGACCTGTCTAGCCCAGGGGTTGGCAAACCTTCTGACTGGTGGGCCACACAGAGTTCTAGAATGTGACAGGAGGGGCAGCCGAGGACCAGATGGATGGAGTGTTTTGCTCTAATGCAAATGACATATAAATACCATCATATACAAGGTTTTGGCCTTTCACAGGCATGTGGGTCTTGTTGTAAAAATTATTATACAACTGCATTTATTTCATAAAATTATCTATAGAGTTTGAACAAGTTTGGCAGGCCGGATTACAAAGCCGAATGGGCCGTACATGGCCCACAGGCCGTAGTCTGACCATGTCTGTTCTAGATGATGGTTTGTTGGTTTGAGTTGAGACAATGAGGATCAGGAGCTGTATTTTGGGGCTCTGTTGTGTCAGTGACCTGTCAGTGTGAAGTCACAGTGGATATGAATGTTGTCTTCAAGTCTCAGTTTGTTGCTGTTGTTAGTTTGTTAGTCACTTCTGTCCTACTATCCTTCAGCCGGCGGCCTAGTTCATAGAGGAATTCTATGGAAAGCATGACTGTAATGCACCTTACACTGTCACACACATACACACCCAGCTACATTCACACACACACGCACACACACACACACACATTCTTGTAGTAGTAGGACTCTGTCCGGTCTAACAGGTGGAGCCAGTGTAGTCTTCCACGCAGCGGCTAAGGTGTGTCTTTGTTGGCCCCCGGGATCCATACCTGATCTTTAATGGGGCCATTATGCAGTACTCATGATAATGGTGACAGCACCATCTACATTAAGTCAGCAGGCACTTTAACTCTCACACCTGCTGCCTGTAAAGCTGCGTCTCTGCGGTTTGACGCACAGAAGCAGCAGCTGCTCAGACGTCCTGCAGTTTGCTCATTGTCTCAGCCGCTGTTGTTGTCTTAGTGCTTTTAATTAGAATAAACTTGTGTGCGCTCATTTGACTACCAGGGGCGCTACCTGGGGGCGGGCCCTGGCTCAGTCTCACCGCCCGTCCTCCTCCGACTGATCGCGGGGTGGGTGTGACCATTTAGACGGAGTGTTCCGGAGCTGGAGTCCAGAGTCTCTGCGTCTCTGCGGGGGAAGCTCTGCTCTGACAGCCAGGAGGTAGACGATCTCCGTCCGGTGCGGATTGTTTCTCTGCTCACAAGCGCTGACAGGTCACCTGTCACCATGCCCAAGAAGAAGTCCACGACTATAACATCAGCAAAGGAGTAAGTAGGAGACCCTTTCTCTGTACCTGGAGGGCCACTGCAGAGCAGCTGGGAGCCCAACGCCGCGCCTAATGATTCTGTTTAAAGTGACTTTGCTCTGTGGTAAAGTCACCTGAATAACCTGTAATACCTTTACCTGCTCGTCTTTATCATATAAAAATAAAAGTGTTATTCTAAGTAGCTTTAGATCTAACTGTGCGTAAAGGAGATGGAAATAGATGCCAGCACATAGTGCACACCTTGTTTTTACAAAAACATCCCAGCTTTTAGATAAAACCAGGGTTCATTTTTGTGTAGGTGAAGTCACATGTTGTTATATATTGATTTCTTTAAAGGGTGTGTGGTTTTTTAAATTCTCCACGTCACATCTGAACAATGAATATTGTCTGTAGAAAAACATGTGCCACATGGACTGCTAAAAGTTGTATGTCTGCAAGTACAGCGGTGCTTCATGCATGAATTCATTGTTAATATGCTCAGCAAATCATAGATAATTTAATATTTTCTGGGCCTGATGTGCCATAACTAAGGGTGTGGTTGACAGGCTGAGGAGTGAAGCTGAAGCAACAGGTTTATTAGGTATTTAGGTATCTGCTCGTTTATCGTACAGGAGAAACTGCTTTCAGCCTCTCCCACAATCCTTCAATTCTCATCACATTCCCTGTCAATAGTTGTAAAAGTGACATAAGTGCTTTTCCGCCATGCAGCGCAGAACATGCACCTGAAGGTGGTTCATGAATCATAATGCCAGGTCCCAGTCTGCCCTCTGGCAGGAAGAATTCCTGCAGAGACTGTAATTCTCACTCGCTGTCACTCAGCAGGCTGCAGAGGGCCAGGGGCCCCTGAAAATATCTTCATGGCCTTCAGCGTTGGGTACCACAAGAGATGAATGTTTTTGGTTTGTTTTTTATCTTAAAATGAGTTATTGGTGTGTTCCTCTGTGTGTCACAGGAGCCCTCATCTCTGGTTTTACTCACTAGTAACGGATCTAGTTTCATTTTGACTTTCTACACCAACCTTTGGTTTATTTACTTTTGGTTATGGGTTTTCTACTCATCAGATGATCATGGGGGGTAGAAATGACTGTTTCACATTGGATGATAGCTTATCTGTATCTTGATAACTACCAACACGCATTGATCTTGATAATGCAGCTCCACCCATTCTTTAATTCATCGTCTACAGCTTCGTCCCCTGTGAAGCGAGAGAAACTCCAGTGCACCGCGAAGCCACACAGAGACACAGACAACCACACATGCACACACTCACTCCTACGGGCAATTAGGGACTGGCTAATTAATCCTGAAGCGCATGTTTCTGTAGGTGGGAAGAAGGCAGAGAACCTGGAGAGAACCCACGCAGACACTTAGAGAACATGCAAACTCTGCACAGAGCGGGACTCGAACCCGGAACCGCCTTGCTGCGCGGCGACAGCGCTACCCACTGCACCACCGTGCCGCCCAGCTCCACCCTTTCAGTTCCTATTCAGGTTTTCAAAGTGTGTGTGTGTGATCTGAGGAATCTGACAAGCTGTCAGGGCGAGCCATTCAGGCTGGAGGAGCTCAGAAGGAGTGAGATCACCGGGGCCTCCAAGCGTCAGAGTAGTGACTTCTTTATAACTAAATCAGATGAAGGTGAAAAGCTAGTTTAGGTTAGTTATGAGGTTTTAAACCGTTGATCAACCAAGAGATACAAATAATCACAAGACAGAAATAATAATAACACCGACAACAAAGAAACAATTAAAAATGGATGCAAAATAAACAGCGAAATGCCTTTTAATAGGAGACAAGATTGTCCGTTAGACACACACACACCGTCTAATAGTGTCTGATAGTTGTGGGATGTGTGTGTTGTCTCTCACATGCGGTGTGGACACACAGCTCGCTGACAGCGCCATCCCTCCACTCCCTGTATGACTTCATGCTTCAGCGTTCTGCTTCTAATTTGCTTCCCTCCTTCAAAAACATGTGAGCTCTGTTTTTCCTCTTTTTTGCTGTTCCCTCCCAGAACCAACAGTACGCAGTTACAAACACTGTCTGAAGCCCATGTTTCATATTTGGAGCAAAACATGCGTCACGGAGCACATACAATTGTTGTTTTCACTTGAATTCTAAGAGTAAAAGAGTCTGTTGTTACTAATAACAGATAAGAGACCAAGATGGGCTGGTTTTCATCTCTGCTTTTCAACGACAAACTCAAAAACTGTTGTTATTTTGTGAAGGAAATCATGTTGTGATTCTGCTGCATTTTACAAACTGGTGGTTTGGACCTCCTGCGTTGATCCTGTAGCAGCAATCCAAACGCATGCAACTTGAGAGACGTGCAGTCTAGTGCTGCTTGCAAAAGGAGCAGCTCTTTCGACTGTTTTGGTGACAAAAGGGAAGAGTGTGTTTGTTAAAATCATTAGCTGTGTACAGAATGTCCCTTCAGGGTGTCTTTAGTTCAGACTGGTTCTGACTTGTTACGAAATAGTTTTATATCAAATCCAACTGTTTTTCTGGCACCAAAGTCGATGTCCCCTGTGTTTTCAGTGAGTGTATGTGATGTAACATGTGTAAAGATGGTGTGTGTGTGTGTGTGTGTGTGTGTGTGTGTGTGTGTGTGTGTGTGTGTGTGTGTGTGTGTGTGTGTGTGTGTGTGTGAGAGAGAGAGTCTTGAATCTGCTGGGGGGACTGTGTTTTGCTCCACTGCCTCCATGTCATTGGAGTTCTCTGTTAGATTTCTACAGAATAAAAGTTATTCTAGACCCAAATGCATCTCGATGTCACTTGTGTTGTCATTCGGCCCTGATAAATGAATTGTTGGTGGCTCTTTGGTTTGCTTGGGTTCTTTCTGGGCGCTCCAGTTTCCTCCACCGCCCTTAGATGTGCGGTAGAGGCGAGTTGTTCTCTGGGAATTGCTTGTATTGGTCAATGTGAGCATGAATGCTTGTCTGTCTGTGTGTTACCTCTGTGACCGCTTGGAAATCTGTCAAAAGTGATGATGTCCGCCCTCCAGAGCCTGGGTCCCGCCCGGAGTTTCTTCCTCAATGAGGGAGTTTTTTCCCCCGCCACCGTCGCTTATGCTTGCTCTGGGGGGCATTGTTGGCTTTCTATCTGTAAGGCGCTTTGAAATGTCTTCAGATGTGATTAAGCGCTATATAAATAAAAGTTGATTGATTGAAGAGTGTCGCCCGTTGTCTTCCTCTTTCCTCTTGGTGTGGGACAAATTCCAGCACCTCCCCCAAACCTGCAAAGATGAGCAGTAAGAGCTCTAGTGAGTGTTAGTGCTGGAAGAAGTGGAGTGGATGGACTGAAGTTCTTGGTCCGAGTGCACCACAAGACGAGGGACACCCTCCCCACAACTGACACCATGCTTTAGACATGCACTTTGGCACACATCGCAGCGGCTGATAACACACTGATCTGACTGGGTGTGTCTTCTGCATGAAATGTGGCTGAAACCTGTTAGCCTGGCTTATGTCGCTTACACTGTATTACAGAAAACTTTAACTGATGTGTTCGCAATATGTCGGACAATGTGTATCCAAATTAATTCCTGTGTTTCTACTTATGTAATATGAAATATCGCCGCATACTCCTTTGCTTCCAGTTAATTAGATCCAGCATTGGTCTCATGTTTGAAGTTCTCAGAGGAAATAACAAATTTCAGCTTGTGACTCAATGACCATAATGTGTTTTAAGGATGTGTGCTCCTTCCTTCTATGGGTTAAATGGTGCAGAGGGATTACATTTAGTCTAGTACACTGCTGCACGGCAGCACTCGTCCATGTCCACATTCTGTGGTCCTTAGTAGGTAGGCCCTGTCCTGTCCGCTGTCAAATCAACACACACACACACACACACACACACACACACACACACACACACACACACAGGTGCAGCCATGTTGAACTGAGGAAGAGGAGGGATGCTGCTGGTCTCTGTGTTGCATGGTTGGCCCAGTTTAAAGATCAGGGCTTATTTTTTGACATTAATGACTTGGATCCAGATCAGATAGTGATATCTTCTAGATCTTGCGGACATGTAATTTTTTAGTACTTTACTGCAATAATTCTGTTACGTTTCATTTACATGTAAAAACCTAAATGCAGACTAAAAGAGGCAGACAAGTATGTTTTTTGTGATTTAACAAAAGTTCATCTAAAAACTCGGCCTAAAATTAAAAGAAAATCAGGTACTTCTCTTATTGCAAGACACATGAGTGGGTTTACTGCATGTTGATAATAGCCACGCTTTTACTTTTGGTACATTGGGCTGGTTCCATGTTCTCATTCTCATTACTCACTTCAAGGCTTTTACACTTATAATGTTTAAAAAAAATTGAATCCCTGCTGATTTGATCTTTTCCAATAGTTTGATGCTTGCAGGATTCCGTGTTTGTCTGCAACAACAAGTTCTAACTAGGATAACATTTCCCACATACAGTACATTGAGGGCTAATGAAGTATCATTCCTATAAGCAGAAAATAAATAAAGATGTGTGCATTATTAGAAAAAGTTAAGAATAAAATTGTAATTGCCTGTTTTTAAAGAATCCTTTAAAACATCCTGGACTCAGATGAACATTTGGACCATACACCACCACCTAAAATGTCATCCACAGTCCTGGAACAGACAAAGAAACCTTTGCTGGAGGTGATAATCCAACCCTTTCAGACATAACATTCTAATCCACCTCTCTGTTTTTGTCTTCTAGTACTCAGTCCACAGAGCTGAAAGCTCTGATTGAGAGACTGCAGAGGAATGCTGATAAAGTTCAGAAGACCATCCTAGACATCGAGGGGAACCTCAACAAGGTACGATCTGTTAACAACTCCAAAAGACTTAGACAAAGACAAATACAAGGTACTAATGCTATACAGATGGACAACAGGAGCCTCATAAAGGCCAGCCCTGGAGCCTACATCTCCCTTTTTGAGCAGGCCCTTTCATTGTTGACGCCATATAAAAATTCAATATTAAAATTGATTATTAACATTGCTTTTAAATTATAGTAATTAAATTAAGTGCTTGAATGTTGTGTGGCTCCGTGGTGCACTGTCGGTGCGCCCGGAGTTTCCCCCGCCTCACGCCCTGTGTCAGCTGGGATAGGCTGATGAATGAATGAATGAATGAATGAATGAATGAATGAATGAATGAATGAATGAATGAATGAATGAACAAAACGGTATTGGCTGCAAAGGAAGGCTCTTCTTTGCCATGAAGTAGTGCCCATTGTTCTCTCTCCCACTGTGTTGTTTCTAGGATGTGAGTAAGATCAATGAGGGGAAGCCGGTGCTGTATCAAGATGACACCAACAGGAGAATCCTGAGTGCTCTGGAGATACTGGAGGGCCTGGACAAGGAAGCTGTAGAGGCAGATCGTCTCCAGCACCCACAGGCTGAGATGATTGAGCAGGAGTGAGCATTTACTGTTCTCACACTTCTTTCACTGCACAAAGCTTCTTGTCTAGTCAGGGGACAATTCATCACGTCCTCCATGTTTACTTGAAGGCTTAGTAAACGTATGCATCAATAATTCAATTATGACCAATTAGGAAAAGAGCAGTCCACTGGAAATAGTGAAGCTTTACATTTAATTTTAAAGGGACAATAAAGTTAATTTTAAGTGACATATATGTTATTCATTATTATGAAAAATAGAAGAAAAAAAATAAATTTTATGTGTGTAGCATCATCCGTTTGGTCAAAAAAACTTAAAATCTGCGCCGCAGCAGCTTCCGCATTCAGTGGTCACGTGGGCGTCATACGTCACTGGGGCCAAACATAGCTTAGCAGCCATAAGAAACAATGCAGTTCTAGACGCGATTAACACCAAAAGTATCATGGTTACCTGCGCGGTGAACGGTTGTGTCAACAGAACAGCAAAAAGACTTGAAGACAAGGACCTGTCGTTCTTTAGAATACCGTCTGGGAAGGTATCGCGCTAAAAATGCTAACGCGCTAGCCCGTCAATGGGATTGTCCATATTATGTTAGCGTGGAGCTAACCGCCATTTATTACTATTGGACTCTAGTTGTTATTAATTCCACAGTGAATTTATTTGACAGTCGCGTCTTTTTGCTGTTCTGTTGACACAACCGTTCACCGCACAGGTAACCATGATACTTTTGGTGTTAATCGCGTCTAGAATTGCATTGTTTCTTATGGCTGCTAAGCTATGTTTGGCCCCAGTGACGTATGACGCCCACGTGATCACTGAATGCGGAAGCTGCTGCGGCGCAGATTTTAAGCTTTTTTGACCAAACGGATGATGCTACACATATAAAATTTATTTTTTCTTCTATTTTTCATAATGATAAATAACATACGTCACTTAAAATTAACTTTACTGTCCCTTTAAGTCTGTTACTGGAGAATTGGGTCAGTTACTGAATAAAAATTTCATTATGATTTTTAATATTTGTGGTGTAATCCACTGCATCACAGAAAATCCAGTGTACAACCCTTAATCCAGGTCATCTGACTCTTTTTTTTCATGCCGTCTCCAAAGGGGGTGTGTAAAGGGTGACCTTTGCCGGTCCGTATGTTTGTGTAAAATGACATTTGTTCAGTCTACATTCCCGTAAATATAGTTTATCATGTCAAAATAAGAAATCCCATAACAACACAGAAGCTGCGTTTCCTCTTCATGCAGATTCATGTGACGGTTGTCTTTTTGTGTGTGTAGTGTGAAGCAGATGCGTGACAGAGTGGTGAAGTTGAGGGAGGATTTTGATCATATCTACCACCTGAGCCGGACTGAGGGGAAGCCCACCATCAACTGGGGCAACATGATCGATGAGAAGCTGGTAGGAACACACACAAGAGCCTGAGGTCATGCTACGGACAGCAGGTTCAATGCGTGTGCAGCTGGAGCTGTGCTCGTTCACGTTTAAAACCTCTGTTACCAACAAAACGTGAAGTGAAGCCTCAAACAACTTCATGGTGTAGCCGGTCAGCCTGAAGATAAAACACATGATTTTGGATTGTTTCGTCTTCCTGTCCAGGACAACCTGGACAATAAGGGCTTTGGCCAGGACCTCCCGACCGTGGAGAACGACTTGGAGGAACACAACATCTTCCACAGTGAGGTGGAGGCTCTGGCCCCTCAGCTCGCCGGCGGTGGAGACCAGGTCCATACGAGAAAACACTGAAAGACATCTGAGAAAATTATGACTCGTAAAATCAAATGAATTCCTCACAATCCTTCGATTTGTTTGTCATTTTTGTTTCCCCATTTTCGCTCTTCTTCAGGAATACCTCAACAGCCTCCAGGGCAAGTACCAACAACTGCAGGTAAGTGTGTGTGTGTGTGTGTGTGTGTGTGTGTGTGTGTGTGTGCGCGTGTGTGCGTGTGTGTGTGTGTGTGTGTGTGTGTGTGTGTGTGTGTGTGTGTGAGATATTAGTTGGTCAATATTTGCAGAAAAATGCTCTTCTTCAGTGGATTTTCTGAACAAGACTAGCTTCCAGGGTATCCAAACATCATTCAATAGACGAGCACTAATTTTGTTGTTAAATTTAGCTCTCGTTTTGATCCGCGAATGCGTGAGAGATTACTGTATATCAATGCACTCACTTCCAGGGGCGTCATCTTTAAACATTGTTGGTTTTCCGTCTCTTAGGCCACTTCCAGCGCTCGTCAGCAAAACCTTCTGAGCCTGCGGGACTTCATGCAGCGCTGCACCAACGAGCTGTACTGGATGGACCAGCAGGCGGAGGAGAGGATCAACTACGATTGGAGCGACACCAACCTGGACTACCCCGCCCGCCAGAGGCAGTACGAGGTAGTTAAGTGGGGGGGGGGGCTGGACTGCACAAACTGCATGTATGAAATGCAGACAAAGACTTGACTCTACTCCGTCTTTCCCCATACAGAACTTCATCAGTAAATGTCTTGAGCCCAAGGAGGCCATCATCACCAAGCTGAACGATGATGGAGAGAAAATGCTTGCGGCGGGGCATCCAGGAAAGAACGTTATTGAGGTACGGGATCGTCCATATACTCCACTGGGGGTTGGGGTGTTGTGTTGTGAGAAAGTGAGTTGTTACAGACTGGTGGTCTAGTCTCAGCAACACAATGCAATACATTTCAGATCCTGGTGTTGTGGAAAAAAAGTTTTGCGTTTTGTTTTTTTTTAATGTTTGCTCCTCACCAACACAATCAACATTGAAAAGTGGCTTTCAAAAAAAAACCCAACAAAAACGGATATCATAGAACATATAGGTATGTATAGTTAGACAACATTTGGCCTGTATGCCGACGCCACCAATGACCATTTGGTTTTGATTTGATTTCTCAGCTTGCATTGATATTAAACAGTGCTTTTTTCAAAAGTTTTCAGTATAGAGGTGCAACTTGTGTTTTTCAGGCTCACATGGAGGCGGTTCACGCTGACTGGAAGGAGTACTTGAACCTGCTCATCTGTGAGGAGAACCACCTCAAACGCATGGATGAGTACCACAAAGTAGGCCTACAGCACACACGTTGACAATACTGACTGGCTAACCTCTTTAAATGGATACAGCTCTACAGTGTGTGTCTGTGTGTGTCCAGTACAACAAGGAGGCGCGTGACACACAAGACCTGCTGGATCGTCTTAACAAAGAGACCACCCAGAAGTACAACCCAGAGTTCAAAGATATGTACCAGATGGAGGGTCTGATCATGGAGCTGGATGTGAGCACGAGATCATCTCACGCCCAACAGCTACTGGTGGTTCCTCAGAGGACAGTTCCATCATGTTTTATTTGTGTGTGTGTGTGTGTGTGTCTGTGTGTGTGTAGGACCAAACCAAAGCCATGGAACGTTTCGATGAACGTGTCAAGGCTCTCCAGATGCGAAGCCTCCAGGTTTCACCTCTGCCTTACCGCCGGGAACCCCCCCAGAAGCTTCTGCCCCTCGAAGCTTTGTGCGAATTTGACACAGATGAGGTTTGTGTTTCTAAAAATGAATACTAATAATTTTTCAGTTACTTGGCATTTAACGTTTATTTAATACCCCTTTTTATAAAAATGATGTCTTCAGAAGGAATCCCAGTCTGATGTTTGAGGGCTGTCATTTACAATTTTAAATCTGAATCCTGGTAAATTTAATATACTTTAGTAATCCCCGAAGGGAAATGAAGAATGTGTTAAAATGTCTTTGAAAGGAGAGTTTTAAACACATAACGGCTGTCCTCAAAGGGCCAGATGTAACTTATAAATGTAACCAAATGTAACTCAATGTAATGTAAAATAAATGTAACTACTCCTCAATGTTAAATAATGGAATTTATTACTTATTTAAGTTACAAACATTGTAGTTGCACATAAAAAATATATTTGTTTGTGTCTCTGTTATAACATAAAACCTTTTAATTTGTCAGCTTATGAAATCCACAGAACTCCAACAATCAAGGATCAAACTATCCAAGAGAATAAAGAAAAATAACATCAAACTCAAGTTAGGACATTAACTTTGTTCAAAACGTTTTTGACACAGTTAAAATGGGCTTAATTATTGCGTTGTGGGAAAAACAACAAAAAAGTTTTAGGTGAAAGCACACATTTGACCTATTTATTTTTAGACACTGACCTTTTATGCTCTTGCAAGCCACATAAAATGATGTGGCGGGACACATTAGGTTTGAGTTTGACACATGTGAACTAGAGTGTGCTGCTAATTTCCTTTTGGGCACCGCTGAAGTATATAAATAAAAATAATTTTTAAAAAAAATCTACCTGTTAACTTATCATCCGTCCATCTACTTATCTATCCAAGATCTTATTTAAATTAAAAAAAAAATCTTAGTTCTTAATTCCCCTTCAGGGATTATAACAGTGCATAATTTTTTTTTTAAAAATTAAAAAAAAAAAAAAAGATTGGATGAAAGCTCTGTTTTTCTTTATTGTGTTTGATAAAACTGATAAAATATGCAATTCTGTAAGAAGACAAATTATAATTATTTAATGTGCACAGGGGCAGATTTTGCGTGGGGAGAAATACACTTTGCTGCGGAACAATGGGGCCAAATGGGATGTGAAGGATGAAACAGGACGGAAATACACTGCACCGGGTGTGTGCTTTTTGATCCCCCCCACTGACCCAGAGTCAGTGGCCATCTCTGACCAGTAAGTAAAAATATGTTCATCTTACAACCCCTTTGTCTTGTGAATGGACCAAACAACAAGCACTGTGAAGCAGTCCAGTGGAAACTGTGGCTTTTCTCCATTGTTGGAGAGATAACTTAATCTCTGTTGTGCAGACTGGCCAGCCAGCAGAACGCCATGCTGCAGAAGATGCAAAGCACCAAGAATGTTCTGGCGAATCGTCTTGATGTGCTGAAGAAGGAGAGTGGAGCTGGCACAGGTACACACACACACACACACACACACGCACACACAAGCGTGAGACTTCTTCAGTTCTGAACTGAAGAAGTCTCTTGGATGAGAGACGAAATGTCTTCAAGAACTTTCTTAACGTCCAGCGGATCGACTTAAACAGCTTTGGATAACTGAGAAGCGACACAGACGACTTCTGCTTGCGCTGTGGCCGTCTTGTGTTTTGATCTTCCTTGACGTCAGCTCAGCCTTTGACATGACTTGAAATCTTTTGTCAGCCATCTGAAAAAATCTTTTTGCCTTCAGTGATCTTGCTGTGAATTGGGTATTCTTTTATCTGTCAATCAACTCTTTTTCTTTTGTGCTTGAAGATACATCCTTTCATCATGCTCCTCTATATCATGGGGTTCATAAAGGATCCATCTTTAGTCTTCTTTTATTCCCAGTCATGACCTCAAGGGCAAAACATGTAATATATTTGTCATATCGAGGGTGGATATAGTCATCGTTAGCACTGTTGATATTTTTTGATCAGAGGTTTTCTTGTAAAGTCCCTGTGTGACTGACATAATAATTATAATAATTCTTGTCATGGTGTGTGTGACTGGCTGACCTCAGACAAGGAGGAGCAACAGTGTCGCCAGATGATGGCTGGTCTGGATAAGGTCACAAGTGACCTGGACAAACAGGAGAAGGCTATTTATTCTAAAGTGCGGCCGCCCCTGGAGCCGAGGAGAGCACTGCAAGACAGCAACGATCGTCTGCAGGATCTGAAGGTAATGACTCCCATTTCATTCAAGTGTTGAATTCAAGTTCTGCTTCACACAACCTTTACATGTCTTTGCTTAAAATGAGTATTTATGCAATTTTATTAATCAGCTAACCCTGTTTCTC
The DNA here is from genome assembly GCA_013358685.1 of Antennarius maculatus. Lineage (NCBI taxonomy): Eukaryota > Metazoa > Chordata > Actinopteri > Lophiiformes > Antennariidae > Antennarius > Antennarius maculatus. Next base: position 19,169,303 of record CM023620.1, on the reverse strand, counting down.
TTCAGGACATTGCTGTTGCTGTCCAAAAGATTGAACCAGAGAAGTCCTCTAGAGTACAGGAAGCAAAGAACTTCTTGGTCTCAAACCCAAATAGTCCCAGCGCTCCTCAACTGCACAGCAAGGTGGATGATGCCAACAACAAGTACATCAGGACTGAGCAGCTTCTTGACTGCTCGCTGGAAAAGTATACGGCTTGTTTTTTGTCTCAGCACTTCATTTTCTGTCGTTGTTGTGAGGGAAAAATTGTTCTAAATATCACTGGATTCCAGATATGACATGCATTGCAACTCATTTTTGTTGTAGAATGAAGAATTCCAACCAGCTGGAGTCTTCCATTCAAGATGGAAAACTGATGCTGTCCAATTATGAGAGCGTATTGGCAAGGGAAGTGGTTGCTCCGGCTGACCTGACTTCACTTGAGAAAGAACAGCGTCAGCTTGGAGTAAGATGTGCTCTTTTATTTTTTATCACACATACAAAAAAAAAAATACAACACTTTTAAATTGGAAGTCAAAAATGCAAAGTGGATTTTTATTGATTTAATTTTGGTTGTCTTGCGAATGCACATAATGACATTCTGAAATCACTGAAAAGTTGGAAAAGCAAAAGACCTAAAACTGCATATTAATTTTTCTCGTTATGATAAAATGTCATTTTACCATTTCCCTCAGTTTTACTTGCTTAATTCTAGATATTGTTGTGTTGGAATAACCAATGAAAAAGGAGAAGAGTTTTTTTGTGTGTATGTCCCCTTGACTGTCTTACTACATATAACAATTGCAAAAGTTGATTGGGATCTGCCTGAAAACATAATCCAATCTAGACAAGGACTCATACATTTTTATTTTAGTTTTTGATGAGAAATAGAATGCTTTGACATAATTGGGAATTTCTCAATAAGTAAGATCTAAGTCTTAATGGAAAAAGTATAATTAGCAAACTGATGTTTATCTGTACATGTGGTGTGGTGTAGTCCTAACCATTATTACTGTGCAGCAACAAAAACAGATTGCATTATGAAGAAGAGAGTTCCTTTATTAATGGTAGTAGTTGGGAAATTCGATTATCACTTTATATATGTATATATTTCACACACACATACACACGCATCTTGATTTTTTCTTCCATAACGTTACTCAATCAAAGACTGAATGGCTCTGACAGGATATTGCATCGGATCTGAGGACCAAGAGGTCTGCTGTTTCTGAGACAGAGCAGAACTTGCGTTTGGCCAGGAACAGCTGTGACAACATGGCCTCCAAGTTCCAGGAGCATTGCAATGACATTGAGAGGCAGGAAGCGGACGTTCAGAAGATTAAAAAACGTTACGACAACCTTACCAAGCAGACTGACGCCAGGTAAGAGAGTCAGAACATAACGCATAATTCATAATGCAACATAACACACAGACCTGAGCATAAAATCTGCATAATGATCGATTATTATGTTACAGATCTCAAAGCTTGCAGAGAGCCAAGATGTCATTAAAAAATTACCGCAGTGATTATGACAATCTGAACAGCTGGTTGTCTCATGTCCCCAACTATGAGCCTCGCGAAACTGATGACGTGAAACAAGTGGAAACTAAACTTAGGAATCAGAGGGTAAGACAAATGAGGGAGAGGAATATTCTGTCAGTGGTTGGGAAGCAATATATAAATATAAATTACCTATTACATATTTGGATCTACTTATTTTTTCTTCTACAGAATTTACTCGCTGATATCACAAAAAAGGAGTCTGACTTAAAAAATGTCTCCAAAAATGCCCAGCTCTATCAACAAGCAGTCAAAGTAAATATTCTACCTCATATTACTACCTTGAAATTTATGGGACCCGATTCAACAGAGGTTTAACTGATTGTTTACTTTTTCCTTTGTAGGACTATGAGAATGAAACCGAGAGGTACAGATTTGTACTTGAACAGGAGGATGGAATTCCATCTCAGACATATAAGAGGACTAGGCTGGAATCACCTGCACAGAGTATCAGGGCAGAGGTGAGGCCAAGTGACTCAATTTTGATGACATGTATCTGCAATTTCAGGCCAAACATTTCTTATGCTATGGCTGTCTGTACTAGAAAGAAGTACGCAGCCGATGCATACACCCGTCCTCTTTAACGGTGCCTTCCAAAGAGCCTATCCCTCCATTGGGAAGTAAAATACATTTTTTGCAGGAAAGATGGCAAAGTTAGCCAAATCCACTAACAGCTTTCTAATTGTACAGCCGTCATATTTCATTGCATAAGTAACTTGAAATAACTTGAAATTGTCACTATGCGTTGACCGTGTGTTGTTTCCAGTCGGCTCACAGCAATACCACAAATAACCATTAGGTGGATTTTTTGGCATCAGGTGGAGTTTACAGCAAATCCAGGAATGCATTGTAAAGGTCTCCTCCAGTTTAAGTGTTTCGGCCCTACAAAGACTAAAAATTCCAGTTTGGTGGTAAACATGTAAATTGTCAAATTGTCTCTCAGTGTACCCTAATAATTTTTATTTTTAATTCATAAAGAGAGAAATAATAATTGAGCAAGATCAACTTTGAATCTGAAAAATAATGAGATTTATTATACATCACATAATATTTTTTAAATTTACGGTTAGCTAATCCAGTATTATTTTTTTTGGTCGTTGTGACGTGGTTAAACAAAAAAAAATTTTTTTTTTCGAATGTTCACGGTGGAGACATGAAAAACAAGCCTTTATTTTACTGTTATTGAAGTTATTGTGTTTTAAATTACCAGTAATATGAATACCAAATACCAAATATTCAAATGGAGTAATTAATAACATGAAACAAAATTGTATCATTGAAGTAATTTCATGTACATGTGCTCACCATGTATTTTATTCAAATATTTACAGGAAGCTGCTATTGAGGCCAAGTTTACTGAGGTAAATGCTGTGAACAAGCAGAGGCAAAGGAATCTGGAGTTTGCCCAGAGTCTTCTCAACCAGGTAAAATATTTTCACACAATAAATACTATTTTAAAATAATACACCATAATTTATGTTTATATATTACAACTAATAATAATGATTTCCGTTCTTCAGCAACCTGACGTCACTATGATTCAGGCTACAAATGTCCAGTCAGTAAATACTGCTCCTCCAGGAGAAGAAACCTGGAGGATCAAAGATAAAATACTTAAAGAGAAAGAAGATCTAGCAGAACTAGAAAGACAAATTGAGACTATCCAGACTGACATCTATGCCCTTGAAGGACAAAAGCCCCAGGACACAATTGTCAAGAAGGAGCTAATCAAAAAGGTTCCTGACCCCCAGCTGGATGAAGAATTCCATAAAGTCCAGCAGAAGCTCTCAGAGGAGCGGCGCACTACCCGTGTTCTGGAGAATGACCTTGAGGTACTAAAGTTGAAGCTACGTGGCCTTGACACAGAGATGAAAGAAGGAGCACAGCAATACACAGTGAAAGAGGTCCTTCGCATAGAAAGAGACCGTGGACAGGAGGAGGAGATTCGCAAACTTCGAGAGGAACTGGATGAGCTGAGAAGGCAGAAGATGGTGAAAGATAATGAACTGATTGAGATACAAAAGCAGGTAACAATCCTAGCAGAAGAGAAGAACAAGGAACAGGAAGTAATCACTGAAGAGGAGGTGATCAAAGTCCAGAATGATCCCCAACTTGAGACGGAGTATCGGTTGCTTCTTAGCAGGAAGCAGACGGAAGAGGATTGCAGGAAAAGACTGGAGATGGAGCTTCAGCATCTTCAGGATGAGCAAAAAAGGCTAGAGAAGGAAAAAGCAGTGGCAGAAGAAAGTATTTCCATAAAGGAGGTTTTGAAATTTGAGAAAGATGTTGTCTTTGAAAGGGAGGTACAAAACCTCAGGAGGCAGTATGAAGATGAGCAATCCAAACGAAGATCATCACAGAGACAAAAGGATGACATGCAGAGGAAAATTAATATCCTAGAGGAAGAGAAGTCCAAAGTTGTTGTTCAGGAGAAAGTACGGGAAATTGTTCGACCTGACCCCAAAGCTGAGAATGAAGTTGCCAATCTCCGACTTGAACTTGTAGAGCACCAGAGACGGTATAAAGATGCAGAGCTCCAACTTCGATCACTGCAGGATGAACTCAACATGCTAAGGAACAGAGGACCTCAAGTGGAGGTTAAAGAGATCATCAAAGAAGTCATCAAATACAAGACAGATCCTCAGACCGAAAGAGAACTGGAGAGACTTCGCAATGAAATTGTAGATAAAACACACCAGATAGAGAAATCTGAGATGGAAATCCGTCAACTTAATGATGAAATTCAAAGATGGAAGGACACCAAACCCCAAGTACAGACTAAAGAGGTGGTCAATGAAGTGGTGCAATACAGAGAAGATCCCAAGACTCTGGAAGAAATTGAAATTCTCAAGAGGAAACTGAGTGACGAGCAGAAGAAACGTCTTGACCTTGAGAGAGACCGATCAGCCCAAGAAGAGAAAATCAGACTGAAGAAAATGGAACTTTCTCAGATCCGTGAGAGGATTGTACAGCAAGAAGTGGTCAAAGTAGAACAAGACCCTCTCCTTAAGTCAGAGTGTGAGACCTTCACACAAAACATTGGCAGTGAGCAGAAACAAAAGGAAACTCTCAAAACAGAGCTCTACAAACTGCAGAGGCAAAAAGGTGACCTGGATTTGCAAATAGAAGAAATGGAACGTGAACGTAGAGCAAGGCGGGATGCAGAAGTGGAGATACAAAGACTTCGAGTGAAACTTCATGAACTGGAGCTCCGTGACAAGGAAAACCGTGAGAAAGTGACTGTCAAACAATTGGTTGTCCTACAGCAGGATCCCCAACAGGAGAAGGAACACTCCATCCTCAAACTGCAGCTTGATGAAGAAAAGCACAAGCGCAGTCTGCTTGAGAAAGAACTGAATGCCCTCATTCAGCAGCAGCTCCAGTTGGAGAAAATGCAAGTGAAGGAAAAAGTTGTACGCACAGAAAAGGTCCAAGTTGAGAGGGACCCGGAGGCTGAGATTGAGATTGAAAACTTAAAGAGAACTCTTGAAGACGAGAAGAGGAAAAGGCGAGAACTTGACCTGGAGTTGGCCACCATTAACACCAGATTTTCTGAAATGGAGTTTTCAAGCACCAAGTCCAATAAAGAACTGGACTACATTCGTGATGAAAGTAACCGACTGCAGCAAGAAAACCAAAGGTTGCAGAATGAGATACGTAAGATTCGTTCTGAAATTGAGATCACCAGTCAAGAGACACGCCTTATCACTGAGTCTACACCTAAGGAGGATGGAAAGAACCTGGAGCTGAGGCTTGATTCCCTACAGAGAGAATTGTCAGAGCTCAGACGTATAACTGGCCTGAAAGATGAGGAAATTGAAAAGCTTCAAAAGAACCTTTCAGCAGTAAGAATTAAGAAGGAACAGAGGGAGAGTCATCTCCGTAGGTCTATTGTGGTCATTGATCCTGATTCAGGCAGAGAGATGCGACCTGAAGAGGCGTACAAGCAAGGGCTGATCGATTGGAAGATGTTTGTCAACCTGCAGGGTCAGGAGTGTGACTGGGAGGAGATCACAGTTAAGGGCCCGAAGGGGGAATCCTCAGTGCTTCATGACAGGAAATCAGGGAAAAAGTTCTCCATCGATGATGCTTTGCGTCTTGGGCACATTACAGATCACCATCTTCAGCAGTACATAAACAAAGAGATCTCCATTCAAGAATTTGGTGTAATGGTTTCGGGCAAAAATAAGTGAATACAAACATGCTGACAAAGGGCATTTTCAATTTGTTTCAAAGTTTTATTGCTTCATCGTTGTTACTTTGTGAATTGAAAGTCCCATTTTATTTTGAAGCTGTTCCTATTTGGCTTAAATTGGTGATTTGGCTTTTTTTTTTTTCTTTCTCCTTCCTTCTCTAAATGCACAACATATTTATTTGCTCATGTATTTGCAGTTGTGCAGTACTGGCATGAATATATTGATATCCTGTTCATTATTATAATTACAGTCATTTATATAACTTTTTTTAATGGTAGGAAACGTTTACTCAGCTGAGCATTAATTTCTCATACTAGGTACCAGGGTAGTAGTCATACATTTGACTTGATGTTTCGAGTAATTCAGGGTACTTGATGGTTCATTGATTTGTTTTTCCCACATTTTCCTCCTGTGTTTTCTGTAAGCTTCAATAAAATTCAAATCAAGCCTTACAAATTTTATGCTTTTTGTATTTGAGAATGAGAAGGCCTTTATTGGTATTGTATGCTGTAGACACAAAGAAAATTAGGAGTGTTACTCATGTTTTGGTACATAAAATATAAGAATGTGCTTGTAATTGATGCACTTTATCCAATTAAAAATAATTGAGGCCCTCCAATTTTGGTGATGGGATAAATGTAATTCCACTTCTCTGGGCTCCAACATGCCATTTCTCTGTTGTCCACTGTCAAAAAGAAAAAGTCTCTTTAGAAAAAGTGATGAAAATTAGCAGAAAACATGTTCAGAACATAATTTGGAATATAATTGATTAAATACCATATCGATATTCTGGAGAACCCGGACAAAACCCAGACTCAGAACACACAAAATATACCAACTCCACACAGACAGAAACTGAACCTGGTGGCTGTGAGGCCACAGCACCACCCACTGTCCCACCTTCCGTCTGCTCATGTATCTATGATATCCATTCATCAACCGCTTATCTGGTACCAGGTTGCGGAGGCAACATTCTCAGGAGGGATGCACATAATTACCTCTCCCCAGAGACCTCTTCGAGCTGCTCTGGGGGGATCCCGAGGCGTTTCCAGACCAGCCTAGAGATGTAGTCTCTCCAGCATGTCCGAGGTCTTCCTCGAGGTCTCCTCCCAGTAGAACATGCATCTCCCCAGGGAGGCGTCAAGGAGGCTTCCGGAAAGGATGCCCGAGCCACCATAGCTGTCTCCTCTCAAGGTTGAGGAGCAGCGACTGTACTCTGAGTTCCTCCCTGGTGACTGAGCTCCTCACCCTATCTCTAAGGGGGTGCCCAGCCACTCTATGAAGGAAACTCATTTCAGCTGCCCGAATATTCTTTCCACCGCCCGACAATATCCTCAGTCGAGGTCAGCAGCTCTCCACCTCTCCTGTAAATAGTGCTCGCTGTGCACCGCTTTCCCCTCCTGAGCTGCTGAATGGTTTGCCAGAATTTCTTCAACACTAACCGATAGTCCTCAGAGCTGAGTTCCCAGCTCCCAGAGCTGAGTTTTTGCCTCCGTGACTACTCGAGCTGCAGTATGCCTGGCCTGCTTGTACCTGCCAGCTACCTCTGAAGTCCCACAATTCAACAAGATTTGATAGGACTCCTTCAGCTTCAGCTTCCGGTGTGCACCACCGGGTTCGGAGGTTACCGCCGCGACAGGCACCAGAGACCTTGCGACCACAGCTCCAAGCAGCCGCTTCGACAATGGAGGTGGAGAACATGGTCCACTCTGACTCTATGACCCCAGCCTCCTGCGGGATCTGGGAGAAGCTCTCCCGAAGGTGGGTTGAAGACCTCACTGACAGAGGGTTCTGCCAGACGGTCCCAACAGACTCTCAAAACACGTTTGGGCCTGATGAGTCTGTCCGGCCCCCTGCTCTGCCAGCGGTTCCACCTCACCACCAGGTGGTATTTGGTTGACAGCTCTGCCCCTCTCTTCACCCGAGTGTCCAACACACGTGGTCGGGGGTGTAATGATATGACAACAAAGCCGATCATTGACCTCAGGACTAGAATGTCCTGGTGCCATGTGCACTTATGGACATCCCTGTGGTTGAACAAGGTGTTTGTTATGGACAAACTGTGACTAGTACAGAAGTCCATTAACTGAACACCACTCGTGTTCAGATCGGGGAGGCCGTTCATCCCAATCACCCCTTTCCTGGTCTCACTGTCATTGCCCATGTGAGCGTTGAAGTCCCCAAGGAGAGCAATGGCGTCCCCAGTCGTAGCATTATTCAGTACCCCTCCCAGGGACTCCAAGAAGGCTGGATATTTCTGTTTGGCCCGTAGGCCGAAACAACAGTAAGACACCTGTCCCCAACCTGAAGGCGCAGGGACGTGACCCTCTCGTTCACCAGGGTGAACTCCAACATATGACGGCAAGACCACACCAGCCGCCATCTCTCAGCTTGGGCAACACCAGAAAAGTGGAGAGTCCAGCCCCTCCCAAGGGTTTCAGTTCCAGAGCCCAAGCTGTGGGTGGAGGTGAGCCCGACTATATCTAGTCGGTACCTCTCAACCTCCCTCACAAGGTCTGTTTTTCTGTCCCCTTTCCCCCAGCGCGGTGACATTCCATGTCCCTGGAGCTAGAGTCTTTGTCTGGGGATTGGGTCGTCGAGCCCCATGCTGACAACTGCCACCCAACCCATACTGCACCATCCGCTACGGTTTCCTCGGCGGGTGGTGAGTCCTCCGGAGGTTGGGCCCTAGTCGTCTTTCTGGGCTGAGCCTGGCCGGCCGCCGTGGGCTGATGCCCGGCCATCAGGCACTCAAAACCTAGTTAGTTCAAAACCTACAGTACTAAAACCTAGTTAGTTAGTTAGTTAGTTAGCTGAGTCGCAAGACAAAGCTCTCGATTTACAGGTCAATCTAAGTTCCCACTCTCATCAATGGTCATGAGCTTTGGGTCGTGATCGAAAGGACAAGATCCCAGATACAAGCGGCTGAAATGAGTTTCCTCTGTAGAGTGGCTGGGCGCACCCTTAGATAGGGTGAGGAGCTCAGTCACCAGGGAGGAACTCGGAGTAGTTGCTGCTACTCAACCTCGGGCGTAACCAGCTGTGGTGGCTTGGGCATCTACGTGTGTATTTATACAATATATATACAGTATATATATATAAATCATATATATAATATATATTAAGTATATATATACTGTATATACTGTATACTCAGTATATATATATACATATATATATACACACACACACACATTGTTTCAGACTATGTTGGATCAGTTTCACAGCAGAAACAGCGTCTCGCTGCTCGGAGGCCGAGGCTCTCCCACGTGACTCGTGGGTGTGTGTTTTTCTGTCCCTCATTCACTTCGACGTTACGTTCTATTAAAGTTGTAAGATGGCGACTGTGCATCTGCGGATCGGGGACCTAGTGTGGTGAGATAACCTTCAGACGCCTCGGTTTGCGCTACACGACGCCTGAAGCCGACACACCGTGTGTTTCTGAGCAGGTTACTGTTGACTGGTGTCGTTGGGGCTGAACGAACGCAGTTTAATTTCATGTCCGCGGACAGACGCTGATGGGCAGCCCCAAACAAACTGCTAGCTACACGGCCACTGCTGCTAGCAGGAGGACGAGCTAACCGCAGCAGATTGTTCGCCCGCAGCCGGACAGCTTCTCGGGATACACGCCGGTATTTGACAGTTGTGACTTCTGGACCGACGTGTTTACTTCCTCGTCGTGGACGAATGTGTCTAAACGCTGTTTTGACGTCGCGGTGTGTGAAGCTGTCTGCGCTCCGCGGGGGAAGCGAACGTCGTCACGAAACTCGGCGGCGCGTCTCCCCGGCTTCCGCCTTCACTGCCGCGGCCTCTCGGCGGAACAGCGCTAACTACTCGGCTACTAGTACTAACTAGTCAGCTACTAGTACTAACTAGTCAGCTACCAGCGCTAACTACTCAGCTACTAGTACTAACTACTCAGCTACTAGTACTAACTCGTCAGCTACCAGCGCTAACTACTCAGCTACTAGTACTAACTAGTCAGCTACTAGTACTAACTAGTCAGCTACCAGCGCTAACTAGTCAGCTACCAGCGTCTAGTTAATCAGTTACCAGTGCTAACTAGTCAGTTACCAGCGCTAACTACTCAGCTATTAGTAATAACTAGTCAGCTACTAGTACTAACTAGTCAGCTACCAGTACTAACTAGTCAGCTACTAGCACTAACTAGTCAGCTACCAGCGTCTAGTTAATCAGTTACCAGTGCTAACTAGTCAGCTAGTTACCAGCGCTAACTAGTCAGTTACCAGCACTATCTAGTTAGTTACCAGTGCTAACTAGTTGAAGTGAATAATTGAACTGCTTATTTTTTTTAAAATTAACCCGTTGTGTGCTGCTGTGTTGCAGCATTAGCCTGTTTGTCGTGACGTCATTGTTAATATCGTCATATTTAATAAACCAGACTGGAGAAGAATCTGGACTAAAAACCGACCCGAGTAAATGTCAGATTTCATCTGCGGCGACTCCTCTTCCTCCGTCGGCTCTGGTTGTTCCAGACGGTTAAACCGCTGTCGGGCTTCAGCCTGATCCAGTGGTTTAGTTTTGAGGTACACTTCTTCCCAGTATAACATAATACATGCATATTCTACTTTTGACTAACTAGGCCAGCGATCGCTGCCCTGTAAGCTCACCCAAGACTTTGATGTTGGTATTTTCCAGTAGTGTCAGCAGTGTGTGTCCAGTGTGTGTCCAGTGTGTGTGTTGCTGCAGTAGTTGTAGTATTGTTTAACGGGAATCAGCAGCGTTTGATGGTGATGTCAGTACAAACTGGCAGTGTGAGAACAGGATGGTGTTGATTGTTCTTAAACACTTAATCTCTCAAAAGATGTTACACCATGCTGTCACGCTTTTGTTTTCAATCGGTGTCACAAAAGGAGAGGTGGAGGGCATTTTCTCTGTTTGCCTTCTTTTGGTTGTCAGTACTGCGGAACACAAAGTGGTAACACTTGAAACATGTTTTATTCTCATTTGATTTACTGCAGTGAGTGGAGAAAGTGTCTGTCATAGATTGATGGGTGAATAATAGTGAGGCATGGTGAGCATTGATATGTTAAAAGAGAAGCACAGTACCATGGTTGAATGTATATATATTCTAGGAAAATAGCTCAGTGGTAGAGGGCATGTATGCGACCCGGGTCCGATCCCCAGCATCTGGAGCCCCATGGGGCCACGAACCAATGACAACTGTAGGCCGGTCCCATGTCTAGATAAGTCTAGATAAGTGCATAGGGCTGTGGCAGGAAAGGCATCCAGCATAAAAAACTTTGCCAAACAAATATGAGCATGCATCTAAAATGAAAAAAGGATAGCACGCTGTGGCGGTCCCTAACGGGACAAACAAGGACGTTGTTTTTACACGGTTGAATGTGTTGTTTTACTTTCAGGGGGAAGCTGGGTCGTTACCCGCCATGGCCAGGAAAGGTAAGGAGTACAAACGCTGCATATGAAATAGAAATGAATGTTTGCCCTCTCAATCTTGTGTTTACCTTGGAGAACATTGTTTGTTTGTGTTCCAGATAGTAAGCCCCCCCAAAGACCTGAAAAAGCCACGGGGCAAAAAATGCCATTTTGTGAAGTTCTTTGGAACTGAGGACCAGTAAGTCTGACGAGTGACTGAAGTGGCTGTGGCCGAAGTTCCTTGTCGTTTTGTATAAGTGGTGTCAAAGCTGTGTTTGTGTGTTTGTTCAGTGCCTGGATCAAAGTGGAGCAGCTGAAGCCCTACCATGCCCACAAAGAGGAGATGATCAAGATAAATAAAGGAAAGCGCTTTCAGCAGGCAGTCGACTCGGTGGAAGACTTCCTGAAGAAAGCTAAGGGGAAAGAACAGGTAAGGGGTTGTCCCACATTGTTTACCCCAGCAGTTTTAGTTTCAGAAGGTATTCAGTGTGCAGCAAGAACGGTCAGTAGAAATTGGTACAAATGAGTTCATTTGTATCAGGTAGAAATCATACCAAAGGTCATCAACAAAATTGGGTTGAAAAGCACACAACTGCAAATGGAATAGGTGCAGGGGTCAGTGTGAAATGGAATGTGGTACGATGTATCTAAGACAGGGTCGTAAGGGAAAATAGAGCTGTGAAACTAAACCAAGAGGAAAAAATTGAGCTTCGGATTGAAATGCCATCCATCCATCCATCCATCCATCAACATTGCTTCTTCCACTTTCGCGGGGTGCTGGAGCCTATCCCAGCTGACTGACAATGATAATCACTTTATTTCCCACAAGTCACCCCAATCAGGGTATAATAGAACTTAGAAAGTATTTGAGCTGTTAGGTTATAAAAATAGGAATACAGTGCGCCCTCGTTCTTTGCAGTCAATCTGTTCCAGGAACCACACGCGATTGAGGCATCCACGATCAAGATCGCAATCTATTTGTCTTATTATTTACGGTAATTTAAAGGTTTATGAACCCTCCCCACACTGATATTAAACCACCTTCTATCTGTATTACCTTTTCCCACACTCTTATCGACTGTTTGAAGCACTTTTGCGTCTCACTAAAGTCTGAGCCTGACGGAACAGAGCACACCTCAGGATGCCGTCGGCCAATAGAATGCGCGTACGGTATCACGTGACACTTGCTACCACATCACAACCAGAGCAAACGCAAGGAGGGAATATTAAATGAAACTGGTGAAACTTTTTGTTTTTTTAGGTTCACACTGAGGCCACCTGCCCACCAGAGTGCTTTAGAATTGTGGAAGTTATTTGAACTGTAACCTGCTCAGTCAGTCAGAGACATTCTCCATTAAAACAAATAGCTGAGTATACCCTAAATGATCATCTTTGTTTTTAACAGAACGTGGACAGCAAAGGAGACTCAAAAGGAAAGAAAGCACCAAACAAGCCCTTAAAGATTCTGGATGAGGATGATGAAGATCTCAGTGCTCTGAGGGATCCCTCTGAGAAGGTCAGTAGAACACTTACAGCTCCAAAACGTTGTCCTGTCAGGCTACAGTAGCTATCTGTTCACACGATGCATGTTCTGAAAAGTAGATAAGATACCAAAAAGCAAAGCAGGAAAAGTGAAGTAACAATAAGGAGCGCTGCTTTTCTGACAGTTCACATTCTTTGCTCCGTAATTCTTTCCTTTCTGCATTGATTCAAGGACAGGTCATTGCTTTGTTTGTGAGCTTTATTCTCAGATTAAGATCTGTGATCGAAAAATCTGTGTCCAGAACATGAAAGGTATTGTCTTTCTCTGCAAAAGGCTAAACTACTTTCAGCAACTTACAATATTAGGAGATTTTAGTGAGATTTTAGTTACATCCAACAGAACTGTGTGCAAGTCTTTCTTAAAATATCCTGGACAAAAATGAAGACTATGGCCACAGTGTGTTGCCCACTCTTAGCCCTGAGTACCTTGGCACCCTCATCCCCCTTTTTGACTGCAGGAATGTTAAACACAACATAAAGAGTCTTCATTGTCACAGCTTCTTCACTTTTAGAAGGAAAAGGTTCCTTAATCAAACTAGGATTTTGTTCAGATCAGTCAGGTTGTGCACGTTCTTCCTGCTGTCAGGAGCTGTTTGCAGCAGATACGTCAGTTCAAGTTGATAAAATGAGATTAAACTCCAACTTCTGCTTCAGGACAATCAGCGCTAAGAGGTCGTCTTCAGTGTTTGTGGTTAGAACAGGCAGTTGGGGATGTCATGGGGTCATGACACAGAAACTAAAAAAAAAGATTATGAAGAAAAACACCGACTGTGGTGTGAAGAGTCACTCAAAATAAAAAAAGAAAAAGAAGTGAGTTGATTTTGAAGTCCTGAACACCAGTTGTAGCCTGTGGCGTGTGTCCTTGTTTTCTCTTCCCCTCCAATAAATGAACTTGAATCACCTCGCACGTAAAATGAAAGTAAGACATCATCCCCTTCCACAAACTGGTGTGTTTGAGTTACAGACTTTGTAAGAAGAGACAACGAGTTTTACAGTGTTCCCTATCTCAATCAGATGGCTGGATGTGATCCGAGCATCAAAACAGAGAGAATGTCTTGATGGGGGATTGTGTTGGAGGCTATTTTGGTGTCGTCTCAGTGAACATGTTGTCAATAGACAGCTACAGTATGAAGCTCTGTTATTCAGAGCACGTGTTTTGTTAAGGGACTGAATCATTTTGTACCTGCTAAAGTAATCAGTTACTATTGATAAAGTTTCCTGAGAAGTTCTGAAAACAGAACGTGTAGGACACAAACTGTTTTGAAGTCAAAAGCGTCCTTTTTCCAACATGTTAATTCCTTCAGTACCTAGATCGGGTTTTCTGGTTCATCAGGAATTTTGATGTTTTAAACTGGTTCATGTTAATTTCCCATCTATCCAGTCTTTTGGTAACATCAGTAGACTTTTCCCTTCTGTCTGGTCATGACAACAACAAAAAAAAAGTCCTTCTTCCAAGTCAATTTAGTTGAACAGGTTTGATCTTCCCTCCTCATTGAATCTGTCCACGCTGGTCTGGTTTTATTGATCCAGGGTTTCAGGTATCGATCTGCCTCTGTTATCTCCCCCCATCTGAACACTGTGGGCTATTGAGTTTTGATTTTGTCCTCACCACTGTCTCAGCTGATCTGACACTGATGCAGCCGACGTGGACCTGTTGAAGTTCACCTGTTGATTTGGGTGACTATGTTTCTCTCCTCCTTAAGGACTTAACTGACTCTGACCCCGAGCCGTCCACTATTGAGAGACTGGGAACTGGACCTGGCTCAGGATTCAAATGGGAAAGCAGTGTAGGTGAACCCCCCCCCACCCCTACCCCACCCGCTGCCCTCCCTCCCTCCCCGAGCCTGCATTTCTTTGCTGTTCTTCTACCTGACCTTCCTCTTTGGCCTTACTCACCAACAGCTGCAGACTTTTCCCTTCCGACCTGTTTTTGTTGACTGTTTGCTCCTCAAACTGTTGATTTGGCTTCTGCTGCTGATGGTCACCAGCTCTGAGTTTCTGTGAGCATCTCACATGTGTTGAAAACCAATCTACACCTCAAAAACAGAGTTGATGACCAGTCTGAACATGATGCCCTTAAAAACTAGTATGACCACCTTGTGTGTGTAGCCCCGTTTCCACTACATGATCCTGGCTCTGCTTAACCCACTATTAAACATTTTTGGTCTTCCATTGTTACCCAAAGTAAAAACGTTGTACTCTCTTTCTTGATATCTCCTCCTTTGGGGTTCCACAAAATGCCAACCAGGGATTAAAAATTACGTAGAACTTTGAAGACCAGTGATTGGTCAGAAAGTCGCAGAAAATCCTGCATCCGGCACCCACGTCCTCCATATTTAAACTGCCAGTTCATTTTAGCTGCTGTTTGTCCTCTATATGGATCAGGATGTTCCTCACGTTGAAGATCACACCATAGTCGCTTCTCGTCTGACCCACCGGCTCTACTGAGCTGATGCAGAAAAAAAACCTCTTCAAGCACCTGAGTCAAGTAGAGCCAGTACCACATAGTGAAAAGTGTGTGTGTGTGTTGTGTGTAAAGAAATGGCATGAGCTGTTGATCTGTATGTTATTGGAGACATTTTTGTAAAAAATGAAACACTTCAGCCATTCTCATGAACGGGAACATGAATTCAAAGGATCGACTCTCACTTGTTGCTCAGTGGAAAATACGGAACCCCAAACTGAAGCATGATGCAGAGGAAGGTGTTTTTGTGTTGCCCGTGAAGGCAGCGATGAAACCAAACAAGTTTTCTTTCTCGAGTCAGGAGCGCTGGTGTTTCTTCACGCCAGTATGTTGAATACAGACTTGTTTTTAGACTTGGCCTTCTTTGCAGTTGTGTGTAGAGATCATCTGATACCGTCTACGACGAGGATACGGCTGAATGCTGTTTTTTCAGCTGGTAGAGCAGAGAAGTTTCATGTCGTTTAAGAGAACGTTTAAAGCACAATGTCAATCTTAGGCGTCTAGTAGACGCTGTTCTGATGGCGCCCTAAATTTCCCTGCGATCAGTACGAGTGTTTAGTGTGATGGTCGAAACCCCCACTAATAGCTAAGGGGTAAAGTCTTCCTCTCAGCGCCACCGGTTTGATTCAGGCTTTGTTTTCCCATTTAACATGTGATCCATTCATACTGCTAGCATAATAAAAATGCTGGTAGTGTGTCCAAAGAAACCAGCCTGGACACACACGAAAGTACAAATAAAAGATTGTAAATTATGTCGTTTCTCACCGATCTGAGTGTGTGTCAAACAGGAAGTGGTTGTCAAGTTTTCATACACTGCTGTCCTTAGCGAACTTTTTAAACAACAAACACCATGAATTTTATTTATCTCCAGTTTCATGCAGCATCACCTGATGCTCAGATGTATTACAGTACTGCTGGGGCAAAGGCCAATGAAATGTCATGCAACGCATGATGTTCAGTTTGAAAGCAGCCGCCCCTCCCCCCAGTGAGTAACCGTCCTGAATCGCATTTCTTAAATGGTAGGACGGGAGTCTGATGGGTTGACCAACAATTATATGCCATCCTCAACATGTCTGTTTAAAACGAAATTAGGAGTTTGCAAGAGATGTGGGACCTCGTCACCCTCCAAGCAGAGGAAATCAGCGTCCGTGTAAATGATCGGTGTTGTCATGTGATGTAATGATTTCCAAATCGATGATCAACACGTACTTAAACATTACTCGCTGCTGCTGCCGCCGAACCGCAACTGTGTCGTGTGAATGTCATCCACTCAAGAAACGTCGTACCCCCGGTGGGCGGTAGTTAATCAGGTGGTGCAGGAAAGGATCCTCAGTGTGTGTGTGTGTGTGTGTGTGTGTTCTGTCAAAGTTATACTTAATTAATTAATTAGCACAAAATGCCTCCAAACTTGTAAAACAGGAGATGATAATTCAGTTAATGTTAGTCAAGTACATGTGTTTAATGTTTAATTTGATACAAAGTTATTAAGAGAAAATGAAAACATTCCCTCACATTGTGAACAGGCAGAAAAAAAAAAAATCTTCATTTAAACACAGACTGTTTCGTCCCAGCACCGCATTGTCTCAGAATATCCTGATAATGTCTTCGTCTCTCTGGTCCACGTTTAGACAGTCTGGCCTGGTTGATGAGTTAAACTGAGCATGTCGGAGCCAACATGACACCTTTGGAACCAAATCACCCACGTAACCCGTCAGTCCTAACTAGACTACAGTTGTGTTCGGTCCATGCATGTTGTGAATGACATGATTCAGAAACGTTCATGTTCCTGGTGATTACAGACCGATGTGGAAGTGTGAACACTGGTCTGTATGAGTATGACAGTGGGCCAATGTGGACAACATTTGGGGTTTGTGTCTACGACAGCTGATCATATTCATTTGTTACGGACTTTGAACTTTATCTGGGAAATTAACTCCATTAAGACACAGACAAAAATCAGATTTTGGGCCCATTGATGGGTTCAGAAATATTTTTCCAGTGAACAATGAGGATAGTTCTGATCAGGACGGTGATCGGTGCCCTGATGTGTCAACATTGCAGACTTTGTGTGCTCTGCCAAGTCAGTACAAATGTAAAGAGATGACTTTTACTGAACTTTCCTCTGTTGTAGCCTGTGAAGGACGACCCCCACTTCCATCACTTCCTTCTCAGCCAGTCAGAGAAGGTAAGAAGAAGTAATATCTTATATATCATCACAATATTATCTCTTTAGATGAAAAAATGTCCAGTTGCTTCAGATTAAATCTTAAAGGATCATTTATAATGAGAAAAATTAAATGTATATTTAGAGTGGAATCCCCCGGCACATCAGCACGCTTGGCGTTGCTTTACAGATGGGAACCTTCAAACCCCCCAAGAGCACCTGAAAAGTTTTTCTCGCTGTTTACACATTTTGCTCAGCCCAGATAATTTAACTAAAATGCATAAACAGATGGAAAATAAGCTTAGTATTGCATTTAATGAAAAACAAAAAGGGCATTTTTCTGTGGACTAAGTATCACCTGTTGTCTTTTCCCTTGTTCTTACAGCCAGCCTCATCAATGGAACCCATTAGCAAGCGCCTGAAGATCATTGAAGAGGTAACATTATTGGTAAATTCTTCTAAAATCCCTAACAAAGACATGTGTTCATCAAAAAACATTAAAGCAGCTGTAAGGAGTCACAGAGAAACGGTTCCAGACTGAGTTTCTCTCACAGACATTCTCAAAGATCCCGTTTCCTTTTTTCACCCTAACATCTTTTTCCATTTATTTTCAGATTTAGCATCCTTATAGTTCACTTGAAATGTTACTACAACTGCTGGTAGTAGTAGTGGAATACATGATATTAATAAATAATGTCTCAAAGACTGAGGTGAAACACAGAATATGTTCTATCATTCATGTTTAAGACAGTTTCTTCCAGTTTGAATTTCTCGTGGACAAATATTGCTCCACCGGTGTGTTCATAATGTAACTCAATCTGTAACTATTTCAAGATGAAACCACCCGACTCGTCTTGTTTTTCTACCTAGAGGAAAATCAATCCTACCATAAGCCCTGTTTGTACTGTTTATTAGTTAGCATATATTTTAAATCATTACAAAATGCTTTATATTGAATCTCTTCAGTATTTATTTATTTTTTTAAATAAAACTAATTTTTGTCAATCATTTTGATTCAAACTGTTGGAAGTTGAAGTTTCATATTCACAGTAACCCAAAGAGAGACAATGCCCCCCCCCCCCCCTTGACAGTGTTTGTCTTCTTGAGTAGGACACGGGATCGACATCCATCCAGGCAGCAGACAGCACAGCCATCAATGGCAGCATAACCCCTACAGATAAAAGGTGTGAACACACCCTCCGGGTCCAGGAGAGCATCCCTGGGTTACCTTGATTCTGTTCTTGATTTAATGAGAGCTTTTAAAGGGTTGTGGTTTTACATGACACAAACATTAGAGGACTAAATTTCATCCCAGCGTGTTTTCTGGACTTTGTCTCCAGGATAGGGTTCCTGGGTCTGGGCCTGATGGGCAGCGGCATCGTTTCCAACCTGTTGAAGATGGGACATGTTGTCACAGTGTGGAACCGCACAGCAGAAAAGGTACAAGATTTATGATCAATACCACATCTAGAAGATGAGACCTCATCAGCGTTGGTGACTGAAGAAAGGGAATGTTGTCTATTTTTATTCTGTCCCCAATATTTCGTCAGTCGTTCTCTTAGATGACAGACAAAAATGAGAAAAAACAAATATCCAGGAATTCACATTGTAGGATTTTTAAAGAATTTATCTGTAAATTATTGTGGAAATTTAGTGGTCAACAACATTTTTAAAATTATATATAACATATTTTCCTCAATGAGATGTAAGTTTCATCTCATTGAGGATGAGGAAGAGAGCGAGAGGCGAGGATCAAGTGTCTCCCAGGAGATTTAGTCACATGATACCGTATGCGCACGCTATTGGCTGACAGCATCCGTGTGTGTGCACTATGTTCCGATACTCACAGTTCCTCCCGCAACTTTACTTTTGCCTTGTGAAGTTGAATTTTTTTCTTTTCCCAAACGTGCTGCTGGTTTAATTATCAGTATGAGGGTTCTTAACATTTAAGTTATATGTAAATAATTAAATATTCAATCGCTATATCATAGACTTGCTTTTCGCGGGTGGTCTTGGAACACATTTACCGCGAGTAACAAGGGATTACTGGAGTTATTTCCCACCATAATTTATTTGTTCATTTCTCTACTATTTTTCTCAGTGCCAATTGTGATGGATGCATCAAATTAAATTGCATTTCAACTGGGAATAATTATTTAGTGTGACAATAAAGTATGAATGTGCTCTTGGACTGTATAACATAACCATATCTACTCGACATAAAAAATGTAAATCTTTTAGATATTTCCCAAAATTAAAACAAAGCAAGCAAACATGCACAGAAAAAAACGTAGAAACTTCAGAAAGATGATCAGCGTTGGGATCGCTTACGATTTTAAGATTCATGAAGTTGGTGCTGAACAAATTTTTCAGAGGATGATGTGTATGTAAGATGATGAAATGTAGAAACGTGCAGAGAGAAGCAAAAATCCTGTTAAATATTACACTAACTGGTGGGCTATGGTGTAGAATTTTTGCCCAGAATCTGTTGATTAACTCCCTGGCTGCCTCTGACGTCTGTCACATTCTTCAGCAGGGAGGGCTGGGGGAGGTCTACTTAAGCTTATCAGTGAAAATCAGGCTTCTAATTGTGAAATGTAGCGTCATGACGACTGATCCAGTTACGGAACAGAGGATGGGAGAATCAGGGGATGGCGTAGAAGTTGCGAGAGCTTACCACGCAACAAAATTTGTGTTTGTCAGAGCTCACCTGGGAGCGAACACGGTGTCACTCTGAGCAAATCATCTTGTGATCGGACAAGAACCAAAAGAAAACCCACGTGAATGTCCGGTGTGTCACCAGAGGAGATCAGTTGCTTCAGAGCGCTGGCAGCCAATGAGTTAAACTTGGCTCGTTTTGTGTGTTCCAGTGTGACCTCTTTATCCAAGAGGGTGCCAGATTAGGCCGTACTCCTGCAGAAGTGGCCTCCATATGTGACATCACTTTCTCCTGTGTCTCAGATCCAAAGGCTGCCAGAGATGTGAGAACCACTATCATCTTCAGGTAGTTTAAGTGAAGATCCCTGGCGGGTAATAACAGAAACTGTCTTCCCTTTGTTTTGTCTCCAGTTGGTGTTGGGACCCAGTGGAGTGCTGCAGGGAATCAGGCCAGGCAAATGCTACATAGAGATGTCTACTGTGGACCCAGAAACCATCACAGAGCTCTCACAGGTACGCAGCAGCAGCACAAAGTCGTGCTTTATTTATACCATCATAGACGACACGTGCAGCGGTACAAGCTTTTTATGGACAAGCAGCATTAAAGTCAAGTTTATTAACATTAATTAAAAGATTTCATGTTTCTTTAAAACACATTTACTCACTTTATACACTATGGGAAGAAAACAATCCGGTGGAGGCAGCGTGACGACCTGCTTGGGTCCTGCCATACTTGTGGACGTTGCTTTGATTTTTATTGTAGACTTGTGTATGATGACACTAAAGGCATTGTATTCTAGTATTCAAATATTCCTGGAACTGATTGTTACTCCATATTTGCATGTCAGGTGATTACGTCACGGGGGGGTCGGTTCCTGGAGGCGCCTGTAGCAGGAAGCCAGCAGTTATCCAACGATGGAATGCTGGTCATCCTGGCAGCTGGTGACAGAACAGTGTATGAAGACTGCAGCAGCTGTTTCCAGGCCATGGGCAAGACTTCCTTCTTCCTGGGTATGTAGGGTATCCTGTTACCAGTTGTCTGAGGTGATCAAAAGATGATTAAAGTTATTGATCCACGCCAAGAAACGCTCCTGCAAATAACTCTTCAAAAGTCTTCTTTTGTCCTATTATCTTCTTTTCCTCCCCTCTAACACCAACTGCCCTCATGTCTTCCTCACCACATACGTCCGTCTTCTCTTTGGTCTTCTTCTCGCCTTTAGATTGATAAAGTCAGACAGAAACTGGTTGTAAATGTGTGTTGTCACAGGTGAAGCAGGGAATGCAGCGAGGATGATGCTGATCCTCAACATGGTGCAGGGCAGCTTCATGGCCACCATCGCAGAGGGGCTAACCCTGGCTCAGGCCACCGGCCAATCACAGCAGACCTTCCTGGATATTTTGTGTCAGGGCCAGATGGCCAGCACATTTGTGGACCAGAAATGCCAAAGTGAGTCAATACTTACCGACTTATTGCACTCTGCTTACTTGTTGACTCAAAGTGACTGTAATTGTTGGTTGTTGTGTCCACAGAAACAGACGAATTCAATGTTAAGAAATGATTAAATATAAATGTTACTTTCACTTTGCATCTTTCAGATATTTTACAGGGCAACTTTAAACCAGATTACTATTTGAAACATATTCAGAAGGACCTGAGGCTAGCCATCTCAATGGGTGACATGGCCAATCATCCAACCCCAATGGCTGCTGCTGCCAATGAGGTACAGCCGTCTGCTTTTATCATTTGACTGTAGTCCACTGTGCTCTTCTACTCTTGATTTACTGATAAAAAAAGGGTGACGTCCACATCCTGGACAGACTTGGATACTGCAATTTTGTGAATTTGGCTGTAGGGCTGTAATTCTAGTTCCTTTTTTCCTTCATGCCAGCCTTGTCATCCCCACTAAACCTCTGTTTTCAAGCACATGCAGTAAAAATCATTTAGTGCTGAAATAACAGCGTTGTTTGTGTTGCTGTTCTTGTGCAGGTTTACAAGAGGGCAAAGGCGCTGGACCAGTCAGACAACGATATTTCTGCAGTCTACAGGGCCTACATTCACTAGAGGTGTGGCTTGTCCTCTGGACCACAGTCGTCAACCTTATCATGTCATCAGTTTTTCTTCTTTGAATTTCTAGTCTTTTGTTTCATTCCCCAGCGCCTTCCACGTTACCTGTCCACATGTTACCAGTCATGATTCCTTTGTTGGAATAAAATGAGCATTGCAGTGACTGTACAGCATAAAGAACAGAATGTTGTACCATTGCTCTGCTGCTGTTTGCTGTGGGGTCATGAAAAGTAAAACTAGGCTAGGATGTGCACCGCAAAGCCCGCTGTGAAAACAAGGTGTCAAGTTTAAACTATGTGCAAATGAGTTTATTTAATTTGGTGATTTAGCTTTTTTTATGTCCAGAATTCCATGAGACAGCAAACAAGAACATGCCACTGCATTGCCTTAATATTTTAAGCCCTGGAGTTTTTCAATAATATATTTATTTATGTTTCCAAGTCTTCTGCGAGCAGTTTGGCTACGGTGTGTTTTTGTTAGAGGATGTATGCTTTTAAGTTAGTGTTCATGAGCAGGTTGAGCACAGAACGGCAAACATTAAAATGCATATTAATTGGTATTTCTATCAGGACCGTCTCCCTTCTTTTTTGTGTTTGGAATAGTTCTCATTTCTGCTGTTTCCCTTTTTAAAATATTTTTGTAGTCTAGCCTTTACTGGAGGTCATCAGTAAAACTTCTGGCAGATAAACAGTTGAAACTCAGCTTTTAAGGCCAATTTTATGTCATTGTGGGTCAAAAAATTTATGATTTAAAAAAAGTCATAAATCTGATGAGGATTTGTGATTGGATTTGCCTCAAAGACTGAAACTTGTGTCAGTTTTATTTGGAATGTGGTTTTTCAGTCTGACTCACACACACACACACACACACACCGACCATAAAATGTTTGTGGATTTGTTCACGTCATGATCAGGGCCAAAGTTTCAACATGAATGCTGGTATTTATTCATTCTTTGTAATGATATTGTCCCAGACTGGTTAAATCAGGTAAAATTGAGTGTAGCGAGCGGCCACATGATGGGGGCTGAGCTGAACTACATCTTAGAGGTCCTCACAGGCCTACCAGGGTTTTGGTGAACTGTACTTGTAATCTCATGTGTCCGCTAATAATTATGTCAGCATGGAACTTTAATGTCAGCTGGAGTTTAAGAGAGGATTTCTTAGAACTCCACAATAACAGGTTAGCATCACCATGTACAATATCCAACTAAGAAATATTTGTCACAGTAATTCAGTAAACATTCAAAACATTTTTATCAAACATTGTTGTCACAAATATGCATTTTGTAAAGAACGTTTTCATGTATCTGATTTCCCGTCAATCATCATGATGCTGTTAAATGAGTGGGTCTGAACACACTTCCTGTGTGTAGTGATGTGAAGTGAACTGAGAAAAGCAGGAGAATTGGTCTGAACTCGGCTAAGTTCAAAGCAAAGATTCACCATGAGATAAAAATGTTTAACTGTAAACGTTGCAATGCAAATACAAAGAAGGACACCTTTTATCAAATTTTAATTGAATAAACGGTAGTTTTGTAGTGTCACACACATTTAATATTTCCATCATTACTACAAATTCAACTGGTGACAAAATAGCCTGAAGCAAAACATGAGGCAGAAGTAAGGAGGTTGTTGCTATGGAAATGATACAGCATCTCACCTAGTTCCATTGGTGTTGACTTGAGAACATGAGGAACACTGCGAGTAGTTTTGTCTGATGCCAGTCTTGGGGCTGAGCAGCTATAACCGTCTTTCCAGGGTCAGTCTGGAGCTGCTACTGCACTAAAATATGTCTAAATGTAAGAAAAGCTTCCTCAGACCTTAAGATCACAAAAGAAGTATGAAATATCTCAAAATCAAAGCTACTAGACAAGATCATGCCACAAAATTGAATCAGTACTTCTGTCATCATCTAAGAAACGTTTGAATGTTTCATCAAACAGCTCTAAAATCGTGTAGTACCAGGTAAACGAGAATTATTGATAAAGATGTGGAACGCTCCAAAAACAACTCTGTCTAGTCAACAGAAATATGAAACACTTGTTACCTTGATAGATTTTTCAGCTAACTACGTAGCTGTGTGGAAGATGCAGATCAGTGCAGTGTTTGAAACCCTCGCTTCAAGTGTCTTTGTTTTTACATCCTTACAGACTGCATTCTGTTTTAGGTTTCCTACATTTGGTATCAGATTAGACCATCTTGGTAAACGACTCCACTCAGAATTTGTTTGAGCTTTTTGTAAGTGATCTGGTGGTGTCAGAAAACTCGAGCTGAAATCGTTTCTGAAATCATTTTGGTTTTATTTCTTTAATAATGAAAACCTAAGAGGGTGACACCACAGTCGCTCTGTTTGAGGTGTCTAATGATTAAACTTGGGTGAGCTCTAACAGACAAAACACATCATTGTGCAGCATCAAACCTGCACCACCTCCTTGTTTATGTTCAAGGGCCTCTGTTTTTCTTGGTTAATACAAGGGAGTTTCTCTGACATCTTAAGCATCCAACATCCCACTTTGTAAGAATTTGTGTTTGCCAGGTGCATTTCTGTTCCTGAGCTCTAGTTTAAAGTTGTTTTTAGACGGATGTAAATAGCACGAGATTTGGGAGGGCCTCTTTTCTATCTCCATTAACTGGGACTGATGGAAACAACTACTTTGGTTTTGACTCTACAGATTGGCTAACATGTTTGTCTTAATGCTGTAGATCATTCGTTGACGTGTACATGATTTATTAATCGGTTATATAATCTGGTTCATAATTACATTGAAATTACAATGAGTTGGATCCCATCAAAGAAGAGTGTAACTTGTTTTGGGGGATATTTATGATTTTTGTGTACATGAGATTTTGTGCTGTTTAATAAATCCTCCTGATTACAGCTGTGTGTTATAACTGTTTTTTTTCTCTTTGAACCTAAAACAATTGTTCATAAAACAAACAGTATTCACGACTACAGTAGAGGCTGAAACTAGTGTCAATGTGTGTCCAGAAACTGACTTCAGTCACCAGGTTACAGTTCAACACGTAAACTGAAAAGATCTAAGGGATTTAGTTCTATTTGTTGATTAAGGTAAATTATGTCAATAGCTGGTCATGATAGATTTTGACCAAACCTTATAGGTTAATGGGGAGCATTCTTTTGGGACTATTCTCTGCAGCTAATATGTTGGAACAAAGACCAGGCCAAGTGTGGATCAAAGTATAAAGGCCACTTCAAGTTTTTGCAACCACGGAATATTGAAGGTCTGGCTGTTCATGTAAAAAGTGTGGTCGTAAAAGGAGCACATGCAGCGTGGATGCTGCAGGGGAGCTACACAAACAGTCAACTAAGACTGGTGTCAGATCAAGAACCACCCCACACAGACTTGACTGCAAGTGTCCCCTTAGTAGCGTCAAGTCACTCCTGAGCCAGTGTCGGGTCAGAAGTGTCTTTCCTGGGCAAAGGACAAGAACTGGACCATTGCTCAGTGGTCCAATGTCCTTTGAAGCTCCTGCTAAATTTTACACTTTGAGGACTCTGAAGGAATAATGGTGAAAGACAGACTCCAAGACAGTCATTGTGAAATGTCCACAGTCAGTGATGGTGTAGTATCCATGCCATCTGCTAGTCTTGGTCCAATATGTTGCAACAAGTATGTTTCTGTCTGTTGACAAGTTGTATAGAGATGCTGATTTCTCTTTCCCCGGGTGGACCCACCACCCGCAGGGCTGATCAATGGGGTCGGGTGCGCTGCCACATAGGTGGCAGTGACGATGGGGTCACAATGGACCAGACCCGGGCTGTGGGGATGTGGGATGTCACTGGCAGGGAAGAAGCCGGAGCTTGTTTTGAAGGTGGAGCGTTACCAGTTGGATCTGGTGGGGCTTACCCCCATGCATAGCCTCGGTTCTGGATCCAAACTCCTGGATAGGGGTTGGACCTTGTTTTATTCTGGAGTTGCATTAGGCGTGAGGCGCAGGGGGAGTGAGTTGGGTCTGTTGGCGGAGGAAACCTTTGGATAGACCTGGTAAGTCCAAACGAGTAGTGTGGGTGAACTGGGAACATTTGGAGGAGAACTCTGTCAGCAAGGCCTTTAATTCACACCTCTGAAAGAGCTTCTCGTGCATCCCTGTGGAGGCTGGGGGCATCAAACCTGAATGGTCAATGTTCAAAGCTTCCATTGCTAAAGCTGCAGCTGAGAGCTGTGGTCTCAAGGTCTTGGGTGCCTCAAGGGGTGGTAATCCTCGAACATCATGGTGGACCTCGGTGGTCAGGGAAGCCGTCCGACTGAAGGAGACCTTCAGGGGCATGTTGACCCCGGGGACTCCTGAAGCAGTTGCAGGGTACCGACGGGCCAAAAGGACTGCAGCCTCGGCTGTGATGGAGGCAAAACAGAGGGTGTGGGAGGAGTTCGGAGAGGCCATGGAGAAGGACTATCGGACGGCACCACGTTGTTCTGGAGGACTGTCCGACACCTCACGAGGGGGAAACGGCTGGCCATCCCAGCTGTATACGGCAAGGATGGGACACTGTTGACCTCGACTGAGGAGGTTGTCGGTGGAAGGAACACTGACGAAATTCTGAATCCAACTACCCCAACTGACCCGTCCTCTGTCTCAGAGGCAAAGCTGGAGGATGCTTCAAACGAGGAAAAACCATGTGACTGGTGACGTTTGACACACTCAAGTGCTTCAAAACACACGGTGCCGGATCTTTTTGAAAAAGCAACTTTATTCACCCCACATAGAAAAATATTCGCGTCCACACAACAGCGTTTTCGAAAAAGTCTCCGTCCACATGTATACATTTATATGTTTATCAACACGTTTATAAGCAGAATAACTCAGACAACGACAGGAGAGAGGACCGGGAAGTGTGGAAATTCACGCCGTTCCTCCTGGAGGACGACCTCCATCACAGAGTTCTCCACCAGGGGGCAGCGCATCCCGATCCGACCCAGAACTGGCGCTGGCGTCTTTGGCTAGGACCGTGAATGAATAAATACATATATAAACTTTATGACTCATAAAGAAAGAAACAGACGAACAATTATTAAAGTGTCAAGCATGTTTATCAACGCGTCTTCGACGTGGAGCTGTTACTCGTCAGAAAATAGCCAGTTTTAACTCCGTCCATTCTTTGTAGATACCGATCACACACACTGACGTCACAGCAGTTTTCGTCGCAGGGACACGCCCCCCGGAAAGAAAAAGTTGCGGATACATCGTCTACACGACAACGCAGACCCGGCGTTTTCAAAAAGCTTCACCTTGGCCAGCATTTTCAAAAACTTGCATTTTGGTCCCGGTTATCTGCGTTGTCGTGTGGGCGGTAAGCGTAACCTCAACAAAAAACTTTTCAAAGAGAACTGGCACCGTGTGGACGGGGCCTTCATTGCCCAGGTGACACACTGGCGCTTCATTCTCCAGCTGAACCAGTTTAGTGGTTCGGATCAATGGGCGAGGCTTCGAAGCAACGGCGATGCTTGTAATGCAGCGTTTTCTGAAGTATTTTCCCACAATACGTGAAATGTAGAAACTGGTGTTTTGATCAGCACTTCGACACAAACAGCATAATCCAAAGAGATTAACAGTCAATCTGTTTGAGAAAGATCACAGCTTTTAGCACTGTGTATTCTTCTATAGGTATGTATCTGACTATTGTATATCTATGTTTTTATGCTATTTTTGTGGTATAACAGATTCAAAAAGCACCTTTGGAGTCCAGTTCACAATAATTCTACAAATAGAAGAGGTTTATAGTGATGTCTTAAGCGTCTTTTACTATCAAATATTGTAATGTTTTCGCGATGCGGTTCTATTGTAAGCTCTCCAACAGAGAAATTCAAACTTATAACTTTTTTGGATGTTGATTTGGTATCATTGACATTAAATTATTGAAAATTATGACTACTATTTGAAAATTAAGAAGCATAACTGTAGAAATATTGAGTTAAAGGTATTGAATTAACTAACTAGGTTTTAAACTAGGTTTTGAACTAAGTTTTTAAAATAACTAGTTTTTGAACTAACTAACTAACCCACTAGGTTTTAAACAAACTAGGCCGTAAACAAACTATGTTTGGAACCAAGTAGGTTTTGAACTAACCCACTAGGTTTTTGAACTAACTAGGTTTTGAAATATGTTTTAAACTCACTAGTTTTTGAACTAACTAGGTTTTTAAATTAACTACGTTTTGAAATAACTAATTAGGTATTAAACTAACTAGTTTCTCAACTGACCAACGAACGCATTAGGTTTTGAACAAATTAGGTTCTAAACCAACTAGGTTTTGTACTTACTACGTTTTGAACAAACTCACCTGGTTCTGAACTAACTAGGTCTTGAAATATTATTTAACATAAACATTGTATTTATATTTGTTATTATTTAATTATTATTTATGTGTATTGTTTATACTTACACTGTTTACATTTATACTGCATGTTTTACACCTATCCTGCTTTATGTGCTTTCAGTTGTCCCTTGGAGACTAATAAAGTTTTTTGAATTGAATTATCGTTTCAAAATAAGTTGCATTCACCAAAATAATATGTAGGTTTTTTGTTTTTTTTTTAAATAATGACAAAATAATCACTTAGCTTCTCAAACTAACGAGGTTCATCTCAAAAATAATGAGAAACGTTATCGAAACAATTATTTGGTATCTCCAAATAAAGACACTGTATTTCAAAATGAAGACATCTTTTCTCAGTTTATCATGTCAAAACGACCTTAAATGACAGTTATGTTTCCCAGGAACTGAACACAGCACACCGCGACCCGCTCAAGCGGATGAGGCGGTTAGGAAAATGAATGAATGAATGAATGAATGAATGGATGAATGAATGAATGGATGGATGAATGAATGAACACAGCGCAATCCCCACTATGTTTGTGTGACGGGAACGAAATAAACTAGTGGGTGGGACAAGTTTAATAGCGAACGTGTGGCTAGCCTGATGCAACTTTCAGGGGATATCGTAAAGATTAATACTCTCCCATCACAGCGTCAAAGGAGAATTTATCTGTCATTATAGATATATGTATATTAAAGATATTCAAACATCTAATTTGTGGTAACACGGGAGAAAAGAAGACAAATTCGAAATGACAAATGTCTTAAAGATTTGCATTGGCCATGTATTTCCAAGACTACTGAATCTTGTTTGTTATTTTTATGTTGTCAGTTCTTTTAAGTCGGCCACTCATCGGCTTGTCTATAGAACCAAATAATTTCATTTAGTATACAATAGTTCTCTGTAATTTACCTAGTTTCGAGAGAATCATATAATTTCCGACAGCCCCTGAATGCCACAAATCCTGCGCTCACTTTGCAGGCAGCGGATCACCTTCGTTCCAACGAGCGGACACCGTTTTTCAGTGTTAACGGAGGCTTTTCTTGTCGTCGCTGCTCAGAATGCTCAACTCTCAGAGGTCGTTGTCGGAGCTGCCCAGGATGTCCGCAGCGAGCCAGGTGGAGCGGGCCGTGCTGGTAGGTAGGCGGTGGGGCTGGAGGTAGGACAGCGGGCTGTGGACACCGGGGCTAGCTGCTCGACCGACGAGCTGCCGGTGAACGTGTTGTGACGTCAGATTACTCTAAAGTAACGGAAGGTGGAAGGACACGACGGAGGTGCTCAGGTCGCATCCTCGCGTCACGATGCTGTTCTGTCACCAGGTTTCACGTAGCTGAATGACCGATGACGTCACACGGGCCTGTTTGCGTTATGAAGCTCTATTAGCATGTTGTTCCCCCGAAAACGACCACCTAGTAATTAACCAATCCAGATTTTTGTGAACGACAGCTCGTTGGTTGTCAGTGTGTTCCGTACGGCTGCCCATGTTTACGTGTTTACTTGTTTACATGTCAGGATAAATAACGATGCTGTTCAGACGCAGCGTCAATAAGGTCCCAGGAGTGTGGATACAAACATGTCAGATAACTAAACTCTGTCTGTGGACAGTCAGGAGGGGGTCAAGGTATGTTGGTGTTAATAGTCCTACAGGGCAACAGCCCCGCAGGGCAACAGCCCCACAGGGCAACAGTCCCGCAGGGCAACAGTCCTACAGGGCAACTGTCCCGCAGGGCAACAGTCCTACAGGGCAACTGTCCCACAGGGCAACTGTCCTACAGGGCAACTGTCCCGCAGGGCAACTGTTCCGCAGGGCAACTGTCCTACAGGGCAACTGTCCCGCAGGGCAACTGTCCTACAGGACATCGACCCCATGCGGTACTTCAGAGGCTGTAGCCAGTTTGTTAATCAGATTAGTCAAAATCTTAAAAACAGATTTTGTCCTGTAACTTCACGGGCGATGTCTCCACTGACGGACACAAAGACCTCTCCATCAGATCCAGCACACAGAGTGTTATCTGAACCTAGTTATCTGGATCAGACTGGAGATGGTAAAGTTCCTGCTGTTGTTCCAGAGGGACACCACTGTTAGTGAAACAGAGTTTTTAGAATAACTTTCAAAGGAATCCAACATGATCTGGAATCATCAGGCAGGGTTTCTTGGCACCCCCCCCCCCCGTCACAGCCAGTGGTCATTGAGGGTGTGGAGGTGGAAGAGACGTACAAGTACCTGGGACTGCACCTGAGTAACAGACTGGACTGGTCTCATGACTTGGTCTTTGTGTACAGGTAGAGGGTGGGGAGTAGGATGTACTTCCTGAGGAGGCTGGTCTCCTTCAACATCTGAGCTCATTCAGATGTTCTACCAGTCCATCCTGTCCACTGTGCTGTCCTACACCATTGTGTTCTGGAGTGGTGGGGTCAGAAAGAGGGACATGGAATGCCTGACCAGACTCATCTCCAGAGCTGGTTTTGTAGTCAGTCAGTGTCTGGACTCTGCTGAGACTGTCCTAGAGAGAAGGACCATGTTCAAGTTCAGATGAATCCTGGAGAACACCAACCACCCCCTGCACACCACCTTCTCCCAGCAGAGGAGTTCCTTCAGCGGTAGACTGGTATCACCAAGCTCCTCCACAGAGAGACTGAGGACCTCCTTTGTGCTCCGTACCCTCAGAGGGTATAACAAGAGTAACAGGAAGGGACCTATCTAAGCCCATCGCTCCCACTGGAGCAAAGGCCATCAACAGCAGTCTTCTAGAGTGCTCTGTCCTGTGTCACTCTTTGAAGCTGATTCCAGGTCTTTCCATCCTCTTGATGTCGGCATCGAATTCACGTTGCCAGGTGTTTCTTGGCCTCCCTCTCTTTCGTTTCCCTTCCAGTTCAACGCCTGCCTTGTGATGTTGTTGGCTGGCTTCCTCAGAGAGTGCCCAATCCATCTCCATATTCTGCGCCGGATCTCCTCGTCAGCTGGCAGCTGGTTGATTTGCTGCCACAGCTCTGCGTTGCTGATGATGTCAGGCCAGTGACTCTGTAGGATTGTTCTCAGGCAGCTGTTGATGAAGGTCTGCACTTGATGGTGGTATTCGTAGTTCTCCACGTTTCCGCTCCATACAGAAGTATGATTTGACGTTGGAGTTGAACAGCCTGATCTTTGTGCGAGTTGACACCGCTTTGGAGTTCCAGATGTTCTTAAGCTGCAAGTGTGCTGTCCTCGCTTTGCCGATTCTTGCTCTGACGTCTGCGTCTGTGCCGCCCTGTCTGTCAATGATGGCGCACAAGTATGTGAAGGTTTCTACCTCTTCCAACTCGCTCCCATGAAGCGTGACTGGGTCCTCGCTTGTTGTATTGATCTTGAGGATCTTCGTCTTGTCTTGATTCATCTTGAGGTCAACTTGTGATGAGGTGGCTGCCAGCTCTGTTGTCTTATCCTGCATCTGCTGGTGACTGTGGGAAAGCAGGGCCAAGTTGTCAGCAAAGTCTAGGTCCTGTAGCTGGCCAAACAGTGTCCACTGAATCGGCTTTCACCACACAGCATCATACGTCCTTTTGTTGACGTCACTTCTTCTCCCAGACCACTAGTCTTTTCTTTCTTTATAGAACAGGGTTGTTAGCCCTGCGCCCAACCCTCCTTAGTCGCCTCTTACGATATGCATGGTAGGGAAACAGCAGTCCTATTCTGTGCTCTCTTGGCAAGCTTACCTTGAGTAGGGAAATCAGGAAGGGGGAGGGAAGCAAATAGCGGATGAACTGGAGGTGTAATGGAATTGTGATGGAGCTGGGATGGTGATGTGCGTGTGAAGAATGATGATGTGGATGATGGTGATGAAGGATGTGCCTTCCTCACCAAGTATACCGTTCAGCTTGCTGTAAATTATTTGCTTCTTTTTTGCGGTGTATTTGTTTCTTTAGAGTTGTATTTGTACATTCCTAACTCGTGTATTTATACGTTCCTAACTCGTGTATTTATATGTTCCAAAGTTGTGTATTTATGTCTCCTTAATGTACTTACGTGCTTCTTTAGTGTATTTACATGCTCGTTTAATGTTGTGCTATCACATGGAATGTATGGAGGTATGTGAGCTGAATGGTATATGTCATTTCCTTCAGGAAATATATACCACCCCCCCCCCCCTGACTGAATGTCTACTCCGCTACTGTTATTCTGTTAATCTGTCACGATTAACAAAGGAGTCACACAGGAGGAGCAGGAGTCGTCCTTCTCACAAACTGCTTGTGATGCCTATTTGTTTTAATAATCATGGTTTGCTTCTATGGCAGGAGGAGGAATTCAACTGGCTGCTTAAAGAAGAAGTCCACGCCGTTCTGAAGCAGCTCCAGGATGTCCTCAAGGTAGGCGTTAATCTCTCATGTGGTCGAAGTGTCATCGTTTAAAGGGACTTTCCTCCAGTCAGCACTGGACCTCATCCTCTGTAGGTCTACAGGAGCAGCTGATGTCTCTGAGAAGGTCTCGATTAAGTTGGCATGGAGTTTAAAAGATGTGGTAGTTCACAAGATTAGAAGGGCCTTGCCAAAGGAGACACCACATTTCATATTGGGAATATTAGATTTCAGGATATTTCAGTCAGTGCTGCAATATTTCTTTTTGGTTTCCCCCCCAAATTATCAGATAATAAATAGTCACACGACATTAATGCACCCTGTTGCCAAAATGGATTCAGGCCAAAACAATGCAAAAATTATTGAAACTACACAGGAGCCTGTGCTCCCTGCCTTTTGACTGGACCAGCCTGGCTCTCCCTCCTGTCCCATCTCTGTTTTGATGGGTGACTTTAACGCTAGGCGTCATGCAGCATACAAACCAGCACCAAGGCAGCAGTTGACTAGTCATG
The DNA here is from genome assembly GCA_013358685.1 of Antennarius maculatus. NCBI lineage: Eukaryota > Metazoa > Chordata > Actinopteri > Lophiiformes > Antennariidae > Antennarius > Antennarius maculatus. Next base: position 19,136,096 of record CM023620.1, on the reverse strand, counting down.
TTGCACCGAGAAGCAAAAGCCCACGATAGCTTGACCTTCATAGTCATACGACTCTATGACCACGAAAACTTCTTATCAGACCTGTGGTGCACTTAAGGATGTAGGGTGGTTAATGTCTAGTAAAGGATGCATGGAGCTAGATCTACACTTGTCTTATGCCAGTGTTGTTAGCTGGCCTCAAATCTAAATGGTTTTCCATCCATCCATCTTCCACCGCTTATCCGGAGGCTGGGGAAGATTTTTGTCTTGAAAAACCATGAAAAAGTGTACTACACACAATAGGATACCTTAAAAAGTAGAAGCAACAGAATGTCTGTAATGATATGACCAGAGTCTAAGATTGAGAGAAGGACTGCCATATGTACGTAGTTCAAAGATAGTCTGACTTTGCTTGGTGATGCTATTTTCAGTGCGAGAGCTCTTGCTGAACTTCACATTGTCTTGTATTGAGTATGTGCTTAACATTAACCAGAGCTTTCTGTAGAGCTCCAGAGGAAAGTTTAAGTTCTCAACAGTCGCATAAATCAGAAGAACAGTCCAATCTGGAGGGTTCTATTGGGTTTTTCTGTCTTAAAAAGCGCTTTGAAATGTCTGCTGATGTATTTAAGGGCTTTATTAATAAAATTTGATTGATTGATTGAATTCACAGAATACTATTCATAAACACATTGCCTTTAGTCAGAGGTGAGTCAAAATTGTTCGTTTGAGACAAGATGCCATGAGGACTCAATAAAGTAGAATAACAAAGAGGAGAACAGACGAAGGCTTTGAGTGCTACCGCTTGAGCAAACTTTGTCTTCATCCTGAGCCATAGCAGATACAGCCATAGCATCTGTGTCCTCCAATTGGACCTGATACTCAAAGTTTTTAAAATTTGTTGTCCAGTAATACTTCAGGAATTGATGTAATCAAATCCACTGAGAGCTTTTGACCCCCGTAAAATCTGGTTCTGCAGCCCAGAGGGCTTCAATCTACTTGAAGGGGGGGAAATATTGGTTTATATTGAAACAGAAAATAGTCACCTTGACAGCGTTGGCTAGCAAGACATGAGCCACACGCTAATGGGTGTTTGCCTTTCTTTAAAGTCAAGGATGCACGGCCGATGCAAGTTTTGGAGTAGTATGCCACAGTTAAAGGACTATTAGAACATCTCAAACAAGTGTGGGCCAAATATTTCCAAGAGGATGGATGAATGGATGGAGTTATCCTGCTGTAAATGAAACTCTGACATTAATTGAAAAGAGAGTTTAGTGGTGTCATGTGACATAATGAGATCAGATTTGGCTGAATTTAGAGTGAGCAGCTGAAGTAAAACGAATTGTCCATCCAGCAGTTGAAAAGTCCCCAAGAATTAAAATATACAAAGTACTGACAAATCGACAGTATTGAGAAAGCCTAAAAAAGGTCTAACTATTCCAGTTAAGAGCGTGTGGATTCACAAGGGACAAATTATAAACCTCACAACCAAATGGGAAATGGTATCAACATGAACAAAAAAGATGTCTTCTTCTGTTGATCTGCTGGAGAACAAGGACAGATTTACTCATCCAACTGAGCTTTTTTTTCCAGTCTGTCACAGTCTGTCTTTCTCAAATCGTTTGTTGTCAATAGCTTATATTTAGCACCAATTTTGTGTAAAAAAAAAAAGAAGTAAAAAGTGCGATTGAATATTCCGAGACAAGTCAAAAGGTAATGCTGACACACAGCTGAATTAAAACTGATGTTACCCAAGCTCTGAAGACACAGAATAATGAAATAGATCAGAGACCTCTGTCGAGATGGACACTAATCTTGTGTTTTCTCTGACATAAACAGGAGGCATCTAGACGTTTCTCCATACCAAGCCCAGGTCTGGAGAGTCAGCTGAAGCAGGAGAACTTCATCCTTGGCAGCTCAACGTAATAAAACTTCTTTTTTGTTAACTTAATGTCCGTCTTTCTGTGGTCTCGCTGAACGTGGTTGATCGCTAGGCCGTGTCTGTTACGTAACAGACTTCCTGTGAAGGAGGTGGCAGTTAGATGTCCACTGACTTTATCACACTGCTGTTAGCTGTCCTCATTGGTCTTCTGGTGGTGGTGAAATAACAGTCTAATGTGTTGTTTTTGCAGCATGGATCAAGTGAAGGGTGTGCTGACTTTACAGGGAGAGGCCCTGACTCAGGCTGTGAGTTTACCATCATGGTCGTATTCTTCTGTGAAAATAAATCATTGACTGTAGTAATTGTGTTCCTCTTTATTGATTTGCTTTTGTCAACAGGACATAAACCTGAAAGTTGCAAAGAGCAGCCAAACGCTGCACTTTCAGTTCAGAGAAGATAAGCAGTGGAAACTGCAGCAGGTACTGTGCATTAATCTGTAACAACAATCAGTTAAGGTGAAACCAGGGTCTGCTTGAAGGTTTGTTTGTCTGAGGTTTGTAACACTATGAACCAGATGATCAGATGACAACCAGTGTCTCCTCGTGGGTTAGAATTGAAGGACATACTTGGATGAGAGGTGAAACACCGTCAGACATAACGTAGATCCAGCTTCAGATATAGCTTTGTACGACATGAATGACTGTTTGAATGTTGTTTGGACTGTTGTAGGAATTTGGTTAATGAAAGCATGTTCTCTGAATACTTGATACGTCTCACTTGCCTCTGTTCATGCATCAGATCCAGGATGCCAGGAACCATGTGAACCAGGCTCTCCAGCTTCTGAGCAGCCATGACGAAAACTATCACTTCAAAACAGGGGCTGAGGTCAACAAGGTCAGTCTCCTGGTCCCGTTCCAGCCAGCACACAGCGTAACATCCCAGTGCTCCCAGTGACACCAGTGTCTTGTGTTTCTTCCTGCCACAGCTCATGGATGCAGTGATGCTCCAGCTGACAAGAGCACGAAACCGCCTCACCACCCCGGCCTCCATGACGCTACCTGAGCTGGCCACTAGCGCTCTGATGGTATGACACAAATGCAACAAATGCTTTTAAAACAGTGAGTGTATGACTGGCATTAAATGTTTTTATAGGAAATATTTTACAGTAATTTTCAAGCTGATTTTGGTGAAAATGTCATTCAAATCTGTCGGTTTCAGCAGACAAACTGAACCAATCATATAACCTCGTTGGCCAAGGTAATAAAATAATGTTTAGCCAACAAAATTTAGTAAGAGTTGGTTAATAATTAATTCTAAAGATCAGCATGGCTTAAAGACAAGTGGGATTGTATGACCTTGCTTTTTGTGCATTCGAGATTCGAGTTTAATCCGTTCCATGACTGATCTCGTAAGTGAAATAACATTTCACCATTTAAGATAACTAGAATCATTTATATCTGTTCCAGCCTTGGAAAAACAACCGTAAACCCCTTAAAAAACATGCAGACTTTACCTGTGTATAATTAATAATATAACTTACGTAAACACTGATAAAGAATTAAAAAGAAATGCAAAAACTCACAAGAACACACAAGCTCCTCTTTACTCCACTGAGAATGAGATCCGGTCTCAGCTGATGTTGTATCCATTCGCCAACTAGAGGTGGTGTCCTGATACACAACTCGTATCTCAAATAGCTCGTATGTCAAGCAGCTCGTATCTCCAAGTGCTACTGTACTTCGATTTTGAAATTTTGGCCTGTTTTTTTTTTAATTCTATTTTTAATTTCATTTGTCCAGCATTTTTGAAATGAAAGTAAGGAAAAAAATTTATGTTGTTCATGTGTTACAGATGGATAAACTTGACTATTCAAACGTTATTCATTACTATTATTAAATCCAAACCTGTTATTGTGATGAATGAGCTGATTGTGACATGACGAAAATGCTGCAGTCTGAGTGGGTGTCACAATGTAGCCACAAGAGGACACAAGCCAGTGTCTTATTGTGCCGGTCCTAAGCCCGGATAAATACAGAGGGTTGCGTCAGGAAGGGCATCCGGCGTAAAACTTTTGCCAAATCAAACATGCGAATCATACCTATGACTTCCATACCGGATCGGTCGAGGCCCGGGTTAACAACGATCGCCACCGGCGCTGTTGACCTACAGGGTGCCGGTGGAAATTGGACTACTGTTGGTCAAAGAAGGAGAGGAGGAAAGTGTGTTCGTAGGAAGAAAGAGAAGAGGAACGCCAAGAGTATAGGACTAAGAGTAGGGATGTTGAATGTTGGAACTATGACAGGAAAAGGTAGAGAGTTGGTCGACATGATGCAGAGGAGGAAGGTAGACATACTGTGTGTCCAGGAGACCAGGTGGAAAGGTAGCAAGGCTAGAAGTTTAGGAGCAGGATTCAAGTTGTTCTATCATGGTGTAGATGGGAAGAGAAATGGAGTAGGAGTTATCTTGAAGGAGGAGTTTGTTAGGAATGTCCTGGAGGTAAAAAGAGTGTCAGATAGAGTGATGAGTCTGAAGCTAGAAATAGAAGGTGTGATGTTCAATGTTGTTAGTGGGTATGCTCCACAGGTAGGATGTGAGCTGGAGGAGAAGGAGAAATTCTGGTTGGACTTTGATGAAGTGATGCAGAGCATACCTAGAAGTGAGAGAGTTGTCATTGGTGCAGACTTAAAATGGACATGTTGGTGCAGGTAACAGAGGTGATGAGGAGGTGATGGGCAGGTTTGGTATCCAGGAGAGGAACGCAAAAGGACAGATGGTAGTTGACTTTGTAAAAAGGATGGAAATGGCTATAGTGAATACTTTCTTCCAGCAGAGGCAGGAACATATGGTGACCTATAACAGTGGAGGTAGGAGCACACAAGTAGACTACATCTTGTGTAGACGGTGTAACCTGAAGGAGATCAGTGACTGCAAAGTAGTGGTAGGCGAGAGTGTAGCCAAACAGCATAGGATGGTGGTGTGTAGGATGACTCTGGAGGTGAGGAAGATGAAGAGGACAAAGGCAGAGCAGAGGACAAAATGATGGAAGCTGAAAAAGGAAGAGTGTTGCATGACTTTTAGGAAGGGTGGTCAGGAGGTGCTTCCAGATGACTGGACAACTACAGCTAATGTGATCAGGGAGACAGGTAGGAGAGTACTTGGTGTGTCATCTGGAAGGAAAGTAGACAAGGAGACTTGGTGGTGGAATGAGGAGGTACAGGAGTGTATACAGAGAAAGAGGTTAGCTAAGAAGAAGTGGGACACTGAGAGGACTGAGGAGAGTAGACAGGAGTACAGGGAGATGCAGCGTAAGGTGAAGGTAGAGGTAGCAAAGGTCAAACAAGGAGCTTATGATGACTTGTATGCTAGGTTGGACAGTAAGGAGGGAGAGACTGATCTATACAGGTTGGCAAGACAGAGAGACAGAGATGGGAAGGACGTGCAGCAGGTTAGGGTGATTAAGGATAGGGATGGAAGTCTATTGACAGGTGCCAGTAGTGTGATGGAAAGATGGAAAGAGTACTTTGAAGAGTTGATGAATGAGGAAAATGAGAGAGAACAAAGACTAGAAGAGGTGATTGTTGTGGACCAGGAAGTAGCAAAGATCAGTCAGGATGAAGTGAGGAGGGCATTGAAGAGGATGAAGAGTGGAAAGGCAGTCGGTCCTGATGATATACCTGTAGAGGTTTGGAAGTGTCTAGGAGAGGTGGCAGTAGAGTTTCTGACTGGGTTGTTCAACAGGATCTTAGATAGTGAGAAGATGCCTGAGGAGTGGAGGAGAAGTGTGCTGGTGCCCATTTTTAAGAACAAGGGAGATGTGCAGAGTTGTGGCAACTACAGAGGAATAAAGCTGATGAGCCATACAATGCAGCTATGGGAAAGAGTAGTGGAAGCTAGACTAAGGGCAGAAGTGAGCATTTGGATGTTGATAGAGAAGTACAGAGAAGGCCAGAGGGAGCTGCATTGTGTTTTTGTAGATCTGGAGAAAGCTTATGACAGGGTGCCCAGAGAGGAACTGTGGTATTGTCTGAGGAAGTCTGGAGTGTCAGAGAAGTATGTTAGAGCGGTGCAGGACATGTATGAGGACTGTAAGACAGTGGTGAGGTGTGCTGTAGGGGTGACAGAGGAGTTCAAGGTGGAGGTGGGACTGCATCAGGGATCAGTTCCGAGCCCCTTCTTGTTCGCGATGGTGATGGACAGGCTGACAGACGAGGTTAGACAGGAATCTCCATGGACTATGATGTTTGCAGATGACATTGTGATCTGCAGTGAGAACAGGGACGAGGTGGAGGAGAAGCTGGAGAGGTGGAGGTTTGTCCTGGAAAGGAGAGGGATGAAGGTTAGCCGCAGTAAGACAGAGTACATGTATGTGAATGAGAGGGACCAAAGTGGAAGAGTGAGGTTACAGGGAGAAGAGATCAAGAAGGTGGAGGATTTGAAGTACTTAGGATCAACAGTCCAGAGCAATGGAGAGTGTGGAAAAGAGGTGAAGAAACGTGTCCAGGCAGGATGGAATGGGTGGAGAAAAGTGTCAGGTGTGATGTGTGATAGAAGAGTTTCAGCTAAAATGAAAGGAAAGGTGTACAAAACTGTGGTGAGACCAGCGATGTTGTTTGGTCTAGAGACAGTGTCACTGAGGAAAAGACAGGAGACAGAGCTGGAGGTAGCAGAGATGAAGATGCTGAGGTTCTCTCTGGGAGTGACCAGGAAGGATAGGATCAGGAATGAGTACATCAGAGGGACAGCACATGTTAGAGGTTTTGGAGATAAAGTCAGAGAGGCCAGACTGAGATGGTTTGGACATGTCCAGAGGAGAGATAGTGAATATATTGGTAGAAGGATGCTGAGTTTTGAACTGCCAGGCAGGAGGCCTAGAGGAAGACCAAAGAGGAGGTTTATGGATGTAGTGAAAGAGGACATGAAGGTAGTTGGTGTGAGAGAAGAGGATGCAGAAGACAGGGTTAGATGGAGGCAATTGATTCGCTGTGGCGACCCCTGAAGGGAAAAGCCGAAAGAAAAAGAAGAGTCTGAGTGGGTGTCACATACACACACACACACACACACACACACACACACACGAATGGAACTACCTCAGAAGTAACCTGTTGGGGTCTTTGGGATGTTCTGGAGGGTTTTAGTCCAATCTGATACCCAACGCCTCACAAGAGAAGCTTAAACATGCGATGTTCTATCTCAGTAACATACTCAATACCAAAATAGATGCAAAAAAACTAATAAACATATATGAGCAGACTGAATGAACAAGAACTCCTCTCATTTTGATCCTCTGTACTCCTCCATCGACAGAAAATGTTCTCTCCTCCCATGCCCGGGGACGTGATGGTGAACTTTTTCATCAACTTGAGCAAACTGTGTCTGACTGTGTATCAGCTGCATGTGCTGCCCCCCAACACCACCAAGGTGAGAACCGGAACACCATTTAACTGTAAACACACCATCGTGGGACTCAGATTTTCATCTTTTTTTTTTCTCTCCTCAGAACTTCAAGCTTGCTGGAAGCTCAGTGATGCACAACCCTGGAGCAGTGTTGTACGTCCCGTCCTTTACTTTGTGTGATAACTGGAATACATTCTGTAGTTGTCTTCAAATAGAAATATTACATAGTTTTATTTATTATTACATATTACATAAAAGTATACGTATCAGAAATGATCAGACCTGCCGCTGCAGCTACTGGACACACTTCCATTGAGTTAATTTCAAGTTCAGTACCGTATTTAAGAGGCCCTCTGTTTCTTCTTGCCCTTTTCCTCCACAGTGAGCTCAACAACAATCGCTTCGAGGTGAGTCACGTTCACAAGGTGGAGTGTGTGGTGCCTTGGCTCAACGACACACTGGTGTTCTTCACCATCTCCCTGCAGCTCTGTCAGCAGCTCAAGGACAAGGTATGTTTCTCTCACAGAAGATGACTGTAAGCATATTAAATTAGCTGCTCAACAAATGCTTTCAATCACATCAGGTGATACTGTTAATCAATAGCTCCTCCTTTGGGAAATTCTTCAACCGATTGTTAGATCTTGATCGTTGACGTCCACCTGTTCTCCTTCCCTGCAGATTTCCATCTTCTCTAGTTTTTGGAACTACAGACCTTTCTAATCCAGCTTCTGTCCGTCTTCTGGATATTTTGCTGGGATTCAAACTAAACCACACAAGTGTAAGGGATATCTTGGCACGGTTTTAAGCTTTTAGACACTCCATTCATCCAGTCACTCAGATTCAAGTGTTGCATGATGAACTGAAGGAGCTGATCCAACCCCCCCCCCGAGCAGATGTTTGCCATTCCCCAGCCGTATTAGCCCAGCCCATGTATGTGAATTCAATGTCCAAGCATTGATTCCTCTCTCTTAACGAATGAATGTCGTTATTGTTGGACGGTTATTGTTAGAAGTTTTTTTTTTTTTAGTTCAAACAGCTTTAGTGAGTGTTTGGAACAATAATTTGTGCACTCAGGTTTGGAAGTAAAGCAGCACTAACAGGTCAGATTGGGGGTTTTTGTGTTTTCTCAAAAGCTTTCCTTCACAACAGTAAGATGATGTTTTCACTCTATTTGTAATCCTTCTGGCATTCTGCAAAAACACGTGTGTGTGTGTGTGTGTGTGTGTGTGTGTCCATGGAGCTTGAGGGCAGGCTAGAGCATGGGCCAGTAAAGAACACATTACATATTGGTCACGTCCAGGTAGGGGAATAAAGGGATCCAAGTATTTTTATGAAGGGGACATTCTAGGGTTTGGTCCACTTCTCCCCACATCACCTGAAAAATACACTGTACTTTTTTTTTTTCTTCTAAGTGGGTCTTTAATTTGCTTATTTCTAACATTTACTTTTGCACCCAGACAACTCTCATGCCTTTTCGATCTCATCCACCTGTACTAGTATGAAGTGTCCACATCATCACAGAGGGAGTTTCTTCTGTCTTGTTTTTAATTTTAGTTAAACTTTCTAGAGCTCTGGATTTTTTGGGTGACTGAGTGGTAATGAAAACGTTCTTCTGAGACAGGTTCTAGTCCTGTTTGTGAGACGGGATGGTTAAGCTGGGACAGTAAATATTACTGTAATGGAAACATCAGGAAAAACATTTTCCCATCATGCTCTTCCTGGGATTCAAACATGCTGGTTACTTGTTCAGTGACGGAACCATATCACGTGTTTGTGGTCCAGAAAACAGCGGCGTTCTCGTACAGGCATTCCCCCCGGACAGCCGGGGGCTCTGGATGAAGGGAGAAACGTTTCAAATCAGTTGGTGGGGTGTTGATACAGTGGCTGAAAATTGACAAAGGCTCCCCTTTTGTGAAAACCTAATGCCAACATTACTCACATCCTAGCCTGAGCGCCACAAGTCGGTGGAGGACTTGGGTGTGAGATTGGAGCCTCAAGCAGGGCTGTCCTCATGGGACCGCACGTTGATGAACGGTATCTGCTCTCCACAGATTTGAAAGGGATCATTTCAACATGTATGTTAACAGTCAAGTGGACATTGGGTCTGAACCAGTGCTTTATTATTATGTGTTATTTGTTTTTATTGTTCCTCACTTGATTTGCTGAAAATGACACAAATACTATTCAATATTCAGGATTACACAGATTTGATTAATAAGCTCTTTGTCATTTTGCTGGTGTAATAATTACAATAATGTATCTGCCCTGTGTTCATATTTATTTCATGTTTTGCACATTGTTGATTTCCGTTGAACCAAACACTAGTCCCATCAAGAACAAATGACTCTATTCCAGTAAGTGTTAATCTGTTTTGAAAAGCTGCCTATGATACAATGGAGCTTGTTTAGCTGATATCTGTGCAATAAAAAGTCTAAACAGTAAAGCTTTTCATGCTGAACTCCTCCACTGCTGCATTCAGAAGGCCTGTTTTTACTAATGATGAGGTAGAGAGAGACTCAAGTAATAAAAGTCAGCTCTCTGAGAAAAAGTCCTCTATCTGAAGTTTTACATGAATGATTTGTTTACGAGCAATAATTAAAAAACTGAATTATAAAGCTTTCACTCCGTGTGCAGTTCAAATAACTATTATATAACTGAAGAAGCCTCAGTACATTGCAGTAATGTAATCTAGAAGTAACAAAGGCATGACTGATTTTTGGTGCGTCTTTAAAAGATAAGAAATTTCTAATTTTAGCAATGTTTCATAAAGGAAAGAAGGTTGTCTGAGACACTCTATTATTAGAGTTAAAGGACAAAAATCCAACAGCAATTTCAGACATTTTATTATGTAAATTTGATTACTTCATAAAAACCTTCATCCTTTCAAAAAAAAAAAAAGTACAGTGATCCCTCGTGCATTCACGCATCGACACGCGCGGCTTTACTGCAATCGTGGATTTTTACTTGGTAGTCACATGATACCGTACGCACATTCTATTGGCTGACGGCATCCGGAAGTGCGTTGCGTTCCGAGAGACTCACGGAACGCAACGCACTTCCGTGAGACACAAAAGTGCTTTAAACAGTCTATCAGAGTGTGGGAAAAGGTAATACAGATAGAAGGTGGTTTAATATCAGTATGGGGGGGGGTTCATGAACGCTTAAATTACTGTAAATAATCAAATAAATAGTTCGTTGCTACATGGAATTTCTTTTGCGGGTGGTTCCTGGATTAACCGCGAGTAACGAGGGATCATTGTAATAACTCAATTAGCGAACAGCGTTTCCATCTCCATAGTGATATCCTAGCAACAAAGCCCACACACCAGAGAGAAGAATTCAACGAGATCATGCGAGTCATATTTCTATATGTGGAATAGCAACCCCTGATTTCATGTGGAAGAGAGTAAGTGAGGTTCCAGACCGGTGCTGGTCCGCCGTCATGAGATTTGATCTATGCCGTGAGGCCGTCAGGGCTCCATGCCCAAGTTCTCGATGCCAACCTTCCTTCTCCGAGGCTGTGGAGGAACCAGAAAGAAGCTGCTCATCTCCACATGACGTGAGCTGCAGAGTGTTGTTAAAACGAGCCCCGTGTCTGACTGATGATGGCGACGATGGTGGCAGCAAAGCTGTAATCTGGTGCAGCGTGTCCTATTCTCTACACCGTGTTGTATCCGTTTACCTTCTCCTCGTTCCAACAGCCACAGCAGCAACATCGGATGAGGACCAGGACGACCAGCAGCAGAACCGTCCCTGACCATAAAACAAGACACGACAAGTCATGACCGGTGGAGCTGCTGGATGGACGTGATTATAAAACACTTTCAAGTCCAGTGACTCCTCAGAGTGACGCATTCACTCACTGACATTTTGTCTCATCTTCTCAAACCCCCTAGCGTGAGAGATGGCTTCATCTTCCTCTATACAGTAAAATACTGTCTGAATTGTGTAACCATGACAACATCTCTTCTTCACTCACCAATGAAGATGAAAAACATGACAAAAGAGGCGATGTCCCAGTCAGACTGGAAGAGCTGTTTGGACTGCAGTCTGGAGACCACCTCCTTCGCCTGCTCCTCAAACTGATCCATCGCTCTGTCTGCGACCACAAACTCCCAGAATTCACTGCTGGTTCCACCTGAAGCACAGCAGCGAGGACCAAGGTGCATCACTCAGTTGATGGGATTGGGTTTTTATAATTTGTTGTGACTGGACTATTATGAATTTTAAATGTCATGAAGATGTCTCTCTCAACCCAACAACATCACCATGGCAACTGAAAAATGAAACAGGATGAAAACTGCACAGTCGACATTTTCCTGCCTTTACACACACACACACACACACACACACACACACACACACTTTATTTAATCAAAAGGAAATGAGGTGGATTCACAGCTTCACATCATCATAATCGTAATTACGGGCGGGTGGACAACAGTTTCTCAGACGTGGAACGTCGTCCACAAACAACCCAGTGGTTCACCTGTACTCTGATCCTGACTGGTACCGGGTTCATGGGGTCCGTTTAAAAAAATGAAAACTGGCAATAATGAAGTGTCTCAATTAATCTGGCGTCATGAGAATTACCAGCAGTGATAAACTGATTTTAGTGAATTAAATACATTCTGAACTTTTTGCAAGGAAATGTTTCTGGACATGAACGTGATTGGCTGGTGGTCAGCCCTCACCTGGATGTCCATTTGGTTTGTTTTTGTTTTCAAAGAGGTCAGACTGGATCACAGAGTGGGACACAATTCACCACAGCATCAAGTAAAGGCCCCTAGGGGCCCCCCTGACCAACAGGAGCACGCTGTCAGTGATTTTAACAGATTTGTTTCCCTGATAAAGAACTGCGCGTCGGTGGAAACGGAACAAACCGACGTCATCATCGTATCGTGGAATCTCACCTTGGTGTTCGTGAGCCCACGTGTTTTCTTTCCAAACAGATTATAGGATAGATTTCTTAAATCGGAGTAAAATCCTTACCTGTGAACGGAGTCGATGTGTTTTAGTTCTTCTTCCGGGTGTGAGGCTCACCTGACGCACCTGTTGCCGCTGACGCACTGATTTTATTTTGCGGTGACTTCCTCCTCAGCGCCAGACGGAGTGACGGTGAACAGGGGAAGGAAAAAAAAAAAAAAAAAAAAAAAAAAAAAAATAAGAGAGATAGAGAGAGAGAGAGAGAGAGAGAGAGAGAGAGAGAGAGATAGAGAGAGAGACACACACACACAGACAGACAGACAGACAGATAGAGAGAGAGGGAGGGTGGGTGATTTTATATATATATATATTTTTATTTTATATATATATATTTTTATTTTATATATATATATATATATATATATATATATATATATATATATATATATATATATATATATATATATATATATATATATATATATATATATATACTTTTTTTAAAATGAACTTCCCCAAATGTTATAGTTCGGTTGTCTTTGGTTCCATGGTTTGGTTGTGTCTCGGTGGGGCAGTTGTTGGGGGCCCAGACATCCTCATGCTGGAGGTCTGGAGGGGGGGGCAGCGTTACCCCAGCACTCACATGATGTGCCCCACCTTTTATGTTTCAGAAAAATAAAGCGCAACAGATCTGCTCCACGTCTCCTGCTTCTGCCACCCCCAAAATAATAAAGTCCTCATTATTCTATTCTAGTGCGCATGCGCGAGCATGCTGCAGCTTTCTTCTGCTCTGAGCGAGTATTTTGTGCTTAATTTTGCGTTTTTTCTGTGTTTATGTGTGTTATTTTTACTTAACTTTAAGACAATGGATAGCACTGGGCTAGTGTACTCCAGGGAGGAGCTGATGTTGTGACATCCTTACAATGTAGGAAGGGTGTGCTTTACCCTCCATGTGGGCCTCCTGCTATATTCACTTTCACTTTTTATTCTATTTTATACTGTTTATATTTTAGTTAGTATATATCCTGTTAGTGCTGCTTGTGTCTGTTAGTGTAATGTTTGTCTTGTGGTATCTCCTGTGGGAAAGGTGTTTCTTTTTGTCCTGGTGTTTATCCAGTATTTATTCATTATGTAATGCCTGAGCAGTGGATAGGTGCAATTTCTTCCAGGATTAATAAAGTACCTATCTATGGATGATGGATGGATTATGGATGGATGATGGACGGATGATGGATGGATTATGGATGGATGATGGATTGATGATGGATGATGGATGGATGATGGATGGATGATGGATGGATGATGGATTGATGATGGATGATGGATGGATGATGGATGGATGATGGATGGATGATGGATGATGGTAAAACCAGTGAAACCTTAATAAGACATTCAAACCCAACACACTAATGTAGACATTTCCCTGTCGGTTCAGGGCCTTGTTTCAGAAGAACAATCTTGTGTTGACGATTGTTGGATGTTGTCAACACTGCAGGCGGTCTCTCCCTCTAGACGGTGATGATAGATAAATTGATTTATACTTTATTAATCCCAGAGGAGATTGTACAAATGGATAACATGTCTCAATCTGGGCCGCATCGCTAGTTATCTCCAGACCTCTGAGTTCAGGAATCACCTGCTGCTCCCCTGAATATAGTTGTCAGCTGTGTTGAGAGCTCCAGATTCTAAAATAAAACACTTCACTGAATGTGTGGGAATTTATCATCAAGAATTAATCAGCAGCTCTGACTGGAGGCAGACTGTGTGTCAGGAACAGGTCCAAACGTTCTGCAGGAGAGTCAGACAGGAGACAAGAAATGCTTTAGGAAATGACCTGATCACTCCAGACTGGTCTGATGTTCACACCGCTGAGGGTTAGGGTTAGAGGGTTAGGGTTAGGGTTGGTTAGGGTTAGAGGTTAGGGGTTAGGAGTTAGGGTTAGGGGGTTAGGGTTTAGGGTTAGGGTTAGGGTCTCATTGTGAGGAAAGGGTTAAGGTTAGGGGTTAGGGTTAGGGTAGGGTTAGGGTTAGGTTAGGGATAGGGTTTGGGGTTAGGGTTAGGGGGTAAGGGTTAGCGTTTAGGGTTAGGGGTTAGGGTAGGGATAGGGTTAGGTTAGGAATTAGGGTTAGGGTTGGGTTAGGGTTAGGGTTAGGGTTGGGGTTAGGGTCTCATTGTGAGGAAAGGGTTAGGGTTAGGGTTCGGGGTTAGGGTTAGGGTCAGGTTTAGTAATAATTCATCTATAAACAAAGGTAATAGCTCATCCATAAACTGAGGTAATAACTCATCTATAAACTGAGGTAATAGCCAGGCTGCTCAGTGAAACACGATGAAACGTGACGTCTTTAGTTTGACGTGTTTGACAATTCCGACAGGTCTTTGAACTCAGCTTTGGGATGCCACTACAAATGTATGTGATTGGTCCAGCAGAAGGTGGAGGCGGGACTCCACTGTCCCGGATGATACCGTCCGGCCCACAGCTCCGTTGGCCAATAAACATTCCATCCTCCTACTACGTCACCAGCGTGTTTACGTGGAGCCGGAAGTGGCTTAACGGGTTTCCGGGTCGACGGTAGTTTGGGGTGCGATGGCGGACAACCAGACTCTGGCTATGCGGGTCTCGGAGATCAGCGACCCCGCGGTTCTGTTCGAGCGCCACAACACGGAGCAAATCCGCCGCATCGAACGGAAAATCCGCGGCGAGATCGAGCAGAAGAAGGAGGAGCTGCGGCAGATGGTGGGGGAGCGCTACCGGGACCTGATCGACGCCGCGGACACCATCGGGGAGATGAGGCAGTGCTCGGAGAGCGTGGTCCAGTTCATCCAGGACCTGCACCAGTACTGCCACCGGCTGAAGCAAGGCAGACCAGTCCAGAGCACCAGGGACCAGGTACGGTCAGATCGAATAGAACCCGCATCCTGCTCTGCTGCTTCTGTCTGAATCGTGTTGTCACCATAGAGCCCAGGGCTCTGGAAGGAGAAGTTCTACACCATGGCCGCCCAGATCAAGCTCCTCCTGGAGATCCCAGAGCGCATCTGGAGCGCCATGGAGGCCTCCCAGTACCTGCAGGCCACTCAGCTCTACCTGCTGTGCTGCCACCTCCACGCCCTGCTGCAGCTGGACGCCACTGCAGGGGGCCACTACACCCCCGTCCTGGCACGGTTCCCCATCTTGGTCCGGCAGGTCTCAACGACCGGACACTTCAGGTACCGCATAGTTTTACTGATGAGATAAAAGCTTTTCCTTGATGTTTTTGAAAAGATCTGCTTTCACACAGCAAATTTATGAAACGATCCACAAATACAGTACCTGGGTCTAAAAATGAGGTGGGAAAAAACCTGTCATGTCCAATCGACACCACGCTGTAGGAGCTTCAACAAGCAGCACAGAAAAACCTGGACAGTCAGACACTTTTCTGTTTTCCTTCTTCTGCTCAGAGTCCATATTCACAATCAGATCCTTTCGAAACTCCCCTAAAGTACAACAGGCAGTACAACAGAGGCAGTACAACACAGGCAGTACAACACAGGCAGTACAACACAGGCAGTACAACAGGCAGTACAACAGGCAGTACAACACAGGCAGTACAACAGGTAGTACAACACAGGCAGTACAACACAGGCAGTACAACACAGGCAGTACAACACAGGCAGTACAACAGGCAGTACAACAGGCAGTACAACACAGGCAGTACAACAGGCAGTACGACAGGTAGTACAACACAGGCAGTACAACAGGTAGTACAACACAGTGCAACAGGTAGTACAATGCAGGCAGTACAACAGGTAGTACACAGGCAGTACAACAGGCAGTACAACAGGCAGTACAACAGGTAGTACAACACAGGCAGTACAACACAGGCAGTACAACAGGTAGTACAACACAGGCAGTACAACAGGTAGTACAACACAGGCAGTACAACACAGGCAGTACAACAGGTAGTACAACACAGGAAGTACAACAGGTAGTACAACACAGGCAGTACAACAGGCAGTACAACACAGGCAGTACAACACAGGCAGTACAACAGGCAGTACAACACAGGCAGTACAACAGGTAGTACAACACAGGCAGTACAACAGGCAGTACAACACAGGCAGTACAACAGGTAGTACAACACAGGCAGTACAACAGGTAGTACAACACAGGCAGTACAACAGGTAGTACAACACAGGCAGTACAACAGGTAGTACAGCACAAAGTATGACACGAAACACAAAGGGATGGTGAACATCTCTAAACACTCTCTAGTCCCCTAGAGGAATTGACTACTCAGCAGATTGACTCAGGTGAAGTGTTTCATGCTAATGACCACCGTTAGTTTAGGAGGGCTCGGTGAAATTTGTATTTCATAGACCCCCATTGACACCCCTTGGTACTCCCAACGAACATTGTTGAGGAGCCAGAAGGTTTTTGACAATGGTTGTTGGATTATGAGTAGCACTGACCACACCTTAGGTTAGAAGCTGAGACAAGACCAAACGCCACCAGAACTGAAAAAGCCTCTTGGATGAGGGGTAAAAAAAACATCATCAAAGAACTTTCTACAAGTCCTGTGGATTAATTTAAACAACGATGGACACATTAACTGTGTTTATTCCTGACTGAAACACACGGGACTCCGTGGTCTTTTGCTGATCAATCAAGTGTTCTGTCAACTTCCTCGTGCTCGCATGACTTGACACCTGAAGCTCAGCGGGATGACATCACGTTCGTCTTTGCATTTCTGAGCTTAAGCTTTGATGAGAAATACGAAAGTGCTGCGTTTGAATCTGAGCTAACGTTCCTGGAGCCCCCCTCCTACTCATGAATGCTCGTTCATGCTTCTTTTTGCAGGTCCACAATCCTCCTGGACAGTAAGTCTCTGCTGCAGGGCCGCGCCGTCTCGGACCAGGCCATCGCTGAGGCGCTGGTGTCCACGATGTTGCTGGAGGACAGCTCTCCACGCCAGGCCCTGGCTGGCTTCCTGCTGGCCCGGAAAGCCTCAATCCATAAGCTTCTTAACCAACCTCAACATGGTAGTGTCCCACTTCATACACTCCCCACCACGGAGCTGTGTGGAAGCTTTGACTCTTGTTTGTTGGATCCCAGATTTGTCCCGTTTCTAACATGTGGACTTGGTCCAGGTACAGGGATCAAGGCTCAGGTGTGCAGTCTGGTGGAGCTGCTGGTCACCACTCTGTTCCAGGCCTACGCTGTGTTCTACCTGCCCCCCGAGGGTAGTCCCAAGCCGGGGGAGGGGACCCTGAGCTGTGGCCTGCTCTTCTCTATCCTGGAGGACGTCACCTCCACCACACCTGCAGGTAAAAGATCAGGGGGGAAAAAATGACCTTAATCTAAAAAAACCACAGTCAAGTCTGCAACTGAAAACAATTGGATCAATGAATATCAGAATTGAACAGAAGCGCTGTATTTCAAAAGAATCCCATAAGTAAATCAAAATCGTTTTGAACCTGAATAACCTTTCCGACAGTGAACGTTAGTTTAAAGACACTGTTTAGCTCAAGATCTAAGATTGAATATTCAGATTTAGTGTTTGAATTTTTTTTTTTTTCAAATTAGGAAACTATTAGCCCAGATTTAGCACCATAGCGTCATTTTGGCATGAATCAATCAAAAATCAATTTCAGTTGTAAAATCTGTGTTTTCTACAAATTATGTTAAAAAAAAAAAGGATTGATTGATTCCCATAAGTGTGGCCTAAGATATGAGCACTAAACAGACCATAGGTGTGAATGTGTGTGTGAATAGGTGTCTATCTCTCTCTGTGGCCCTATGTCGAGCTGGAAACTTGTCTCGGTGTAATCTGGGATAGGAACTGACGTAATCTGTGACCCGGATTCAGATAAAAGGCTCTTAACGAGAAGATTACAATTGTCTCGTCTTCAAAAAATGAATGAATGAATGAATGAATGTATGAATGTACTTGGTCTGTGTGTCATTTCATCTTAACACTGAATGTGTGAAAAGTATTTGAAGCACAAGTTTGTTATGATTCAAACAGATTTATTGATGCATCTTCACAGCTAAAGGACTAAACTAACCAACCACTTGAACCTGTTAACGTGTGTTCTTAAATCCACGGATTAAAGTCGACTCCATCCATCCTGTCTCTCTGACTCCAGCCAGAGGCAGGAGGGTGCTGCATGAAGAGATGAGCACAGGTAGTTGGTTCAAGTACCTCCCTCCCTCCATCACCGAGTTCCAGCCCGTCCTCCGCACGCTGGCTCAGCCAATCCAGACGGAGCAGCTCCGGGATGCTCTGCAGCAGTGGATCGATACGTAAGCTCCAGCCAATCGGGGACACCGCCCCTGACAGATTCTCTGTCTTGTTTACAATTCAAAAACTAGACATGCAACCAAAAATCTTTATTCTACCAAAATATCAGAGCCCATTTTTAGATAGCAGCAAGTTAAATCAGACTCTCTCTGTCCTGATGTTACTGTATGTATGAATATCTTATATATTTACATGCTTGAATATTTATTTATTTACTCGACAAAGAGGCCTCTAATCATATTTTCTGTTTCCTGTTTCTTCAAAATGATACCATCAGAAGAAAAACTGTTTTTTTTTCCTTGATATAAAAATAAACTGTATGCAAATTTATTAGCAGCGTCCTCGTAGCATCGCGCCAACATTTGTTATCTTGTTTGTTTTGGAGTTTCAGTTTAGCGGTGATGTATTCTGTGTTAGCAGCCGGGGCGGTTCCTTTAAGAAGGTAGTCATGTGACCGAGGCGAGCATCTTGACAAGCGTCAGGAGTGACTCATAGACAGACGTGGAGGAGAGAATCCAGTCATTTCAAACAAAAAAATTGTTCAGAATGAGATCGTAAATGAAACAGAATTAATCCAAATTCGGTATGTTAATAATATAAGTTCTGTGTTCTCTCTGTGTGACTGGTACCGGTTGATTCAAACACATACGTAGTATCAGGTCATCTAAAAGTCATCTGTATGCCAGTAAATTATGTAAAATATAAATTTTTCCACAAGTTACTTCACCTTTAATCATTTTAATGTACAATGCATCGATTTCTTAAAAATCACTCTCAAGGTCAATTCTAATTCCAGTAGATAACTTGCTGATGAACGTGTTGTTGACGCCCCATTTTCAGCTGTAGGGAGGACATCTGCCGTGGCGTCGGTGGCCTGCTGGTCTACGTGAAGAGCCTGAAGGGGTTGGCGGCCATTCGAGACGCCGTGTGGGACCTCCTGTCCACCGACTCCATCAGCCAGCACTGGAGCACCGTGTGCCAGCGGCTGCTGGACCGACCCCTGGCCGTCTGGAACGACTTCCTGCAGCAACTCTTCCTTCAGCGGCTGCAGGTCAGTCCTCTCCCAGCGTCTCTACACATTTAATCATTTACACTGATCATTAATGCATTTATGCTTTTTGACGACCCTGTGGATGCTCTGAAACATGCTCCAATCATTCCCTGGTTCCATTCCACCAGACCATCACCAAAGAAGAAACTGGAGCCATCTCAGCGACCTCCGTTCAGCTCCTCGTCTCAGTTCTGAGGGATTTGGAGGTCCAGACCAGCCACACATCTCCAGGATCCAACCCCGGCTCTGGTTGTGGATCCCAGTTCGAGGTAGACGTGGCTTCGTTCCTGTGGTCGGAATCTCCGGGGGACCTGCCGGGTGACGCGGGATGGGTCAGCGTGGCGCAGAGGGGGCAGCGGCACCACGGGAGCAGCCTGGCCATGAAAACCCAGGCGCTAACGCCGTGTGTTC
Source organism: Antennarius maculatus (assembly GCA_013358685.1). Lineage (NCBI taxonomy): Eukaryota > Metazoa > Chordata > Actinopteri > Lophiiformes > Antennariidae > Antennarius > Antennarius maculatus. The sequence goes on along the minus strand of CM023620.1, from coordinate 19,116,178 downwards.
AAAGCTTCTGCTCATCCATGGACGCTAAGCTAAAGGCTAGGCTGGATGACCTCCAGTGCTACCTTCCCTCCCAGGTTACAGGTAAGGGTGGTGTCCCCCACCTGTGACGCGCTGGCGATTGCTCGGTGTTCAGTTCTCCTTCTCCATCGCAGGATCCTCTTCTGGTGCCAAAGAGAACTCTTCAGCATCAACATCCGGTCGCTTCACCGACTCCCCGGCGGTGGAAGAGGCTCTACGTGAAGGTTGTGTGCTCTGCACCCGCCACATCCTGTCAGCCGTCCGCCACCAACTGGACACCACCTCGCCGGAGCCGAGCCCGGCCGTCCTCAGCTCCGTCCTGTTCATGGGCCGGCTGTGTCAGTCTGTGGGGCAGTTGTGCCCCAGCCTGAAGATTTGCATTCTGGGAAAGCAGAACGGGTCAGAGGTCACAGCAAATGGAACCCCCAGACAAGGCAGGAAGCAAGGGAAAGGCCGGGCTGTCGTTGACGTCAGCCCCGCCCAGGCCCAGTGGGCCGGTCTGAAGGCGGAGCTTCTCAGCTGCAGCATGGAGGCGTACCGGATCTGGAGCTCCGCCCTTTCAAAAGTCAGGTCCCGCCTCTAACGGTTTTATAATCAGGGCTTTGAACCAGAATGTTAACCCAATGGGTTTGTTTGGAACAGAAACGGAATTCTAACGGGTCCGGTTTTACGTTCCACCCATGAATCGACGTTCCTGAACTGGTTAGAACAAAAAACTATAGTTCCCAAACCGGTTAATAACGTTCCTTGTAAATATAAATAGGTAGGTGGCTTTAGGAGTTTTAAATTGGTAATTAAAGCCGTTTACAGTTTACATACTGTATGATCTGTGCTCACATTAAAACAGAACAACAGCACTGATCCAGTTACAGAACAGAGGATGGAGAATCAGAAGAAGACGGAAGCTACGACAGCTCATGATGAAATAAAGTTTGTGTGTGTCTAAAATCAAACGTTTTTTAAGATTGACAGACTGTATTTACCTGTTAGGAATATAATCCTAAAACTGCTGGTGACATGCCTCAACTGCTCTCTGCTCTCTCATTGAGTGAATGACAGGAAGGGACAACGTGAGGGCAGATATTTTTTTCAAGAACGATAAGAGAAAAAAAACAAAAAACGGTATTAACTGGTTTACAATTATTTTCTGTTTCGATTCTGTTCCTGCAAAAAAAATTTTTAAAAAAATAAAGTTTTCGGTTTCGTTTTCATTCCTGGCAAAATACGTAAAAGTTTTTTTCTGGTTTTCGTTTTTGTTCCACGAACCGATTCAAAGCCCTGATTGTAATGTTATGTTAGTTATTCATTTATTTCAGGCAAGGCAAGGAAAAAACAAGACAAAAAAAGCAACAAAATAATTATTTTAATTTGATAATTAAAATAATTATTAGACAATTATTAGAATTATTAAATTAAAATAATTATTAAATAATTATTTTAAATGTAATAATTATTATAATTATAATATAATTATTTAATTATAATTATTGAATTAAAAATATTAAATAATTCTTTTAAATTTAATAATGATTATAATATAATTATTTGATTATAATTATTGAATTAAAAATATTTATTAAATAATTCTTTTAAATTTAATAATTATAATAATTATTAAATAATTATTACGTGTGTCTCACCTATGTTTTCTGTAATGGTTTTGTAATTAATTCCACAGCAGATTTCTGTACGAAATTCTAGGAACATTTTCCAAGAACCTGTCTGATAGCGCTGTGGGTTTTTTTTTTTTTTTTTTAACAGATGCTACTGGATAATTTTGGGACAGCACTTCGTGCTGAGTCTGCTGGTGCCATCCTAACAACAGCAACAAACTGGGAGGATCTTGAGATCCAAGAAGAAGCGGAGTCTGGGAACAGCGTCACGTCCAAAATCCGTCTTCCGGTTCAGGTCGGCCTCAAACGCACAGAGAGAGACGACGACTTCTGATTCCATCAGTAATCAGGCATCAAACTTCTGTCCCCCTGCAGCCGTCTTGGTACGTGCAGTCGCTGCTCTTCCAGCTGTGCGTGCAGGTGAACAGGGTGGGGGGCCACGCCCTGCCCCCGCCCACGCTGCAGGAGCTGCTCCAGGCCTGTCTGGCTCAGGCCCTCCACCACTACCACAGCCTCATGGGGCAGACCGTCGGCACGGTAATGACGAGGACTGACCATGAAGGAAAGACGCGCCTGTTTTCAGTCACGTAGGAACAACGAGGAGCCCTGAATTTCTCTGCGTTGTTTCCTTTCCCCGTCCACCAGGAAGGTGCGTTCCCCATGACCCAGAACCGAGCCCTGCAGCAGCTGTTCGATCTGCGTTACCTCAACAGCACACTGGGCTGCAGAGCGGAGGAGGTCAAGAGCTCCAGATCCCACCGTGACCCCAGGTGTGTGTTCAAAAAACATTCAATAAAAACCTTTATTTGATAGTGTTACTTTTGGAAGTGATGACGTGGAGATGGGAATCGTTGGCTTTGGACCATGTTTGCGTCTATATGTTGGTTTTCCAGGCGTCTGTGAGGTCAAAGGTCAGCCTTCATAGAAGATTTTCTTTTTTTTTTTGGGGGGGGGGGGTACTCAGGTTTCACCAGATCTGTGATTGGTTAGAAACCTTCATCGATCCGTTTGACCTGGACGTGTTCACGCCTCCGCTGAACGCCAACCTCAACCGGCTGTCCCAGAGGACCTCGGTACACACACACACACACACACACACACACACACAGAAAGACTTCTACCTTGTTGCAGTCAAGATGTCGATGAGATCCCAGCCTGAGATGAGGGGTTACGATCATATTTAATAACCCACACAAATGATGATGCTGAAGGTCAAAGGTCATGGGGTTTTTGTTCCAGGTCCTGCTGGGGCTGCTGACCGGCTCAGAGAAGCCGCTCACATTACGGAGCAGCAGTAATAATTCCCAGGAGCCTTTCAACATTCTGCCGCTCTCCAACAACCAGATCAGGTCAGTCGTGAGGGTGGGGGGACGGGGGGGGGGTGGTAAATCTGACCTCAGACGATTCTCTGCAGTTTGAACTGAAGCTTCTGTCCTCTGCAGGTTTGGGTTGCTGCCTCTCAGCATGTCAAACGTACGCAAGTCCAAGTCGGCTTCCAGAAGCTCCGACGCGGTCCATCAGCTGGTGAGTTTAGCCATCTGGACTCTGGTGTTTCCCACAATGCTTTGCGTCACCGTTCACCATGTTGTGTTCCACCGTGGGTTAACATTGTCTGTTGCACCCTCTGCCTTCTCAGCGTTTTTGAGGGCAAAGAACCCCAAGGCAAGTCCATTTGTGTGTGTGTGTGTGTGTGTGTGTGTGTGTTTTCTGTCGTCAGCTGTCTCTTGGTGTCCCTTTGGTACGTTTGCAGTGACTGAGTAGATAATTAACGGATCAAATAATTCTTCGTGGTTTGCCGTTGAAGTGTCGCTGTGCTCCGTCTCCGTTTATCTCCTGTTTGGCCTCAGAATCAGGATGTTTCTGGGTTTCAGCAGCGACGGCGACCTGAGTGGACCAATCCCAACTTGGGGTCACACATTATACGAGAAATAAAAAAAAAACGCTTGATGCCTTTGTGCTGCCCCAACTTGGGATTTGTTCAAGATCTTTTTCACTTTTTCACTTTTCACTCTTTTATGGCAACATTTGAACTTTTTGGAAACTGTTTGCTGTGTTGTTTACTGTGAGGATGCGTGGATATCAGGCTGAAACCTGTAAGACGGTGGATGTGGATCACTAACGGCTGAGCCGGGGCTCAGTGAACATAACGTAGTAACTGTATCTTCTCACAACGATGTTCCTACCAAGAAATAAAAGAAAAACTGCAAGAAACTCACTGACTGGTGTGTGTGTGTGTGTGTGTGGGGGGGGGTCTGCTTCTCTAATGAAACACGTGACTGTGGTGACTCCCCCAGACCTCACGCTGTCTTCTCCTTCCTCCAGCAGACGCCTGCGGCCCCCAAACCCCAGGGTGGAGAGAACTTCCAGCCGGGCAGCCTGTTCAGACAGCTGGCTGACCAGGATGAAGACACAGCCTCCTCTTCCTTATTCAAACTCAGTTGGCTGTCCAGCATGGCCAAATGACCCTTTTGTTTGCTCAAGGCTTTTTAGTTGTTCTTGTTTAAACTTTGTAAAAAAGGATATGTATTATAATATAATTTTTTTTTTTTCCCTCAGGAATGTTTTTGTGTGATTTTTTCTTTACTTGCCTAAATGACACTAAAATGTAGACGCCATGATAGAATTCTGTGCGCCACCGGCTTCAGATTCAAAACCAGTTACACATTTTTAACATTTGACGTGTTATTTTCTAAGAACAGACTTTAAAATGTTTGATAAAAAAATCTTCACATTTGGTTTCTATTGACATTTTGCACAACATCCCACCGTATTTTGGAGAAATCCTTCTTTTACATAAAACATAAATTCAAAATTTAATTCAAAGTTTTGACCGTTTTGCCCATGGTACATGTACTTGTTCTGAAGCAACAGGTCATCTGCTCAGGAGTTCACATCTGCTCCTGAATAGCAGCTATAACTCCAGAGGCCATCTGGATGAGAGGTGAAACATTTTATTTATATAGCACCGAATCATCTGTTGGCACTTTTCATATTAGAGCTGTGTCTAAACTAGTCTCTCAAGCCGATTTACAGAAACCCAACAGAATTCTCCAGGAGCAAACAGTAGTGAGCAAAAACTTCCTTGTAACAGGCAGAAACCTCGAGCAGACCCAGGCTCCTGGAGGATAGTCGTCTGTCGACCATTTGGTTCCACAACAGAGGGGCTTGATAGCTGAAAGGCTCTAGCCCCTGTCCTACTTGTGTATATTCTGGGAACAGAACACAGGCAGCAGCATTCTGGATTAGTTCAAGTGTCTTCAGTGACTTTTTGGGGCAGCCTGGAACAAGTAAGTTGCAATAGTATAGTCGATGCGATAAAAGCATGCATTAATTTTTCTGTATCATTCTGTGTTAAAATATGCCTGATTTTAATATAATTTATTTATAATCGAAATTATGATTTCCCTTCGGGATTTATAACATATCTCGCTATCTATTTTAGCAATGTTATGGAGATTTAAAAAGCTAGTTCTAGAAATCATTATTATTAGACATCACGGTGAATCCATATCAGCGCCATTATATAAATATACAGCTAGCGACAACATTATCACACTTATTTATCAAGAAACCATCTCAAATCACGTCATCGTCATCAGATTCGGAAGAGGAGTTCCCTGTGAACCCGGCTGGGGTGTAATTATCCCCTATAATTACCACCCGACGTTATAACTGCATTATAACTGCAATCTATACAAGCCCCTATATGACACCAATCAACAAAATAAACCCCCAAATCTGAGGTCATTATTGTAAATTAGTAACTAACCCCTGGGGAAACAAACCCAATCAATTGACCTGTCTATCACTTTAGATATTCACTTCTGGTGAATGCCATAATCGCATTAGACATAAATTAATTATCCACTTAAGAATAATTAATTAACCTTAGGAATTCAGAATAAAATCCTCCGGGGTGAAGTGATCATGGCAGATTCTTGATCTTTGGTCATTTTGATCCTGTTTATCTTTGCTTTCCATTGCTCTCCAATCTTTCCAGAAGATATTATGAAGAAAGATAGGTTCTTATCTTTGTGTCTAACTCCTGTGGTGTTGGAACATCCATTCACCCCCCCCCCCCCCCGGATAACCCTGATTTTATCAGATGTATTGCTTCATTGATCATATCGCGCTGTAATGGCTGCCCTGACTTGATGCTGCTGCAGCGCAAATGTTAAGGTGTCCTGACACCAGGGACGATGCCAAACATCAGGAAATGATTTCATTTTTATTTTTCTCATAATGATAAACAAAATATACAGTACATTACTTTTCAATGAGTTTCTTGAACCTTTAATGACCCTTAAATCATTTTGTCTCAATGGATAAGATGAGACTTTCAAACATCTACAGACATGAACGTTCCACTGTCACGTGCAGCAACAACAAACAGCTGACATCGCATTTATACGATGGGATGTGTCCACTCAGCTTTTCTCATACTGTTACAAACATCAAATAGGTTTGGCTAAACTGCTAACGCACATTATAATATCATAAATTCAACATAATTAAATTAAATTAAATTAAATTAAATTAAATTAATCAAATTAAATTAAATTTAAATTAAATTAAATTAAATTAAATTAAATTTATATTAAATTATGGTTCATAACCTTATCTTTTATTATTTTTTTCTGAAATAATTTTAGCAGGATGGATGTGATGTTTTCAACCCTGTCTTACTTGGGTAACACTGTGTGTATTTTCTCTTATTTACTTTCAAACCAGGAATATATATGTTGTCACTTCAGATAGACACCCCAGGGTCCAGGGGCTTGTGCCACTTTCACTAAAACAGAGAAATATTCATCTGCATGACGTAGTTCAAATCCAATCTGTATGTGCAGTGTGTGTCTCTACCAGAGGGCGTTTCATTCGCATGTCACACACATCTTTATTTCTTCCTGTCTATTTTGCTCATCATGGCCTTGACATCGACTGGAGCCGAGGCAGCAGCAGCCTTGGCCTTCTCCTCTTCCTCCTGCTTCCAAAGGATTATGGGATGGATCCCTGGACTTCGATTCCGAGCATTTTGCTCCACCTGTGCCGGACTAGGATGGAAATAGAAACAGGAAGAACACGACATGATTTTAAAAGTCCTCTCTCGAAGGACGCACCGTGTTGATCTGGTTATTTTGTCTCCTTTTGGTTATTTTGACTGCAGCTATTTCGTCAATAACAATCTTAAAATATACAGAATCATAACTTGTGACTGAGATTCCATCCTGCTTCTATCATGAGCAAAACCAAAAAACTATTTTTATGCCAGAGCATTTAGTCTTTTTCATCTCTTTACATTGCAATCAAACAATAAACAGTAAAAAAAAACCAAAACAACAACTTTGTAGTCCAAACAACGGAAAAGTTGAAGAATGACTAAACAAAATGAAATACTGTACAAAGTTGAACCGGAAATGAACAATATTAACTATTCTCACCACTCATTGCTAATAAAACAACAGGTTTAATGAATATCTTTAATCTGTGAAGTTTAATTTCTTTCTTTTGCTTTTAATTGCTGTGTTCTTGATATTTTATGCAGGTTCATGGAACAAAAACTGAAACTAAAAACTTTTTGTATTTTACCAGGAAAACAAAAAAGAAACCAAAAACATTATAGTTTTCCATGTTTTTCCATGTTTTCCAGTTTTCCTTTTTTTTTGTTTGTTTGTTTGTTTGTTTTTTTGTTCTTGAAAAAAATATCCAACCTCATGTTTCACTTCCTGACATTCACTCAGTGAGTGATGAGAGAGGAGAGCAGTTGATGCAAATCACCAGCAGTCAAGGAATAGGTTGTCTCCTAATCTGGATTATATTCCCTAACAGGTAAAGAATGTAGTCTGTCAACCTTAAAAAGTGTTTGATTTTAGACTTTAATTCATTGACTACAGCCTTTGAAGCTTTGAAACTTTTGTTGCTTCATCAGCTGCCCCAACTTCTCCATCTTCCTCTGATTCTCCATCCTCTGGATCCTGTTTACTGTCGGAACATATCTACCGTGTCACCTAATTGCCTTAATTGTCAATTTAATAGCTACCTAACTATTTATATTTCTAAGGAACGTTATTAATCGGTTGGAGATTTATATATTTTTTGTTCTAACCAGTTCAGGAACGTCAGTTCTTGGGTGGAACTTAAAACGTAAATATCATAATACTGTTTCTGTTCAGAACGAACCGATTGGCAAAATATTCTGATTCAAAACCCTGATGTTATGTATATGTGAATAATTCCAGACATTTGAATTTTATAATTTCTACAATATTTTTTACAATATAACATTATGACATTTTCATCACCCAAGAACAAATTGCCTTGTTGTTTCTGCACTGAGAGGTTGCAGGCCTCCCGTCATAGTGCACAGGAAATGTGGTTCTGCATGTGTAAGAGGAAGTTTCCCCCAAGTGTTCATTTAACCAGAGTATAGTTTCCTTTTCTGGACGTGAGCTTCTTCAAACTATGGCCACTACGGTTGTTAAAAGGCTAAAAGTCTGTGTTCCCTCACATTCTCTTTCTATAAACTGCCTTGATATCACATGTACTGTGATTTTATATAAATACATTGAATTAAATTGAATAAATCTTCAATTAATTACTAAATTAAATTCTGCTGAATCTAAATTTCCCAGTTTTGGACAAATAAAGTATATCTATCCTAAAAAAAAAAAAAAAACAAAAAAACCTCAATTCTCCTGAAGGTTCTTCTTTATCAAGCTCAGTCCTCCCCCAGAGCTTTGTGGTAAACCCCCAGCACATGATGTCATGAAAATGTAGGCCTGACTCTAAATTAGTCTTAAATCCGGTGCTAAATCAGGAGATAAGAGCTCCCCAAGAGTCATGATGTCCCTGCCAGTGAGGTTTGAGTGAATAAAATAAAGCATTTGGCTATCAAGGGCTGCTACTCCTAGTGTGGAAGATCACCCAGAGGGTTCTACTGCTTTCAGGAGTTTCAGCTGACAGACTACAGTCACTGATAGTTTACCACCAACCTGAAATTATGAGGTTCAGGATTCAGCGCCTTTTTCTGGATGTCTTTGTAAACTGGTGACTTGAGGTACCGAAAGAAAGTGTCCTAATCCAATGAAAATAAAGGAGACTGCAGATGATTTCAACTTCAGGTCTTTTAATCTCAGTCTAAAAACATATTTAGATTAGTCATTAATCACATAGTGCTATAAATAAATAAATAAATAAATAAATAAATAAACATTCTAGAAATTACAGTCCACAATTTTACTAATACAACACACCTTTTTCATGAGCAGGAAGACGTGAGTTTGGGCGGCTTCAAGAACACAGCGGTGAGGATGCTCCAGACCTTTCACTGTCAAACCCATCGTCCTGCCATCAATGTTGATCCAACGGGGAGCACCGGGGGCCAGGAAGGTCCTGAACACACGGGACGCTCCAGATTAATGTCATCTATCTCTTCCACCTCCATCTCCCTCTAGTGCAGCAAAGACTTTCTGTTTCAAATGTGATAAACATTCTTACTTCCTTCAGACACGAATCTCTGTTAATTGAAATGCTTTGTGCCAGACTCCGCTTCTCTCTTTGCTTGTAGTACAAGACTCAACCACTCCTTTCTAGTTGTTTAAGTGACTGAATGGATAATTATCAGCTTAATTCTCATTTACCTCTTCCTAAGTTTGATTAATTTATTTGTATTTGTGTGTTTGGCACCTTGTCTTCATATCCTTGTTCCGCTTCTGCTCAGGAGTCACAGCAGCGGTTCTTAGCCATAAAAGAAAAGCTGCCTTCAGCACTAAGACTCCAGCTGTGCATAATGATAAAAACAAGCCCTTGGCTAAGAATCAACTGTTTCACCCTTTTTCCCTAATCGTGTGAAAAAAAAAAAAAAAAGTTCGTCCTGCCTTTGAGCCTGAATTTTTGATCCGGTGACCAACACCTGTCTGATTCACACCTCTGAATGGAAGTTAAATAAGAATGAAATGGTGGCTCATCACTGATCTGCTCCAGTGACGGTAGTGGAGATTATAACAGTTTGTATTAAACAGGTGGTAGAGCAGGATAGAAGTGTTGTGTTAACTTTATATCTAAAGCAGACAATGCTGGAGAAGAGGACAACCAGATTAGACCAGGACCAGTCGGAGCAACAACGTGACTCACATGGTGACCTACGAAAGAGCACACACACACACACACACACACACACACACACACACACACACACACACACACACACACAGACACACACACACACACACACACACACACACACACACACACACACACACACACACACACACACACACACACTTACTTGAAGATGGTTTCTGCTTTTGTTGACATAGAGGACGCGGTGCCCAACTTCAGCTCTTCGGCTGCCTCCCAGAAGGCCAAGTTCTCCCCTGGTAAGAACACGCATTTATTAAGTTATCATGAATTAATGTAATTTATTTGCTTAAAGAGTGGGGCTGTAGTCTATGTAGACTCCTGTGGATAAACATTTAAGGTGTTGACAGAGGTTGAGCTGTCCGTCCTATGACAACAACAGGGATCTTTAACATCTGGGTCAACAAAGTCACCAATGAAATCCATCTATTTGCTACAAGGAATTATTGGACTAATGTGCTACAACACAAGAAGAAAGGAGGTAATACAGAGGCTTGTGTTTTGCATTGTGCACCAGATTGATGGTCCATACTGAAGTGTATTTCTTGACATATTGGAACGTACCACTGAACTCTTTCTTGAGGAAGATCTTGAAGTCATCTCGGCCTCGCAGGTCGTTCAGCAGCTCGAAGAAGCTGAAGGACCAGCGCTCTACTCTCATCTTAGTCGGCACGTCAACTCTGGGCATAGACAGAACGAGTATTCACAGTTAAACTAGTCCTTTTTTCTCTTTCCAAGTATGAACTGAAGATTTAAGACACTAAAAGTCATATTTTCATCCAATTTCATTCACAAACGTGTGTAAATCTATGATATTGAGAAATGGCGAATTCGTTGCTCAAATCTGCAAAGCCTTCTGATGTTCCTGTCCTGGTTTCATTCCAGACCAAATGGAGTAAGCCTTACCTTCTCATATTTAGAGTCCAGTAGGCGTCGTTTTCACTCTGCCAGGGGTTGCTAGGTAGACAGGGTGCCAAGAACGGGTCGTGGTTTTTGTAGGTTGTGATGTACTTGACCAGACTGTCGAATGAAAAGCCATATAAGAGCAAAGGAAACCGCTATATTGTTTCTGAATAGTATAGCAAATATTTTAAGTACTGCAATAACAAAATAATCAATAAGTAATTCCTAATTTATAATAAGGACAAATGAGTTTCCGAGTTATATACGATATATTTTACCTACAAGATAATAAATCCTGTTCTCAAAAGATTAAATTAGATGAAAGAAAGTAACTTACGCTCCAAGGGACACACTTGATTTGACCTTTGACCTCATGATTGCTTGTTGATAAAATATGTTCTACAATGAAGGGAAGACAACCATCTGTCAGTGATGCAGCTATCATTTGTTAGAGGAAGGACCTGTGAGATCCACCACTGAAACAGTCCATGTATGCATGTTAAAGGCCGTGACTCACCTTACGTCGGTACATGTCAAAGGTGATTTTCTAACAAACGAGAAGAAAAGAAGTGTTTTTGTTTCCACGACAACATTTTGTCCGACTCATTTTGAAAATCAGATTAGCATAGATTAGCATGATTAGGAAGATATGTAGTGCACATACGTAAAGGAAGGTATGGCAAAGCTTCTACTTCTAACGGGAAGGTGGAAAACACTAAAACAGTCCCTCCAGGGAAAAAACAACTTCATTCGTTTGTGATTGTTCTAACTTTATTTAATTTATTTAGCTTTTTGTGGTAGTATTTAAACAATAATAAAAATTCTGGATATTTATTTGACCAATAAGACAAAACGCCTGACTGATTATATAGATGAGCTGAAATTTTTTTTGCTATTTCCTGGTAGGACAGTCTAAAGACGTGGGGCCCGTGTTTCTATGAGTGGAGTTTATAACAAAAACATGACAGTCTGGACCGTCGGACATTTAACACAGCACTTATTGTCATCATTGTAGGAAGATCTGTGAAAACAAACAACGAAAAGAAAAAAAAAGACAAAATAGTCAACATAGTGTGAATATCTGAGACGATGGTTATCAGTAATTTATCTGTCAAAGTCTGCATGACGTGATGTGTGTGAAGTGTTGTCGTGGTGTATGGACGTGTACGATGTGTTTCCACCAATCAATTGTCTTCTCTTATCAATCAGGACAGTTTCAAATCCACTAAATCAATAATGAATGAATGTGGCAACTGATTTGATGTGCTTGAAGCAGAAAGAGACAGACGGAGCTTCTTGTCACTAAGTGGATTTGTCTGTAGAGATCAATCCCACAGTCCTCCAGGCCATGCTAAGCTCCTGTAAGTGTTTTAAAAGAACCAGCTGACCTCAATGCCCTCCCTCCGTGTGTGTGTGTGTGTGTGTGTGTGTGCATGTGTGTGCGCGTGTGTGTGTGTGTGTTTAGGTGTGCACCGACCTGTTACCTCCTCTATGTTGGGATCAATGAGACGCTGTGGACCTTGGTCCATCGCGCTGTGAGTACGGCGCTGAACACAAAAGTTCATGACAAATAAGACAGTAGGTAAAACAAGTTCATAATCTGCTATTACCACAAATATATTTGACAAAAATTTAGTGAGATGATCATTTTGTTTCTTTAAATACACGTAATAAAGAAAGTGACAGACGCTGACCGGTGGCCTGTTGACGATCCAGTAAGCCCTCTCCTGGCAGTCAAACACCACCCGATCTGGCTTCTTCCTCTCCTTACCAGCCCTAACACATTAAAAGAAACAAAGCAATGCCTGGAGTGACACAGAACAAATAATGAGACTAGTTTTAACATGATTAATGATGCATGGACCCTGTACCCGACCTCCATGGGTCCCAATTAAAACCTGTGACCAGAATAAAAGGCTGAAGATGAGACGATTACTGATGGGCTCGTCTTCAAGAAAATGAATGAAAGGGGGCCAAATGCTGGTCCTGTGGTGTCACTGCTGACAGCCGTTAAAGAACTCCTCCAAACTCTTTCAAACTACTGTGACTGCGTCGGAAGATGTTCATATTAAAATCAAGAAGAATAAAAATCACCTCCTCAGGTACGACCTTCAGCTCTTCTTCTTCACGAGCCGTCTGGTATCTACACTCTAAGGTCGCACCAAAAGGCTACACCTTTGTTTTTAATGTTCATTTTCACAGTGAAAAGTAAAAAAAAATCTCATCTTTTCTAAACCCATTAACAAACAGCAGCATCGATGATTCTGAGGTGATGAGATTGTGCCGTCACCTACTTGTACTGTTCGGTGGCCTGCATCACAATGAAGTCCCACTTGTGGTTCAGCCACTTGTTGAGGTGGTTGTACTGGACCTGGATTAAAGACAAACAGAGGGACAACATGAGATTATTATTCACCTATTAAAGGAGAGCCAAACAAATGAACCTTTAACTTTCTTTTTAAATCAGTATGAAGCACTGTAGTCATTTGCAAACACACATGAAGGTGACGCTTTATACATGCAGATGACAGGGGGGACGTTGGAAAGGTCCCAATCTGGAGGGGCTGTAGGGGATGGAAGTCTGACTACCTCTGGTCTACAGCCCCAGGTAGCTTGGAATTAATTAAACGGATGAAGCGGGTGTGAAAATAAATGAATGAATGAATGAACGAATGAACGAATGAATTAACATTGTTAATTTAACATCGTTAAATTTATTACTTATTCAAATTACAAACATTACAGTTGCACAAAAAAACAAACATGTTTACGCATCGCTCTGTTATAACATAAATCCTTTTTAATTTGTGAGGTTAATGAAACTGTCTGACGTGTTTTGCTGTCGCAGGCCGCATACAATGATGTGGCGGGCCACATTTGGCCCCGGGGCCATGAGTTTGATGAATGTGGTGTACAGGAACATCCTGTAGATTATCATAGCCAAGAAGCTGTGGGTTCCAGAATGACAACAACTACTGGCTAACATCCGGTGGTGCTGAACAAGGAGCAGAAGAGGGTAATAATGAGAGGTATTTCAACATTTTCACTTCGGGCCTTCTGATATTTTTCCAATATTCTGGAAAATTATATTAGGCTAGTAAAACTACCAATACCAAATGTAGAAGGCTAAATGTTAATTTTTGAAATCTGAATTATTGTAATATTTGAAAATTTCTTTCAAAATGTTCTTCAACATTTTTAACCAGTCACTTGTGTTGATTATATAATAAATCATTTTGTCATGAATAAATCTGTTTTGATATGCTTTTGTTGATGACCAAAACTGGACAACAAACAAATGACCTCCTCAACACAGTCAGGGAATGCTTTAACATCTCATGGAAGGAACGCCCCACATTACTGACACATGTATACTGTATTCCTGTTCTTGGACACCGACCTGCTCGTAGGGCTCTAACATGCCTTTCTTGCGGATGTTTCTCTTTGTCAGGTAAATGGCTGCACCAGAGCAAAATAAAATCATTACTAATCACACATTACTAACATGATGGAGCACAATCAAACAAACTGAACAATTGACAAACCTTGTCCTTTCAGAAAAGAGGATCAGTTCCCAAAACTACAAAGTTTCATCTTGCTTTTTGCCAGGCTAGTCCAGACTAATCCATTAATTATAAGGATAAATGATTTTTTTTTTTTCTGAAGGTCTTCAGTCTTAGGCCTTGTTCAGACTGGTCGCCTATATCAGATTTATAGCCCATCGACATTGATATCGGATATCTCATTTGTAGTCTAAACAGTCCCATACCACATGATATCCAATTTTTGCAAGAAGGATTGAAACCACATTCTGAAGGTAGTTTCATATCGGGTCTGAACAGCCCCAAACACAGTCTTAGATAATTATCTGAAAAATTGGGCCCCCAAATCAATTAATCTTTCTTAATACGGTACATATATTGTTTCAGCTGCACTTCTTAATAAGATACAAATAATAATTATTAATAATTAATAATAATGCTACCATGATTTACAAACTCAGTGTACAGTTATATAAAATATATAATCTGTAAATAACAAATGCAATAAAATACATTTTGTGTGGTCAATTTCGCAATAATAATAATATTTTGTTCGCCTATATAATAATAATAATAATAATAATAATAATAATAATAATAATAATAATAATGATGATGATGATGATGATGATGATATTAATAATAATAATAATAATAATAATAATAATAATAATAATAATAATAATAATAATAATAATAATATACCCACCATAGTCAGAATCCTCTGCAACCCATTTCTGCGTTGGCCAAAAATATGGTGTCTAAAAAGGTGTAAATTTGGGGAACATAATATTAGTGGCTCAGCGTGTCTCCATAGAACTATGATAATACCTGTCCCATACATTCTGCTGCTGCATTACACCTGAATTCATTATCATGTTTCTGCTGTTTCACAAGATACATCCAGAGCTTCTGTTTGGTTTCCTGAGGATCGAGAAAGTTTAAAATAACTAAATAGATTATTTTATACAGCACTTTTCAAAAAGTTAGTCATTCCAACAGTAAAATATAATAAAGTAAAAAAAAAATTAAACAACATAAACATAATTAAAACAAATTTCTCTAGTGCAGAGAAACCATAAGCAGTAGCTTCTCTTGTGATTGGTTATTTTGACCCAAATACAGAAAGACTTTAAAGTAACCTTCCAAGAGTTTATTATATGTTGAAACATCTTGATGACATCCAAAGCCAGAAAGTCAAGCTGTTCTACAAACAGAAAGGTGAACTCATTTCAGCTTGTGGCAGGTTTTAAGATCTGACTGCGTATACCGTCTTGTCCAAGTGAGCAGATTTTACACAAGTTTTGTGTTGTGACTTCACTAGCACACTATGACGCTATGACGTCTACAGAAAACAACTTCTGTTTGGGTTTGCAGTGACCACCATTGCACAGATAGGGATTTAATCTGGCAACTTGGAATTGTTGCAGCAACTTGAGAATTGACTGGAGACTCATGTTCAAAAACTTGCATTTTAATTCGCAGACTCCTAAATATTTTTATCTATGAAACATATGCATCTCTACATTCAATGTGAACTGTAGTGAGCAACCATATAGTGAATAAAAGTCTCCCGACTTTTGATGTGGTGTTTAAGTGGAACAATTCTGGGCAGTGAAGAAGGATTTACCTGGAAGCGGTAGAGGCTGTTGTCTCTACACATGACCAGCTTCTTGTGGTTCTGCAGGGGGTAGATGTAGCCAAAAGCCACTAACATGGTGCCCACGGACTCAGCCTCTGCAACACAGACACAAGGAGGAAATGATAGGAAGAGGTTCTTAAGAACATTCCAATAATAAAAAAATGGACAAGGACATGTGGACATTGATATTTTTTTCATCTTACCTTCTACAGTAGTCTTCATCTTGTTGGCAATCCATTCAATGATGTCCTTACCTGTATGAAAGCCCAAAATTGAATGTAAAATACTGTATCGTTTACTGCATTGTATGTCCAGACTACATGACACTATTTTTAAAAAATTCTGTCATTTTTTAAAACTTTTTCTTCAAAACTTCCTGTTTCCCCTTAAACTTCTTGTATTCCATAAACTTCTGGCCCTGACATAACTAAAAATCGTTGTCTAGTGTCGGCAGTAGCTCGGTTCAAGGCCAGTGTGGACCAAAATGTTTATACGACCTTCATATACTGTATCTGTGTGTGACAAATATATATTGGTTGTAAAGACATGGACTAATAAAGAAACTTTCTGTCTTCTTTTAGTATTTGGATGAGAATAAATCAGAACAATCAGATCACTGCAAGTAAGGACATTAATATTTTCCGCATTGATGATACAATTTTAATCTCAATTAATCAAAATGATCATTTTGTTCTATCTACACCACTACATCACCATCTGAATCATATGGAAGATTTGGCTGCTGGATCTACTGTGACCTTTCACTGCCTGGTATTAGAACAGATTAAAAAGCTGCTTTGGCTCCTAAAGCACTGTTCACATTTCATCCAATTGTGAGTTGCCTTATTTAGCGTGTGTCAGCAGCTTAGACAGCAAAGGCAAAAAAGCAACACCTCTAGTAGGTTGATTTCTGTGTTCACACTGAAGTTGTTAGGCATGAATAAAACACGTATCACCATCTCACCAGCAATGACGTGTGGAATGGTTGTGACATTGAGTTTCTGTTCTGAACCCTTGACTCCATTTTTTTGGTCCTGCATCTCCACCACCAGGGTCTCCAGCTGAAAACACAGAAAAGGCATCAATATTAATATGGGAACAAATCATTATTTAGTGAGGAAATAAATCAGTATGCAAAGTAAACACTGAGAATTGTTTTAAAGAATTCATTTTAAAAGCAGATTGTCCCAGTTATTGATGATATACAGTAATTAGTTGGATAAATTGAGTAGAAAGTGAGAGTGTCACGAAATAGTTCAATATGTCATTAAAGTATGACAAATAGTTCAAATATTACTCTCGTTATTTTGGAATCTGTTGTATGGAATTTAAAACATAAACTACTAAATTTATAAATTCAAATATTAAATGGTGAAATATTTATCCAGCAGGAAGCTAAACTATTTAAATCAAACTGTATATTATATTCATAACATTCAACAGCTTTTTGCAAAAACCAAACCGAACTAGAAATGCTTAAATAGCTCAGTAAAATAAATACATTTATGAGGATTGAGTGAATGTCATTTAAGAATCTAGGACTTCTTGGAAGTAGACATCCTGTATCCCAGTTGACCTTCCTGGATAATGTCAGTGTGAACGAAATATAATGATCACTGTGTAGTTGTTTGCAGCTGCGTAGTGCGTGGAAGTTGTATACAGATAGACAGTATGTCAGCTGAAGCAACACTGTGCAGTTTGTGGCGAAATATTAGGAATTCTGTGTGTCACTAACTGAGATATGGTGTCATTCCTGTCCAACCAGCGCTTTGTTTCAGTTTGTTGAAGGGAACCCATGAAGCAAACGGCTTTTTGAAGAGCATGTTTGGGAAGGAGTGAGTATGTACCTGTACCTCAACTGTAGTGTCTTTTGAATAGAGTGGCACCTGGTAGCAAAGCTAATTAGTTTTAATGTGATCTTTAATAAGTCTCTTATAGTGAGTCAAACATCATATGAAAGTCCGCAAGTAAAAAAGTGCAACTAAAAAAAAAAAAAAATCAGGCCTGTCCCATATTCCTGATTTAAGTAAACGTAAAATATCACAGGTGAGATAGGAGCTTTGATAAGAGCTGAGAAGACAAGATAACCAACGATACTGATAATCATATCCACTCACCTTTTTTAAACAGTGCATCCGAGGCTGGAATTGTTGGCCCCGGTCTTGACGTGCTGTTCTGATTGTCATATTTGCAGATAGATGAAAACCAAAATCAGGGGTCAAAAGGAAAACTTGTGGTCTTAAATGTTGCACTTATAATATCTGAGTGCGACAGAAGACTGAGCATGCAGTGGAGTCAGTCAGACTCCTCTATAGGGATTTACAACAGGACGGGCGGGCTGCAGGTATCCACCAATCAGCTGAAGAAACCCTCTGTCCTCTGGTTGGTGGTTCTGTCCGAGAGACTCTGCAGCTGACTTTGACTGTAAGCATCATATAGAATCCAAATGTGTTCCCACTGGCTGTTTAAATGGTCTTTGACTGTGTGAATGAGTAGCTTTGCTAATGAGCAGGTGACGCTGCCACCACTGTGTAGATGGGTTTGAATGATGAATAGGCTTTATCCTGATCATACAGTTACGTACACAGATAGTTAAAAAAAAATATCCAGGAGAGTCGTACATACTGTATATATACACACACATCCATATATGTATATATTCACATATGTATATATATATATATGTGTGTATATATGTGTGTATATAATGTAGCCGCAAGAGGACACAAGCCAGTGTCTTATTGTGCCGGTCCCAAGCCTGGATAAATACAGAGGGTTGCGTCAGGAATGGCATCTGGCGTAAAACTTTTGCCAAATCAAACATGCGAATCAAACCTATGACTTCCATACCGGATCGGTCGAGGCCCGGGTTAGCAACAACCGCCATTGGCGCTGTTGACCTACAGGGCGCCGGTGGAAATTGGACTGCTGTTGGTCGAAGAAGGAGAGGAGGAAAGTGTGTTCGTAGGAAGAAAGAGAAGAGGAACGCCAAGAGTATAGGACTAAGAGTAAGGACGTTCAATGTTGGAACTATGACAGGAAAAGGTAGAGAGTTGGTTGACATGATGCAGAGGAGGAAGGTAGACATACTGTGTGTCCAGGAGACCAGGTGGAAAGGTAGCAAGGCTAGAAGTTTAGGAGCAGGGTTCAAGATGTTCTATCATGGTGTAGATGGGAAGAGAAATGGAGTAGGAGTTATCTTGAAGGAGGAGTTTGTTAGGAATGTCCTGGAGGTAAAAAGAGTGTCGGATAGAGTGATGCGTCTGAAGCTAGAAATAGAAGGTGTGATGTTCAATGTTGTTAGTGGGTATGCCCCACAGGTAGGATGTGAGCTGGAGGAGAAGGAGAAATTCTGGTTGGACTTTGATGAAGTGATGCAGAGCATACCTAGAAGTGAGAGAGTTGTGATTGGTGCAGACTTCAATGGACATGTTGGTGCAGGTAACAGAGGTGATGAGGAGGTGATGGGCGGGTTTGGTATCCAGGAGAGGAACGCAGAAGGACAGATGGTAGTTGACTTTGCAAAAGGATGGAAATGGCTGTAGTGAATACTTTCTTCCAGCAGAGGCAGGAACATAGGGTGACCTATAAGAGTGGTGGTAGGAGCACACAGGTAGACTACATCTTGTGTAGACGATGTAACCTGAAGGAGATCAGTGACTGCAAAGTAGTGGTAGGTGAGAGTGTAGCCAAACAGCATAGGATGGTGGTGTGTAGGATGACTCTGGTGGTGAGGAAGATGAAGAGGGCAAAGGCAGAGCAGAGGACAAAATGATGGAAGCTGAAAAAGGAAGAATATTGCATGACTTTTAGGAAGGAGTTAAGACAGGCTCTGGGTGGTCAGGCGGTGCTTCCAGATGACTGGACAACTACAGCTAATGTGATCAGGGAGACAGGTAGGAGAGTACTTGGTGTGTCATCTGGAAGGAAAGTAGATAAGGAGACTTGGTGGTGGAATGAGGAGGTACAGGAGTGTATACAGAGAAAGAGGTTAGCTAAGAAGAAGTGGGACACTGAGAGGACTGAGGAGAGTAGACAGGAATACAGGGAGATGCAGCGTAAGGTGAAGGTAGAAGTCGCAAAGGCCAAACAAGGGGCTTATGATGACTTGTATGCTAGGTTGGACAGTAAGGAGGGAGAGACTGATCTATACAGGTTGGCAAGACAGAGAGACAGAGATGGAAAGGATGTGCAGCAGGTTAGGGTGATTAAGGATAGGGATGGAAGTCTATTGACAGGTGTCAGTAGTGTGATGGAAAGATGGAAAGAGTACTTTAAAGAGTTGATGAACGTGGAAAATGAGAGAGAACAAAGACAAGAAGAGGTGACTGTTGTGGACCAGGAAGTAGCAAAGATCAGTCAGGAGAGGAGGGCATTGAAGAGGATGAAGAGTGGAAAGGCAGTCGGTCCTGATGATATACCTGTAGAGGTTTGGAAGTGTCTAGGAGAGGTGGCAGTAGAGTTTCTGACTGGGTTGTTCAACAGGATCTTAGATAGTGAGAAGATGCCTGAGGAGTGGAGGAGAAGTGTGCTGGTGCCCATTTTTAAGAACAAGGGAGACGTGCAGAGTTGTGGCAACTACAGAGGAATAAAGCTGATGAGCCATACAATGAAGTTATGGGAAAGAGTAGTGGAAGCTAGACTAAGGGCAGAAGTGAGCATTTGTGAGCAGCAGTATGGTTTCATGCCAAAAAAGAGTACTACAGATGCAGTATTTGCTTTGAGGATGTTGATAGAGAAGTACAGAGAAGGCCAGACGGAGCTGCATTGTGTTTTTGTAGATCTGGAGAAAGCTTATGACAGGGTGCCCAGAGAGGAACTGTGGTATTGTATGAGGAAGTCTGGAGTGTCAGAGAAGTATGTTAGAGCGGTGCAGGACATGTATGAGGACTGTAAGACAGCGGTGAGGTGTGCTGTAGGTGTGACAGAGGAGTTCAAGGTGGAGGTGGGACTGCATCAGGGATCAGCTCTGAGCCCCTTCTTGTTCGCTATGGTGATGGACAGGCTGACAGACGAGGTTAGACATGAATCTCCATGGACTATGATGTTTGCAGATGACATTGTGATCTGCAGTGAGAGCAGGGAAGAGGTGGAGGAGAAGCTAGAGAGGTGGAGGTTTGTCCTGGAAAGGAGAGGGATGAAGGTTAGCCGCAGTAAGACAGAGTACATGTGTGTGAATGAGAGGGACCCAAGTGGAAGAGTGAGGCTACAGGGAGAAGAGATCAAGAAGGTGGAGGATTTTAAGTACTTAGGGTCAACAGTCCAGAGCAATGGAGAGTGGGGAAAAGAGGTGAAGAAGCGTGTCCAGGCAGGATGGAATGGGTGGAGAAAAGTGTCAGGTGTGATGTGTGATAGAAGAGTTTCAGCTAAAATGAAAGGAAAGGTGTACAAAACTGTGGTGAGACCAGTGATGTTGTTTGGTCTAGAGACAGTGTCACTGAGGAAAAGACAGGAGACAGAGCTGGAGGTAGCAGAGATGAAGATGCTGAGGTTCTCTCTGGGAGTGACCAGGAAGGATAGGATCAGGAATGAGTACATCAGAGGGACAGCACATGTTAGAGGTTTTGGAGATAAAGTCAGAGAGGCCAGACTGAGATGGTTTGGACATGTCCAGAGGAGAGATAGTGAATATATTGGTAGAAGGATGCTGAGTTTTGAACTGCCAGGCAGGAGGCCTAGAGGAAGACCAAAGAGGAGGTTTATGGATGTACTGAAAGAGGACATGAAGGTAGTTGGTGTGAGAGAAGAGGATGCAGAAGACAGGGTTAGATGGAGGCAATTGATTCGCTGTGGCGACCCCTGAAGGGAAAAGCCGAAAGGAAGAGAAGAAGATATGTGTGTGTGTATATACATATATATATATGTGTGTGTGTGTGTGTATACTATATATATACACACACACTGCATTATGTATATACATATAAAATGCAGTAGGAGGTTCTTGAAGTCATTTCCTTAAATTTTCAGAAAACTGCCCATGTTTGCTATTAAAATGGGCCTTGGATGGAGACAAGTACACCAGCAAGCACCCTTCTAGTTAATTACTTGCTATCTACTTAGCGTAAACAGGTTTGAAAGGGGACACAGCCAGTAATCCACAGATGTTCCACAGACCTATTGGTTGGTCCGCTTTGGAAACGATGCAGGTTTGCTTCACGTGACCGCTGTCCCCACTGTCAAGGGGAGCTGAAGACACCTGTCCATCACAGCGCCAAGCTGCCCAACCGGTACTCGGTAAGCATCAGTTGGTCCCTTATTTGACTGGATTGCTACTTCACCTCCCCTTATGCACGGTGCTCTTACTGAATGTAGTCAGCACTTCTGTCTAACTCCGGTCTATCTCCAGGCTTTGCAGTACACACAGCAGTGGTGAGGAAAACGAGTGAAGGTCTGTTCATCACAGCCCTCACTGGATTACTGGGCTCCATCAGCATGAAAATATCTTGATTATATGCTAATGGTATGGATGGGTTTTGTTATTTATCAAAAATGTCATTGTATGCCATCAATCCATCAATTTTCTTCATCTTTTCTGGGGTCAGGGTGGCAAGCAGGCTAAGAAAGGCATTTCATACATCCGTCTCCCGAGCAACACTGTCCAGCTCCTTCTGGTGTCTCCACCCTGAGACCTACCCTGACTAGTGACATAACATGATACTACTGTAGGTAGCACAATACTTTCATGCTACCCATGCTCCTATCTGATATTAGGTCATAGTTAGCATCAGCCCAGTTTCTTGTCTTTGGACCCGAGAGATCATCAGACTTGTAACAGGTCTCTTCTTTTCCTTTTGGCTTTTCCCTTCAGGGGTCGCCACAGCGAATCAACCGCCTCCATCTAACCCTGTCCTTTGCATCCTCTTCTCTCACACCAACTACCTTCATGTCCTCTTTCACTACATCCATAAACCTCCTCTTTGGTCTTCCTCTAGGCCTCCTGCCTGGCAGTTCAAAACTCAGCATCCTTCTACCAATATATTCACTATCTCTCCTCTGGACATGTCCAAACCATCTCAGTCTGGCCTCTCTGACTTTATCTCCAAAACCTCTAACATGTGCTGTCCCTCTGATGTACTCATTCCTGATCCTATCCTTCCTGGTCACTCCCAGAGAGAACCTCAGCATCTTCATCTCTGCTACCTCCAGCTCTGCCTCCTGTCTTTTCCTCAGTGACACTGTCTCTAGACCAAACAACATCGCTGGTCTCACCACAGTTTTGTACACCTTTCCTTTCATTTTAGCTGAAACTCTTCTATCACACATCACACCTGACACTTTCCTCCACCCGTTCCATCCTGCCTGGACACGCTTCTTCACCTCTTTTCCCCACTCTCCATTGCTCTGGACTGTTGACCCCAAGTACTTAAAATCCTCCACCTTCTTGATCTCTTCTCCCTGTAACCTCACTCTTCCACTTGGGTCCCTCTCATTCACACACATGTACTCTGTCTTACTGCGGCTAACCTTCATCCCTCTCCTTTCCAGGACAAACCTCCACCTCTCTAGCTTCTCCTCCACCTGTTCCCTACTCTCACTGCAGATCACAATGTCATCTGCAAACATCATAGTCCATGGAGATTCCTGTCTAACCTCGTCTGTCAGCCTGTCCATCACCATAGCGAACAAGAAGGGGCTCAGAGCTGATCCCTGATGCAGTCCCACCTCCACCTTGAACTCCTCTGTCACACCTACAGCACACCTCACCACTGTCTTACAGTCCTCATACATGTCCTGCACCGCTCTAACATACTTCTCTGCCACTCCAGACTTCCTCATACAATACCACAGTTCCTCTCTGGGCACCCTGTCATAAGCTTTCTCCAGATCTACAAAAACACAATGCAGCTCCCTCTGGCCTTCTCTGTACTTCTCTATCAACATCCTCAAAGCAAATACTGCATCTGTAGTACTCTTTTTTGGCATGAAACCATACTGCTGCTCACAAATGCTCACTTCTGCCCTTAGTCTAGCTTCCACTACTCTTTCCCATAACTTCATTGTATGGCTCATCAGCTTTATTCCTCTGTAGTTGCCACAACTCTGCACATCTCCCTTGTTCTTAAAAATGGGCACCAGCACACTTCTCCTCCACTCCTCAGGCATCTTCTCACTATCTAAGATCCTGTTGAACAACCCAGTCAGAAACTCTACTGCCACCTCTCCTAGACACTTCCAAACCTCTACAGGTATATCATCAGGACCGACTGCCTTTCCACTCTTCATCCTCTTCAGTGCTCTCCTCACTTCATCCTGGCTAATCTTTGCTACTTCCTGGTCCACAACAGTCACCTCTTCTAGTCTTTGTTCTCTCTCATTTTCCACGTTCATCAACTCCTCAAAGTACTCTTTCCATCTTCCCATCACACTGCTGGCACCTGTCAATAGACTTCCATCCCTATCCTTAATCACCCTAACCTGCTGCACGTCCTTCCCATCTCTATCTCTCTGTCTTGCCAGCCTGTATAGATCAGTCTCTCCCTCCTTACTGTCCAACCTAGCATACAAGTCATCATAAGCTTCTTGTTTGGCCTTTGCTACCTCTACCTTCACCTTACGCTGTATCTCCCTGTACTCCTGTCTACTCTCCTCAGTCCTCTCAGTGTCCCACTTCTTCTTAGCTAACCTCTTTCTTTGTATACACTCCTGTACCTCCTCATTCCACCACCAAGTCTCCTTATCTACTTTCCTTCCAGATGACACACCAAATACTCTCCTACCTGTCTCCCTGATCACATTAGCTGTAGTTGTCCAGTCATCTGGAAGCACCTCCTGACCACCCAGAGCCTGTCTTAACTCCTTTCTAAAGGTCATGCAACACTCTTCCTTTTTTAGCTTCCACCATTTCGTCTTCTGCTCTGTCTTTGCCCTCTTCATCTTCCTCACCACCAGAGTCATCCTACACACCACCATTCTATGCTGTTTGGCTACACTCTCGCCTACCACTACTTTGCAGTCACTGATCTCCTTCAGGTTACATCGTCTACACAAGATGTAGTCTACCTGTGTGCTCCTACCACCACTCTTATAGGTCACCCTATGTTCCTGCCTCTTCTGGAAAAAAGTATTCACTACAGCCATTTCCATCCTTTTTGCTAAGTCAACTACCATCTGTCCTTCTGCGTTCCTCTCCTGGATACCAAACCTGCCCATCACTTCCTCATCACCTCTGTTACCTGCACCAACATGTCCATTGAAGTCTGCACCGATGACAACTCTCTCACTTCTAGGTATGCTCTGCATCACTTCATCAAAGTCCAACCAGAATTTCTCCTTCTCCTCCAGCTCACATCCTACCTGTGGGGCATACCCACTAACAACATTGAACATCACACCTTCTATTTCTAGCTTCAGACTCATCACTCTATCCGACACTCTTTTTACCTCCAGGACATTCCTAACAAACTCCTCCTTCAAGATAACTCCTACTCCATTTCTCTTCCCATCTACACCATGATAGAACAACTTGAACCCTGCTCCTAAACTTCTAGCCTTGCTACCTTTCCACCTGGTCTCCTGGACACACAGTATGTCTACCTTCCTCCTCTGCATCATGTCGACCAACTCTCTACCTTTTCCTGTCATAGTTCCAACATTCAACGTCCCTACTCTTAGTCCTATACTCTTGGTGCTCCTCTTCTCTTTCTTCGTGCGAACGCACTTTCCTCCTCTCCTTCTTCGACCAACAGTAATCCAATTTCCACCGGCGCCCTGTAGGTCAACAGCGCCGATGGCGGTCGTTGTTAACCCGGGCCTCGACCGATCCGGTATGGAAGTCATATGTTTGATTCGCATCTTTGATTTGGCAAAAGTTTTACGCCGGATGCCCTTCCTGACGCAACCCTCTGTATTTATCCGGGCTTGGGACCGGCACAATAAGACACTGGCTTGTGCCCTCTTGCGGCTACATTAACAGGTCTATAAATCATAAATAATTATAAATATCGAGGGATAAGGTTAGTGAAGGCAGGTGCTAATGTGAGACTGCATCCCTGGTAAACAGATGGAAGAGCATAAGTGAAGGTGTTTTTCCAGCCCCATTTAGTGAAATTAACCTGACATTTACTCTGCTGTCAGTTATGTTGGTGCTTCATTAGTGTTTGCCTGCTGGAAACACGGTTTATCAATATGTTGGCTAAATTATTGGGAAAAAAATCTAGGAAAAAGTTGAGTAATGGTGAGACTTTCCTTTTGATTTGCCACTAACACCATGTGTCACTATGTAAATCCATCAGAAACAAAAAAGAGAAATAATGACTAGAAAGATTGCGTTCCAGCTTTTTATTGGAGACGAAACACAATCATGTGAACGTCAACACTCTGGTTGCATCCAGAGCTAAAGGTGCAATAAAAAGTAAAATCAATAAAAAAAGCATTTATCCATACCTTTCATTTGTTTGCATTGAGTATAAAGCAGCGCTATGCTGAACAAGCTATGGTGCAATTTTCATTTAGACAATATAACAAATAGAACAAATTTTCACAAGATAAACCAAAACTGAGTCGTATTAGATACAATTACTGAGCATTGATTTTAAGACACTGATGGACAACATTTTCTGGTCTTTGGTAACGGGAGGGAAGGGGGGTGGCAATTCTGCTCCACCAGTACAGCAGGACTGGGTATAGTTAGTCACAGTGGGGTGGGCTGGTAGAAATTGTGTAGTTCATTTGTAGATGTTGGGGTAGTAAATGGTTACTGATGTGTGAATGATGGCTTTATCCCCTTTGTTAGCATTCAGTCACTCTCTGGTGTGTCAGGGTTTCCTCCAGCGTTCACTTTTATGTGTTACCCTGTCAAACATGGGGGGGGGAGGGAGGGTGCTTTTGAGCCCATCCTTCCTCCGTTCATTCATTCAGATCTAATGCAAGGTTGAAAAAGTCTTCTTTCATTCATCTCGTCGTAGTGCATACATCATTCATTAGAACTGGTCAAATATTTTAGCACAGCTGTGGTAAAACAATAAAAAGTAATTCAAGGCTCAGCTGTTCCAGTGCTTGTTCGTCCGCTCGCATCCATCCATCATGACAGTTGCACTCTGCGCGGTACGGTGCTGTTTGTACCACAATTAATGAACTCATATGTCTCCAGTGAGAGCTGCTCATAGTGTGTCAGGTAGTACACCGTCATAGACGTCCTGCGTTAAGAAAACATTGGACAAATACATGCTGTTAGCGAAAATTATAAAACACGAGGGTCAGATGAAAGTATGTTGTGTATATCTTCTAACTTTGCACGTTTCATGATGAAATGATAAATACTCACATTCCTCTTCCAAATGGTTATTTAAATGTTACTTTTTGGAAAAAAAGGACATGAATTATCTGTAATGTTAACTAATCAAACTAATTCTGAAATCACATTTAAAAAATATTTATTTACACTGAATTCTAACAATCATGAACATTATTTGACATCCATCCATCCATGGGGAGAAATGGAACCTAGATTCTTGCTGTGAGGCGACAGCGCTACCCTCAACGCCACTGTGGTAAACACACTTTTATGTATTTATATTTATTCATTCATTCATTCATTCATTTTCACAACCGCTTCATCCGCTGTCGCAGGTCACGGGGGAGCTGGAGCCTATCCCAGTTGACTGAGGGTGTGAGGTGGGGGAAACTCTGGGCGTGACGCCAGTACAACGCGGAGCGACACAGAAACGCAGACAAACACGCCCACACACACACACACACACACACACACACACACACACACACACACACACACACACACACACACACACACACACACACACACACACACACACACACACACACACACACACACACACACACACACAAAATATTTATTGCATTCTTACAAAAATAAACCAACTGAATTTTTTCCACTGTAACTTCAATCAGTTTTCTCAATTTTTGAACATTGACTCCACACATTTGTGAGCATCCCCGTGTCTGTGAAAACACATTAGTGACCATATGGTGAAACTCACTGTAAGTGCAAATAGAGGATGTGGACAGGCAGGGTAGATTTCTTACAGTAGTTCCTGCAGACAAGAGTTTGAAAACAGTCACTGACCTACATGGTATTTATACATGAATCAGGGTTCTACTGCAGTAAGACTGTATAAAATACTGCTTTTGCTGAAGCGATTGAGTAAATGTAAAATGCAGACATGCTCATGATACTTTTGACAGACTAACGACAGACAAGATGATAAACAATGTTTGAAAAAAAAAACTAAAAGGAAGGAGCAGTGCTGAGCAGGACGTGTTGGTTAAAGGTTGGAACCAGTTAGCTGCATCATGGATCAAATCAGTCCTAGGTCTTCCTCAGTATCTGAAAAAGAGCAGAGCCAGAGTGACGCTGTTAGCTTACATTATGTCTACGTCCGTCAGCTTGATGGGGAGCAAGAAGGAGACCTAGAAGAGGGGAAACAAAAGCATATGATTAGTATCCCTCACCGTGAAGTGTTTACACCTCCTACAGCTTACACTCATTAACATCACCATAATAATGAGAGAACTTCTGGAGATAAGAAGGTCTGCAGATGACCCGATGTCATTTAACCCTCATTTGTGATGTCGGTAGTGGCTGGGATGATGGAGCCAGCACCAGCTGGAGGTCAGACTTATTATCTATTAACAGTCGCATATTAGCTAACATTAGCCAACAATTCTCAGCAGCTGCTTTAGGAACAGGTGCAAGACACTGATGGACAACATTAAGCACTACTAAGCTAAAGTCTCTCACTTTAGCAGTTGAGAAATCCCTCAGGAAGATTTTGCTTTCTAATTTGAGATATAAATTTTAGAAATATAAATTTCACTGTTCATTCTGCATTTATTTATTCATTTCAGTGCCAAGTTTAAAAAGCATGACTCTACACACACTCTCCATCACACTGTTGATTGCATGATCCAGGATCAAACCAAAGACTTGATCAAGTCCCCTTCTTTTTCATGATTTGTGGGAACAAAAAGAAATTAAACAAGAGCAAGTTTTATCTCAATATACAATAAACCATCTTTGTTTTACTAAAACAGAGTATACAGGTACAGGTGGTTGTGCTTCGATGATGCCCTGCTGCTGTGACGTTGTGAAGCTCACCGTTGCATTAGACAGAGGTTTGATAGAGGTGACGTTCCTAATGATGACTGTTCCCACCACCAGGTCAAAGATCACGGCCTGAACGGACAGATTGTAGGCCTGCACTGCCACATAGTTGTGGTTGGTGATGTTCAGGTCGTGCTAAAAAACAAAACACATTTGTGATTTTATTCCATAAAAGACACCCACCTCTCATCACAGATGTACCAGTGTTATTAAGGATTATAACGGTCAAAATATTTCCATCCACATTCTTCACTCCCTCTCTACCTACCATGATGTCTATTTGTATACTGTTGTTCCTGAAGTAAACAAGGCACGACTGAATGGCGAATGGAGATAGAAGGACGTAGCGAGGGAACAGGAAGAACAGCACCAGGGAGACGACCAGGAGGCAAATCCCAACAGACATGAAAACATACCGCTTCCTGCAGGAGACATAAACAGATCAGACATCCAAACATCATCAATCCTCAGCAAGTCCAAGACTCTCAGCTCAGACTGTTCAGGTTACAGAATGTCTTACAGCATTCGTCTTGTAGAGATAAATAGTGAGGAATCACTATTCATCCAAAATCACATCACAAATAAAGAAGCACACTCATATGTGAGTGTGTCCAAAGCAGGATGAACAATGTGTCGATCACGCCCGCTGGTGTTAATGACACATTTCCACAGATGTTCACAGTGTGTGGATTCTTACGTGTGTCTGGGCTTCAGCCTCTGGTCTGTGCAGGGGATGACTGACACCAGCTGGCTCTGTTGATCTGAAACACACATGGATGCCCTATCAGGGGTGTCCCACAGGGAGGGGGTTTATAAGGATATAACACCTCTGTTCACCATTTTCAACTAATCAGTGTCTGTATTGATACCAGAAAAATTTGGAAGCATCACTTGTGCTTTAGTTAACACTAAAGTCTGACCTAAATTAAAATCTATGTTCCAAACAACACACGTGTGTGTGTGTCCACTCTACCTCTGGGTATGACTCCAGCACCCCTGCAGGTGGGACAGTCCACTGTATCTGCTGCGCCACGTCTTCCCATGAAGCCTCTCTCCCTGCCATCCTTCTCTATTATGGCCTGGTTGTCGTCACCTCTGCTGTGCTGCCATCCTGCACGGGTGTATTTACCGACAACAGCACCCATAGCTGAAGGAGCACAAAACATTCAGATCTATTCATTCATTCATTTTCTCTAACCGTTTCATCCGCTTGCACAGAAGATTATCTTATTACATTATATGGTACTGTACAGATGTTTGAATGCTTTTTACCCACAGACACAAACATTCTATATCTACTTTACTTTAGTAAAGTTTTCCTCAACTAATTTTCCAAAATTATTTTCAATTTTCAATATTGAATCAGTTTGCTTGTATAAAATATGCTGAATGAAATGACACTTTTGCCAATTTACTAATGGTAATTATCTTGTAAATACACTTCCACTACTAAGCTAAAAAACTATTCATGTGTAATATGTTTATTGAAACATTTTTTTCTTATGGACCAAATAAACAAAAACAATTACTTTATAACAACATTTTAAATACTTCTTAAAGGGACAGAAAAGTTCATTTTAAGTGACATATATGTTATTCATCATAATAAAAAATAAAAAAATAATTTTTTTATATGTGTAGGATCATCCGTTTGGTTAAAAAAGCTTTAAAAATTTTCGCTGCAGCAGCTTCCGCATTCAGTGGTCACGTGGGCGTCATACGTCACTGGAGCCAAACAGATTGGTAATCAATCATGGTAATTATCTTGTAAATACACTTGCAATACTAAGCTAAAAAACTATTCATGTGTAATATGTTTATTGAAAAAGGCTGATAAAGACTATATTTTTTTAATGAACCAAATTTTTAAAAAAAACCAAAGGTTTGAATAATGTGTGAATCTGCAATTACTTTATAACAACATTTTAAATACTTCTCAAGTGTTTATAGTTCCAACAACAGAGCTACTAACGTGACGTCACCCGCAGCGTGACGTCTGTACAAACTACGCACTTTATTTTATCAGGGTTTATCTGTTATTCACCCGACGGGTTCACGTTTCACAAGCAGGAAACACGATGAAAACATGAATACCTGGCGGACAGGTGTGGCGTCGTTAGCGGCGCCCTGAACAAAAAAAGTTCACACACACTTTCACGTCCCCCTGACTCCACGCTTTCGTTAGTGGTGAGGAAACAGGGTGGAACCGGTTCTGTCCGACACTCCCCCCCCCCCACCACCACCACCACACCGGGCCTCTCCGCCCGTGGAGCGGCCCCCCCACTCACCTCTGTCGGGGCGGCTCAGTCTGAGGACGGCGTCTTCCTCCAGCGTCTAACACGGACTCATCTCCCCGTTTCTTCAGGCTCGTGCGACTCGCTGGCAGCAGGCTTGACCGGATACGACATCAAAGCACTTCCTGTCCCGGCTTTCAAAATAAAACTTCTGTCACAACATCTGTCTGTGTGTGGTCGTGAAGGAGTAATAAATGAGTGGGTTCTGTGCTGCTGGAGCCCCACGGTGTGAAGTTGATGGGACAAGTCTCTACCAACTTTCCTGAGTGTGTTTCTGTTTTTTTATCACAAAAGTCCTCTTGATCCTCCTTTAAATGATGATTTAATCTAATGTACAAAACCTCTATGAACTGTGGACATTGCTGTCACTTTTTATTCAACAGTGCACATCTTGTATGTGGTGAGGCTGGGACAAGACCATATCCTAGCTTAGGTTTACTAGACATGCATTGATACGATTGATCACTGACTGTGGACACTTCATACTTCTGCAGTTCTTCTGCTTGTGCTGCGACCATGGATTCAGGTGTGACTGACACTTCCTGGACTCCAGCATCCGTTCACTCTTTCTGAAGATCCTAAATCAGCTGCGGTCATCCCTGCTGCTTGTGCACCTTTTCTACCAAACTTTGTCCTTCTAGTCAGCTTTGTATGAACAGCCAGCCCTGTCAGTAATAATAAGTAATCATCTGTGGCTTTCCTTCATCAGTGGGTAAACTGTTGAGTCAAAAGTCTCCCTATGATTGTGGTAGTGATGATTTTGAAACGTGTTTTCAATTTATTTCACCTAAACATTGAAAAAAGATTTGTTCCCATGTAATGCACGTGCAATATACAGTTGTCACCTTCTGAAATAACTGAAAAACTTTGCAGATGGTCTGATGCCTCTGATCTGTACTCTGCTATTTGAGGAAGTAAAGAAAATCACAAATGAGACCTTCGTTGTTTAGTGGCAAAAGAAAGTAGCGGTCAAGTTTGGAAGCAAGTGTGGGTGTACAGAACGATATTACACTGTCACTGAGGCAAACAGTGACTCCATTAGTGGCACAAGTGGAATTATGGAAGCTGGCGAAAGTATGGAGTGAGGTAAAGGGAAGATCCCGTTCAATCTGCTGTGGAACTGAATCAAGAGGCAGATCCAACAGTTTTCTGGAAGGATGGGACATGGAATATCCGGCAAAGCTAGACAATTGTTGAATTGTTCTTGGGGGAAGCGTGTGCTCTTCCGTGTGCTATTTTAACTGAAAGCGTACTTCCTTTTTACCATTTGCCCATCCTTTAACACTCATGACTTCATTTCACTATGAAAGAAAAATAACAGGAAATCCTCATGACTGTAGTGAATTTAATCAGAGACAGAGTGATTTGTACATCATAACAATGCTCATAAAGTGCAACACAGAAAAAAAGCTCAAGAAATCCAGCTTTTCTCTTCCTCCTTCCATACTTCTCTTGTATTCATACTAATAAATTAAACTATTCCACAAAACAATCCCTCATGGAACACATACACACTAATTTAAAGCAAAACAGCCTAAAGTGTGCAACACACTTCAGCAAGTGCACATCAGTTATAGTCCATTCATCACACAGGAGTTTGGATCAGAGAAACACTGGTTTCAGTAATTACCTATGGGTGATGTGGACGCTATGACTGTAATGAACCACAATAAAAAATAAGGTAACATATACATGCAATGGAAATTATACCAAACAAGATATTCTTCTGAAGTTTCCAGTAATTTATAAATTGACAGAATTTGAAGATAAATGAAACTTTACTCACATTTTCATTGTCAATTATAGTTTTTAACACATCAGTCTCAACTTTGTGCCTACTTTCTGGAAAACTTTGGTTTGGTAAACTGAGCACGCATTAATGAAATATCCAATTCAAATCTCAAATCCTCATTCTGTCAGGAGATTAAATATTTGGTTTATGACCGAGCAGCAAAAAAATTGGAAATCTCTCAGTTAAGCTACCACCTGCAACCTGAAACAGTAAGTAATAGTTTGACATTATGGGTTATAAACTCATTGGTGGTTGATGAGTGGTTTCAATCTCATCCCACTTCTCAGAAAGTAAATCCCAAATATCAAACTTTAAAAAGTCACAGAGATGCAGTGTAATTGTGCAGTTTTGCAGTACAAAAAAAAAAAAAAAAAAAGCAGAATTAGAACCTCTGCAGGTTTTGGTGAACCAGTGATTAATGAATTGCAAATGCACGACATGAATCGTAATCCCACAACAAGGGCTGTCTCATTAAATTATGTCTTCAATTCTAACACCAAATCCTCCAAGTCCACTCATTGGCAAACAAAAAGACAATATTCAACCAACACTAACACACATACAGCAGAGCAAATTTAACCACCACACAGTTAGCCTAGAAATACAACATCTACAGCTCTATTTTATGTATCTCCAAACAGCCTTCAAGCACTCAAAGCAAAACACCTTAAAGAATCTTAACTTAAACACATGAAGTCAAATGATGATCATTGCTTCCATCATGGAGGATCTTCATATACTCATACATTTGTAAAAGAGGAAAATAAAAATTCACATTGTTTCCCCCCCCCACTTAGAGTCTGGAATGACCTTCCTGGAACCCGACTCTATGTGTTGTAAATGTACTTCATCTAAAGAAGTCCATTTCCTTCAGGAGCATCAGTCCCTCCACCCGATCTCTTAGAGGAAGCAAAGCACAGATGACAGGAATGTAAAAATGACACAAAACACATGAGCTCTGCTGAGAGGGTTCAGCTTAACTTTGGACATCAAACTCAGCTCGATACTTGGAAGAGGTGATGTCAAAGGCAGGCTCAGTACGCTTCAAACAAAAAATCTACTGCACAGGAATAAAGTTTCCACTGGCTGATGGCCAGCGCCTCCATCCAACAACAAAACTCAAGAGAGGAATATCTTACCGCTTTCAGGAAACATTCTTATTAACACTTAAAATTCATTATGAGTGTGTGAAACCCTATAAATACTCCAGTGTTTTGGTCACAAGATAAAATGTAATATAAAAATAAGGAAGAATGATGATATTTAACCCAAAATGAACATTGATAACCACTTTACGCCAAGCTGTACGGTATTTTCCGCACTTTAAGGTGCACCTAAAAGCCTTGAATTTTCTCAAATACTGTCAGTGCACCTTATAATCCAGTGGGCGTTATGAGTGTGAAAAAAGTTTTGAAATAAGCCATTCATTGAAGGTGCGTCTTATAGTCCAGTGCGCCTTATAGTGCAGAAAATACTGTAATGCTCATGATATACTTGCTTTTCACCAACATTAATGTGTGATAGGAGGCTTCAACACAAGTAACAATGTTCTCCAGCCTGCAGTGTGATTAAGGGGTTATCACAATACCACTTCATATCACAAGTGAAAAGAACTGATGCATACAATGCCTGGAAATTCATATGAGAAATTGTTAAAAAAAAAAGAAGAAATTACTACAAGGGAATGTAAATGTCAATAAGATTAATACCTGAGGCTCACACACAACACACTTCACACAAATATATCATCATGAATCAGTCCTGCTCATTGATTTGAAACAACGCACACAGCAGACACAGTCCTCTGTCTGTTGCTGCTTGATTGCTTTTGAAATGTTATGTTGAAATATTACAATTCTTCATTTGCACACAATCAATGAAGTACGCATTAGTCCAATTTGATTGCCAAATAAACAGCAGTGCTAATAAAAAATAAAAAAAATTACTATACATTTAAAAAAAAAAAAAAGTCATTTAAAGTCAAACATTTTTGATCCTTGTGTATTTTCATTTTAAAGATATTTGAAGAATTTCAAATATTTGTTCTTTTGTGATTGGAGCTTGTTATGTCACACTTTCCTCTAGGACAAGTGGGAGCCTTAGTTTTCTTTGGGTTGTAAATGTTTTTCTTTTGTAATTCTTTTAAAAAGGTGAAGTTGATGAACTTGGGACTTGTCCAGGGTGTACCCTGCCTCTTGCCCTAAGCCAGCTGGGACGGTATAGTTCTCTCTGTTTGATTCCACAGGGAGGAACTCTGAATTCTGCTCTGGCCCTGGACCTGAACCAGGTTCCTACCTGCACCTGGGAGGAAAGAAACCAAATTTACTGCGAATGACTACAATCACAGGAAAAGTGAAAAAGAAAGCACGCTCTTAATAAAAACATTTGAATATAAATTTAAGATTACTTAAATTAATCATGAAGATTTAAAATTACTTCAGGTTTAATTAATTAAGTTTAAGTTTATGCCTGCATAGCAAAACTTTACTGAAGATAAGGGTCCAACCACTGAAAAATCTACCAAACACTTTAACACACATTCAATGCAAGAAAATCAATGGTTATTTAAAGACTCCCATCTTTCTTTCTGTCCATGAGCTTTGGATTGAAACAAGATATCCCAAAAGGAACACCGTGCTCACACAAACACGGTCAAAAGCAAGTATATCACCGCTCTGCACTGTGTGGTAAAAACACATCATAAATTCAGCGAAGATTTTTACTCGAGCACATGAACACATGCTCTGACCAAATGTTAGATACCAAACCAGTCTGTGATGTGTTCACTGCTCTTCTCAGTTCAGATATTAGTGCTAAATATTATCCAGTAGCTTTACACATCTTCACTGACAAAAGGGTCAAACAGGAAGATGCTATGTGCAGCATTTAATGCTAAAAAAACAAAAAAAAAAACCAATCACATTTTGTGGGTGAATGTCTGTTCCATTAGTTAACAGTGGAATTGTAGAATTTGAAGCTAAAAAAGAAAACTTCTCTAAAAACTTTGCTCTTACAAGTAGCTTTTATCGGCATACCTTTCAAAATGTTTCAGTGAGGCTCATTGGGTATGTGGTCGTCTTTGAGGGAAATGCTAAATGCTACACATAGCTTCTCTGAGACTGAATGAACATGTCTGCTTTTACATCTATCTTAAATCCATAATAAAGGCAGCTGCTGTGGCACGCTCAAGGCCTCAGCTGAAAGTAATACTACAGACAGTAGGTGTTGGATGGTCGAACAGATATCCCAGAGAGTTTGATGGAACGTCACCTTATGTGGTCAGAGAGAGGACCGTTCAACTGGACCATTCAGAAGAGAGATAGGCAGAAGAAGGAGGTTAAAAAAAAAAAAAAAAAAAAGTTTAATGAGCAGAAAAATTATTTCTCTCTTTCCGTCTTTCCTTTTTTCTTTCAAATTATTTTCATTCCGTCTTTCTACACTCCCCCCCCCCACCCACCCCCGTCAGTAGCGCGTGGAGTACCAGTCATTGTCCGTCATCTGAACCAGCTCGTTGACCACATCTAACAGGTTGTAGTTGTATTTGCTCAGCAGCCGCTGGTTCAACGGCCGGTCCCCAAACCCCATCTCCACCAGCACAGCCATCATGGTGTCCTGGGTGGACGCGTCCACTGGGGGCTGCGAAAGAGGAACACACCTCAATCAATGAATCCCACAATTCCTGAGAATTGGCATTTCCCTAGATTATTGGAATATCTCTGTACGAACCAGAATACAGCACACCTGCTTTACCCTCAGTAGCATCTTAAGCAGCAACTACATCTACTTCTGTAGTACTTGCTCCTGTGTTAACATGGATTTTGTCAGATATGAGGCTAATGCTCCCAGCCCTGTTTTGTACTGTTGAATTTCGAGACATTTGTCCATCCAGTGAGGTAATTGTCTTCTTGTTTACTATTAGCACATTATCTACAGTAGCAGGGTGTAAGACGCTATTGGGGTTTCAGGTGAAGCAAAACTATGTATTCTTCAAATACAAGGCTAACATTAGCAGCCCTGAACAGAGTCTATTGGGTTTGGGTGTGTTGCTCCTGTAGATAACACCCCAACAACTCCTACTTGATGTAGTCGGTTCAAATGTGTGCTTTTCTGTTAAAAATGCCTACATGTCTTTTTAAGAAGCTTAATATTTACAGCAGCAACCTATGCCAGCATAACTTTGTTTTTGTCTTGTGTTACACATTATGGAATAAAGATCTGATTATAGCTAGCATACACCCTCATGTACGTCTGGCTGCTCTGTGAAAGTCAGTCTTCCTGAAGCTAAATGTTAGATGAACCATCCTGTTCCGTTGGATGTGGTGATATTTATGTTCCAACAGGCTCAAAGACTACTTTTTAAGTTTTCAACAGTGAACTAAAATACATCCCTAATCTATGTCTCCTTATGGGAAGAAGAAAAGTTTGCAAAAATTTACCGGATTGGACTCATTGGGCTTTGAGATTGGACAGGGTCAAAACAATTACAGGATTGGAAATTCCAAAATTTCATATTAAGAGCTTTTTGAACTTCCCACAGAGATAAGACATTAGCTCTAAAATGAAATTAGTGAGATAGAAAGCGTTTGCTGACCTGCGTGGGGCCTTGTCCAGTGAACAGGGCTTTGTAGGCAGAGGCAGCAACTGACAGGGCTCCTTTCATCAGGCCGCTGGTGATCCCTGGGTGTCTAAGGATACACAACAGAACCTACATTCAAATCGTGGAAGCAACATTTAATCTTTTTAACATTGAAATCATGTTTAAAAGATAAAATGACTCCTCTAGCTGACATTCTGGTAAAAATTTCTTGTCTTCTCAAATATTGCTGGATTGTAGGAAGCTGTAAAGCAGCTGTCTAGTCATGTGTTCACCGACGTTTAAATAAATCCACTGAACTTCATAAAAGTTTCTTGATGAAGTTTCAACTCTCGTCCAGGAGGCTTCTTCAGTTCTGATAATCAAGAAATACTGATGTGGCTGTCTAGTCCATGTCTACGCTCTACTTTGTCATGTAGACATTACATGATAACATATATTCACATAAATATACATTTACATCATAAGAATCGGGCAACATCATTAGTATCAGTCTAAATCCCCGCAGTTCAGGATTAGAGATTGTTGGATGACTAATGCCTCAACAAAATAACCACTTCAGGAAATAAAACGGTTCTCAGAGCACATACCGTACATAGAAGGCAGAGTACTGTAATCCTCCAGATCCGTTCAGCTTTCAATGCCCGACTCCTCCATCAATGTTTGTGGAATTTTATTAAGCAGCTATTAGGTAACTGATCCTGTTATGATGTAAAATGTAAAAATTTCCTTTACAGGTTGTTTCTTGCCCCATCTCTCTAATCATTTGTTTTTTGGGTTTTTTTTTGAAAACCTTTTGTCTATAATTCTGCTCACAAACAAACAAACCAAGGGGGCATCGAGTTTCCAACTGAAGTGGGACACTCTCTTGATAATAAAGTACAGTATATGTGTAATTTTATGTGTCAAGTTGAACTTGACACAACACCTTTCTCTTATTTTTGCCATTTTCTTTAATCAAAGGGCAGCGTTTTTGTTTTTTTTTTTTTAAATTGTTGATAGAACGGTAGAATTGATAGAATTGTTGATATATTCGTTAACAGTGTGTGCATGTTTGACCTGGGGTCTTCGGTGTTGTCCTCTTCCTTGTCTTCAGTAGCTTCAGGTTCATCTGTGTGAGGCTGTTCAGGACCAGAACCTGAGGGGACAACAAAACACCTCATTTTCCTGGGCTCCATCACATATTCAGTTTGTGAAATAAAACTCGCTCTTTACATAGATATCGCTCAGCATCTATAACATGTTTGTCAGAAACACATTAATGAGGAAAAGCAATGAATTAGCAATGTACTAATGCTCTCACCCTCTTCGGTTTGATACAATTCAGGGTCCTTTGTGTCCTCCCCGGATGCAGCAGGGTCATCATCTGTTTCTCCACGGCTCTCTGGACTATTCAACACAAACAAGAAGACAATTTTTAGTTATTTAAAACTACCTAGTATACACAAAACAATGATAAAACAATCATCTAAAATATTTTCAGATTATAAAATATGCGAAAACCCATGAGCATGTGGTCGGCTACAACTGCAACATACATGGATGGATGGAAATAGGAAGAAGCTGAAATGGTGATGCTTCTTAAACATCTTCCCTCCGGATTGGGTTCCACGTCTTTTCAGCCTGTTCCATGTCTTGGGATTCAAGAGCGTTCACAATGTCGTGCTTTTCTGCCACCCTTCACACTGACCTGGGTGTGAAGATGGATTTGGGCGGCGCCACCACCTCCGGCATCAGAGGCTCGTCGTCCAGCGTCTGAGACGTACAGAGCATGTCGTTGGCGCTGCTGGTACCCGACATCCCCGTCCCCAGAGCTGCTGCTGCCGTTGCTGCTGCTGCTTCATCCACCTCACTCAGCTCCCCCTCTGTGGTGGCGTTGCCTGAGTGGTCAGGGGATACAACCTCTTGGTCTGTGAGACTCTTGGCTGGGATGTCACCCGGCTGGGACAGGGCAGAGCTGCAATGGGAGAAGGGATAATGGATGGCGTTGACTAAAGGTTATGACAACAATGAATAAATAAATAAATATGCGTACAATAAGGTCACGTACCTGTACATGGACTCCCCCAGGGGCCGACTGGTGTCAAAACAGTCAGGGAGGATAATGATGTAATCCTCTGAAGAGGTGGAGGAGGAACGACTCCTGGTCCCTTCTCTCTTCTCCTCTCCCTCTTTCTCCTTCCCCTCCTGTGGGCCCTTCTCTTTCTCCCTGTGGGACGCCTGACCTTCATCTGTGATGGGATTAAAGAAATTGATAATAGGACAAACTGCAAAAAAAAAAAAACAAC
Source organism: Antennarius maculatus (assembly GCA_013358685.1). Classification (NCBI taxonomy): domain Eukaryota; kingdom Metazoa; phylum Chordata; class Actinopteri; order Lophiiformes; family Antennariidae; genus Antennarius; species Antennarius maculatus. The sequence goes on along the minus strand of CM023620.1, from coordinate 19,076,272 downwards.
AAAAAAAAATTCACTAAAAATTCAACAAAATTTCTTCGAAGTCTAACAATAAATTAGAGATTGAAGATAAAGATCTGCTCCGAGTAAAAAAGTTTTTATTTGCGGTTATTCTCTAAAATAACAGTAAATGATGATCCATGATTTTTTTTTTAACGTCTTGTTCACAGGGTGAGATTATGCATACAGTATTTTCCGCACTATAAGGCGCACCTAAAAGCCTTTAATTTTCTCAACAACCGACAGTGCGCCTTATAATCCAATGCACCTTACATATGAAAAAAGTTTTACAATAGGCCATCCATTGAAGGTGCGCCTTATAGTCCATTGCGAATTATAGTGGAGAAAATACTGTAAACTGTAATACTGTAATCTCAAAAAATTAGTTATAGATGTAAATTAAATAAAACCCACACTGAAGGATATTCATGAGTATGGATCTGGCTAAGTATCCAGGAAAAGGCAAAATACAGGGACTGTTTTAATTTACTCATTAACTGCTCCTAAAATTATATCATGTGGTTATTTTGCAGTTTGACTGTTTTCTATTTTTATGTACTTGATAAACTAAATCTCAGCATAAGGAGAGTAAATTAATACTTTCTGAATTTTATCAAATAGACAAAATATGCTCTGTTTTTTCCCTCAGAAAAAAATGTTGTAATCATGGACTGGAACTCATCTCATCCACTCTGTCACCTGTCGATTTGCGCTCCTGCAGCGTGGAGGCCCTGGGCGGAGCGTGGAGCAGGATTGGTACCGAACTGGGCCCAGGACCCAGGGTCAAGGCGGCAGACTGGGGAGCAGACAGGGAGGCTTTCAGCGGGGCAGACAGGGAAGCTTTGAGCACAGCCGGAGGTTTCAGGGCATTCTTGGAGGTGCTGGGGCTGTTGTCCGGGCTTTTCTCTGTCTTCGCTGTTTTGCTCTTCACACAGGGTGAGGAGGAGCCTCCCTGAGCAGCTGGACACACAACTGAGAACAAACAGAAAGCCCACTGTTACAGCCTGGTATCAGGTTGACCCATTTCTGTTACACATTTCAAATATAGAACCTAAAGAATATTTTAGACACATTAGGTTTGAGCCTTTTTGACACAATGTTAGCAAAGGGAAAATATTTCATCAAGTTAAAAAGCCAGAGAAAATTTTCCAACAATGGATTAAAGCGAAAACTTTCCAAACTGGTAAGAAACGTTAGTCTTTCAGTCCAATTGTATTGGTCCATGTACGTTTTTTGTTAATGGATGCTGTTATTCAGGTGCCATTCCTGTGTGTATCGTCCATAGATACTATCACACTGTGCAGCTTGTAACTACTTGTAGTTTATTACTATTAAAGGCAAAGAACTGGACTTGGTGACTCGGTGGTTTCTAATAGGAGCCCTGTCGCGGCTAATACTTAAAGGGATGGTAAAAGTTAATTTTAAGTGGCATATATGTTATTTATCATTATGAAAAATACAAGAAACAATAAATTTTATGTGTGTAGTCTTACGACTGAAATGTTCATGTAGATAACTGTCATGTGACATTTTTTCCCCCAAAATTATCAACTTTGGGAAAAAATATCACTTAATTCACTTATAATACTAGACGGACATCTTCATGTTTTGTACTCCAGTCCTTGTAAATCAAAGTTTCAGGCCTATAATGCCCGCAGACTGACCTTGACCCGCCCTGGAGCGGGACCCTCTCAGAGGGGCGTGGTCAGGTGCCTCCTCCAGTGTCATTGAGCGAATGACAGTCTCACAAACAAACTGAGTCCCACTGATGTCGTCCTCCCCTTCCTCCTGAGCAGGGACTCCCTCTGCTTCTGCTCCAGATCCGGCCCCATGAGGGACGTCTAGCGACCAGGAACAAGGGAACAGATGTTAGGAGAAATGCTTGAAAAATATTTTCTCCAAGGGGGATGATTAAAGTGTGTTTCTTATTTCTTATTCTTGACCCAAACTGACTGAGAGCAAATACTGGCGACTACAGCTATAACTAAAGCTGTGGGTGAACTGTTTCTTCAATGCTTCTGCTTCTGCTTGATTGTCATTGAAATCCAATTGTATTCAAGAGGATAAAGAATATCCGATCATGCTCCCAATCTGTCTGCTCGTCCCCCAGCCAACCCACTGACTCCGACCTCTTCCACCCACACAATCAAACCCCATTAGGATAGATTATCCACCAAGGGATTGAACCATCGGACCCTAAGAAGACCAGAGTCGTTTATCGACACCGTCATGGATATTGAGATTAGTTGTTTTTTTTTTTAAACTGAATTAACTCAGGCAGGTTGATCAAGAATGTGAAAAGCGAGACAGCACTCACAGAAAGCAAACCGCTGCAACAACCAGTTTCTCCATGATGTGATTGCGACTAAAAGCACTAATCCCATGAGAGTGATATATTAGACCCAGCCAACAAGCTCAGATAAACGAGAAAGGATCCACTCAGGAAGGGCATCTGGCATAAAAACGGAAGCAAGTGAAAGAAGAAGACCACGAAAACCTTCCTCTCCTATCTGAAATAACATTGGTATGATTATTAGCATATTAGCTATTCCAGATATATTTTACTGATGGTTGTTTTCTTAGGAGTCTGCAGTAGATCAGCAGAACCATCAGATGTGACACCAAACGGAATCTTAGCTGAAGTACCGTATCATTATATTTATCATATATTTCTCATTAATTATGATCATTTGATATTTAAGTTACTAAATAACTATTTTTTGTTATTTCTATGAGCCCATAAATTCAAACAATCACCAGATCCAGAATTTTAGCTGAATCCCTATAATATTCAAATCAGAATGGGGTGTGCCAGGTCTTATAAGGATGTTTATGTCATTTTTGTCCACCGATTGTCGGCGTTATCCTTAAAGTTGGAATGTAAAGTCCTTAAATTGCTCTTTTCCCTCTGTGGTAAAGCAGCATTAAAAATAATTCTAGATTTTGATGATATCTGAATTGCCATGAAAATCATTTCTCTTTGAGCCAAAACTACCTCCATATATGTTCACACATTTTTGACTCACTTCTGCTAACAGAGAAACAAAGTGACCAAAAACCTGACCTCCCATCACGTCAAGGCCAGAGGGACAGCAGCTGAACTGAGAATGATCTTCTGACGCTAATTTTTCCAATCAAAGATTTCCTGTAGGGTTGAGCCGGATACTCGTTTCATACGAGTATCCGGTACGGATAATGCATTTTGACGAGTACGAGTACGAATACGAATAAAGCCCGTTAATACTCGTGATCGGACTGAAGGAAAATCAGCCGGACTGTTGTCACGCTCTGTGATTGGCCAGTCACACATACGTCCCGCCCCTCCCTACAGACTGCAGTTAGAGCGGAGTTTCCGCTCGTGGCTGTTTGTGGCCTCACTGTTGCTCACGGCCTTATTAGATTTTCTTCAGCTTGCCTCTATTTTGGTGTTTGGTTATGTGGTGAACTTTCTTGGTTTTTTTTTTTTCGTTTTTTTGTTGCACGTACGTGTGCATTTAACCACCGCCTCGGTGTTAAAGTCTTTTTTTTTACCTGTTCTAAACTCTGTTCAAATTAACAAAGTTAACTACACACACACACACACACACACGCACACACACACACACACACCATAATCAATATTGTTTAACTTTATGTGAAAAAAATGGCAATAGCATTTGGCACTAAAAATAAATAATTGGAAAAAAAAGTACTAGAAAAAAATTAAAATTAAAAGAAGTAAAAAAAATTAAAAAGTTTTGTTGAGTATGACAATTCTTGTTCATGCATACTTTGTAGTTAATTACTTTTTTTATTGCATGCACTTCATTAATGCACCTTGTGTTTACTCGTTCTATATATAGTTCCTTTACTATTGTGATCAAAAAGCGTTGAATCTCAATTCTGAGGTTCTTCAGTAAATATTCATTCATAGACTTAAAAATATTCATGTTCTGATTCAGTTCCATAAAAAACTTGTTCTGTAAATAGTTCTCTTACTTTTGTGATCAAAAACATTTATTTGAATTTCAATTTTGAGGCTGTTTTGTAAATAGTTTTAAAATAAGCAAAAATACAGCAACTTGTGATCAATCCATATCAATTTTAGACTTAAAACAATGTGGTGATTTAAGCCCCACCCATTTCCGGTTTAAGCCCCGCCCATTCCGAATACAGATACGGATACAGATAATCTAGTTGGTTGAACAGATACAGATGCAGATACAGATAGTGGTGTACTCGCTCATCCCTAATTCCCTCTTTCTATTATTGTCCTTAATCTTCAATCCTCAATCTTAATTTTATTCTCATTCCATTTCCTGTTCTTGTGAAGCATTTGGTGCTTGTAATGTCTGGATGTATTGTATGAAAGGTGCTTGCTAAATGAAGTTGTCGTTACTACTATTAAGTAAGTCTGTTAGTATATGAGCATTTGGATGTAAAACATTTAAGATGTTTGAACATTCTTTGCAAGAAGGAATAAGAATATTTATGATCAAGCTGACAATTTCTACACAGAGACTCAAACGGTGCTCTGAGCATAGTTTGTTAAATGAGGACCTCAGATTTTCAGATTAAAGTTACTGTCAGGAATCTAAAAAAAAAAACCCCTTTACCCATGATGCTATTGATGGCTTCAGTCTCTTCCTGGATGAGACCCAAAGAGGGACTGCTTTTGTCCTGTACGCGGCCCTCTTGTGGCAGAGGAGACATGCATGGTGTCATATCTGCACAAACAGGAAGTCAACTTTGTTGATCACTGAAACATCAACAGCACGTAAGCAAATCTATCTGGAGCTCTTCTTACCAGCAGGGGTGTTGTTTGGGACGCTTTCCAACTCCTGAACAATGTTGATGTCCAATAGTTCAAAGGACAGAAGATCCTGGGAGATCAGGAAAAAACATGGTGAATTCAGGATGCTTCTGACATCGGATGATTCATAGACAAAGGCTATTTAACTAAATTACAAAAATAAACAAACAGATCTGAGATGAATCATCAAAAATACACAGGTTCCTCATGTAACTGTTCTGGCACATGGCTACCCAGAGTCAGAACAGAACGTATCGCCATACTGCCAATGCTGCGTTTGCATCCTCTAACATTGGCTTCACAACAGCATCACTGTAGAGTGAAGGCAGTAGTTGGTCTTTAGTTTGAACACTGGACTCGTGAAATGTCGACTCTCATTTCTAATGCCAGCATTATAGCTCATTCTAGTTAGAAAAACACAAACACTATTAAAAGCAGGTCAGTTCTAATGCTTGCTTTATTCATTTAGAACTTTGCACATCCATATTAATCTTTATAATGAGTCTGTTTATACATGGGAGTATATTTTACTTTTAACATGTACTTTTAAAGTTAAATTTTACTCATGGATGAATATTTGCACTGTGTATTAGTACAATTCTACGTAAAAAAAAAAACATATCTTTGAGCGGTTCCACACATCGACATAAATACATTTGCATCTTGCACCTTACCTTGAGCTCTTACACTGTTGTACAGAATTAGATCCATCTTAATTAATTAAGTCTGTAGACTTTGTGAATCTTAAATTACTTAAATGGAGCCCACAGAGTTCAGAGACTTCATATTTTGTAACAAAAAACCCCAGTAGACTAATTGCAGGGACTTACTTGTGCAGTGAGCAGGTCAACAGAGGGGATGTAGTATTCTTCTTGGTCCACCGACATTTGTGACTGCTCTCTGGAAGCTGCGCAGGCTTTCCCATCCTTTGCTACTGGGTTCTTTCCCTGCAGACAGAGTCAGATCATTTGAGTTGTACATTGTAGACCTACAGGGCTTCTGTATGTCAGTATGTACTGTCCTGTAGGTAACTCTTCAAAATACATGTTTATTCACAGCCATTAACTCACTGACAGCCATTGACACCAATTTTATTCCAACCTTTAAATGCCACTGACAGTCAATAAGAGGTCAATTATATTTTTTCGGGAGGGGGTTAGGAGCTGGCAGATCTCCTCCATCAATATCATACTTCTACACTATTGTAGTGATGAACTACTCCCCCCGTAGGTGGCAGCAGTGCTGTTTTTGGATGAGAGATCAGTGTACAATATAGGAGATGAGAAAATAATGAACGTTGGGAGTTGGACCAATTCAGGCAGCTCACGCTTGTAAAGAGCATGTGTTGCAGTAGTTTGAGGACAAAGTGTAAGTGTTGATGTTTTATAGAAGGAAACCACTGTTGAGATGTTGAGACGTAAAAAAAAAAGATTAGCGACAAAGTCACTGTTCTGTTTGACACAACTTTTCTCTGTTTTTTTTGAAGAACTAGAGTTTTTGGTGAAGCCAGCTTATGTTCAACTTTCTTTTCTGATGAAAGAGAGTCTCCTCTTTCTTTTGGTAGTTTTAGTGTTTAACATCACAAATCCACTTATTCCTTCTACCTGGGGTGTGACACATGGAGACACTAGTATCCCATCTGCCATCATGGGTGCTGGGGCAAGAGGATCGACCACAATGCTGCACCAAACCCTGGGTCCAAACTGCTCTCCAGCATGGGCCAGACGCCAGTGGGAGGTGTAAGAGCCCTCCACAGAGGGAGCACATAGTGCTACATTCACTATTCCAACCTGCAAACAAGGAAAGAATCATTAAAGATTTAAAGAAAGCAGATACATTGTTGTGTACGGTGCAGATGAGAAAAAGTATATTTTTGACAATATTCATGTGTGCAAGAGGTAGAGAGAAAGAACGCTTGTTCAAAACATTAAAAAAATAAAAAAACCCACTTCTCTTTGGGACATCTCACCTGACCCGGCTGAAGGAAGGGAACAGACACTTCTCTCCAACGATCCCCGGACCCCACAGCCAGGTTTCCCCACATGAACTTGAGCTGCAGGAAGGAAGCAGAGCGAAATATGATGCCGACTTTGACGATCTTTTTACATTTCTGGTTTAACACTAAATAAGGACACAGAGTTAAAATTGTTGTCGTGAAACACCTTCTCCAGTCTGACAGTTGTGGAGAAACATCTAAAGCTATGTCACATCATCAGTGATGTTCATCATCTTATTATATGCATCAAAAAAATAGCAATGAACCCTTACATCTGAGTTTGTAAATAAAATCCATTACAAAACAGTTCATGGAAAACTGATAATATGCACTTGACGATCGTTCTTTCACACAGTAGAGCACATACAGTACTTATTTCTCAGTCTGTACCTTTGTTTCAGTGCTCCAGCTGATTGTTCCAGTGTTCCTCATTTTCCAGTATTTGATAAATTTGGTCCCGGGACGCAGTCGGGTTCCATCAGGAAGGTTCTCATCCAGAAATGCAGCTGTCATGGCTGGAACCACTAATGGACAGGGACGCTTTGGGCGCCTGGAAGCAAAATTGTGTTCTGGATCAGTCTAGTGTTCATTAATTTATTATTTAAAAAAAAATTTTTTTAATCAGGTGTTGCATCTCAGAATATTTACTATACATTTCAAACCTGAAGTGTTTAAGAGTTACATTTCAGCTAATTATTGCTTGGAATTTCACCATGTGTTATTTTAAACCAACCACGTAATTGTTTTTGATTAAGAATTTTCTTTTAGTTATCAATTTCTCTATTTAGTTCTCACTTTAAGCCTACTTAAATTATTTTTCTGCTATATTTATCTAACCAACAATCCACTACTTTGACTGGTATTTTTAACCATTTATACACAATACTTTAAAAACACTTTTAAACTATGATCCTCAAAGTGTTGCAGCTGATTCATTGTAAAAATACATTTCTATTTTACCTGGATATTTACTTGAAATTTAATTTGTCATCATTTTATTTATTTATATTTTTCTTGAGCGACTTCTCCATCTATCCATTTTTGCATCTGCTGGTGATCGTATGCCATGATGACGACTCACTGTGTCATGAACTTACTCAGGACTGTGCTGAGTGGCACGAGGTTGCAGAAGGACAGGGGAGGAGCTTCCATCTCCATGGGAGGAGCTCCACTGTATACCCCGCCTCTCCATCCTCAGCTGTTTCCTGATTTCTTTTACCTCTGCCTTTAGAAGGCGTTTCTCTGCTTTCAGTCGCTGCTTCTCAGCCTTCCGAAAACTGCGATCACCTCGCCTGTAAAACCTAGAAGAAATAATACAGAATTAGATGGAGATGACGTCGTAATGGGCGGCATGTTGGTGCAGTGTCAGCATAGGTAGAATCAATGGTTATAGAAGGTCTGTGCGATATGGAAAAAATAAAATAAAATAAAAATCAAGGCAGCGTTACAGAAGTATTGAGGTGTTGTACCTGCTGTGGTCTGGAGCAGGTGATCCATGCTCAGGGATGGACAGAGGAGTCCTGGCTCTCACCAGGTTGTGGCTTGGGTCATGAGAGAAGCTGCAGGGCTCACATAGGGTGCATGAAGTACAGACACTGAGCAGAAGAAGAAATAGGAAAAAAAAAAAAAAAAGTATTCGGAGTCAGGCTGTTCACACACGTAAACAACTGAGTAAAAGTTTCCTACAAAAAAACATTTCTGCCAAGGTCACATAACACCTGAGTGCTGGATGGATGAGCAAAAATCCATGTCAGTCCAGGATGATTGTAAAGGACTGATCCTCTGTTCCATGGTCTTGATTACATCTGCATTATTCCTCGTGAATCTGAGGTTTGAATATAAGTCGGAGCCTCTTTTCTAGCACCCTGGAATAAATTTTACCTCAGAGGCTGAGAAGTATGATGACTCCATAACTGGAGAACAACCTCTGAGACCCCTTTGAGAACAAGAACCAAAGCCTTTGTTTGTCTACCATTTCAGTGGGGTCATTTCCATAATATTCAAAAGGTCAGCCAACAACAACAACAACAACAAAAAAACAGCCTAACAAAGTCTGAGTCTACACCTCTCAGTCAACACAGAGGTGCTGGAAAGAGTTAACCACATGAAATGACTTATGGTTATCTGCAGACACATACCTACACTGATACCCTCCTCCGGTGGTCTGCCCCCTGCAGGAGGAGCAGGGAGGAGTGGAAGAGGATGGAGCTCCAGGCAAAGCGGAGGAGGAAACCTCAGGGACCTGCTGGGCCTCCGCTCCTCCTACTGCTTCCCCTCTACCTCCACCCCCTCCTCCTGCTCCTGCTCCTCCTCCTCCGAGGGGTTTGTGGATGCAGCACTGTCCAGAGAACTCCCGGCAGATCTTCTCAACTGCCTCACGAACCACCTGGTCTTTAAACTAGAAGAGAGGGGGAAAACAGACTCAGGAGACGGGGGGAGTGCTCGCTGATGGAGTGTTTGTGAAGTTCTCTTCATTTCCCGAGTCAGTCACCAGAAGTCAAACTCATGCTGAAAGATACTTCTCACCTCAATCAGATTGCTCTTACCTTCTCCATGTAAGAGGTGAACCAGGCTGGAGGAGTCTTGTCTTCTTCTTTGGTTCCCTTTACCTCTTTCATGATCACCTGTTCAACAGAAAGAATGTGTGAGGCGGGGGACACTCCGGGCACCTAACAAATCCACTTAAAAAATGTTGGGTCAAAATGGTTGAAGAATCCAGCGATTACATCATCACTATCAAAATATGGTTTTAGGATCACCTATTGTACCCTAACTACCTACTGAATGTGCCATAAACCAGTATAACTTCACCTCGTCAACATTAAATTCAATCAATTAAATCAATTTAATAAACAAATTTATTTGCTTATATAAACATATTTTTTATATATAATTTTTTATATATAAATTAATTTACTTATTTATAAATTAAAATTACTTTTAAAAAAAAAATTTTTTTTTTTTTTTTACAAGAGCACACAGAGAGTGCTAACCTCTGCCAATGCCATAAAAATTTGTCAGGATTAGTTGCATAGTTTTATCCTAACTTTTAATAAATATATGCTTTGCATAATGCTAAATAGGGCGGCACGGTGGCGCAGTGGGTAGCGCTGTCATCACACAACAAGGCGGTTGCGGGTTCGAGTCCCGCTCTGTGCAGAGTTTGCATGTTCTCCCCGTGTCTGCGTGGGTTCGCTCCTGGTTCTCCGGCTTCCTCCCACCTCCAAAAACATGCACTTCAGGTTAATTGGTCGTTTCCAAATTGACCGTAGGTAGGAGTGTGTGTGTGCGTGGTTGTCTGTGTTTCTGTGTGGCCCCACAGTGCACTCGCACCGCGCCCTGAGTTTCCCCCGCCTTACGCAATCAGTCAACTGGGATAGGCTCCAGCGACAGCAGATGAAGCAGTTGTGAAAATAAATGAATGAATAATGGTAAATATTATGACAACTTATATATTTAATGCCGTTAAAGAAAACTCCAGATCCTGATTTTGAATCATCACTAAACTGTGATCACTTTTAGGATACCCCAGGATCTATATATGATGAGAATTTCAGTCAAATCTATCTATTACTGTTGCACAAATCATACTTACAAGCTGAACGCTGAGCAAATAAACAAGAAGGAAACTGTACAAAAACAAAATCATTAGAAAAGCAATGTTTCCTATTGGTTTGGGACATGTAATATGACAAAGTTGGAAGGTTGGGTAAGACGTGAAAGAAAAGACAAGCTCTCGTGCATTCATGGAATTCATGGAAAACAGAATCAGAAATATGGCGACAAAAATGGAGCTTGGATGTTTTGTATCAACTTTCAGTGAGTTCCAGGTAAAGACCAATAACTTCCAAATTTGTATATTATGTAAATTTTGTAACTGCACCGGTGCTGAAGCCCCAGCGGTGAGTTTATTTTCACTCAGATCATTAACATTTGAGGCAACATGACTGAAAATGAACAAAAAAAAAAAGGGTTCAGTTGTTCTGGTCTTACCATGCCCTGCTCTGGAACCACAGCCTGGACTTTACGGCTAACAACCTGGGCCAAAGCAGGACAGTGCTGTGGGGGTCTGAAGCCCCTTTTGGGCTCTGTTCCACTGGCCTTAGTGGTGGCGACCCTCGCAGGTTGGCCCCGAGTCTCGTACACATTCATGTGTAGTCGGTTCCCCTGCCTGGCTGCACTCTGGAAAACAAACTAAACAAGTTAGTCACCCTGAATGGATCTCAGTTTAGTTCTTATAACAACTAAATACAGTAGCTTCACGACGGTATATAATGACAAGAGACACACCGCAGTATTTAGGATCTTTACATAGTAAACTAAAATAAAATTGCAACTGGTCAAAAAAAAAAAGGAAAAAATAAAATAATGGCTATATAATAAGCCTTTCATTCGAAGCAAATCCAAGAAAAGACCAGTACAGACAAGTATAACTATTTGTTTGTTTGTTTGTTTGTTTGGTTGGATTACACAGATTTTCAACTAAACTTGGCAGAAGGATGCAGAGTGGGCCAGGAAAGGAAATATAAATTGTTGATCCAAATCAAAGGGAGATCCAACAGTATTTCTATGACTTTCCTTCATTATGTTAGAAGATAATTTACTCAAACTTCACAACTTGTTTCTACATACACTTGCAAAAGAATAAGCTAAATTAAAAAAAGTATTAACTATTAAATTAAATATATTAAATATGGTCATGGTAGACTTAATGCATGTCGTTCATGTTTATGTACAGAGTTAAGGATTAAGGTCAAGACTGTATTGGTGACAAAGGCTCGGCTGATAGCGAAGCAGTTTTTGCTGTAATCCCATCCACTATAGTAAACAGTATTTAACCATGTCTTAGCTCCATTCTCCTTGTAATATAAGAAATCTATGGATGACAGAAAACTTTCAAAATCTTCCTTAAGATCTTCTTTTATTACATTTGAAAAATGATAGAACCCAAACATCATTGGTTGGTTTGTACTTTGAAGCAGGACTTTTGTTAACCCTACTACTGCCAGGAGTTCTCTTGAGTATTACTGCACCCATCTGAATCTGATGGGCGATTATACCTCAACCAAAAGCATGTACACAATGCCTGGTCTATAATGAACTTTGGCATTTTCGTTATAACATAATTTCTAAATTCAAAAAATGTGAATGATAACTGAAAATAAAATCAACTTGCCTTCAAAGCCTCCTCATAATCCCCTGAATAAAGCAGAAACAATTATGAACATAAGATTAATATGCAACAGTCTCTAAATGTCAGATTGCATCAGCCTCATTTAGAATATAAACTTGTGATTGTTTCCTTACCTTGGCTGTTTATGGACACCTGAAGAGGAAAGGGGAAGAAACACAATTCCTTTTATATTTAGCCTTGAGAATACATGTCATCTCTAAAAAATTAGCTGTGATGATGATTTTACGTGACATTATTCTGTCTAACTATTAAGGGTAAAAAAAGAAAGACTCCCACCTCTTCATTCTCCTCGTCAAAATAAGTCAGCTGAAGATTGCAGAGTCCAAATGAGCGCTTAACCTGTACCAAACACACAAAAAGAAGGATAAAGGGTGACGGGCAAGCTGGCATTTCTGAAAGAGACGTGAATATCAGCCATAACAGTAATATAGATGCAGAACTCTGCACTGTGACTCCTCCATTTGTGACTCTCTGTTTCTCTTGCTTCAACAAGAAACGAATAAGTATTGTAATTCTAATCAGAAACTATCGTCATTGGAAAAACCATAACTCAAAGTGAGGTCTGCCGTCTGACTCAGCAGCACTCAGACAGATGAACTCTCTCAGGCCACTGAGGCCAAAAGATCAACCATAAATCCAAAGGTGTAGGTCTTTCCTGACAGCAGCTATTCACAATGTCACTGATTAAAAGATCTTCCTGTGGTTTGCTTTCAGAGCGTTCAGTAGCTGCAGGTTGAGTATTTTCTGCACTATAAGGCGCACCTAAAAGCATTTAAAGGGACAGTAAAGTTAATTTTAAGTGACATATATGTTATACATCATTATGAAAAATAGAAGAAAAAATTAATTTATGTGTGTAGCATCATCCGTTTGGTCAAAAAACCTTAAAATCTGCGCCGCAGCAGCTTCCGCATTCAGTGGTCACGTGGACGTCATACGTCACTGGGGCCAAACATAGCTTAGCAGCTATAAGAAACAATGCGATTCTAGACGCGATTTGTAATCCAGTGCCTCTTATATATGAAAACAGTTTTAGAATGGGCCGTTCGTTGAATGTGCGCCTTATAGTCCAGTGAGCCTGCCTTACAGTGCAGAAAATACTGTACTCTAAAACTCATTCCGACGCAGGAAACTGGAGTAACATAATCTGAAGTTCAAGACATGCGGTTCCACTTAGGAAGAATGAATGGAAAAACAAAAGAATTAAGACTCGCGTCACTAACAGCCTTGTTCTGGCATCAGTAATACTGTAGGTTCTCCATAAACTCATGTTCAGGTATATTTCATAGAATAATGAAGTCAATAAAATTAGAGCTACTGCTTGGATTGTTTATCATCTCATAGCTCATGATTAAATTTGATTTCCAATGCATTCTTCACATACCTGCTATGTGAGTATGTTTGTATCTATAATACTATACTATATAACAATACTGAGTTCAGTCTTTTCTATAGGGTTGATATCAGCCGAAAGTGGGTTAATGTGTTCCAAGGTGATTTCTAGTAGCAAAAATAAATGTCTTGAACGTCGCTCAGTGAGCCTTCCTGTTGGCTGTGTCTGGGCCCTTTACAAATATTACATAATTTGTCTAATTATAATTATTTGAGTTAACCACAATTATTTTGCACGACGAGAACGGCTTCCACTAATCAGTATGAAAACAGCTGTATCAAATGGAAATGTCATACAGTGCTTCCATCATTACTACTGTATCATGTCATTGTCATCACTATCAGCGTATTTGTTATTTCAAACAGACAAAAGCTAAAGAGATGCGGTGTGACTCCAATACACTGGTAATATATTTGAAGCAACCCTCACTATGTTCATGTAACTGGCAAAATGAATTATTAATTAATTAATCCTTCATGAACAGTTTCCATGAATCAGCACTAGCACAAGTTTTAGTTTCATTATCCAACACAAAACGTTACTTTTACCGACAACGGTGTTATTAGAATTAATCAACCCCTGTCATCCCTCAGAATGTTTCTGTATTATTTTGTTATTAAAACACTGCCAATGTTCAGAGTTATTTCAGCAACAATTTGTTATAGCCTACATTTACATCAGAGTTCTGTCTCTGAATGCCAACATGTTCACCACTGTTGATCAGGCAAGAAAAGTCAGCTTCAGTAGTTAAAAATCATCTAAATGAGACACAAGGCTCTGAGATGCTGTTTTGTGGAGTCGTGAAAACAAACTAACTTTTGGGGCCTTTGGATCAGCGGTATGTCTGGAGGGATAAGACTGAAGCTGATGCTGTATAGAACACTCCACAGTGAAATGTGGCGGTGGGTCAGTGATGCTCTGGAGCTGCTTTTGAAACCTGCAGCGTATAGAGGGTCAGATGGATTCCATCAAGCATCAGGAAGTCCTAGAAGAAACACCTCCATCTGTGAGAAAGATGAAGCTGGAGGTTCCAGAAGGATGATGATCCTAAACAGACCTCAAAGTCCACCAAGGATTAGTTCTAGAACAGTGGTTCTTAACCAGGGTTCGATCGAACCCTAGGGGTTCGGTGAGTCGGTCTCAGGGGTTCGGCGGAGACGGAGGTCAAGACAAATTTTTGTCGAGCATACACGAATCACTGTGTACGTTTGACACATCATGTCAATTCATGATGACACGCCCCCCTTAGCCATCATTGGCTGCAGGTGATCACGCTACATCGATTAGCTTACCTGTGCTACAGGGGATTTTGCACACTCAGTAGTCGATTTGATTTGCCTGTCATGATGGTACTTCATCTGATTGCTTTCTTAATATTTTAATTCATAGTAACTATGTAGAGCAAAAAAAGAAAGTGGTCGGACGAATGTGTGCAACGTGAATTTACATGTATTGTATAACGGAACGTGATGGGAGTCAGTGTTCTGATTGCTTTACAATGTCAAGTTGAGCAACTCTAGTCTCGCACTGGCAAAAATAAAGGAACACTTCCTTAAGCTGATGGAAAACAAAAGAAACAGACTTTGCTGTGGAAATGATATCAGAGTAACACTTGCCAAGGTGAAGCCACACATATCTGAACTGGTCTCTATAACAACAGCAGAAGTCACACTGATTTACAGGTAGGTCATTTCATGTGAGTTCATGCACTGTCTTGGTTTTGTTCTTTGAAAAAGGTGACATTAATGCACAATTCATTAAATACACCAGTAAAACATACACTTATGTCTTAAATTTGAGAAAAAAAAATAAAAAATTATATATATATATATATATATATATATATATATATATATAGTTTTACTAAAGAAGGGTTCGGTGAGTAAGCATATGAAACCGGCAGGGTTCGGTACCTCCAACAAGGTTAAGAACCACTGCACTGGTAAGAACCCTTAATACCCCTGGTACCCCCGGTATTAAGGGTTGAATCATTTACAGACTGCAGTAGTAAAAGTTGCATTTTGTGCTACACTAAAAAAAAAATCAACAACACTGGAAATACCTGTAACAATGAGCTATGCTAACTATTTTTGTCTGATTTACAAAAGCATGTTGTTATTGTGTTAATAAACCTAACACACACACACACACACACACACACACACACACACACACACCTATGAATTTGCAGGTGAGACTGGATGCTAGCTACTAGCCGCAGTAGCTAGCATCCAGGAAACCCAGGAAACACTAAATGGTGGATTTGCGATACGAAACAGCTCAGAGTAGTTAACCAGAACTGGTACATAGTGTTTCTATGACAACAAACCACTAAAATATTTCCTAGGCGGTCTGCGGTGGACTCTCCCGGTCCTCTATCGCTGCTGTCACCGACGGATGATCCACGTTCACGGCTAACGCGTCTCACGACACGATGGTGACACCACAGCGTGTCGATAGCACCTCTAACAGCAAACCTTAGCAGATCTGTAGCATTTCAAACAGTTTGGCAGCTCTACTCGCTGAACCGGAGCTGCTGGCTGGGCTCCGCCCGGACACACCAGCCCGTCCCCGTCACTAACCACCGCTCACGGGGACAGCGGGATGTGTGCTGGTGCTGGAGAGCGGCCTCTCTTACCATGGCCTCCATCGACTCCCAGCTCTTGGTCTCGGATCCCGACAGGAGGAAATTTTTGGAATTTCCCCTGAAATTCACCCTCAGGTTAATGTAGAAGTCCATGACGTCCACCGTCTCCCCCTTAACGCATATTACTCTCGACGGACACGGAGCGTTCCCCCCCCCCACCACTGCTGAAGCCTATTTGGGTTAATCTCGCCAATTCGCTCCACTGTAATTTATCCGATTGGGGATGAGGCGTATTTTGTGTTTACATCAGCGCCCGTGGCCACACCCACCTGCATCACGTGTCCGGAAATAAAGTCCCCTACTTCCGCTTGATTGGAAAATAAAAGCTGGAGACTCGTCAGGAAACAGGACTTCCTCTGTGATGGGAGCTGACCTTCATTCATGTCAACACAGTACCACAATGATTTAAATTCATTTATAAGACGTTTAATCAAAGTTATTAATGTGCAATCAGTCTATTTCCTCGTTTTTTTAAGGGTTGCCCCAAAGAAACTAACAGATTTTGCATACATGTGTAACAGTGTAGTAAATAAACTTCACATTTTTTGTGAACTTCCCCAAATCTCTTACTTGTTTACATATGTGATTTATTTTCTTCCATTACGCTTTTTTGTTATTGTTTTTAATGGGGGCATTTATTGAGGTTGCACACATCTAGATTTTCTCACGTTGGAAGTCTGGAAAAAGGGGTTTCGGGTTCTGGTCCTTTCTGCTTGGATGTTCTTCTCACGTCTGCATGGGTTCTTCTCTCCGTTTTACTTCCACCTCCAAATAACAAGCACTTGAGGCGGTTTGGTCTGTTACAAATTGTCCATAGGTGTGTGTGAGTGGTGGTTCGTCTTTCTTGTGTCTCAAGTGTTTCCCCATCTCATGTCCTTAAGTGTGCTGGGATAAGCTCCAGCAACGCCCGTGACCCATGGAAGTGGGGAAGCGGATCGGAAGATGGATGAATGACTATATAAGTGAAATACCCAAGAATTGTCAAATGGTGCCAGTTAGCACCACTCAATGGTGCTAACTGGCTCATTACAATGCCATAGAGATGCCAACTTTCTAACACCAGGCCCTCATGTCATGTTCCCTATCTGGTATGTTACGGGTATGTTTCCTGAGTTGTTAAAAACTTCTAAAAGGATCCGTCATGTATTTTATTCACAACTCTATGCATGTATTTACACTATATGATCACAAGAATTGTTGCATTAGCCAAGTGTTTCACACAGTAGTCAGTGTGGCCTGTCTGAAATGTGAATAACCAGACATTTTGTGGAAATTTGTATTATTACCACTGATGTCACTCAGAGCCTTCTCAGGCCTGGCGGTCATATCTGTCCTGTGTGATCTGATCACCAACAAACAGCCACAAGAACACAACTGAATGATGGATTGATAGAAACAAAATGTTCTTTATAAGTTCAAAACAGAGGTATGTGGATTTAGTGTCACCAATTCACCTGTGGAACAGATTTGAGACTGTGGGGGGAACCAAACCCAGAACCTTCTTGGTCTGAGGCGATGGAATTAACCATCATGCCACAACTCCACACTGGTGGTGCCAGATTGATAGATAGTCCTTTGTGGCCTCATTTTGAATTATAGTCTGCATATGACATCATATATTTTCAAGCCATGAGAGTCATGTGTATACAGCTTATTTAGGGAATTTTTTTTGTGGAACAGGTGACTGTTGATTCATCATTCTTCAGAGACATGTTATTTTATTCATTATCTTTGCAGGTTCAATGATTTTAATCTGTGTATTCTCTAATTTTGAAGTTAATTTCAGCAAATGGCAAAAACTTAACAAGCAAACCAACACCTTTCAAATTAAACCAACAGCCTTAGCACCCACTTACATTACAAACATGGGTGATAGTAACTCAGGTCACTAAGCCTTGGGCTGGGGACTGGAGAGTTGCCGGTTCAAGACTTGTGTCAGGCAAAAAATTTAGGATTGTGAACGGGCAGTGTGTGTTATGGGCCTGTACTCACATATAAATATACTCGTGTCACTGACAACCAGTGTGTACAGTGGAAAGATAATAAAGTTAATTTCATTCATTTCATTTCATGGAATATAACTGGGTTTGATTCAGAAGAGCCTCTGCCCCCTGTATCCCAGTGCGACCGTGACACAGTGGGGGACGATAACCACAGTAGCTAGAGGAACTGTAGCACTTTTACAGAATGACAGCAGATAGAATAGAGCTCCGACGTGCACAGGTGGCCTAAAAGCAGAGTCAAATAAATGCAACATCACAAGCGTTGCACTTAAACAGATGAACCTGTAGATGGTGCCCTCAGCTCCCCTTGCAAACACGACTTTGTGTGGACAGTGGAGGCCTAGACCCAGGCCCAACAGGCTTCCAGTGTTTCTGAACAAGCTGGCCAATGGGCTGGTGTCGACACTGACCCACTCAGCTCGGTGGCACCAGCACCGCGCTTTCTCCACACTCCAGAGGAGATCGATGCCCACCAGCTGGAGGAGCAGGTACAAAAGGAGAGCAAGAGAGAGAAGGAGTAGAGAAGTGAGCAGGTAGGAACCCAGGCCTGCCTCATGGATCTGCTGTGTCCTGTTCATAGATTCTGCCACAAGAATGCCTGTGAAGAAAAAGTTGCTTTTATTTAATTATTATTATTATTATTTTATTTATTTAATTAATTTAATTTGAATTCTAATTAATTTAATTTTATTTATTTAATCAATTAATTAATTAATTTAATTTAATTATATAATTATTATTTATTCATTTTATGGTAATAATGTACAAACACTTTGCTATTTTATTATGATATAACATTATTACTATTATTTCTTTGTTTTTACAAAATGTATTCAAACTATAGTAGAGGATAAATTCAGAGATTGATGATTCTCTGGGAAAGAGTTGTTTTTAAATACATTTCTTAAGAAATGTATTGGTTCATTAGTAAAAAAAAAAATCTTTGAATTAATATACTAACAAATAACAAACAAATAAAACCAAAAACTTTGCAACCAACAGACACAGGCAAAAAAACCCTCCTTGATGAAGGTTAAATTATACAGTAGATTGTCAGCTCTATACCTCAGCCAGCCAAGACAAGATAAAATCTTCTTCAAACCAATTTTTGTCATTGAGGTAACATGCTGTAATGTGGTTTTTGACTTTAAAAGTCATGATTTCACTCATATAACTAATAAGTTATCTTAGCACTACTTACGTATATTAGATTTCTTTGCAGAAATGGGCTTCTATATAATCTTGTATTTCCTTCCACTTAATTAATGGCAGTTACATGGAAGGAAATACATGCAACATTGAGCCAGAATACTCATTGTCGGACTGAAGCACTTCTGAGAAGCCAGAATGACATCAGCTGATAAGCAATAATTAAATTAGAGAAAGATGACAACTGAGCTTTCTAGAAATCGTGTTGCAATGTGGTCACTTTTGATATTCAGTATATTTTGGGGGAAGGATGATCAGAGACGTCAACAACAAAAGTTCAAATCTGGCCACTAATCGAAGGACTTGGAAGGACCAAATAGGCAGATTGTTCTCGTGAACACCATTACCTACAATATGCACATTAAGAATTGTTGGGAAAAAAAACTAAAAATATGTTATATCTGATATTTTACTGGTTCATAAAGTACTGGTTCACACTAGCATTCTGTGAAGCATCTGGTGGCAGATTTAGGAGGTTGGCAGGGTTTGTTGGGTTATTGATGAAATAACCAAGCAAGCAAGGAAGCAACCAATCAACCAAGGATAGATCTTGTCTCCAAAAAAAAAGTGAACTGCAAACTTTAATTGACTTTTGCATCTCATACTATAGATCATTTAAATAGTGTCCTACTTTTGACTTTGCGTGGCAGAAATTCTATTACACACACAGAGAGAGAAAGACCTTTGGTAAACAATGAAGCAGAACAATATTGTGTGTGTTTAAGATTTATTTGAATTCCAAATTAAAAATCTTGCTTCACTGAATTCAATCATGTTCAATAAAACTAGATTAATACCTCCGATGTATAACAATCAGTTCTGTCCTAACGTTTAACATGATCCAGAGGTGTACTCTGTCTTTACCTATAACAACTCCCGTGATGACCTGATGTGGGAAATGAGCAGCGACAAAGACCCTGGAAAGGCACACACACACCTGCACAAACCAGAAGAGCGTCCATAGTGAAACACGCACACACCTGTTGGACAGATACAAGTTATTGGTCTGACTACATTACTACTGAGGGGTTACACGGCTGGAATTAACCTCACCATCTCCTGACCTGATGCTCCTCTCTTTTCAATGCTATGGTGAGGAGTGAGGACATCATGGTGTAATACACTGCGGAAGTCCCCATGGCGTGACCAGATGGACTTCCTGTCAAACACAAAGCTTATGTCCAAACCATAGTTGACAGTGATTAAACTCGTATGTTACTCCTGAATCGTGGTCCTACCTGGGCCAGTCTCACAGGTCATGGGGAACTGCTCTATCATTGGCTGAGAGGAGTTTCCATAGTAATCTGTCTCCTGAACCCACCAATAGGGCCTTTCTCCAAAAAGAAGCCTTAATGATAAAATGCATTGTACTCATCATCATCATCATCATCATCATCATCATCATCATCATCATCATCATCATCATCATCATCATCATCTCAGCTTCAGTACATACCATTTTAGCATCAGGTTCACCCAGTCTCCCACGACTGCCACCCACACCAGTTTGATGGCGTCTGCTTGTCTTACGTGGAACCATATGGGGAACAACAGGAAAAAGGTGTTCCGTAGATCTGTTGCCATAGAGACCGACAGGAAGTACTTTTGATTGTGGCTGAAGTGGGTCTGCAGGTAGTATGTACTGCTCACACCGGAACTATGGAGTAAATCCATTACCACTGCAAGAAAGGAGGTGCGGTATTAGTACCGGCCTGTGTTTCCATTACCGCTCAGTTCGTTACTTAGATAGTTGGTGAGTTAGCAGGACTCAAATATGTTACCAGATGAAATGTTGTACCCCTTGAAATAGAGACCTGTCTGCTGCGTGAAGTTGGCTGATGTGTTTGCCTCATTTTCTGGGGTGTTTGTCAAATTCAACTATTTATATCCCAAACCTCTGTCTCTCTTTTTAGCTCAATGCCGCTTGAAAGAAAGACAGTTTTTCCAGAACCTTAAATCAGCATACCATTGTGTAAAAAAACCTTAGTATCCACTGATGACTGAACCACAAGGAGACAGCTACAAGCTATCTTTAAACGTTAAACCTACTAACAGCGCAACTTGCTGTATATAATATATACTATATATTGTATACAGTAAAATTTTAGCAAAACATATTCGGAAAAAGAATCATACTTACAGAATTTTGTGATGAAATCTCACGTTACCACATCTCCCTGTTCCCAAATCCTGTTTGGATGTTGTCTTTACGAACCATGAGTCAGGTGCTGCTGCAGACAGCAGCTTTATCCTTGTTGTCTTTGGTGTGGGTGCGAGTCCTGAATTCAAGAGATTTTAGCTGTTTCTGCTCTGAGAGCTACAGCCTGTGTTATGTATTTAAAGCCTGCGTGTCTGGCCATAAAGTGTTTCGCACGATGCAGTATTTGTAAAGTTGTTACCTGTGATTTTTGGTCTGTGTGTTCTGAGTCAGACACAGGGTGTCTTTTATACTCAGATGATCATCTGGTCCTCAGATTTGGACTTTGGACTGGAAAAGCACCAACAGGAGGGAGGGGGCACAGAGAGAGACAGTGAATGAAGGGGGTTAACATTAGGATAGATAAATGTACTAGTGTGCTTTTAGCACTAGATAAACCATCAAAGTCTAAAGAAGACTCCACCTTACCTAATGTATTGAAAAGTCCCAAGAGTAAGGAGTGGAAAGATAGTCTTGTCAGTCTTTGGAACTGCACAGAAACCTGTCGACTGAATAGTTTGTGGATTTAATGTGATTTTATATTTTATTTGTAACAAATGCGCAGATGTTTACTATACAACAAAGAATTTTCAGGGTACATTGTGTGTCTATTTCTCATCTTGAGAAATTAGTTCCAACTATACATCAACATGAAAATCATTTGTTAATGAGGATCATCAAGGCAGATTTTTCATGACAAATTTACAGAATATACTGTAAATGAAAAAGGTTTATGCTTCTGGAAAGAGCAAATCCACAAGTGATGGTAACAACAACATGTAATCATTTACAAAAAAATATTATATTTATTCCTTGTTAATGATTTTACTTATATCAGTTTGTTTTGAAACAGGTATATGAAGCAGGTTGAAACCATTTTGATTATATATATATATATATATATATATATATAGAGAGAGAGAGAGAGAGAGAGAGAGAGAGAGAGAGAGAGAGAGAGAGAGAGAGAGAGAGAGAGAGAGAGAGAGAGAGAGAGAGAGAGGGCTGTGAGCAGCATGAGACCAATTTTATGGATACTCCTTAAATCCTGTACCTCTTTTTCACGTTGCAAGCTGTTGTGTTGTGTGCGTGACACCATTCACCTTTGCAGCCACAAGTTTCCACTGTGACACAGGATCAGGACATGTCGTGATTTATCTCATGGCTGAGGAAGAGCACACGTATGCATGCATGTCCACGTGTAAACGCATCTGCTGACCTGCAAACACACGCGTGGATACACACAGACCGCGTCTGATGGAACATCCAGACAACATCCCTCTCCGCTCCACCCGCCTCACCCCGTCTGAGTCTCCAGCCTTCTCTTTCTGCTCCAGCATCTTCCACATCTTTTTCTTTTTTGACGGTTCATAAATGTCTCATTCTCCCGCTGTGCCATCTTTCGGTTTTGTTTAGCAACCTGCCAAGCTCATCTTTTTTTTCCTCTTTCCTCTATCTTTAAATACAAACTGTTAAATGAAATTTATAAACAGGAAAACAGGAAGGCAATTTGCAATGCAAATTTTTGTTATATGGTGGACATCTACTCTGATGCTCTTGAAAATGCATTGAAGAGGTTCACATGACATGCTGTACAGAACGTCTGCAGTATATGCATGTATAGCTTGTAAATAATTCAATCCAATCTCTGTTTCTGTCTGCTATTAAAATTTGTCAAATCATATTTAGAAAGAGTCTAGCATGATGTCAGCCCGAAGTTATCCACCACTGTACCCAATCTAACATTGTTTTTTTTGTTTTTTTTTTGTCTGCATGTATTCTCATAGTTTAACCCCATAAAAGGGGGTCAACCTTTTATGAGATCAATGCTTATTTTAGTCCTGCAGCAAAATCTTTTCTGTATTTTAATGCGAATCTAACATTGTTAACTTGTGCTGCTCCAAAGCCCCAGCTCAATTTATTTATTATATTTTTAATTCAGCTTTCCTGTTTTCACTCTCAACCACACAGGCTCCACTTTGTTCTGATACACTGACCTCATTATGTCCACCAACACTTCCAATCACTTTCTTACTTTCTTGTAGTGGATGTATGTACAGTAGCTAATGGTCCATGAACCATATGGTTACCTAAACATTGCTACAGGTTCACTTGATAGAAAATTGGCTCCCATGCACCTGCTTAGAACTGACAGGAAATATGTTCACTTCTCTTGGTTTGTATATGATGAAAGTGCCAAAGAATCCACCTAACTAAGAGTACTTGCACATTAAATTCACATTAAACACATTAAATTAACTCTTACTCTGACAACTTCCTAATAATGTCAATCATGAACGCATCTTAGTTTGTATAACTCTCACTTGCTGATTATATTGTCAGGATAGTGCCTAGCTGTAATTATTCTAAAAATGTTAAAGTGGGCATTTTATTTGGAAGCAGCTGTAGCTGCTTTACCAGCTGCATTGTTCTGATGAAGATGTTACTTTTTGTGTCTTATTTTTTCCAATAGTTTTTTTGTTGGTAACATGTCTACAATAAGGTGACAAACACAAGAGACACACTATGATCAAAAGCTACAATCTTTGTAAAAGTGACTTTGTGTTGTGAAATTATCATTATTTAATGATCTTAATAGAGGTCAAGTTCATTATGATGTTAATAATACAAGACTAAAGATTTCCTTCAGGTTGTAGTGAAAAATATTTTGAGCTGTGCGCGACTTTACATTTAAGCCGTGGATATATTATGAACAAAAATAAGGAAAATGGGTTTCAGCAGAGTTGGATATGTATCTTATTTGTAAATGTTGTGCTTATCTTACATATAGCAACAAAATTTAAAATGTGGGTGACGACCCAAAACTTACAAAATCTTCTGCAACTGAAATGACCATACAGCCTGATGCAAGGTGGCAACTGCAGTTAAATACCCCACAAGCCTAATGTCATAGCCCAGCTTGTAAGGTGAGAGAGAAGCAGGATTACCAGTTGTTGGTGAAAACAAGGTTATTTATTTAAGTTTGAAGGTTGATTATTCATCGTAATGAACATTTGGGGAGAGTGCTTTAGGTGAAATATTTTCATAAGTCAATTACATCTCTGTGTAGGGTAGGTAAGAAGATGGTTATTAGGTATTACGTCTTCAAGGAACTGAGTTGGTGGTAGAACTGGGTGTCTTAATTTGTGCATCTGTGGTTTAAAGGGTAAAAAGGCTAAAGAAATCTTACAGTCGTCAAAGTGTTCTCTCCATGCTGCTCGTAATCAAGAGATCTGAGTTATCGCACAATTTCTGTGATTCGTCAGAGAATTAGTAACCTTCAACATGAAACAAAAAGGAAGACTTTCCCTGACAGAGCCTAAACAAGCTAAAAAAGGCAAACATAAAAACAAAGAAAAACAAACCACCGTTGACCTATAAGAAATAAAATATGAAGACAGAACCTGTCTTGACTAAAGTGATGGCCAGTAAAACCCAAAGGAGAGAATACAGAATCCCTGTTTCCAATGTGGCAAACAAAGAGTTCCTTATGTGATTTGAATGAATGGGCATGTATAGCTATATCTAGCCCAAGGATAAAGCAGTCACACCCCAAGGACAAATGGAATTGAACAACATAGTTATAAAAGCCAGCATGCAAAACTGTAATGAGTCAAGGAAAGCTGACACATCTGACAGGTCAAATTCTAAATGTTTCGCCTTCGTGCTGCATCCACAGGATTCTTGGTCTGGTTGGGACACTGCACCGATAAGGTCCCAGTGATCTCAAAAGAGAAAGAATGGTCTAGCAAGAACCAGTCAAGCGAACAATACCGCAGTTTGATTACCTTACAATATCTTCAAAAGAATATAAGGAAGAGGGACATTGGATGTAACACCATGGTATCCAATGTAGCTATAACTATGGTAAGCATTAACAAGGTATATTGCACATATCTATGAAATGTAAATTAGTTTTGCTGAGAAACATTAAATGCAGAAACATTACAAGGTCTTCCTTCAGCTCATTTCATTTTCATTGTAATTTGTGTCATGAAAAGAGACTGAGGTTGTTTTCCTTTTTGGTTCATTCAGGAGATTGTCTTCATTTGTCTCAGAGTTGGTAGGCTCATGAGCAGGATACCACAGAACCAACAGACGCTGAGTGCATCAAGGACAGAATAAAAAGACAAATCGCCAATCAGAAATATGATTAATTACATGAAAAAAACAAAGTAAAATAGATGTTTTTACCTCCTTGAAGGTGCCATTAAAAGTCCAGATCTTAACAACAGCCCAGATGGGTACTGGAACTACAGTGAAACAGGACATGGTCCAGCCCAACCCATAGGCCCAGTCTGGGTATACATAACCATGGCTGGATGTCAGGGGCTGGTAATTCAGGAATGTGCAGATGAAGCAGATCTTGAAAGAATATCAGAGGAAAAGTCAAGTTCTCGTGAGGACAAACAGGAAGTCTGTGAAGTCTCCTGTCTACTCTGAAGTAAACTTTTTTTCTTCATAACTTATTTGTCATAAAACTACCACAATCCCAATTCAGCCTTTAACCCTGCCACTGAGCCTCATCAGTCAAGGTCTTGTTCACACAAAAGTGCAGGGTAAGGTGTTACAGATTTAAAATACACAAGTATTGATTTCAGGCAGTACGGTGGTGCAGTGGGTAACGCTGTCGCCACACAGCACGAATGAATGAATGAAATATTGGTTTCATCAAAGTCTACTGCAACTTCAGATATGTATCGTTGACATAACAGACTTCATAAAACTGTGGTCTCTTGCTAAATAGATACAGTTATAACACTGTTTTAAGGCTGATTTATGCATCACAGTGTTAAAATGTAACATATTTTATCTCTTTGATTGAATATGGTGTCTGGCATTCAGTCCAAGCCCAAAGAAGAGAAATGACCATTGTACGATCAACATGTTGGACTCATCTGTTATAAGACCATGAATGACTGGTGATTTATTATCAGGGCCTTGTTGGGTTGTCCTTTTTATAGGAGAATACTACAGGTCCTTCTCAAAAAATTAGCATATTGTGATAAAGTTCATTATTTTCCATAATGTAATCCAAAAGCTGGTGAGTCGATCCACTGGACGTTAAGAAAGTTC
Organism: Antennarius maculatus; assembly: GCA_013358685.1. NCBI lineage: Eukaryota > Metazoa > Chordata > Actinopteri > Lophiiformes > Antennariidae > Antennarius > Antennarius maculatus. The sequence goes on along the minus strand of CM023620.1, from coordinate 19,049,771 downwards.
TTGAAGACGTTTTGTCTCTCATCCACGAGACTTCTTCACAGACACAGAACCTACACAGACACCATAATGTAATGATAAAAATTAACCTTCCATATATTTTCGATTCATTGCATACCAACTGAAATATTTCATGTCTTTAATTGTTTTAACACTGATGATTTTGGCATACAGCTCATGAAAACCCAAAATTACTATCTCAAAAAAGTAGCATATCATGAAAAGGTACCTGACACGAGCTATGAACCTGATCATCTGAATCAACAAATTCACTCTAAACACCTGCAAAAGATTCCTGAGGCTTTTAAAAACTCCCAGCCTGGTTCATTACTCAAAACCGCAATCATGGGTAAGACTGCCGACCTGCCTGCTGTCCAGAAGGTCATCATTGACCCTCAAGCAATAGGGTAAGACACAGAAAGAAATTTCTGAGCGAATAGTCTGTTCCTAGAGTTCTGTATCAAGGCACCTCAGTGGGAAGTCTGTGGGAAGGAGAAAGTGTGGCAGAAAACGCTGCACAACCAGAAGAGGTGACCGGACCCTAAGATAGATTGTGGAGAAGGGCCGTTTCCAGACCTTGGGGGACCTGCGGAAGCAGTGGACTGAGTCTGGAGTAGAAACATCCAGAGCCACCGTGGACAGGCGTGTGCAGGAAATGGGCAGCAGGTGCTGCGTTCCCCAGGTCAAGCCACTTTTGAACCAGAAACAGCGGCAGAAGCTCCTGACCTACAGAGAAGCAGCACTGGACTGTTGCTCAGTGGTCCAAAGTACTTTTTTCAGATGAAAGCTAATTCTGCATGTCATTCAGAAATCAAAGTGCCAGAGTCTGGAGGAAGACTGGGGAGAAGGACATGCCAAAATGCCTGAAGTCCAGTGTCAAGTACCCACAGTCAGTGATGGTCTGGGGGGGCCATGTCAGCTGCTGGTGTTGGTCCAGTGTGTTTTATCAAGGGCAGGGTCAATGCAGCTATGAGGAGATTTTGGAGCACTTCATGCTTCCATCTGCTGAAAAGCTTTATGGAGACGAAGATTTCATTTTTCAGCACGACCTGGCACCTTCCCACAGTGCCAAAACCACTGGTAAAGGGTACTGACCATGGTATTACTGTGAAGAGGAAGCTGGAGACACCAGACCCAACACTGTGGATGAGCTGAAGGCCGCTATGGAAGCATCCTGGGCCTCCAGAACACCTCAGCAGTGCCACAGGCTGATGCCTCCACGCCACGCCCCATTGAAGCAGTCATTTCTGCAGAAGGATTCCCGACCAAGTATTGAGTGCATAACTGAACAAAATTATTTAAAGGTTGACTTTTTTTGTATTGAAAACACTTTTTTTTAATTGGTCGGATGAAATATGCTATTTTTTTGAGATAGGGACTTTTGGTTTTCACTTTTTTGCCGAAATCGTCAATATCAAAACAATTAAAGGCTTGAACTACTTCAGTTGTGTGTAATGAATCTAAAATATATGAAAGTCTAATGTTTATCAGTACATTACAGAAAATAATGAACTTCATTCCAATATGCTAATTTTTTGAGAAGGACCTGTATATCTGCATTGCTGTCCCATTACCCATCGAAACTCTGGAGTGTAGGAGTAGAACAAGAAATGGGATTGGGCTCATAATGTCATAAAGGCAGTTTCATTTGATAGTGAGGTGGTTCTTTGAATGGTGAAGAGGTGGCGAGAAGTTTAGACAGATCCAGATCAAGGTGGAGTGGTTAATTTTTTTAATCACTTTAACATTGTGAGATTCATCTTATACGTGTCAGTGTTTCTACAAATAATATGATTTTTGCAATATTTTCAGGTACAACTAAAAAGAACAAACTAAATAACTAACTAAACTATATAAGTAGCTAACTGCGATTTAGTTAGAGATAACTAAATCTTTCCGGTTCAAAAATTATGATACCTGGAATAAGCTCTGCCTCAGAGCAGGATGTGAAAGTTACAAAATGAATCCTGATGTACAACAGAAGCTTTTTGTCATTGTTGTTTGCTAATGATTGTCTAAATTAGGAATGACTGAGACACTTATACACATGACAAACATGCTGTTGAGTCTTTCTGTAGTTTGTAGCTCACCATGCAGGTTAGTGGGGTGATGTAGCGCCAGCACAGTTTGAATAGAACAAATGGTCTTTGTCCTGTCATACCTTCGACTACATCGCACATCCGTTCAGCACCTGTATGATGAACACACTTAAATACGTAAAATTTAAAAAATGTAAGAGCTGCAAAGTTGTGCAACTTGTACTACAATCTCCTGTTTTTGGTCAGTTTTAAATTTTTTTAAATTTTACATACTGATTCAATTCCCGCAGGGAAATTAGTGGCACACTCTAGTTAGTTGAAACATGCATATATATATATATATGTGTGTGTGTGTGTGTGTGTGTGTGTACAGGCCCTGAACACACAAAAACACACACATGAGCCGCTGCCACCCCCCTGTATATTTACTTTATATTTAATTACACTATATATGCAGTAGGTTGTGTAGATTTCACTTTTAGCCAACAAGACAACGTAACTGTGAAGACCATTATGTGCCACAGGACAGAATCACTGTACTGAGACCTTGGGCCCAAATGCGCCAAAGATAGTTATGTGAAAAGTGTTTGCCCTTTCCTTGTTTCCTACTTTTTTGCATGTTCATTACAGTTAAATGTTTCAGATCAACAAACACATTAAAATGTTTGTCAAAGATAACAAAACTAAACACAAAAAGGAGTTTTTAAATTAATTTTTTCATTGTCATTGAAAAAAAATCCAAACCTACGGTAGAATTATTGTTTCCATTTATTACAGCAAGTCTTCCAGGACCTGAAGCAACAAAACAGCCCCAGACCATCATACTACCACCACCACCACATTTTACTGTTGGTATTATCTTTATGATCTTTCTGAAATGTGATATCACTCATTAGTCAGAAAGAAAAACCACCACATCTCTGTCAAAAAGCGATTGATGGCCTTGTGTAACGACCCCTGACCTCTATCTGAGATCTTACCTTTGAGGATTAGCCCATATGTGAGTAATCTGCATACAGCAACTGCATTTAACCACAAAGTTATAAATTTTGCTGTTATATCCCAACATATTTGGCATCCATGTGTGCACTGCGTTCCGAGACTCACGCCTCCTTCTGCAGGTTTACTTTTGCCTTGTGAAGTGGAATTTTTTCTTTGTGAAACCATTGCCACGGTTCCCAAATGTGCTACTGGTTTAATATCAGTATGGAGAGGGTTCACAAACGTTTAAATTATACATAAAAGATAAAATAAATATTTGGTTGCTATATCGCAGATTTTCGTATTTCTCAAGTGGACCTGGAGCAAACTGACCGTGAGTAACGAGGGATTACAATAATTTGAAACGAGAGCACTTACCAAAAGCCCAGCCAACTGCCACAGATTCGATCACACACAAAAACAATACACCTGCTCCATTTACAGCATAGTAGTCAATCAGCTGGAACAGGTATATGCCTCCCTGGTCAACACATAACAGATTCACATACAGCATGCTGTGCCACCTGAAATGCTGTTTTAGAATGGAATATGTTAAGTACTGTTGTGTTTGATCAGTCTACACAGGGTGGTGTAGTACCTGAGTGGTGAAAATGATCTGTATTAGGAAGAAGACCGAGCAGAAGATGATGAGGAAGATTTCTCTACGCCAAGGTCTGCGCATTTGCGTTGGGAACATGTCAATCACAGATGCTGTTATAGTTTCCAAACCTACAAACTAATACACGCAAGAAAACACAGACATGAATGACTTACAAATCCTCAAACCTGCGGAGTAAAGATGCTGGCTGGATCCTCATTACCACCCCATATAATTGCTTTCATTTTTCAGAAAGAGAGATGTCAAGAAATATTCATACTTGGTGCACAAAAATATTCTGCAAAAGTGCTCACTTAATGTCATTATTTTGCTCATTTATTTTTCCCCTCTGCCCTGCCTGATGTTCTGTTTCTCATGTTTGTTTCACTTCTGGCTCTCAACGGGAGCAGACGTCTTTCTTCCTTGTCCTGTTGTCGCCATCTCTCTAACTCATACCCAGACTGACTCACTGATTCTATGCAAAATGACGAGAGGAAGAGGAAAATTGGAGGATACTCAAGACCAGATGGTCTCTTCTATTAAAGAGTTAAAGAGCGAGTTAAAGAGTGATTTTGATCAGTTAAAGAGTGACTTTGATAAAAAGTTGGAAGAAAAGCTAAAACTGATGCTCGACGCCATGAAAGAAATGAAGGACGAAATGAAGAAAATGCAGAAAGACATGGATGAAAAAGAACGAAGAATTGTTGACTTAGAACAGGGACAACAAAGAATGGATGATTTGGAACAAAGCATTTGTATAAATGATGTGATTATCACTGGAATCAAAATTAAGCTGAGGAATTACACAAATGCTGTGTCAAGGGGGGGTAAAACTCAGCACAGCGATGTCACCGAGACTCTAGAGCAACAAGCGAGTTCTCAACTGAGGGATCTTGAGATAACTATAGATCTGGACCAGATTGAGACATATTACCTATTACCATCTGGAGGTAGGAGACCACCTGCAGTGCTGATAAAATTCCAGAATCATAAACACAAAATTGGTCTTCTGAAAGAAGGCTTCAAACTGAAAGGAAAAAATGTCTACATTAATGAAAATCTCACTAAAAAGAATGCTGAAATCGCTAAAAAAGCTCGACAACTAAAGAAGAATGGGCTGATCGACAACACATGGACAAACAACTGCAGGATCTTCATCGGAACAAAGGGGCTTTCTCCAGACCAGATGAAAACAATGGTGATCAGGAGTGCAGAGGACTTGGTGAAATATGAGCAATAAAGACGGACAAGAGTTGTTACTACACCAAAGATCAGTACAACAGAGTCACTTCAATAGTAGGAGCTTTACACCAATTTTGGACACGTCAAGTATTACAAGAAACAGTAAAAAAAAAATCAACATCATCAATGTCAGAAACATGGAATAATGAACAACCCCCCCCCAAAAAAAGTGGATTTCTGATAACATGGGATAACATTAAAATTCAGACTTTAAAGAGCATGTTGATATCTTTTGACAATATAATACCATGTGAAACTGTTAAAGTGTCTACAACAAGCTGGTTAACTCTTGTATAAACACTGTCTGCTGAAAGAGGTGAATGTGATCATTATATTCTCGTGGAGAACACTGGCAAGGTCAACTTCCTGTCTATGATGTTAACAAATCTTGTGTTCCTAGGAGGAATGTAAACATGGTTATACTCTAGGGTAAAAGGTTAATATCTGGAAGTAGATAAGGATACAAACGTCTGTCAAAATTCAATGGTTAAACTGGTTGAAAACATTTAATATTTTAATGTCTGAGTTTGTTGACAACATTTTGTAATGAGAGAGATGTTTTTGATTCTGGGGGACAGGAATTTCACAAGCCTATTGGCTTCTACCCGTTAGCCCTTTTTTTCAGATGTTGTTGTTGATGTTTTAAGTGTGATGAAAGTGTGAAGTCTGTTATATTAACATGTCCGAAAAAAATACATAAAAAATAATAAAATTCATGTTTCTTGTTTTTTTGGTTATGACATTGGCTCCCAAAGGTTAAGTCTTACTGCCATCACCACTCCTTGGCCTCCTGGTGATCCAACTGCATGTCTCCTTAGAGACTCACCCTCATGGCCTACCAGATAATCTGCAGCCCCAGACTTCAGAGACTACTATTCAGTGTTGCAACCCAGAGTGAGGGCTGGTCCTGCCAACTCCTTCTCGTTGTATCTGGTTGAGGAAGTCGGCAGTAGTACCTCTGAATGGTGCCTCAGACCCTCAGACTCCTCCTGAAAATGCCAGTCTTTGTTAATAGTAGTTTGCCTGACCACATGAGAAGCCCCATCCTTACCACTGGTCCTCTACTCAACTGACTGACCGTTTCAGTTTCTTATTATGAAGGGTGTTGTCATGATTTTATCACTGTTTGGGTTTTTACATCCCGCTTCAAAGTGGTGATGTATTGTCATTGTCAGTGTTTGTGTGTTCGTTCGTCCGTCCATCCGTCCGTCCATCCGTTTGTCCACCAAATATCTTCGCAACCATTGCAGATAGCAACATGAAACAAAAAGTGCATTACTCGAGCGGCAAAAAGAAAAATGAGATGCTGACCTTGACCTTGAGAAAAGTAGGTCAAGGTAAAATTTTAATTTTTGTACACTCATGAAATGGATAAGACAGAAAGACGAGGGAGAACGCCAGTGTGAGCAAGATAGTAGATCAAAGCACTAGCTTGTCTCGTTGTCTGTGTTTGCGGTATAATGGTGGTGGTGACTGGGGCAGGATTGTGAAGTCTGGCAGACCCTAGCCACAACTTGGCACACAGCCGGTGGGTGCAAGATGATTGCTAAGCTCTTGGATGAGGCAGAGAGAGTTTTTAGGTACATGAACCCACGACTGAGCAGCCCTTTTAAGGATCAGCTTGGCTCACCACAATAGCATAGAAGGTTAGAAAAGGTACCTTAAACATAGCTTGCCTCTATTTTGCCCTGTCTGGATCACCGCATCCAGGGGGGTCACTACCATGCGGTCAGAAACAAAAATTTTATTTTGAAACCTGGAATGTGAAAACTCTAAAGGACAACCAAACCACTGAACAACCTGAAATTCAAACAGCCATCATCTCCAAGGAATTAAAAAGATATCAAATTGATATCGCAGCTCTCTCTGAAACCCGCCTGGCTGATGGAGGGCAGCTGAAGAAGGAAAAAGGAGGATATACTTTTTTCTGGAAAGGAAAGTACATAGATGAACTGCAAATCCACGGTGTCAGTTTTGCCATTAAAAAAACAAACTCATGAACCAGTTCCATGAACTTCCTGTTGGTATCAGCGAGCGCCTAAAGACTGTACGCCTGATGCTTGCAAATAGACAAATGGCCACTGATATTAAAGGTCCCATATTATGCTTTTTTTAATTAATGTATTTCGCTCTTATTTTTGTTGTGCTTGTTTCTCTTGTTAAAAACTGTTGATTTCTCTGCGCTGAGCATAAAGCTGCTTTCAGCCGAACGTGACTCCGTAGTTTGTGTGTGTATCAACGTATCCTATCTTTGTCTCTCACAAGGCTGGGAATGGTGATAATTTCACCTCTTGATTTCTGCCTGGATTATTTCACAGGCAGGGTTTAGGTGAGTTGAACGTAACCCTTGACTGGTGAAAATGAATATCTAAATAAAGGCTGAGACTTTTTGTTGATGAGTGGGGTGGACACACGCAGCTGTGTTTGCTATGACAATGAGGATACACCTTTAGCAGAGACACACACATAACTGGTGCGGTGCTAATTAGCCAAATACGAGCTGACTTCGATAGTTTGTGAGGAACTTTCAGTGTGTAGCTCCAAGCCAGGTCATTACCACACACATCGTAACCTGAACCCCCCCCAAAACACACACACACACACACCTGACTGGAGCAGGGCTAACTAGTTAGCCAAATGCTCGCTGATTTCAACAGTTTGTGAGGAATTTTCAGTGTGTACCTCTGAGCTAGGACATTACCGCACAATGCTACTGTAGCCTGAATGAATTCCCCCTCGGGGATGGCCACGCCCTTGGGCATGTCAACCAATCAATATCGTTATTCTGTCGAATCACAGAGCAATGTCACAAAGGGCAACTTCAGCAAAATCCGATCGTTTGGTTTGGTCCAGGCCATGAATTCCTAAAACTCCAAATATTTATTGATGCAAGAAGCATTTGCTTGTTTGCTTACCAGATTCTAACAGTTGGTTGGGTTAGGGAGGACCACTATGTATATGTAGAGACCTGAAAAAACGTTATTTTAATAACAGGACTACCAACTCTGCCCCACACTTAACTCAGAGTTGGATGTAAAGGAGGCCTTCTATGCTCACTTGGATTAAATTCTATCCATAGTCCCCAAGGAAGATAAAATGTGTTCAGCAAAAGAGCAATGATCGGTGCTGATGAATGCTGGACTGACCACCGCCTCATTCAATCCACGATGTCCATCTATTCGATGCGGAAAATTAGACATCAAAAAGGCCGAAATCAGCGCACTTACCAGATCAGTACCCAAAGGATATTGAAAAGCACTGGAAAACCCTCTCTGCTACCATCATGATCTCTTGCAAAGTCGTTCTTGGTCACAGAACAAGGGAACATCAAGACTGGTTTCATGAAAATGACACCAAAATCCAGCAATTTACAAACATCAAGTAAAAAACTTTCATGACGTGGTAGAATGACATCAACTGCAAAAGGAAGAGAGAAGCCCATGCCAAAATGAAAACACAAGAAGGAGAAGACTTTAATGATCCCTGTAGGGAAATTATTATTTTTCACTCATGGTTAGTAATCATGCATATGTATATGTTATTTTGTACAGGCCCCTGAAGCAACCAATGACACACAAGGGACCTGTAGGCATGCAGTAAATACAGGGAGGTTGAGTGATGGGCAGCCCCATCTTTGGAGTGCCCCAAATGAGCAGCTTGTGGAGGGGACAGTGCCTTGCTCAAGGGCACCTCGGCAGTGCTCGGGAGGTTAGCTGGCACCTCCTACTGCCACTCCAAGAGTCAATGGTCGGAGGCTGGATTCAAACATCCAATCTTGGATCATTGGACGACCTGCTCTACTGACTGAGCTACTGCCGCCCCAAACAGCTGTCAATCGTAGGTGAGGACACAGAAGAACCCGTGGTGGACACAAAAGGCCCTGGAAATCCAGCAGCTTGCTGACTCTGGCGACACCAGAGGCTTTTTCAAAGCCACAGGGGCGATATATGGCCTTAGCCATCAATGCCTGATCTCCCTTTGCTCTATGTACGGACTTTCCCTGATTAAGGACAAGGAGGCCATAATACACCAGTGGAAGGCCCACTATGAGCATCTTCATAGTGGGCCTATCATAGTGGACTATCAAACTTGATGTATCTATTCCTTTCATTTGTGTTTAAATAAAGACCCCTATCAAACATCATAATCTACGGTGTCACTGAGCAGAACATAACAGAACATTGAATATACACAATAGCAGCGACAATAACTGCTACAGTGACAGTTACAATGGAAGAGCAGATTCCACAACAGACTTGTGAAAGTGTGGAAAAGAAAACCCAAAGCACAGGGATACCACCCTATAGTCTGAAACCCTAGACCAACCCCTCCAACTTCCCATCACTCAGAGTATGGAAGAACCACCTAGTCCTGAAGAGGTAAAGGACGGCATCAGAAAAATTAAAAACAACAAGGCTTCTGGGCCTGACGGTATACCAGCTGAGGTCCTGAAAGAAGGTGGGCCGGCCCTCCCTGAAGACATCCACAACCTGTTTCTAAAAATATTGGAAGAAGGAGGAAATACCTGCACAGTTGAGAGATGCCTTAGTCACCCCCCTTTTTGAGAAGAATGACAAGGCAGACTGTTTGAATTGCCAAGGTATCTCCATTCTTTCCAGTTTAGGGAAGGTACTATCTAGGTTGTTGGACAACAGACTCACCCTGCTGTTGGAAAGCGCTCCTTCTGAGTCTCAGGGCAGTTTCTTTCCAAATAGAGGCACCACGGACAGGGGAAAAACATAAGCCTCTATATATGGCCTTCATAGACCTAACCAAAGCCTTTCACTCTGTTAACCACCAGGCCCTCTGACTGGTCCTGGTAAAGACTGGCTGTCTAGCAAATCCTCTATCAGCCCCTACCAATTAGCACCACCTGTGTTTATTTATAACACCAGGTTATAAAATGTTAAGCACTTCTCATACCTTGGCAGCCTTCTATCATCTAAAGCCCTTAAGCAAGGCACTGTCCCCCCCACAAGCTACTCATTGGGGCGCACCCTGAAGTCGCGACCCGTCACTCAGCCTCCCCAGTACTGACTGTTGTTATTAATTGCATGCCAACAGGCCCCTAGTGTGTTATGTTTGTACAGGGGTCTGTATACAGTGTTTGTGTGCTCTATCACATATATAAGCATGTACAAGTGGAGTGTAAAGATAATTTCCCCATTGTGTGGATAATAAAACTGATTTAATCTTTGATCCTAACAAATTCTGAGCATTTGCATGACTACAATGTTTCTAATCAATGTGCTTTAATATACATACATAATTTCCCCTCACTTGGCTTTTATATACAGTGTAGATCTACACCATAAAACAGTATAAACATTTAAGACAGGAGACAGAGCTGGAGGTAGATGCTGAGGTTCTCTTTGGGAGTGACCAGGATGGATAGGATCAGGAATGAGTACATCAGAGGGACAGCACATGTTAGAGGCTTTGGAGATAAAGTCAGAGAGGCCAGACTGAGATGGTTTGGACATGTCCAGAGGAGAGATAGTGAATATATTGGCAGAAGGATGCTGAGTTTTGAACTGCCAGGCAGGAGGCCTAGAGGAAGACCAAAGAGGAGGTTTATGGATATAGTGAAAGGGGACATGAAGGTAGTTGGTGTGAGAGAAGAGGATGCAGAAGACGGAGAATGACAGACGGTTGGCTAACCAGACTAGGGAACTAAGTAGTCTAATGAAACACTGGATGTTACCAGAGAGGTAAGACAAAACATGAGGGTTTTTCTTGTATTCATGAAGTATATTGAACTGTTGGTTGTTTGGCGCCATCCCTACATTTCCTCCATCTGCTAACCCTACGACACGGTGAGTTGGAGGAGGCTGAATGTTTATCTTGTCTATTCTCAATTTATTATGATTTCTTTCTAGCTCTTCAATCTTAATTTCTCCTTATTCTGACATTCACTACGATTTTCTGGAGCAGTACAGCGAAAACAAACAGCGATTCCCCCTACGGCATCAATAAAGTATCTGTCAATATAGATACTGTGTGTAGCTCTGAGCCAGGTCATTGCCACACACTGCTACTTTAGCCTGAACATGAACTTTGCCTCGGGATGACCACGCCTTTATCCAGGGAGAGGATAAGTAAATCAACCGACCATGGCTCAGGATATGACAATCACTCTGTCAATCACTGCCATTGTAACATCAAGACATGAACTGCGACAAACAGATTGTTAGCATGCTGTCTAGCCAAAAATTCCATATATCTATGGATACAGGAAACGTTTGTTTTCCAGATTTGAAGAGTTGGTAGGGTTAGGGAAGACCACTATGTATATGTAGAGACATGAAAAAAATTTGTTTTTCATAAAAGTCGCCTTTAACAAAGGGAAGGATAGAAAAATATGATTCTTGCTGCCACTCAGTTTTAAAATGTTGCCCACAGCATAAAAGAATAGATGTGATTTAAGGTGCCTGTTATTGAAACACATTGGCTCAATGTACAAGTTAACAGGAAAGAAGATGGCTGGTGCTGACTCCCAGCATATTACCACTGTGTCCAGTCCCAACATAAGAAGCATAATGAAGAAGCAGACAGCCCACAGCTGAGGCAGGGGCATCATGGCGACAGCCTGAGGAAAAGTGATGAATGCCAGCCCAGCACCTGTGGGGCAGAATCAACAATTCACTTGATGCTTTGCATTACGTTTTTATCACTTTTTAGCAAAGCTGTAAGGGCTAATTTGATTCTCATCTCTAACATATTAGATATCATATTAGCTCAAAATCACACCTGATTGAACGACCTTGTCAACAGGGAGTCCCTGCTTCTCTGCCATGAAGCCCAGAACAGAGAAAACTGCAAACCCAGCAACAAAGCTGGTGCAACTGTTGAGCAGACACAACCACAGACTGTCCCTAGACACACACACACGCACGCACGCACGCACGCACGCACGCACGCACGCACACACACACACACACACACACACACACTTCATTCTGAAGCTCATTGAGAGAGTGTATTATTTTTGAGCTAAGATATAATAACATAAATGTACATTTGTACACTCAGTAGATGCGATGAGAGAGAGAAGTAGATTTACCTTATTTTTGAATGAACTGAACTAACTGTATGATTTATGCAAAGAGACATAAACAATGAACAGGATTTGATGCAGCGTTCCAGGCACCTAAATCAACCCTATTTTCACAGCACTGGAATCATGAAAGAAAACTTTAAAAACAAATCATCCATAATGTCTTGTCCACTGATCTTCTTACTTACTTGTAACAGTTGTTCTTGACTTTGTTGTAGCTGCCCAGTGTAATTATTGTTCCTTCTACAACACCATATGAGAACAGCACCTGAGTACAAGCGTCCAACCACACCTAGTTAACAAAAATGAGAAATCACATGTAATCAAGTCATCAGGACAGACGTAAATGCTTTTTTAAATTTTATTTTTCTAGCTAATTTCTTATCTCTATCAGACAGGACAGCTCAAAAGATTTGAGCAGTAAATGTGCCCAGGCTGCTATGTACTGCACATGCGCTCACGCCACTAAGCTATCTGTATTTTAAAATTAATGTGAAAGTTGAACCTGTTCACGTGGTGCAAAAAACATAATCTGAATAAGAGAACATGTTTCATGTCAACATTGTGGCAGCAGGGAGAGGATTCAGAGAAAGAGAGATAATGATGCTAGTTAGTGCTACCTGCTAAAGTCTTGATGAGACTGAATACATGAGGGACACATCTTGACTATCAAACTTGATGTATCTATTCCTTTCATTTGTGTTTAAATAAAGACCCCTATCAAACATCATAATCTACGGTGTCACTGAGCTGAACATAACAGAACATTGAATATACACAATAGCAGCGACAATAACTGCTACAGTGACAGTTACAATGGAAGAGCAGATTCCACAACAGACTTGTGAAAGTGTGGAAAAGAAAACCCAAAGCTGATCTTCCTATTTCTATGGAGTACAGAGGCAGCGGTAGATCAGTCCACTAGGTCTTGGACTGAGACTAGAGGGTCGCCGGTTCAAGACCTGTGTAAGTCAAAGAGTTTGGAGTGTGACCTGGCAGTTGAGTGCAAAAAAGCATTGAGAGAGAGAGACAGAGAGAGAGATATGTGCAAGGTGAATTTTTGCAGTGCCTTTCAGCATTCACAGACTAGACAACCACAGCATTTGTCCCAAGGATCTCACCTGAAGGTCAGTCAGACGAGACAGATCTGGATAAAGGTAATAGACAACACCTTGCCAAGCTCCAGGCAGAGTCACTCCCCTGACCATCAAGATGGCTAGCATCAGATAGGGGAACAGAGCCGTGACATACACCACCTGGAATTTTAGTGATTGTTTGGTATGTTGGAGGCTATATCAAATCACTTCATTAGATTATACAAACATCTTGTTGTTACATCATTGAATAAGAATAAATGTCCAAAGAAACTACCCAATCACAAAAGATAAAATATAGTAATCATAATAATAATCAGTCATAAAAGATGTGAATATCAGTGTAGTTAGATTCAAAATTACCCAGGAATCAAACTGCTTCTAACGGCTTACATGACCAACTATTTGGCAGTCCTGTCATTCTGACATCTTATTAATCTACTTTATGTGCATGTCCATGTAAAAAATCAATTTCCCCTGACCTTTCCTGTAGAGCGGACTCCTTTCCAGATGCAGAAATAGCAGCTCATCCAACAGGCAAGTTGACACAACATCAGCTCCCATTGTACTGTACCAATTACCTCTATTCCTTCAGATATAGATAGCACTCCTCTCCTATGTGGGACCACCAGATACAATGATTAGATGCATAAGGAGCTACAGTATAAGAAATAACCTTATTTGCTTGATCTGTCTCTGTTCTTGTACACTGCAAAACTGAAATCAAGTCAATATTTGCATGTTTCTGTCAAAAATGACAGTTGTGACTGTCTCATATTTACCTGATAACAAAGCAGAGTAGTGGTTCACATAATACCACAGCAGAGGAACAAGATTAGGAAAGGAAAGAACACAATGGATTCAATTACAAGAGTGAAAAATGTGATAAGGGTCAAACAAATAAAGAATCAGAAAACATGTGCTTTCTGTTTTGGGAAAACAGAAAACATATTACAGCATGTGGAAAATGGGAAAACTGATTAATTGCACAATATATATATATATATATATATATATATATATATATATATATATATATATATATATATATATATATATATATATATATCAATCAATCAATCAACTTTTATTTATATAGTGCTAAATCATATCTGAAGACATTTCAAAGCGCTTTACAGATAGAAAGCCAACAATGCCCTCCAGAGCAAGAATAAGCGATGGTGGCGGGGAAAAACTCCCTCATTGAGGAAGAAACTCCGGGCAGGACCCAGGCTCTGGAGGGCGGTCATCCGCCTTGACCTGTTGGTTGGGAAATAGAAATACATTGGGGAAAGAGATAGGTCAAGTAAAAGAGACGGAGAGAGAGAGAGTGAGAGAGAGTGAGAGAGTGGCAGATAGGCCAGTATGCAGTATAATATATATACAGATATACAGTATAATATATATCTCTCTTGTGAAATTATATACACTAAAGAATTTTTTTTGTTTAACCTTGACTTCTCAATCTTTTCGCGTTCCTACTTCCTGATGTTGAAGTCAGCTGATTGGTTAGCCAGTTTGTCGGTCTGGAAGCAGAAGTCCCACAGGATCTTAGCCTTGTTGTTCTCAACCACCGTAGGTGGTATGTCCCATTGGGATTTGGGTACTTCTAGTCCATACTGGGTCCAGACGTTCCTGTACACTATCACAGCTATTTGGTTGTGCTTCTTCATGCATGCTGACCTGGCTAGCATCTTACACCACAATATGCTGGACTGTCCCAGGGGCTTGTCTCAGGAGCTACTTTACACAGCCTGCACCTTTGGTCAGATCTACTATGGTAGATCTTGGTCTCTATTGCCCTTGGACTCAGTGCCTGTTTTTGTGCAGACATGATCAGTGCCTTAGTGCCTTACCAGTCCATTGTGTCCAGTGTATGTCCTACGCCATTGTGTGTTGGGGTGGTGGTGCAAGGAAACGGGACACAGAGAGACTCGACAGGTTCATCTGGAGGGCTGGTTCTGGACTCAATACAGACTGTTCTAGAGAGGAGGACTATGTCCAGGTTTAGATCGATCCTGGGTAACACCACCCACCCCTTGCACACCACCTTTGCCCAGCAGAGGAGCTCCTTCAGTGGCAGACTTCTGTCACCAAGCTCCTCCACTGAGAGACTCAGGACCTCCTTTGTGCCTCGTGCCATTAGAGGGCACAACCACTCTCTCAGAAGGAGGGGGGCCGAAGCCGCAGGGTCATCAAGGTCGGGTGAGAAGGGATAGACGAGGGAGGCCTGGGACGCACTGTGGATGCACTGTGGGACACTTTGTGGGGGTCCTTAGTGTCACTTTACAGCTTCTGATCGTACATCATCTACACCCACTGCTTCTTTCTTCTCTCATGTCCCTATGCTTTCTTTTATTCTAGGTTCTTCTGTTTCCTGTTGTTATAATTATGTAACAGTATGTAAATAATGTAATTTATACAACGTCTTTTGGCTGTGCCATTTCTCTGTCATTGTTATGTGTATTTATTGTATCTGTTGTGAGCAGATGTCAACTGAATTTCCCTTGGGATCATTAAAGTATGTACGTACGTACGTACCTGTCTGTCTGTCTGTCTGTCTATCTATCTACAGGTATCTGTCTGTCTGTCTGTCTGTCTGTCAGTCAGTCAGTCAGTCAGTCAGTCAGTCAGTCAGTCAGTCAGTCAGTCAGTCAGTCAGTCAGTCCGGCATTGTTAAGCCATGGGTAGGTCTTCTTCTTGATATCAGCCACTTCCTCTATCTGATGGTAGTACATGCTATGTAGAATCTTGTCCCTCTATGTTGTCTGCTCCTCGTCCTCCTCCTCAACAGGTTTCCGCTCTCTGAGGCATTCACTGAGCAGTTCATCTTTTGTCATCTTAATGACATCCCAATGTCATTGCTAGAGACCCTGGTGGTCTGGATCAGTGAGTCGATTTCTCGCTCATTCCTGGTGTACAGCTTGGTTGTTGTTGTCCCACTTCAGAATCGATATCTGGAGCCACTCTTTGGGATGATCTGGCTGAAGGGGGCCTATGCAGCACAGTAGTGGTGATAGTGCATCCCCTTGGTATTTGCTGCACTTGATGTTAATTTGGGAAATTGGCTTAGAGTTGACCTCTAGGGTTGTCTTCCACGTTCTTGATGAAGACTCTGAGTATCCTGTTGATCTTATGCATTTCCACACATTCCAGTATCCACGTGTGTGGTATTGAGTCATATGCTTTCTGGTACTCAATCCAGGCTGTGCACAGGTTGATCTGCCTGTTCTTACAGTCTCTTTGTCCAACAGTAGCTGGTGCTTGGTTCCCCTCGTGTTACTGCCAATTCCTTTCTGTGCCCTACTCATCTTAGCCACTATTATGCCTGACAGGAGCTTCCATGTGTACAGAGACAAGTTATCAGCCGGTAGTTGGATGGGATGGGTCCCTTCTGTGGGTCTTTCATGTTCAGGACTGTCCGGCCTTCAGTCAACCATTCTGGGTGAGTCACATCTCTTGGCAGCTGTCTCATCTCTGCTGCTAGGTTCTCATGTAGTGCCGTTAGCTTCTTTAGCCAGTATGCATGGATCATATCGGAGACCAACTCTTCATCTTTGACACTCTTTTTTGAATGTCCACCATTGAGATGGTTACTGGTTTTTGTTCTGGGAGGCTGCCATGGTCAGTTCTCAGGTCCACTAGTCACTGGGCATCATTGTTGTATGATGCTGTCAGGACTCAAACATGACTGGCAGGAGGAATCCAAAAGCACGACAGGGAAGCAGGCGGGTCAAGTCTCAAAAATGGTTCAATCGGACAGGCAGGGGTCAGGAATCGGGTAATTAGTCCAACAGGCAGGAGAATCAGACAAACGACAAGCGACGGGCAGAATCCAGAAACGCACACACACACACTCTCTCTCTCTCTCTCTCTCTCTCACACACACACACACACACACACACACACACACACACACACACACACACACACACACACACACACACACACACACACACACACACACACACAAAAACATGGACCCACACCTTAACACTCGGCCTCCCAGAATTCTGCGACCACTAAAACTCCCATAGACAGTGATTTCGACTGCTCGGGAACAGTATTTGTATATAATTTGGATTATAATTGAAAATATCTAAGAATAAATTGGTGGAATATATAAAAACAAATCAGGATACTAAATTAAAACTATGATGATTGATTGTTTTATTTAATTGATGCAACAGAACTTCTCTGCAATTACACATCCTAACTCAAACTATGAAATAAAAACAAATTTATCTCTGTCAAATTAAAACACTTGTGTCTTGCTTCCAAATTGATTGGTTTCATCATGAGACCTCAACAATAAAAAATATTAACTATTATGAACATTCAATAATGCTTTGATGGCTGCCAGCCAACTGGAGACACTGCTGTTACAACGCCAAGTTGTTGCTTATGTCTCACAAACACACAGGTAACTTGTGTTGGGGGGGGGGATAACACCACTGATAATTTCTTTACTTCTCTTGAACTGTCCAAGGCACTAAAGGCCCAGAAAAGCAGCCTGGTTGGTCCAGTAAATAAGAGTAGACAAGAGCTTCCTCCATCTGTAGAGGAGCGGAGGGTCCTGCACACTAAAGAGGGGCTGAAATGTGACAGTGCAACCCTAACAGTCTATCAATGCTAACCAAGGAAACATGTCTCCATTCTAATCACAATCCACACAGCTGTCAGCAGCACAAGTGGCCGTGAGGCTAAACTGGAGACTGTTACGTCCAGTACCACAACAGAACCAAGGTTGGAGTAGATGGGGAGGAAACATTCAGTGTAAGCTCCTACATGATGAGGGCCATTGGTGGTGTCTCGTAATATTCTTGACCTGGCTGCCATAAATGCTTCGATCCTGTTCAAGAGGTGCACCAATAAGATGATGTCACAGAGGCACCTCATAATGCAACTCCAAAGGAACTTTCCTCAGGACACATGAAAGCAAAAGCCCAACAAATGATGGTGCGAGAGCCCCATTTGGAGCAGCAGAAGATGGACAGGAGGAGGCAGTGCTAAGTGAAGAATGTGTAAGAAAAATAAAGCAAATGTGTAAGAAAAATAAAGGAAAGGATAATTGTGTCAATGTCATAAGGTAGTGGGAGCTGCACAAGGAAGGTACAGGTTACCTGTGTTGACTGTGAGTGATTGGGAGCCATAAGCAAACCATCTTGGCATCGTAACATCAGTGTCTCCAGCTGGCTGGCAGCATTCACAGCATTTTGGATTGTTCATAATAGTTAATAATTTTCATTGTTAAGGTCTAATGATGACATCAACGTATTTTGCAGCAGGATACAATTGTTTGTATTTCACAGAGTTGCATTTATTTTTATTTCAAAGTTCGAATTTGGATGTGTAAGTGCAGAGAAGCTATATTGTGTCAATTAAATAAATAAAACACCAAATCATTATACTTTTAATTTAGTGGCCTGATGTGTTTTTTACCTATTCCACCAATTTATTCTTGGATATTTTACTGATAATCCAAATTATATACAAATAATAGCCGAGCAGTCACTACTCTCTTTTGTGTTTTGAAATTTTAATGATCAATGTCAGAATCAATTATTCACAATGAAAGGTACAGAAAGTACAAAAAAATTCTGTAATTTATGTGCATTTATACATTTAACAAATTAAGCTTTTGTTGAATTTGCAAATGAGGTAGGAATATGGATCTTCTGTCCCCCACATTTGGCGTTATCTGTTCAATGACATCCAAAGCAGCAACTACTTCGTTTCCCAAGGGAACCACCCGACTGGTTCGCGGTCCAAAGATGTCATTCACTGACACGCCTCCTCACCTGTGACAGTTTTGAATGTTAGGGCCAAAACTCCTTTATATACGCTCTGGAAGATGCACCGTTGTTGTTGCTGTTGTTATTGCGTTGCTTTTTTGGTTCATTGGATCATTATGGAGCCAGACAGACAGGTCATTTTGAAATGTGGGAACACTTCATTCTGATCGCTGCTGATAAGGTAGGTGTACTGTCACATCTGTAATGAAGGAAGTTACATGTCGAACAGTAACTAGCTATAGCTATGGTCTATCATCCGTGTGTATTGATCAATGATAATAAATTATGCTGTTAATGTGACGGCTTTATCGAGTCAAACTGTATTATTATTTACAAGTAACTTTCTGTCCAGGTCCAGCGCTTGGTGTGTTCTGCTGAACTGAAGTATCATGGGAATACTTCCTCCATGATTTGGCACTTCACTGCCAAACATGGGGCTGCTGGAAATCAGGGGACCCCAAATCAAGGTTGGCTATATTATTATATTATTAGACACACTAACACAATGTGGTCTGGCTGTGTTTCATGAGTCGTAGGCCTGCTTAACTTAAGTGTAGCTTCACATTAATCTTCTGGTACTACTTTAATCATTTACTTTTTATTTCGGCTCATCGGTACGTTGGCGTCGTGCCCGGAGTGTCCTCCCGCCTCACACCCTGAGACTGTCAGGATAGGCACCGGCTCCCCCGCGACCTGCGTAAGCGGATTAAGCGGGTTAAGAAAATGACTGACTGACTGTTAATTTCTGTCTATTTGTCCTAGTGGACCGGAAGCGAGAGCTGGATGAAGCTTTGGTAAATCTGGTGGTGAAAGACTCGCAGCCTTTTTCCATCGTGGATGACTGTGGCGTCAATGAGTTTGTGGGATTGCTTGATCCCTCATACGTTCTTCCATCCAGGTGAGCTCTCAAGAGCATGGTGCATCAAAAATATAAGGAGGAGAAGACCAAGGCCAAGGCTTTCATGGCGAGGGTGGAGGCTGTGAGTCTCACTGCTGATATGTGGACGTCCATTAACATGGAGGCCTATTTTGCAGTGACCTGTCACTACATGGAGGACCCGATGAAGCTGGCCACCGTGCTCCTGGGAGTGGTGCCGTTCCCTAAAGCACATACTGCAGCTGACATCAGTGCAGCTACAAGATCTATGATGGAGGAATGGAGTCTTGAGGGAAAAGTGACCTCATTTGTGACTGATTTTTTTTCCAAAAAGTTAAAATGCTGATGATTGTTGTCGTGTTTGTCTTTCAGATAGGAACCTTTGGGAAACGCTGGATCGAGATGCGTCGGATGCAAGGAGGGCAAGTAATGCTACTGCAGACGCAACTGTGGAGGTGCAGCGGTACTTGACCGAACAACCACTGGCCAGGTCAGAAGACCCAGTGGATTACTGGAAGAACCACCAAAATGTTTACCCAAATTTGTTTGAACTGGCGAAAAAATTTTATGCACGCCGGCTTCATCTGTTCCATGAGAACGAGTCTTCTCCAAATGTGGAGAAATTGTCACTAAGAAACAGACTTAATCCAAATACTGTGGAGAAAAATAATCTCAAGAAAAATCTTTGACCACCCTCATCCCAAATTATCAACCCTTCCATAGTTGCACAAGCACACCCAACCAATACCAGATTTTCCCTGCATTTGCTCCTCAACAACTATCCACACATTTGTCAATTGTTATAAGTGCATAGAATATAATACTTAGTCTAGGGTATATCAAAATTTAAAATGAAAGATACTTTAAGTCCAAGCAAAAAGGAGATGATTGTGCATGTGTGTAGTTGAAAGCTTCTTGTCAAACTAACTTGCAGTGCAGGGTTTGAACTTCGTCAGGAGAGGTCACTATAACTGAAATTTCAAGTAATGAACCCATTTTTGAACCAGTTGGCTCAAGTGATTCAGTGCTTCACAAAAGCTTCATTTGCCCATCACTACAACCAACTCAGTATTTCACAAACAAGATCTGTTAATTATGTAAAACCTGTTGTCCAAAAGGAAGTTTTGGACAAACAAAACTTCATACTTATTCACGCTTATTATTATTATTATTAGTGTAGCTTATCTTTCAGTTAGCTCATTTTTTACATGGAGTTTTCTTTCAGTTTGATGTAGTAACACTGACTCACTCCCAGAACTCGGAAACTGAAGACATGGTGAGATTTCCAGATGTCCACTTCGCTGTCAGGTTATCACTTTGAATTCCAGTCATGTTTACAGAGGGGATATCCACGCATTTCTCTGTTGATGTAAAGATAAATTAGGAAAGTTCAGAGAGTACATGTACTGTAAAATCAATACGGGTATATTTTTGACAAGCTAGACTTGTAAAGCAGCAGTGAAGAACAATTTCTTTTTCAGTATCTCGCCCAAGGATCCTTCAATATGTAGTCAATGTCAAGGTTTGAACTATCAAAGTGTTTTTTGTTTTGTTTTTTTGCAGGTTGACTTTCTTCCAAACCCATGTCCATTTGCTTTGTATTCTGTCATCTTGTATAATGTATTGCTCTGTATTCTTAATAAGAAACCAGCTATTACATGAAAAGAGCATCCTCAATAAGCATTAACTTGCTCTTTGACAGTACTTCATAGTTTATAGAAGAAGTCTATGGATATGTTCTTATTACAATATGCTCACAATAAAATGGTGTGGATATATTGTTTGAATATATTGTTTGAATATGGGTTTGAATCAGTGACGTGCTGTGAGGTCCATGGCTGACACTGATTTCATCATAATTAGATATACAAAAATATGAACGTACAGTTTAGCTTATTCACCATTTAATTATCAACAGGTCTTTTTAAAGTCTCATAGCAGAATTATTTACACATACAAACAGTGACACACATTTAGCACATTTGATTAAAAAAACATTGTTTACTATATGTTTGCTTTTTGTTACGTTTACTCATAAATGAAGTCCATGCCCCGCTCCTTCTGAACAAAAGCATCGAAAATAATTTTTGAGTTGAGCTATGTAATCCTCTATTTTTATAGTAAGGCAAGGCGAGCGGAAAAAACAAATGAATGGCTGCACTTGACTGTAGATTTGTATTTTGCTGTCACTTTTTCTGTGGCCTAGGAAGAAGAATCCTCGGCCGAATCTCTGGGATCACCAGCGCCCCCTGCCATGAGACTGGAGAACTGCATGCCTCACTTCATGCCTTTTCCCAGTGGTTTTAGGATCGCTCAACTCAGAAAGACGTTACACTCATGCAGTTGTTGACAAAAACAACACTGTACATTATATACATTAGCTAAATTAAGGGAATTCAGTTCATAGAACAAACATGTTTGAACATTTTAATAGCGACATATAGACAGATAGCATTACGGTCTCACTGTATAGCAAACCAGCACAGCTATAGCCGAGCCATTGATCAATCCATGGTGAGGCTCGGCTGGCTGGTGCCTCACCGCAGGTCTCTAATCAGTATTTCAGCGTTAAATGTGAAAATTCAGCAATTTTTGAGTAAAAATAACCTAAAATTGGTGACGTTAAATGGAAAATAACTTGAAAATACACATTACTGGATAAATTTAACCATTTAATTTATTTCTTCCATTTTTTATTTTTGTCTGTCCTGTCCCCTGACAGCATGTCACTGGTTTGAATGACTTGACTCACTTCTACCACATATTTGCTCTCACAAGATCAAAAATGAATCATAAACACTAATAGATTATTATACATAACAAATATTTGATTTGTGACTTTAAGAGAAAAATATATGGATGTTTTGAGGTATATATGAATATATTAACATTATACATATATGTATTATATATACCCAGTTCATTTGTATGCTAGATGTCACATGCTCAACCGTCCTGGCGGATCACATTTTTATCTATTTATAAATGGTTATACATAAATGGTTATATACAGTAAAATGGTTAATGGTTAACTTAAGTGATTTCATGCATAATGCTGGAACACCGAGTTCTGTCCTGACATTAGCATAGGTGTTTAAAGAACCTGACCTGTGTTCCAGGGATTGCTGCAGGTGGCCCAGGGCAGTGGGTCTCTGAAAGAGTAGATGAAGTAAAGAAGTGCCCAGGCCAGGATTAGGGTGTATATTCTGGAAAACATCTGGATAAAAATGAGCGAATAGCCAATCCCTGGAGGGAGAGAACATCCACAACTCTTTGAGGACTGATAAATATTGAGCAACTATCCTGTGTTTGCCAATCAGTTTATTTGAAAATAAATTATGCAGATATGCTAGCTGCCAAATTTAACACCTCATCAAAAACAGGTTCTTTTTATTTCACTTTATTTTTCTCCAACATTAACCCAACACAATTAAATTTCAGATGTAATATAAAGTGGAGGGCAGCACGGTGGCGCAGTGAGTAGCTTTGTCGCCGCACAGAAAGGTGGTCCCGGATTGGAGTCCCACTCTGTGTGGAGGTTTCCTGTTCTCCCCGTGTCTGCGTGGGTTCTCTCCGGGTTCTCCGGCCTCCTCCCACCTCCAAAAGCATGCGCTTCAGGTTAACTGGCTGGTCCCAAATCGACCGTAGGTGTGAGTGTGTGCATGTGTGTTAGTCCCTGTGTGGCTCTGCATTGCACCAGCGTTGCGCCTGGAGTTTCCCCCACCTCACGCCCTAAGCCAGCTGGGATAGCTCCCCGTGACCCGCGACAGCAGATAGAGGTTCAGAAGATGGATGGATAGATGTACAAATAGTGGACAAAATGTCTTCAGTTTAATGTGTACAAAAACAAAGACACACAATTCATACAATATCTGAAATTAATAATTTGGTTCATGTTTGTGAAAAGTGACTACTTTCTTATTTATAATAATTTATTTAATGTTGACATTGTCATACCAAAGATGAAGAAAATAATTTCCAAGAAAATCCTGACCAACAACTCAAGGAAAAATAGTCTGATTACTAGGGTTGAGCCGGATACTCGTTTCATACGAGTATCCGGTACGGATAATGCGTTTTGACGAGTACGAGTACGAATAAAGCCCGTTAATACTCGTGATCGGACTGAAGGAAAATCAGCCGGACTGTTTTCACGCTCTGTGATTGGTCAGTCACACATACGTCCCGCCCCTCCCTGTCCCACTCTCTGTTTCCGGTACACGCAGTTACTGATCTGGTTTGGTTATGTGGTGAACTTTGTTTTTGTTTTTTTTGTTGTTGCACGTACGTATGCATTTAACCACCGCCTCGGTGGTTAAAGTCTTTTTTTCTTTTTTTTTTTTTTTACCTGTTCTAAACTCTGTTCAAATTAACAATGTCAATACTTAATATTTTGCGCACACACGCACACACACAAACACAGACACACACACACACACACACGCACACACACACACACACACACACACACAGACTCACACACACCATAATCAATTTTGTTTAACTTTATGTGAAAAAAATGGCAATAGCATTTGGTACTAAAAATAAATAATTGGAAAAAAAAGTACTAGAAAAAAATTAAAATGAAAAAGAAGAAAAATTAAAAAGTTTTGTTGAGTATGGCAATTCTTGTTCATGCATACTTTGTAGTTACTTTTTTTATTGCATGCACTTCATTAATGCACTTTGTGTTTACTCGTTCTATATATAGTTCCTTTACTATTGTGATCAAGAAGCGTTGAATCTCAATTCTGAGGCTCTTCGGTAAATATTCATTCATAGAATTAAAAATATTCATGTTCTGACTCAGTTCCATAAAAAACTTGTTCTGTAAATAGTTCTCTTACTTTTGTGAGCAAAAACATTTATTTGAATTTCAATTTTGAGGCTGTTCTGTAAATAGTTTTAAAATAAGCAAAAATACAGCAACTTGTGATCAATCCATATCTATTTTAGACTTAAAACAATGTGGTGATTTAAGCCCCACCCATTTCCGGTCAAACCACACTCACTTCCGGTTTAAGCCCCGCCCATTCCGAATACAGATACGGATACAGATAATCTAGTTGGTTGAACAGATACAGATACAGATAGTGGTGTACTCGCTCATCCCTACTGATTACCTTGTGCTAGTGGGCAGAACTTGATCCAGCAGGTCATGGAGCTCTCCTGTGCATACTGACCAATCACAGTCTCGAGCAGAAACATCGGCAGTCCACAGAGCAGAGCAAAGAAACAGTAAGGCAAAAGGAAGGCGCCTGCACACACAAATAAATACACCTGAATATTCGGAGCAGCCCAGTCATAAAGACTTGTAAAGCACAACAATAACAGCTGCTATATTAACACAAACGTGTCCAATAATGACTTCTTTATTCATATATTGCACCTATACTGTGATGGGGATTCTCCAATAAAAATAATTGCATTCCCAGATTGAACAAAAATAGATTCATGTTTCACTATTCATCTCAATTTTGCCTGAGCAGAGACAAGTCATAAAACAGCATCATATCCATAACATGTTTCTATGGCCAATGAAGTACTATCACTTGACTCCTGATGTTTCTTATCCATTTACAAGACATACTTAAACTTTTCTTTATACAATTGTTTGTGAACGTCTGATGTAAAAACTGACAATGATCCTAACATCACCTGTTTAGAACCTTAATAGAAGATGTTAAAATATTGTGCATGTGTCAAACATACATGAATTTAATTAATTCCAGCACAATGAAGTCTTTACTTTGAGAAAAGGGATGAAAACATGTGATCCAAAAAGATTGTTAAAAGCGAAAACTGGATAGAACGGCAGGTGTCATCTACAGCTGCGGGGCAAACAGGTTTGTTATGATAGCTGGGAAGCAGAGAAGACCGGATAAATCGATCATGAGAGCCCAGCAGCTAGACCTAGGTCGAGGAGGCAGCAGGAACTGGAAAAACTGGTGAAAGAGGAGACAATTAACCTATTGGCTGCAAGCTACTTTCAGAGTAGAGATTCTCATACCACCAGCAGTTTTAGAGCATTTTGACCGATCTTTTAAGACGCACAGAATATTGTGTTCTATATCTTTGTTAACACTGAAACCATCATAAGAAAGAGTACACTTCCGTGTTGTGAGGAGCATTAAACCTCTTTCAGGTTTTCCAGCACCCTTAAAAGACTGGTGTACAACTTGCCAAGTACAGTGTGCCCTCGTTACTTGCGCTTAATGTGTTCCAGGAACCACACGTAAATAACGAATTCCGAGACAAACTATTTATTTTATTATTTACGGTAATTTGAACGTTTATGAACCCTCTCCATACTGATATTGAACCACCTTCTTTCTGCGTTACCTTTTCCCACACTCTTATCGACTGTTTAAAACACTTTTGTGACTCATGGAAGTGCGTTGCTTTCTGAGACTCACAAATCGCACTTCCGGGTGCCGTTAGCTAATAGAATGCGCGTACAGTATCACGCGACTGCCTACCAAAAATCCGCGATGAGGTGACGTCGCAAGTGTTTATGCGCGAATGCACGAGGGTGCACTGCACTGGAGAAGGGTATTATGGCACGTTGAACTATTTCACTACTGGCCTTCTCCATGGCAATGCAACTCATCTAAATGTCATGGTGGGTGGTTGGAGGTAAGCGCATGGACTCCAATATGAACATTTAATGATGGCATAACAAAGATAATCCCAGCAAAAGCAAGAAACAGTTGCTGGGATGAACGAGATGTTTCATTAACACTTTACTCTATGGTAGTGATTCTCAAATAGTAGGTGCGCCCTTGCAAGGGAGCGTGATGAGGGGACATGTGTGACCTCGGGGAACATTCATGGCAAAACTACCGTTTGCTTTTTCTTTGCGGTACCAGAATAAACTATAGGTGCACAAAGTAGGTGCCAGTGGCTCTTTCATGCGTACTTGTAATGTGCCATTAACTCTAATTGTAATAGTGTGTAATAGCCCGTAATTGTGTGTAATAGTGTGTACTAGTGGATAATAGATAAGAAACCGAACGCTGTTAGAGCTGTTAAAGGAATCGTCCCAACACTGGGGCGGCAGTGCCTCAGTGGTAGAGCAGGTCGTCCAATAATTCAAGATTGACGGTTCGATTACCGCTCCCACCCAGTCATTTGTCGTTTTGTCCTTGGGCAAGACGCTTTACCCTAATATACTAATTCTTAATTTCATTGGTTTTGAGTTTGTCACTCAAAAAAAACAATCTTATGATGATTGTATATTCATATCAGGAGTTTCTGTTTATTGTATTTGCATGCAATTTCTGTTTAGATTAAGTATGTCTGGATCTGTATATGTCAAAATGATTGGTTTGGTCTGCGACCAGACAGGGAAGATTCACAGGGTTTTGTAGAAAAAAAAAGAGAAAAAAGAACGGAGGTGTTTGCGGGCATGGTGTGGACTGGGAGGATGACAAACTAATAAATATACATCTTTGGTTTAACAAGTACAGCATTGGTCATGTGGTGATTTTAATCCCCCTTTTTCTGGAGTGTAGCATAGTTAATGAAGCGCGCAGAGGAATTCTTAACTAGATGATGGGAAACAAGTAAAGCAGACAACAGCCCAGGAGTCGGTGAATCGCAGCCTGACTTTTCCCTCCCCACTTCAGCGCCTGCATTAAATCTCCCAATTATAACCATAAAGACACGGACTCTATCTGGCCTATCTTCCATTCTCTCTCTCTGTCTCTCTCTGTCTTTTGCCCTGGTCTTATCTTCATTGTATTTCTTTACCACCCAAGAGGTCAAGGCGGATGACCACCCTCCAGAGTCTGGGTCCTGCACAGAGTTTCTTCCTCAATAAGGGAGGTTTTCCCCACAGCTTTCGCTTATGCTTGCTCTGGAGGGTTCAGTTGGGTTTTTCTGTCTGATAAAGTGCTTTGAAGCAGCACACAAAGACAAACAACCACGCACGCACACACTTACTCCTACGGGCAATTTTGGGACCGGCCAATCAACCTGAAGCGCATGTTTTTGGAGGTGGGAGGAAGCCGGAGAACCTGGAGAGAACCCACGCAGACACGGGGAGAACATGCAAACTCCACACAGAGCGGGACTCGAACCCGGACCCGCTACCCACTGTGCCACAGTGCCGTTTAATAATTACTTTTCTCTAAATTAAGTATTGCTCGTTGTCTAATGTGAAGGAGTCTTCTCAGAGGTGTTTCAGCCTGACAAGGATATTAATGATAGTATTTCAGCTCTGTTTTTATAAAATATATTGGATCTATGGGGGATGGTGAATTTAGAGATTGCTGAGTCATGGTAACATTGCTTTATGTTTGAAATTTGAAGAATGTCCATCAAGAGAACCAAAGGAACACTTGTTGTCTTGTTGAGTTTATTAAATTATAATAAATTCAAAATAAAAATTAACTTGAAATTACACTGCCAAATTTTGTCATGTGCTTTAGAAATGCCAAAATTATTGTTAAATCAAAGTTCAAAAAGGCAAATATGTGTCCAAGGGGACATGAGGATTACGATTTAATAATTTATTTAATTTAATTGTGATGAACATTGAATTATAGCCAGTCCTCATCGTGCTGAAAACACACATGTACACACACAAACGCACACACAGCCTGAAGGTGGCCTTACACCAGATATTTTACATTGTCTTTCCAATGTAAAAAAGACAACAGCTCCTGTTGGATCTAACAGTAGCTGTTAGATCCAACAGCTCCTGTCTGTTGGATCTAACAGACAGGAGCTAAACCATCCTCCTGTCTGTTAGATCCAATTCCAACTAAACTCATCAAAGAAGCCCTACCTTTACTTGGCAACCACTTCCTTAATATAATTAACATGTCATTATCTACTGGATATGAACCACGGTCCTTTAAAGTAGCTGTAATCAAGCCACTTCTCAAAAAACCTAACCTGGACCCTACTGTTCTAAATAATTATCGATCCATCTCAAATCTCCCGTTTTTATCTAAGATCTTGGAGAAAATAGTCGCTAATCAGTTATGTGATTTCCTTAAATCCAACAGTTTATTCGAGAATTTCCAGTCAGGTTTCAGGGAACATCATAGTACGGAAACAGCACTTGTCAAGGTTAGCAACGATCTTCTAACCGCTTCAGACAGAGGACTTTCTTCTATACTGGTTCTCGTGGACCTTAGTGCGGTGTTTGACACAATTGACCACAATATTCTTCTGGCACGACTGGACCAAACAATTGGTATTAAGGGATCAGCACTGATGTGGTTCAAGTCTTATTTAACTGACCGTTCCCAATTTGTTCACGTTAATAACAACTCCTCTAGGTCAACTACAGTTAGTTATGGAGTTCCTCAAGGCTCTTGGTCCAATACTGTTTATCTTGTACATGCTTCCTCTGGGTAATTTGATAAGGAAACACTCCATCAACTTCCATTGTTATGCCGATGATGCAATGCATCATATGCAATTATATCTCTCGATTAAACCTGATGAAGTCAGACAGTTGTGCAAATTACAGGCATGTATCAAGGGTATTAAAGATTGGATGACCAATAACTTTTTGCATCTCAATTCTGATAAAACTGAGGTCGTTGTGCTCGGCCAAAAAACTGTTAGGGATGTAGTGCCAAGTGATGTAATAACCTTGGATGGCATCATGTTTGAGGCCAAAACCACTGCAAGGAACCTAGGTGTCATCTTTGATCAGGATCTCTTGTTTAACACACACATTAAGCAGGTTTCTAGAACGGCCTTTTTCCATCTCCGAAACATTGCTGAAATCAGGCATATTTTAAAACGGAGTGATGCAGAGAAATTAATCCACGCTTTCATCACTTCCAGACTAGATTACTGTAACGCACTTTTTTCAGGCTGCCCCAAAACGTTGCTGAAGACTCTTCAACTAATTAAGAATGCTGCCGCCCGTGTTCTGACCAGGAACAGTACCAGAGACCACATTTCTCCTGTGCTGGCTTCTCTGCACTGGCTTCCTGTGAAAGCTAGGATAGATTTTAAAATACTCCTCCTCACTTACAAAGCCCTTCATGGCCAGGCACCAACCTACCTGAAGGAACTTTTAGTTCCTTATAATCCATCTAGAGCATTACGCTCTCAACATACTGGCCTACTGGTGGTTCCTAGAATTTACAAAAGTAGGACGGGAGCTAGAGCCTTTTGCTATCAAGCCCCTCTATTGTGGAATCACCTCCCTACCTCAGTTCGGGGGGCAGACACCCTCTCATTATTTAAGACTAGACTTAAAACTTTTCTTTTCATAAATTTTACAATTAATGGCAACTTAGGTTACTACGATTATTTTCATAGAGACCTACACTGCTGGAGACTCAACATCCAGACTCACTGAGTTCCTCTCTCCTCCTCCTTCTCTCCAACCATCTCTGTGACTCCTCCTGTTCTCTGATCTCACTCTCCAAGTCTCCAATCACACCCTACTAACTAAACTTCTTCCCTGGAGTCTCTGTGCTCTATGTCCTCACAGGTTTTTTTTCAGATTCACCCCTCATCCACCCATCTGCTATGGACCTGCTCTTCCCATCCCACCAGTGCCATCCCTAACCTAATCATCGGCTGGGGTCCGGCTTCCTTTTTTCTCCGCGCCACCATGCCACCATACTGCTCCACCCCTCATCCACCCATCCACTGTGGACCATCTGCTGTGGACCTGCACCTCCCATCCACCAGTATCACCCCTCACCTAACCATCGACTGGTGTCCTGCTGCCTCTCTTCTTTCGTGTCATCTTACTGTTCCACCCCTCATCCGCCCATCCGCTGTGGACCTTCCTCTGTGGACCTGCACCTCCGAGCCCACCAGTATCACCCCCCATATATCTATGTGCTGTGGACCTTCTCCTCCAAGCCCACCAGTACCACCCCTCAACTATCCATTGGCTGGGGTCCTGCTTCCTTTCTTCCTCCGTGCCGCCATACAGTCATCCACGCAGCTGTAATTGTGCCTTGACTTTAACAACCTTAACCATATTGACACTGTCTCTATCTGGCCTATCTGCCACTCTCTCTCTGTCTCTCTCTCTCCGACCCTGTTCTTATCTTCCTTTGATTTCTTTTCCACCCAACCGGTCGAGGCGGATGGCCGCCCAAAAGAGTCTGGGTCCTGCCCGGAGTTTCTTCCTCATCGAGGGAGTTTTTCCCCGCCACTGTCGCTTATGCTTGCTCTGGAGGGTTCAGTTGGGTTTCTCTGTCTGTTAAAGCGCTTTGAAATGTCTGCTGCCATGATTAAGCGCTATATAAATAAAACTTGATTGATTGATTGATTAATGACAATGACTTATGTATATGCAGTATGTGTGAGGAAAATACTGTGTTCAGTGTGAAACCTTATTATTGATGTATAACCATATATTAACCATTATGTTACCCTGTGTTAATCCTCATGCCTGGTTGAGACAAATTATGATGCACTCTCAATTCTTTACTATGAAATATGAATATAAAAAGCATCCACAATGGAACGTGATGTATTTCTTGAGAGTTCAGTAGTTAATTTCTCTAAATTAAGTATTGCTTGTTTCTAATGTAAATAAATCTTGTCAGAAGTGTTTCATCCTGACAATGATTTTAATGATATTTCAGTATTTCAGCTGTTTTTACAAAACATATTGGAGCTGTGGGGGATGGTGAATTCAGAGACTGCAGAGTCATGATAACACAGCTGTACGTTTGAAATCGAATGTGCTACTATGTTCAGTTCACGACTGCCTAACTTCACAGTGTTCTAACTGGCGTGCAATCCTGTTAGCTTTATATGAAAGCATAAACTGTTTGGAACGTGTAAGTTTGTTCTAAACTATCTACCAATTTGGCATTTTCAACAGCTGTTGGTTCAGATTACAGAAATATATTTTGTTGCTTAGTGTTTTTTGTGCAGTTGTAGTAAAAGTTACGGAACAATGACAGAACAACATTGTGCGGTCTAATGTTCATAAAAATTTACAGCTGATCTATGGAAAAGTTATTGGCTATAGTTTATATCTGATATATCTAATTTAAACCATGTTCTCTTGCAGAGAGAACATGTTTCTCCTTTCAGACACTCAATATTTAATTTGTCATTTTTAAGGGTTATCTAACACAGGGATGTCAAACTCATTTTTACCAAGGGCCACATGAGCATAATGGCTGTCCTCACACGGCCAGATATAACTTATAAATGTAACTAAATGTAAGTCAATGTTATGTAAAATAAATGTAACTACTTCTTAATGTTAAATAACTCTGAATTTATTACTTATTCAAGTTACAAACATTATAGTTGCACAGAAAAAATGTTTGTTTTTGTTATAACAAATCCTTTTTGATAGAATTACAAAACTCCATCAAGGATCAAATCTATCAGAGTGAATAAAGAAAAATATGATCAAACACAAGTAGTTTAGGTCAAAGCACACTTTTGACCTATTTATTTGCAGATACTGGCTTTTTTATGCTCTCGCGGGCCACATAAAATGATGTGGTGGGCCACATTTGGGCGCCGGGCCTTGAGTTTGACACATGTCATTTAGCATGAAGAAATCAGCGGCAGATGTTCACCTTTACATGCCAAGACCTCATGAGTGAAGATATAAAGGTTTTCCAGCTCACCTCCTCCATTTTTAAAGCACAGGTAAGGGAATCTCCACACGTTGCCAAGACCCACCACACTGCCTGCAGATGCTAGAATATATTCCCTTTTCCTCTTCCACTGCTCCCTTTTTTCAATTATGTTCTCCATCACTGTGCTACCTCCGAAGTCCTTTATCAGTTCTACCACTGAATACACATTAGCTTGGAGTAAGACTGAAATTTGCACATAATTGACTATTTCACCTACGGCAGTCATACTTATTTATTTTATTGTCACAGTAATGAAGACGGGGTGGGGTGAGACAGTAAGCTATGAGCAGGAACTATCACAATACATGTAGTCTTATAAATATTTCTGACTTACTACAGGTTAAGAAATGTCACACAATACATGTTTTTTTTCAATGAATCACTTTAGAGTACAGTACTTTCAGTATGTGATTTGAAAGGTGATGAGCATTGTGGAATGGGAGGGAGATAAAGAGAGAGAGAGAGAGAGAGAGAGAGAGAGTGTATGTGTGTGTGTGTGTGTGTGTGTGTGTGTGTGTGTGTGTGTGTGTGTGTGTGTGTGTGTGTGTGTGTGTGTGTGTGTGTTTTTTACAGCCAACTGAAGAACCCAATTTGTCTCACATGAGCTAACACATTTGCTTTAAAGGTAATATTACGGTACAACAGTATTTCATTTCATTTCTGCTGTTTTTATTTATTACAACCCGCTTCAAAGCGATGATGTATTGTAATTGTCAGTGTTCGTGTGTTCGTCCATTCCTTCATCCGTTCATTCGTTCGTATGTCCGCCAAATATCTTTGCAACAGTTGCAGATAGAAAGATGAACCAAAAAGCACATTACTTGGGCGGCAAAGAGGATGAAAATGAGATGATGACCTTGACTTTGAGAAAACTAGGTCAAGGTCAAATTTCAACTGCCTGTACACTCAGGAATCGGATAAGATAGAAAGACGAGGGAGACGGCTAGTGTGACTAAGACCATAGATCAAAGATAGTGCTTTGATCTACCTATGCACTAGCTTTGAACAATGGTCAAAGCTAGTGCATAGCTTTGACTTATCCTGAAAGGTCAAAGGTATGCACTACTGTTAGGTCTAAATCTCAACCATTTGCTTAAAAACTGTTCTAAGCTAGACCAGGGCTATCAGACAAAGGCACCCAGAGAGGTTTCAAAGTTTTACCAGCTGCAGCAGGGAGAGACACAGAAGAGATGCACTTAACTCAGTGCAATTCGAAGTAGACTCTGCCTCTGTCTCACCCGGCTGCTTGTTTTTATTAAAAAATGGATAGAGCAGGGTTAGATAAACACGCGCGCAGGCGCCGTAACAGTTTAGATCACACACAAGGTCAATGATAAAAAGATGTTTTTCTGCATGTCGGGAGGTGACTTATAGTTAACTGTGTTGGAACATTCTAAACTGTTAGCAAGGTTGCAGCTGTCTGCGACTGGTGATTAACAGGAACAGGATGTGCTTGTCAGTACATTCGGGTGCAGCACTTCTGAGGTTATTTGTGACACTTTAGAAACACACATATATTTGATTTGAATTTTAGCTTATCTTACATTTCCCTCCTGTTGTGGGTTTCTAAACATCAAACACAACTTGTCTCGAAAGCTTTTTATTGTGTCATCATAGGAGAAACCTTTACATACAGGTGGTCAATCCAGGGAGGGGCGAAAAACCCTAAGCAATCTGGAATGGGAACATGGAGAAATGCACAGTTAGGGAAAATTCCCCTCTTACCCTCCGCATGGAGCGATAGTCTCATGACCTGGATGACCTGTGGAAAAATGGTGAGCCTGACCGAAGGCGCCACAATCGCCTAAGTTGCGACGGGTGCTTGGTGGTGGCTATACCACGTAGCAGGGGACCAGGCGGGTGCCTGTTCCCCCGACGAGAGAGAGAGAGAGTTCTTTAGACAGAGGATAGGTCCTCGTCAATGTCAGAGTCAAAGTCTTCGATCTTGACGAGGTTGTACGCATGGAGGTGGGCAACAAACATCCGGTGGTCATCAGGAGTCCAATGGTTGTTACCAGGAGTTGCTGGACCTTCATTGTAGTTCTTGGACCTTCTTGCAGTGGGACTGGTGTATCCACGTGCCTCGTTCAGCTATTTTGATGGCCGTGGGGGTGGTGATCAATACCCTGTAGGGTCCGTCCCACTTTGGATTTGACCAGTTTTTTCTCTTGATCACCTTAAGCAAGATCAGGTCCCCAGGTCTCAGCAGCTCCTGTGTGGGCGACAGAGATAAAGAGGAAGGGGGCAGATCATTTGCTCTTTGGATTTCTCTTTTTTCAGAGTTTGCACAGCCATTCTGTCAGGGGATCGAGCTGGCCTATTTTTTCTTGTACCGTTTGACCCTTCCACAGTGGGAGTTTGAATGGTCGGCCGTGTACCGCTTCGAATGGTGTCAGACCTGTGTTTGTGGGTGTGATGCGCATGTATGTTTTGACTAAGTCTAAACACTCTGGCCATGGTTTTTTGGTTTCTTCCATGGTTTTGCGGAGTCGCAATTTGACCGTGCCGTTTGTTCTTTCAACCAGGCCTGCACTTTGCGGGTGATATGTACAGTGATGTTTTAGTTTGATGCCAAGGTGTTTGCTTATGTTTTGGACAATTTCGTTGACGAAGTGTGTACCATTGTCACTACGAATGACGCGTGGTATACCGTGTTCTGGGATGATGTGTTTGCATAAGGCTTTGGCGACTGTGAATGCGTCTGCATGTCTGGATGGGACTAGTTCGACCCATTTGGTTAGTGTGTCAATCAACACTAGGCAGTACTTGTAGTTTTGGACTGTGTTAAGCTCGATGAAGTCCATGTGGATGATTTCAAATGGGTAGGAGCCGACTGGATGTTGTCCTCGTTTTGGTCTAACGTTGCCTTGGCTGTTGTGGCGACAGCATGTGATGCAGTTCCTATAAAAGCTTTTGAAGAAAGTTTGGAGGCCTTGTGATATATGACAGGCTTGTTCCACTATTGATATCATCCCTCCTGTTGAGACATGGCTCTTGCCATGACTCAGCACAGCAATCGTGTGGAACAAGCTGCGGGGAATGCATGGTTTTGTATCAACATGGTAAAGGTCGTCGGTGACGGTAGCACCAGACAGCATCCACGAGGTCTTTTCTTTGTCCGGGGCAGCCGATTGCATGTCTTTGATGACTTCCAAGGGGATCGATTCAGGAAAACGCGGTTTGGAGGCTTGATGGAGGTGCATGGAGACGGCGTGTTTGGCCGCAATCTTGGCGGCTGCATCAGCCTTGGCATTGCCTTGGGAGACTGGGTCGGTGCCTGATGTATGGGCAGCACATTTGCAAACCGCTATGGTTCTGGGTAGAAAGACAGCCTCTAAAAGGTCTTGGAGGAGCGTGGCATGCATGACGGGTCGGATGCCTTCCCTGGCGTCGGGCTTTAAGGGGTATTGCTTCACTCTGGGTCTGTACGTTGTCTTTGCGTTGCCACTTTAGAGACTTTGAGCGTCGTCCCATCAGCAAGAATACTGAGGCTGAGTGCTGAAAGGAGGTCTCAGCCTAAAAGATTGACTGGACAGTGTGGGCTTAGAACGAAGGTGGTCGTGATTTCTGTTCCATCTTCGTCGATGACTTTCCATTTTTTGGACCAGGGGTTGGGCGTTGGTTTTCCAGAGGTTCCTACTACGAGGATGCTCCGGCCGGAGGGATTTAGACCTGGAACTTCATCTCGGATGAGAGACACTTCAGCTCCAGTGTCACAGATGAAGGTGACGGCTATCTGCAGGGGGCCTACCGGAAGGGTTCTGGTGGCTTCGGTTGGAATTACTAGGGACGAGAAGATGGCCTGCAGGTCTAGGATCTGGAGGGGTGCGTCTGGATCTGGTGCGTCACTTCCTCCATTGTCCACACTGCGGTCCCATGCTAGTCATTGTGAATGACTGGGGTTGAACGGGGGGTCTCGTCTTGAAGGGCCTCTGCATTCAGTTTTGGGAAGGGGGCAGTCCCGGGCAAAGTGACCTGCCTTGTTGCAGTTATAGCAGATGTCGTCTTGGGTAGCCGTGCGGCGTGGGTAGCGTCTGCGGTCCTGGGTGGGACGGCCTCGGCCTCTGCCGCGATGGGCGTTTTGGTAGTAAATGCCAGTCGGTGCTGGGGGGTCGACCGTAGTGAGGCCGTCGACTCCTTCCAGGATGGTCATGAGTTTAGCTGTGGCGCCCGAAGCTTTGCGTTTTTGTTGTACCTCAGCGGCATGCATTGCCCACTGGACGATTTCCTGGACTGTGGCAGTTCTCCAGGTAATGAGGTGTTTCTGGATGAATCCTCGAATGGTCTCTTGCATGCCATCCATGAGGTGACTCTTAAGTTGGCTTTGGTAAGCACCATTTGGGTTTTGGTCATCTTGGAGGCCGCTATTGGCTTTAAAGACCTCTTCCAGGCGGGCTCTGTATTCCTCGACAGACTCAGAGGGTTTCTGGCGGCACTGGCGGATCTTGGAGTAGTCTGGGACTTTTTGGAAGGTTTGTTCAACTCTGTGGAGAACTGCTGCTGTTCTTCCGGCCAGGTCGTCTGAGTCGTGTGGGAGGGGGGCGCCATCGGTTCCGTTCGGGTTGAAGGGGCCTCACACTCTGCTCCAGCGATGTCCTAGAGCCATTCTAAGGGCGTTTTCCATTTCCCTGCCGTTGAGGTGGTAGCTAAGAGCCAGGCTGCAGAAGTTTATTGTCCACTCTGTGGGGTTGTTTTCGACGTCCCCAAGGCCCTTGCAGGCTTCAGCACATTCCTGCTGAGTCCATGGGCGGTGCACCAGGATGGTTTGTGGCTGGCCATCCAGCTGGCCTGTGTAGGCTGGATTTGCAACGGCGAACATGGGATATTGGGTGACGGCTCCTGGTGATTGGGCTGGGCTTTCGAGCCATGAGAGGGAGCCATTGGCTTTGGGGAATGGTTGAAACTGTGGGCTGCCTGTGTATGTTGGAGGGTTACTGGTGGCGAAGGGGTTGTTCATTCGTTGGGGTGTGGTTTGCATGCCCTCTTGTGGCAGCTCAGGGTACAAGTGTTCTTGCTGTCTCCGGGCATGGCGGGTGAGGGAGGGCGAGCTATCATCAGGGAGGCATGGGTTGGCATTTCTTCGGAGGCGGTTCGTTTGGGTCCGCCCCTCGAGGGTGCTCTGAGGATCTTCCTGTTTCTCGTCAGACTTGCTTTGGCTTTCATGGCGATCACTTGCTTTTCGTTTTGGAATCCAGTTATTTTACCGTCAGCACAGGTGTCTCTACTTGGGTACTGGACCACTTCCTTCTTCCTCCCTCCTCGTCTCACCTGGGAGACTCGGTTATATGGCCTCTGGTTCACGCCTCCCTGTCAGGTGCGACTATTTCCCTGACCATTAGTCCATCATTGATATTTACAATGGAATCTTTATCCCTTTAAGTGCCATCTGACATACATAGCAAGAATATATGTATTACACCATACCTTTATCGCACATTTTACCCCAATTTAATTGTTCCATACATTCAACATCACATTAATGTGACGGTGTCACAAATTGAATTGAGTTGACACACAATTCAATTGTTAGCAGAACAAATCACGGACATTGAAAGAAAACACCCGGACTCATCTTTAATCATCCTGGGGGGACTTCAACAGAGCGCAACTAAACAACGAGCTCCCTAAATACAGGCGGTATGTGACCTGTCCAACGGGGGACAATAACACGCTGGATCACTGCTACACGGTAACTAAGGACGCTTATCGCTCGGTCCCTCGCGCAGCTTTGGGTTTCTCTGATCACTGCCTCGTCCATCTCATCCCAGCCTACAGGCAGAGACTGAGAACATCTCGGCCTGTGGTGAAAACGGTAAAGAAATGGACCAACGAGGCAAAGCAGGAACTGCAGGAATGTTTTGACTGCACCGATTGGAGTGTTTTTGAAGCTGCCACGGACAATCTGGATGATTACACGGACACTGTGACAGCTTACATTAGCTTCTGTGAGGACCTGTGTGTGCCAACCAAGACCTTCCGCACATACAGCAACAACAAGCCATGGTTCCCAGCCAAGCTGAGACAACTGCGCTTGGCTAAGGAGGAGGCCTACAGATCCGGGGACAGGGCTCTGTACAGGCAGACCAGGAACACACTGACAAAGGAGATCAGAGCAGCTAAGAGGAGTTACTCTGACAAGCTGAGAGAAAACTTTTCAGCCAACAACCCCTCGTCGGTGTGGAGAGGTCTGCAGGACATCACCGGCTACAGACGCCCATCCCTCCTTGCTGAGGCAAACAAGAACCTGGCTGACGACCTCAACAGATTCTATTGTCGATTCGAAAAGGACTTCACACCCACCACCCCCATTCTACTACCTGCAGCCCAGTTCACACCACCATTCGCACCTCCACTCCCCTCAACAAAGACTGTCTGCACCCCACCCCCTTCACACCCCCTGCTCGACCCACCCTCAAACCCCCTCCACTCCACACCCCAATCCCCTTCACAGCCCCAGCCAACCCCACCCCACCCCCCCTCAGTGTGACCGTCCAGGAGGTGAGTCAGCAGTTCCACAGACAAAAGATCAGGAAGGCGCCAGGCCCTGATGGTGTCTCCCCCTCCTGCCTCAAGGTCTGTGCAGATCAGCTGGCTCCAGTCTTCACACAGATCTTCAACAGATCCCTCCAGCTGTGTGAGGTACCCTCCTGCTTCAAGCGCTCCACCATTATCCCGGTCCCCAAGAAACCCTCCACCACAGGACTAAATGACTTCCGGTCTGTCACTCTGACATCCGTGGTCATGAAGTCCTTTGAACACCTCGTGTTGAGCCACCTGAAGGACATCACAGGACCCCTGCTGGACCCACTGCAGTTTGCCTATCGAGCAAACAGGTCAGTGGATGATGCAGTCAACATGGGACTGCATTTCATCCTGGATCATCTCGACCACCCAGGGACATATATCTGTTATTGACATATCCTGTTCATTGACTTCAGCTCAGCGTTCAACACCATCATCCCTGAGCTGCTCTCCTCCAAACTTCACCAGCTCACAGTCCCCTCTGTCATGTGTCAGTGGATCACCAGCTTCCTGACAGACAAGACACAGCAGGTGAGGCTGGGGGCGATCACCTCAGACACTCGGACAGTCAGCACCGGTGCCCCCCAGGGTTGCGTCCTCTCTCCACTGCTCTTCTCCCTCTACACCAACGACTGCACATCCTCACACCAAGCCGTCAAACTCCTGAAGTTTGCAGATGACATCACCATCCTGGATGAGTCCAATGACAGTTGTGAGTCTGCATACTGACAGGAGGTGAGACAGCTGGTGGACTGGTGTAGTCATAACAACCTGGAGCTGAACACGCTCAAGACTGTGGAGATGACAGTGGACTTTAGGAAATTACCCTCCCCTCTTCTCGCCCTCACCTTCGCAGACAGCCCTGTGGACTCTGTGGAGAGCTTCAAGTTCCTGGGGACTACTGTTTCCCGGGACCTGAAGTGGACTCTCCACATCAGCTGCATCCTCAAAAAGGCCCAGCAGAGGATGTACTTTCTCAGGCAGCTGAGGAAGCACGGTCTGCCACAGGAGCTGTTGGTCCTGTTCTACACGGCAGTCATTGAATTGGTTCTGTGTTCCTCCATCACAGTCTGGTTCGGTGCTGCCACCCAAAGGGACAGGACAAGACTGCAAAGGACAATCAGGTCTGCTGAGAAGATCACTGGGACCTTCCTGCCCTCCCTCCAAAAGCTGTACTCCTCAAGAGTCAGGAGTCGGGCAGGGAAGATCATCTCAGACCCAACACACCCTGGACACAGACTATTTAAAAGTTTACCCTCTGGGAGGTGCTACAGAGCCCTCCTCTCAAAAACCACCAGACTAAAGAACAGTTTCTTCCCCCAAGCCATAAGACACTTAAACCGCAACTGTTAATTATTTGTCTCCAGTCCTTGCAACCTGCTTACATATGCACTCAGCACTTGTACATTGTGCCCCTCCCCCCACCTACTGCGTTTTGCGTCTTGTATTTAGTTATTTATAGTATTTAAGTATTTAGCATTGTTAAATTTAAAAATGTAGCCGCAAGAGGGCACAAGCCAGTGTCTTATTGTGCCGGTCCCAAGCCCGGATAAATACAGAGGGTTGTGTCAGGAAGGGCATCCGGCGTAAAACTTTTGCCAAATCAAAGATGCGAATCAAACCTATGACTTCCATACCGGATCGGTCGAGGCCCGGGTTAACAACGACCGCCATTGGCGCTGTTGACCTACAGGGCGCCGGTGGAAATTGGATTACTGTTGGTCGAAGAAGGAGAGGAGGAAAGTGCGTTCGCACGAAGAAAGAGAAGAGGAGCGCCAAGAGTATAGGACTAAGAGTAGGGATGTTGAATGTTGGAACTATGACAGGAAAAGGTAGAGAGTTGGTCGACATGATGCAGAGGAGGAAGGTAGACATACTGTGTGTCCAGGAGACCAGGTGGAAAGGTAGCAAGGCTACAAGTTTAGGAGCAGGGTTCAAGTTGTTCTATCATGGTGTAGATGGGAAGAGAAATGGAGTAGGAGTTATCTTGAAGGAGGAGTTTGTTAGGAATGTCCTGGAGGTAAAAAGAGTGTCGGATAGAGTGATGAGTCTGAAGCTAGAAATCGAAGGTGTGATGTTCAATGTTGTTAGTGGGTATGCCCCACAGGTAGGATGTGAGCTAGAGGAGAAGGAGAAATTCTGGCTGGACTTTGATGAAGTGATGCAGAGCATACCTAGAAGTGAGAGAGTTGTCATTGGTGCAGACTTCAATGGACATGTTGGTGCAGGTAACAGAGGTGATGAGGAAGTGATGGGCAGGTTTGGTATCCAGGAGAGGAACGCAGAAGGACAGATGGTAGTTGACTTTGCAAAAAGGATGGAAATGGCTGCAGTGAATACTTTCTTCCAGAAGAGGCAGGAACATAGGGTGACCTATAAGAGTGGAGGTAGGAGCACACAGGTAGACTACATCTTGTGTAGACGATGTAACCTGAAGGAGATCAGTGACTGTAAAGTAGTGGTAGGCGAGAGTGTAGCCAAACAGCATAGGATGGTGGTGTGTAGGATGACTCTGGTGGTGAGGAAGATGAAGAGGGCAAAGGCAGAGCAGAGGACGAAATGGTGGAAGATAAAAAAGGAAGGGTATTGCATGACCTTTAGGAAGGAGTTAAGACAGGCTCTGGGTGGTCAGGAGGTGCTTCCAGATGACTGGACAACTACAGCTAATGTGATCAGGGAGACAGGTAGGAGAGTATTTGGTGTGTCATTTGGAAGGAAAGTAGATAAGGAGACTTGGTGGTGGAATGAGGAGGTACAGGAGTGTATACAAAGAAAGAGGTTAGCTAAGAAGAAGTGGGACACTGAGAGGACTGAGGAGAGTAGACAGGAGTACAGGGAGATGCAGCGTAAGGTGAAGGTAGAGGTAGCAAAGGCCAAACAAGAAGCTTATGATGACTTGTATGCTCGGTTGGACAGTAAGGAGGGAGAGACTGATCTATACAGGCTGGCAAGACAGAGAGACAGAGATGGGAAGGACGTGCAGCAGGTTAGGGTGATTAAGGATAGGGATGGAAGTCTATTGACAGGTGCCAGCAGTGTGATGGGAAGATGGAAAGAGTACTTTGAAGAGTTGATGAACGTGGAAAATGAGAGAGAACAAAGACTAGAAGAGGTGACTGTTGTGGACCAGGAAGTAGCAAAGATTAGCCAGGATGAAGTGAGGAGAGCACTGAAGAGGATGAAGAGTGGAAA
The DNA here is from genome assembly GCA_013358685.1 of Antennarius maculatus. NCBI lineage: Eukaryota > Metazoa > Chordata > Actinopteri > Lophiiformes > Antennariidae > Antennarius > Antennarius maculatus. The sequence goes on along the minus strand of CM023620.1, from coordinate 19,007,778 downwards.
GGCAGTCGGTCCTGATGATATACCTGTAGAGGTTTGGAAGTGTCTAGGAGAGGTGGCAGTAGAGTTTCTGACTGGGTTGTTCAACAGGATCTTAGATAGTGAGAAGATGCCTGAGGAGTGGAGGTGAAGTGTGCTGGTGCCCATTTTTAAGAACAAGGGAGATGTGCAGAGTTGTGGCAACTACAGAGGAATAAAGTTGATGAGCCATACAATGAAGTTATGGGAAAGAGTAGTGGAAGCTAGACTAAGGGCAGAAGTGAGCATTTGTGAGCAGCAGTATGGTTTCATGCCAAAAAAGAGTAGTACAGATGCAGTATTTGCTTTGAGGATGTTGATAGAGAAGTACAGAGAAGGCCAGACGGAGCTGCATTGTGTTTTTGTAGATCTGGAGAAAGCTTATGACAGGGTGCCCAGAGAGGAACTGTGGTATTGTATGAGGAAGTCTGGAGTGTCAGAGAAGTATGTTAGAGCGGTGCAGGACATGTATGAGGACTGTAAGACAGTGGTGAGGTGTGCTGTAGGTGTGACAGAGGAGTTCAAGGTGGAGGTGGGACTGCATCAGGGATCAGCTCTGAGCCCCTTCTTGTTCGCTATGGTGATGGACAGGCTGACAGACGAGGTTAGACAGGAATCTCCATGGACTATGATGTTTGCAGATGACATTGCAATCTGCAGTGAGAGAAGGGACGAGGTGGAGGAGAAGCTAGAGAGGTGGAGGTTTGTCCTGGAAAGGAGAGGGTTAGCCGCAGTAAGACAGAGTACGTGTGTGAATGAGAGGGACCCAAGTGGAAGAGTGAGGTTACAGGGAGAAGAGATCAAGAACGTGGAGGATTTTAAGTACTTAAGGTCAACAGTCCAGAGCAATGGAGAGTGTGGAAAAGAGGTGAAGAAACGTGTACAGGCAGGATGGGATGGGTGGAGAAAAGTGTCAGGTGTGATGTGTGATAGAAGAGTTTCAGCTAAAATGAAAAGAAAGGTGTACAAAACTGTGGTGAGACCAGCGATGTTGTTCGGTCTAGAGACAGTGTCACTGAGGAAAAGACAGGAGGCAGAGCTGGAGGTAGCAGAGATGAAGATGCTGAGGTTCTCTCTGGGAGTGACCAGGAAGGATAGGATCAGGAATGAGTACATCAGAGGGACAGCACATGTTAGAGGTTTTGGAGATAAAGTCAGAGAGGCCAGACTGAGATGGTTTGGACATGTCCAGAGGAGAGATAGTGAATATATTGGTAGAAGGATGCTGAGTTTTGAACTACCAGGCAGGAGGCCTAGAGGAAGACCAAAGAGGAGGTTTATGGATGTAGTGAAAGAGGACATGAAGGTAGTTGGTGTGAGAGAAGAGGATGTAGAAGACAGGGTTAGATGGAGGACACTGATTCGCTGTGGCGACCCCTGAAGGGAAAAGCCGAAAGGAAAAGAAGAAGAAGCATTGTTAAATTTAATGTATGAATGTACACTTTGAGACACCACCTGCCGAAAACAAATTCCTTGTTTGTTTTTCAACAAACGATGGCAAATAAAACTGATTCTGATTATGTATATTACAGTTATACAAGAAGTGTCATGAACCATGACCGTAGCGCAGGGAGGCAGGACTCAAGTGCACGACACTGAGCGGTAAAATCAGAAAACAAGGTTTATTCCAGGCAAGGTTCAGTACACAGGTAAAGCAGTCAATCCAGGCAGAGGTATCCAAGGCGGGAGGCGAAAAGGCAAGGTCAAAAAACAAGCCAGGTTCAAACACAAAAAGCTATGACAAGAACTATGACAAAAGGCTGGGACGTGAGCAAAGAACTACAACGAACTTGCGACGAGACAGGACACAAAGGGGAAATAGATGCAGGACTGATGGGGGTGATTAGACACAGGTGCAGGAGACACAATCAGGGATCAGGTGAATGCAGACGGGGAGGGGGCAGGGCAGACAGGAACCTGTAACAGAGACATGGGTGAGTGGTCACAAAATAAAACAGGAAGACAAGACATGAAACATAGGGAAACAAATAAAACACTTAACAAAACAGGATCACGACGGTACCACCCCCCCAAGGGCCGGCCCCTGAAGGCCCAGGAGCGTCAGGGTGGGCGGCATGAAAATCCCGAATGAGGAAGGGGTCCATGACGAACCGGGACGGGATCCAGGAGCGCTCCTCAGGCCCATAGCCCTCCCAGTCGACCAAGTACTGGACCCCCCCGGCCCCGAAGGCGAGCAGACAGGAACACCGGGTCGCCATCAATGAACCGGGCGGGCGGAGGGGGTCTGGCCAGAGGGACAAGAGCACTGGTCCTGACAGTTTTGATGTGGCTAACATGAAACGTGGGGTGGACTTGCATTGACCTTGGGAGCGTCAGCTGGACTGTGACCGGATTGACGACAACCTTGGTGATGGGGCACAGACCGACGAACCTGGGAGCGAGCTTCTTGGACTCCACCCGAAGTGGTAAGTTCTTGGTAGACAACCAAACCTTCTGGCCGAGTCTTTGACTTGGGGCGGTTGTTCTCTGACGGTCTGTGGCTGCTTTATAGCTGGTGGACTGTCATTGGAGATTCTGGCGGGCCCACTCCCAGGTTCTCCTACAACGCCTCACCAAGGCCAACGCAGAGGGCACCGAAGACTCAGAGTCAACAGAGGGGAACAGAGATGGTTGGTGACCATGAACAATATGGAAGGGAGACAAACCAGTGGAAGCAGACGGAAGAGTATTATGGGCAAACTCGACCCAAACCAGTTTCTGTGACCATGTGTCGGGGTTCTGGGACGCCGTGATGCGCAGGCCGGTCTCCAGTTCCTGGTTGAGGCATTCAGCCTGCCCATTGGTCTGTGGGTGAAACCCGGAGACAAGGCTAACAGTGGCGCCCAGCAGACTGCAGAATTCCTTCCAGAACCACGAGATGAACTGAGGGCCGTGATCCAAGACGATGTCCTTGGGAAAACCATGAATCCGGAAAATGTTCAACATCATGACCTCAGCTGTTTCTTTGGCTGAGGGGAGTTTGGGAAGAGCAATAAAATGAACCATCTTAGAAAATCTGTCCGCTACCGTCAAAACCACAGTGTTACCATTCGAGGGGGGAAGCCCCGTGACGAAGTCCATAGAGATATGGGACCAGGGGCGTTGAGGAATGGGCAAGGGCCTGAGTTCTCTGGAAGGCTTCTGGTGAGAGACCCTGTTACTGGCACAAATAGGGCAAGCATTGACATAGTCAGTAACATCTTTTGCCATCTTGGGCCACCAGAAACGCTGTTGAACAACAAACAAAGTCTTATTGATACCAGGGTGACAGACAGTCTTATGGGTGTGGGCCCAATGAATCACCTCCCCCCTGAGAGCCTGAACCACAAAGAGCTTTCCATCAGGACACTCAGGAGGAACGGTGACACCATCGGCCGCCGACTTAACCTTGCCTTCTACTTCCCAGGAAAGAGAAGCGACAAAGCAAGTCTCGGGTAAGATGGACATAGGTTCAGGGTCGACATGATTATGGGCAAACATACGGTACAGGGAATCAGGCTTAACATTCTTTGAACCAGGTCGGTAGGAGAGCGTGAAATAAAACCGACTAAAAAAGATAGCCTACCTAGCCTGTAATTATTCTAAAAATGTTAAAGTGGGCATTTTATTTGGAAGCAGGTGTAGCTGCTTTACCAGCTGCATCGTTCTAATGAAGATGTTACTTTTTGTGTGTTATTTTTTTCCAATAGCTTTTTTGTTGGTAACATGTCTACAATAAGGTGACAAACAGAAGAGACACGCTATGATCAAAAGCACAATCTTTGTAAAAGTGACTTTGTGTTGTGAAATTATCATTATTTAATGATCTTTTTTTTTGGTCTTGTCTGCATTTATTCTAATAGTTTAACCCCATAAAAGGGGTCAACCTTTTATGAGATCAATGTTTATTTTAGTCTTGCACCAAAATCTTTTATATATTTTAATGCATGTATGTGACCGTCACCAGTCCTCTCTGGTGTCAGTCTTTATTAGAATTTCCTATTATGAGCCAGAGAGGGAAGTGCTGCACCCCTGTGCGTTAAGGGGGAAAGCAAAAGGAGACAGGGAGAGAAAACACAAAGGCAGTGGATAAACAGGCAGTGCTGTTGGAGTGAAAAAGATTTTGTTTGTTTTATCCTACCTTAGAAATGATATCTCAACACCAATGTTACAATACAACAGATTAGTGGAGGTCCTGATAGTATAAAATAGCCCACCAGGGGATACCAGTGTAGGAGGAAGACAGAGGGCATAAGATTGTGATGACTGAAGTGAGACATCACATTCTGACGGGACCCAACAGTTCTCAATAATTGGACTCGACAGGAGCTGGTAAGCCCTGACCCAACATGCATGTGTGATGACATCAACACCCAGATAGGCTACTAGAACCCAACAGGGCCACACTAGCCGAGCACTCCCAACCCCGGCAGCCAGGAGTACCCAGAAGCCATCACGGCAGAGATCCCCAGCAGGCGACAAGCCCCCCCGCGCCACCACCCACAGAGGAAAGCCGACCAGAGGCCGCCGGCCATCCCAGACAGCCCATGCCAGGCCCTATCAGAGGCCCACCGCAGCCAACCCACCCACAGGTGCCCCCACGCCGAGCCCTGCCCATAGCCCAGGTCCATCGGGAAACCGATGGCGACGCCATCCCACACCCCAGCACCCAGCAAAGTAAACCGGCCACCAACCGCCAATCCCCGGCCAGCAGTGGCGGCAAGGCACATGCCACAAAGCCGACCTAACGTGCCACGCCCCATAGGCCAGCAGGTGAGCCATGCAGCACCCATAGGTAAATGGGAGACAGGGTCCGCGGGGGAAAAGCCAAGCCGCCCAGCAACCATCCTGCCCCCAAATGCAGCGATGACTCCGTACCACCCAACTACCCCCGCACCCACAGGCCATGCCAGATGGGTCACACATTAATGATCTTAATAGAGGTCAAGTACATTATGATGTTAATAATACAAGACTAAAGATTTCCTTCAGGTTGTAGTGAAAAATATTTTGAGCTGTGCGCGACTTTACATTTAAGCCGTGGATATATTATGAACAAAAATAAGGAAAATGGGTTTCAGCAGAGTTGGATATGTATCTTATTTGTAAATGTTGTGCTTACCTTACATATATCAACAAAATTTAAAATGTGGGTGACGACCCAAAACTTACAAAATCTTCTGCAACTGAAATGACCATACAGCCTGATGCAAGGTGGCAACTGCAGTTAAATACCCCACAAGCCTAATGTCATAGCCCAGCTTGTAAGGTGAGAGAGAAGCAGGATTACCAGTTGTTGGTGAAAACAAGGTTATTTATTTAAGTTTGAAGGTTGATTATTCATCGTAATGAACATTTGGGGAGAGTGCTTTAGGTGAAATATTTTCATAAGTCAATTACATCTCTGTGTAGGGTAGGTAAGAAGATGGTTATTAGGTATTACATCTTCAAGGAACTGAGTTTGTGGTAGAACTGGGTATCTTAATTTGTGCATCTGTGGTTTAAAGGGTAAAAAGGCTAAAGAAATCTTACAGTCGTCAAAGTGTTCTCTCCATGCTGCTCGTAATCAAGAGATCTGAGTTATCGCACAATTTCTGTGATTCGTCAGAGAATTAGTAACCTTCAACATGAAACCAAAAGGAAGACTTTCCCTGACAGAGCCTAAACAAGCTAAAAAAGGCAAACATAAAAACAAAGAAAAACAAACCACCGTTGACCTATAAGAAATAAAATATGAAGACAAAACCTGTCTTGACTAAAGTGATGGCCAGTAAAACCCAAAGGAGAGAACACAGAATCCCTGTTTCCAATGTGGCAAACAAAGAGTTCCTTGTGTGATTTGAATGAATGGGCATGTATAGCTATATCTAGCCCAAGGATAAAGCAGTCACACCCCAAGGACAAATGGAATTGAACAACAGTTGTAAAAACTAGCATGTAAAATTGTAATGACTCAAGGAAAGCTGACACATCTGACAGGTCAAATTCTAAACTTGTCGCCTTCGTCCTTCTTCCACAGGTGTCACGTCTCTGTCCTATGATTTTCCTGTTTATTTTCCTGCCACTAACATGTTATATCATTCCAGATCCTGTCTCATCTTCAATCAGTTCATTCCCTGCACCTGCTGTCTCTCCACACACCTGCAGCCACTCTCTAATCTGTCTCCACACCACATGTATCCAACTCAGCCCTCAGTACTCTGCCAGATTTAGTGTCCGCCCTGACTCTCCAGCCTACATATCCTGCCTGCTTTCGTGACTGTATGAATCCCGTCTGCTTTCTCGACAAAACCTGTTGTCTGCTCCTCATCTGATTTGTCTGCCTGGTTTGTTGATTGTTTCGTGCTTGACCCTGCCTGATTCTGGACTCTACCAGTTGCCTGTCGTTTATTGGATACCTCTGCCTATCGGATTGATTATTTGGATCCTGACCTCTGCCTGTATTATTAAATCCTTTTTTGAGACTGTACCCGCCTGCTACTCTGTCGTGCTTTTGGATTCCCCTTGCCAGTCGTGTTCGAGTCGTAACAACAGGATTCTTGGTCTGGTTGGGACACTGCACCGATAAGGTCCCAGTGATCTCAAAAGAGAAAGAATGGTCTAGAAATGTCAATGGGGAGAAGCGTCACACCAACAGTTTGATTATCCTACAATATCTTCAAAAGAATACTTCAAGGAAGAGCGACATTGGATGTAACACCATGGTATCCAATGTAGCTATAACTATGGTAAGCATTAACAAGGTATATTGCACATATCTATAAGATGTTAACTAGTTTTGCTGAGAAACATTAAATGCAGAAACATTACAGGGTCTTCCTTCAGCTCATTTCATTTTCATTGTAATTTGTGTCATGAAAAGAGACTGAGGTTGTTTTCATCTCTGGTTCTCGCAGGAGATTGTTTTCATTTGTCTCAGAGTTGGCGGGATCACGAGCAGGATACCACAGAACCAGCAGACGCTGAGTGCATCAAGGACAGAATAAAAAGACAAATCGCCAATCAGAAATATGATTAATTACATGAAAAAAACAAAGTGAAATAGATGTTTTTACCTCCTTGAAGGTGCCATTAAAAGTCCAGATCTTAACAACAGCCCAGATGGGTACTGGAACTACAGTGAAACAGGACATGGTCCAGCCCAACCCATAGGCCCAGTCTGGGTATACATAACCATGGCTGGATGTCAGGGGCTGGTAATTCAGGAATGTGCAGATGAAGCAGGTCTTGAAAGAATATCAGAGGAAAAGTCAAGTTCTCGTGAGGCCAAACAGAATACTTTGAAGTAAACTTTTTTGTAGCTCACCATGCAGATTAGTGGGGTGATGTAGCGCCAGCACAGTTTGAATAGAACACATGGTCTTTGTCCTGTCATACGTTCAACTACATCACACATCCGTTCAGCACCTGTATGATGAAAACCCTTAAATTTGTAAAACTTAAAAAAAACTTAAAAACTTGAAACTTAGAAAATAAAAAAAATTGGGGGAAGCAGTGGCTCAGTGGTAGAGCACGTGGTTGAACGGGTTTCAAAGATTGGCGGTTCGATTCCCGCTCCCGCCCAAAAGAACACCCGGAAGTGAGCTGACAGTGGGAGGTGTCAGCTCCCCTCCGGTGCACTGCCGAGGCGCCTTGCCCTTGAGCAAGGCGCCGTCCCCCTTACAAGTTGCTCATTTGGGGCACACCACATAGGAGCTGCCCGCCACTCTACCTCCCCTGCGTGCGTACAGGCCCCATGTGAGTGTGTTTGTGTGTTCAGGGCCTGTACACACATATACTGTATATGCATAATTTGAACTAACTAGAGTGTGCCACTAATTTCCTTGTGGGGATTATAATCAGTATATAAAATTTTAAAAAATAAATAAATAATGTAAGAGCTGCAATCTCCTTTTGGAAATTACACTAAAAATAAAGTAGGTTGTACAGTATGTTGGTCATTCCCACATAGATTTCAGTTTTAGCCAACAACACAACTTAATTGTGAAGACCATCATGTGCTGGAGTGCAGCATCACTGCACTGAGACCTTAGGTACAAATGCGCCAAAGAAAGACATACAGTGGTGTGAAAAGTGTTTGCCCCTTCCTAGTTTCCTATTTATTTTCATTTTCATAGATTAGAGATCGACTAGAGAGAAAGATTTGAAAATTCTCCACTCTTATCCCTCATTGCTTCCAACCATAAAACAAGCAGGCCAGATAGCATCTTCAGGAGCATCCCACAAGTTGAGTAGAAGGACTCCAAGACAAAAGTGTCTTTAAGTACTTCTATTTTATAAGAACTGGCTTGTAAGAACCAAAGGCCACCTGTGTGGATATCCAAATAGTACTGACAGGGTTGACAAGGGTTCAGTTTCACATGTTTGTAGGGTGGCCATGATAAAAAACAGATCTCTTTCATCTTCTTCAGGTCCAGACAATGCTTTGTTGAAAGACTCAACCGCTGTTGGCTGGGGGTCGGCGGTTGGTGGCCGGTGGTCGGTTTACTTTGCTGGGTGCTGGGGTGTGGGATGGTGTCGCCATCGGTTTCCCGATGGACCTGAGCTATAGGCGGGGCTCGGTGGGGGGCACCTATGGGTGGGTTGGCTGCGGTGGGCCTCTGATAGGGCCTGGCATGGGCTGTCTGGGATGGCCGGCGGCCTCTGGTCGGCTTTCCTCTGTGGGTGGTGGCGCGGGGGGGCTTGTCGCCTGCTGGGGATCTCTGCCGTATCTAGAGGGTTGGTGTGGCCCCTATCTCTGGTCTGCCCGCGCTTGCAGGAGGCATGACGGGCATATGGGGTTGCAAGACCCTATACTCGGACTGGGGGGGCTATGTAGGGGGGTGGGTCACATGTCACTCGGTCACTGCGGATGACCCCAGGGGCTGCGAAGGGGCATTCCTGTCTCCTGGGGATGGGGGATGAGCGGGATGTGGGTGTGGTGGATGGAGATGGGGGGTTGGGCGGTGTAGTGGGATGGGGTGGGGGGTGGTGGGGGGCTTCCTTGCCCTGTGCCCCTTGGGCCTGTCCCGTGCGCCCTGGCGGTGGCGGCCGTTGCCTCCTCTGGGTCCCTCGGTCTACGTGGTTCTCAGAGACCCCGGTGGCTCTTCGAGTGATGGTTTCTGGATGCTCCTGGCTGCCAGGGTTGGGGGTGCTCGCCTAGCGTGGCCCTGTTTGGTTCTGGTAGCCTATCTCGGTGTTGGTTTCATCACACATGTGTGTTGGGTCAGGGCTTACCAGCTCCTGTTGAGTCCAATTATTTAGAACTGTTGGGTCCCGTCAGAAGTGATGAGTCTCACTTCAGACATCACAATCTTATGCCGTCTATCTTCCTCGTACACTGGTTTCCTTTGGTGGTCTATTCTCTACTTTCAGGACCTCCATCAATCTGATGTTTTATAACATTGGTGTTGAGGTATCAGTTCTAAGATATGATAAAACAGCCTAAACCTTTTTCACTCCAACAGCACTGCCTGTCTATCCACTACCTTTGTTTGTGTTTTCTCTCCTGTCTCCTTTTGCTTTCCTCCTTAACTCACAGGGGTGCAGCACTTCCCTCTCTGGCTCACAATAGGAAATTCTAATAAAGACTGACAATTTAGTTCCCAGAGAGGACTAGTGAGTCACGTGCATGCATTGAAATATATAAAAGATTTTGCTGCAAGACTAAAATAAGCATTGATCTCATAAAAGGTTGACCCCCTTTTATGGGGTTAAACAACGAGAATACATGCAGACAAAAAAAAAAAGACTCAACTTGCCCCAGTCAGTGGAGGTCAGTGTAGTTAAAATATCCTGAGCGCTGCTCTGACATAATGTCACGTTATGTAAGGTATTGAAGTAATTTGCGAGATTGTTGGAGCAGTGTTGGTGGGGAATGTGTGAGGAAGGGATGGGTGACATCATGTTATATAAAATATCTAGATGAAGGTTCATGGGAAAGGCAAGGCCACCAATCTGTTTTTCTCAGAAGATGTGGTTATATTTCTCCAATGCGTCTTCTTCTCCTTTTGGCTTTTCCCTTCAGGGGTCTCCACAGCAAATCAGTTGCCTCCACTAACCCTGCCTTCTGCATCCTGTATAAGTTGTTGAAAGTTTTTCTAATAAAATGTAACTCTGTTAATTTTATATGTGCATCGACAGATAATAAAAACTGATGAAAGCATTACATGAAAAAACTTCTGAAGAGCTCATTTGGTAAATGACAGGAAATACAATAATTTGAAACAGTAGGACTCACCAAAAGCCCAGCCAACTGCCACACATTCGATCAGACACAAAAACAATACCCCTGCTCCATTTACAGCATAGTAGTCAATCAGCTGGAACAGGTATATGCCTCCCTGGTCAACACATAACAAATTCACATAGTGTATGCTGTGCCACGTGAAATACTGCTCTAGAATGGAACATATTGAGTTCTGTTGTATACAGGGTGGTGTAGTACCTGAGTGGTGAAAATGATCTGTATTAGGAAGAAGACCGAGCAGAAGATGATGAGGAAGATTTCTCTACGCCAAGGTCTGCGCATTTGTGTTGGGAACATGTCAATCACAGATGCTGTTATAGTTTCCAAACCTGCAAACTAAAACACACAAGAACACACAGACATAAATTACTTACAAATCCTCAAACCTGCTGAGTAAAGAGGCTGTGTGGGGGCTCATTACTACCCTATATAATTGCTTTCATTTTTCAGAATGAAAGATGTCAAGAACAATTGTCATTATTTAGCTCATTTATTTTTCCCCTCTGCCCTGCCTGATGTTCTGATTCTCATGTTTGTAGGATTCATGGTTCTCATCTTTTAGGTTACAGCATTATTAAAATCTTGGCTCCCAAAGATTAAGTCTTACTACCATCACCACTGCTTGCTCTCTTGGTGGTGTCACTGCATTTTTCCTTAGACTAATGGCCTACCAGAGACGATGCATCCCACAATTCAGTGACCATTATTTAGTGTTGCGACCCAAAGTCAGGGCTGGTGCTGCCAACTCCGTCTCCTCGTGTCCAGTTAAGGAAGTCACCAGTAGTGTCTCTGAATTCTGCTTCAGTCCCCCAGACCATTTTAGTTTCTTATTTTGAAGGTTTTTGCCATGGTTTTGTCACTGTGTGGGGTTTTTTGTTTGTTTTATTCCAGCCTTTTTTTTGCTGTGCACTTCCTCTTAATTTTCATTTTGCCCTGTCTCATGTCTCATGTCTGTGTTTGCAATTTACTTTCTAATGGTGGTGGTGGTGGGGGCAGGATTGTGAAGTCTGGCAGCCCCTACCCACAACCTGGCACACAGGCGGTGGGTGCAAGATGATTGCTAAGCTATTGGAAGAGACAGAGAGAGCTTTTAGGAGACAGCAACCACAACTGGGCATCCCTTTTAAGGATCCGCTCTGCTCACCCCAATAGGATAGATGGTTAGAAAAGGTGCCCTAAACACAGCCAGTCTCTGTTTTGCCCTGTCTGGACCACCGCCTGCCGATTCACCAGGGGCATGTCACTTTCCATAGCAGACTTTTTGGTTGCCCATTTGGTACAACGCCTGGATTTCTGATTGATGCCAAGCTGCTATTTGTGCTAAATTGCTCGTGTTAAATAAACGATTGTTAATTTTTGGAACCACCTGCTTTACATCTCCCTTATTTGTTGCCGTCCAAGACCTGGCTGTAACAGAGGAAATACCTGCACAGTTCAGAGATGTCTTAGTCATCACCCTTTTGAAGACAGATGACAAGGTAGACTGGGAATTACCAAGGTATCTCCCTTCTTTCCACTGTATCAAAGGTGCTAGCTAGGGTGTTGCCCAACAGACTCACCACCCTGTCGGAAAACACTCTTCCTGAGTCTCCGCAGTTTCCGTCCCAGTAAAGGCACCACGAACATGATCTTTGTCGCTCATCAGCTTCAAGAAATGTACCGGGAACAACATCAGCCTCTATATATGGCCTTCATAGACCTTGGCAAAGCTTTTGATTCTGGTTGGTCCTTACAAAAATGGGCTGACCGAAGAAGTGAATTGGTCTTGTGGCTGCTACATGACAACATGTCTGCCACTGTACTGACTCTGACCTATAATGCTATTGTTTCCCTCTGAGAAAAGGGTCCTAGAGTGCAGTCAGGGTGCATTGTAGGTCCTCTCGGAAGAGGACTTACAGTTACAGTGCTCCCTGACTGCTTTTGCAAAGGCGTACAAACAGCTTGATAGATAGATAGATAGATAGATAGATAGATAGATAGATAGATAGATAGATAGATAGATAGATAGATAGTTTATTAATCCCAATGGAACTCCTCAGAGACAGCGGAGTCCACATCGTCTTCTGCAGAAGAGGAAGATGAGCCAGGGGAAGCGTCCACATCTGAGCCACCATCCTCCGGTGGGTTGGCAGGCCTATCAGCTGCAGGTCCCCCAGTGGACGGGATGGAGGATGGAGCAGGCTGGTCCAGATGCAGGCGGTGAAAGTCTGCGATGAGCCGAGGGTCCACGATGAACCGGGCTGGTACCCAGGAACGATCGACCGGACCGTAACCTTCCCAATCCACCAGATACTGCATACCACGTCCACGGCGGCGAGAGCGCAGGAGCCACTTGACAGCATACACAGGACCGCCATCGACAAGCTGAAGAGGTGGAGGGGGTGGTGTAGGGGGAACAAGAGGACTCACCCGGACAGGCTTGATCTTGGAGATGTGGAATGTCAGGTGGATCTTCATGAACCCTGGAAGCTGCAGGAGGACCGCTTCCGGGTTTATGATGTGAGTGATGGGGAAGGGCCCCACAAACCTGGGAGCCAGCTTGCGACTCTCCACCTTGAGGGGCAGGTCATGGGTGGAGAGCCAGACCCTCTGGCCGACCTGGTAGGCGGGAGCAGGCTTGCGGCGTTTGTTAGCGGCGGTAGCATAGCAGTCAGCAGACTTCAGGAGGGCGGTGCGTGCTCATTCCCAGGTGCGCCGGCAACAGTGGACAAAGGCTTGAGCCGACGGGCAAGCAGCCTCCCTCTCTTGGTTGGTAAAGAGTGGTGGCTGATACCTATAGGCACACTGGAAGGGGGAAAGACCCGTGGAGGAGCAGGTGAAGGTGTTGTGGGCATATTCCACCCAGATGAGCTGCTCAGACCAGGAAGCAGGATTGTCAGCAGTGAGGTAGCGAACCTTGGTTTCCAGGTCCTGGTTAGCTCTCTCAGTCTGCCCGTTGGACTGGGGGTGAAAACCAGAGGTGAAGCTGACTGAGGACTCCAGCAGACTGCAAAACTCCTTCCAGAAGATGGACGTGAACAGAGGGCCCCGGTCAGAGACAATGTCGGTGGGCAGACCATGGAGCCGAAAGATGTGTCGGAGGACCAGATTGGCAGTCTCTTTGGCAGAAGGGAGCTTGGGAAGGGGAATGAAGTGTGCCATCTTGCTGAACCGGTCTACCACTGTGAGGATGGCAGTGTGACCACTGGAGGGGTGTAGACCGGGAACAAAGTCCAGGGAAATGTGTGACCAAGGGCGATGAGGGACAGGAAAGGGGTGCAGGAGGCCAGCTGGTGTGTGACGAGGGGTCTTATTCTGGTTGCAAACAGGACACGCGTTGACGTAGCCACGGTCATCCTCCTCCAGCGAAGGCCACCAAAAGCGCTGCTGCAGGACATCACAGGTGCGCTGAATGCCTGGATGACAGATGAGCCAGGAGGCATGCCCCCACTGGAGCACATCGGAACGGAGCCTAGCCGGAACAAACAGATGGTCAGTCACACAGAGGGGCCTTGGTACGAAAGTCTATGGCGTAATCCGTGACTGAACGGCTGCCCTGGACCAGATCCAGCAGTTCTTGCCCGGCGTCGGTCCCCAGAGGTCCGGTGCCAAAAACTTTCTGGATCTCATCGGCAAAGGACCGAAAAGAGCGACAGGCAGGGGTTGCTCTCTGCCACTCCGCAGTGCCCCACAGACGAGCCCGCCTGGTGAGGTGATTGACGGTGTAAGCCACCTTAGCCTCCTCCGAGGAGAAGGTGAGTGGCTGGAGGGAAAAAATGATGGAGCAGTTGCAGAGAAAGGCATTGCAGGTGGTAGGATGGCCGTCATGCTCGGGTGCTCCCACATTAGGCTCCCGGACCAGAGGTGGAACGGCGGCGACCCCCGCTGAGGCATACGGCGGAGCAGCAGCGCCCACTGAGGCAGGTGACGAGAACGCGGCTCCCGGTGAGGCAGAAGGTGTTAGCCCCAGGGCCTGGGTGCGGGCGTGGAGGCTTGCCACATCACGCCGAACTTGTGTCAGAACCTGCTGGTTTTCTGCTGCAGCCGCAACGGAATTCGCTACCAGCTGGTTGAGCATGTCCTCCATCCAGGAGATCCGGTTATCAATCTGTGCTGGATCCATTTCAGGTCAGATTGTAATGTAACGTGGGTGAGGTTGGACCCAAGTACAGCACAGACAGAGACCAGATCAGGAATAGTCCAAAAGTTTACTCAGAAGCTTCGCACGGGATGGCAGCAATATCGCAGCGAAACAGTCTCAGCAAACAGGTATCCAGCAGACAGGTAGCAGACAAGGGACGAGCAGATAGAGGAATCAAGGACAGAAGGCTGGTCAGATTACCAGGGCAGAGACGAGGAAGACGGGTCGAATACAGGCAGGGTCGGAACCAGGGGAGCAGTCCGGAGATAAACGCGAGAGAGCTTTGCATGATACGAAGACAAGAGACTGAGAGGAATGGGAGGGTATATGTACTGAACAGACAGGTGAGGAAACACAGGTGAAGGTGGTTGCACTGATGAGGTGGGAGTGGCAGGCGGGTAGAGCTGGGCAGATGAGAGGAAAACCAGGAGCGGACTGTGACACACAGGCTACATAAACACCTGACCGAGGCAGAGCTGAGTAGTTAGCCAAATGCTAGCTGACTTCAAAAGCCTGTGAGGAGTGTGTAGCTCTGAGCTAGGTCATTGCCACACACTGCTACCTTAGCCTGAAAACAAACTTCACCTCGAGGTTGACCACACCCTTATCCAGGGAGAGGATAGATCAATCAATCAAACATGGCTCAGGATATGTCAATAACACTGTCAATCACTCCTGTTGTTATGTCAAGTCAGGAGCTGTGACAAACGGATCGTTAGCATGATGTGTAACCAAAAATTCAATGTATGTATATGTAAAGCCCTGAAAAAATGTGTTTTTTACATAATAGGACCCCTTTAACAAAGGGCAAAATAGAAAAATATGACTGTTGCTGCCATTCAGTTTCAAAATTTTACCCACAAAATAAAAGAATAGATCTAATTTGGGGTGCCTGTTAATAAAACACAATGGCCCATTGTACAAGTTAACAGGAAAAAAGATAGAAGAAAGCATATTAATGGCTGGTCCTTTCTGACTAGCAGCATATTACCACTGTGTCCAGTCCCAACATAAGAAGCATAATGAAGAAGCAGACAGCCCACAGCTGAGGCAGGGGCATCATGGCGACAGCCTGAGGGAAAGTGATGAACGCCAGCCCAGCACCTGTGGGGCAGAATTAACAATTCACTATTGTTTTTTGTCATTTTTAAACAAAGCTGTAAGGGTAGATTCAATTCTCATCTGTAACATATTAGATATCATATCAGCTTAAAATCACACCTGATTGAACGACCTTGTCAACAGGGAGTCCCTGCTTCTCTGCCATGAAGCCCAGAACAGAGAAAACTGCAAACCCAGCAACAAAGCTGGTGCAACTGTTGAGTAGACACAACCACAGACTGTCCCTAGACACACACACACACACACACACACACACACACACACACACACACACACACACACACACACACACACACAGTTATTCTGAAGTTCATTGAGAGTCTACTATTTTTTAACTGATATAATATATAATGATATACACGTACCTTTGTAAACTCAGATGCAATAAGAGAGATTAGGAGATAGAGATTGTATCTTATTTTTGAATGAACTGATATTAATCACCGGAGGGTGATCTATGCAAATAATGAGCAACATATGATGCACCAGTCCAGGTACCTAAATCAACTCTATTTTCACAAGTCATCATCCACAATGACTTGTCTACTGATCTTCTGACTTACTTGTAACAGTTGTTCTTGACTTTGTTGTAGCTTCCCAGTGTAATTAGTGTTCCTGCTACAACACCATATGAGAACAGCACCTGAGTACAAGCGTCCAACCACACCTAGTTAACAAAGATGAGAAATTGCAGGTAATCAAGTCATCAGGACAGACGTAAGTGCTTTTTTAAATTTTATTTTTCTAGTTAATTTCTTGTCTTTATCAGATAGGACCGCTAAAAAGATTTGGGACATGGGTAGTAAGTGAGCCCAGGCTGCTATGTACTGTACATGGGGTGAGTGCTTATACCACTAACCTATCTGCATTTCAAACTTAATATGAATGTTAAACCTGTTCACTTGGAACAAAAAGTATAACCTGATGAAGAGAAAATGTTTTATGTCAAGACTGTGGCAGTGGGGAGAGGTAGCAGAGAGAGACAAATAATTATACTAGGTAGTGCTGCCTGCAAAAGTCTTGGTTAGACTGAATACATGAGAGACACATCTTCACAAGCAAACCTGGAAGTTTGGTTGATGTATGTTACTTGTCATTTGTGTTAAAATAAAGACCCTTATCATAAACTACGCTGTCTAAAGCTGATCTTCCTACTTCCAGAGAGTACAGAGGCAAATGAGTCCACAAATGAGACCAGGTACCGGATCGCGGGACATTAGATACCAGGTGGCACAGAAAGTTTGACTTTCTTTTTTTTTTCTTTCTTTTTTTAATTGATTAAAGACATTAATTCTCACCTGAAGGAGAGTCAGACGAGACAGATCTGGATAAAGGTAATAGACAACACCTTTCCAAGCTCCAGGCAGAGTCACTCCCCTGACCATCAAGATGGCTAGCATCAGATAGGGGAACAGAGCCGTGACATACACCACCTGGAATTTAAGTGATTGTTTGGTATGTTGGAGGCTATGTCAAGTCACTGCATTAGATTATACAAACATCTTGTTGTTACATCATTGAATAAGAATAAATGTCCAAAGAAACTTCTTCTTCTTCTTTTCCTTTCGGCTTTTCCCTTCAGGGGTCGCCACAGCGAATCAATTGCCTCCATCTAACCCTGTCCTTTGCATCCTCTTCTCTCACACCAACTACCTTCATATCCTCCCTCATTACATCCATAAACCTCCTCTTTGGTCTTCCTCTAGGCCTCCTGCCTGGTAGTTCAAAACTCAGCATCCTTCTACCAATATATTCACTATCTCTCCTCTGGACATGTCCAAACCATCTCAGTCTGGCCTCTCTGACTTTATCTCCAAAACCTCTAACATGTGCTGTCCCTCTGATGTACTCATTCTTGATCCTATACTTCGTGGTCACTCCCAGAGAGAACCTCAGCATCTTCATCTCTGCTACCTCCAGCTCTGCCTCCTGTCTTTTCCTCAGTGACACTGTCTCTAGACCGAACAACATCGCTGGTCTCACCACAGTTTTGTACACCTTTCCTTTCATTTTAGCTGAAACTCTTCTATCACACATCACACCTGACACTTTTCTCCACCCATTCCATCCTGCCTGTACACGTTTCTTCACCTCTTTTCCACACTCTCCATTGCTCTGGACTGTTGACCCTAAGTACTTAAAATCCTCCACGTTCTTGATCTCTTCTCCCTGTAACCTCACTCTTCCACTTGGGTCCCTCTCATTCACACACATGTACTCTGTCTTACTGCGGCTAACCTTCATCCCTCTCCTTTGGAGGACAAACCTCCACCTCTCTAGCTTCTCCTCCACCTCGTCCCTACTCTCACTGCAGATCACAATGTCATCTGCAAACATCATAGTCCATGGAGATTCCTGTCTAACCTCGTCTGTCAGCCTGTCCATCACCATAGCGAACAAGAAGGGGCTCAGAGCTGATCCCTGATGCAGTCCCACCTCCACCTTGAACTCCTCTGTCACACCTACAGCACACCTCACCACTGTCTTACAGTCCTCATACATGTCCTGCACCGTTCTAACATACTTCTCTGACACTCCAGACTTCCTCATACAATACCACAGTTCCTCTCTGGGCACCCTGTCATAAGCTTTCTCCAGATCTACAAAAACACAATGAAGCTCCCTCTGGCCTTCTCTGTGCTTCTCTATCAAGATCCTCAAAGCAAATACTGCATCTGTAGTACTCTTTCTTGGCATGAAACCATACTGCTGCTCATAAATGTTCACTTCTGCCCTTAATCTAGCTTCCACTACTCTTTCCCATAACTTCATTGTATGGCTCATCAGCTTTATTCCTCTGTAGTTGCCACAACTCTGCACATCTCCCTTGTTCTTAAAAATGGGCACCAGCACACTTCTCCATTCCTCAGGCATTTTCTCACTATCTAAGATCCTGTTGAACAACCCAGTCAGAAACTCTACTGCCACCTCTCCTAGACACTTCCAAACCTCTACAGGTATATCATCAGGACCGACTGCCTTTCCCCTCTTCATCCTCTTCAATGCCCTCTTCTATTCTTTGTTCTCTCTCATTTTCCACGTTCATCAACTCTTCAAAGTACTCTTTCCATCTTCCCATCACACTACTGGCCCCTGTCAATAGACTTCCGTCCCTATTCTTAATCACCCTAACCTGCTGCACGTCCTTCCCATCTCTATCTCTCTGTCTTGCCAACCTGTATAGATCAGTCTCCCTCCTTACTGTCCAACCTAGCATACAAGTCATCATAAGCTTCTTGTTTGGCCTTTGCTACTTCTACCTTCACCTTACACTGCATCTCCCTGTATTCCTGTCTTCTCTCCTCAGTCCTCTCAGTGTCCCACTTCTTCTTAGCTAACCTCTTTCTCTGAATACACTCCTGTACCTCCTCATTCCACCACCAAGTCTCCTTATCTACTTTCCTTCCAGATGACACACCAAGTACTCTCCTACCTGTCTCCCTGATCACATTAGCTGTAGTTTTCCAGTCATCTGGAAGCACCTCCTGACCACCCAGAGCCTGTCTTAACTCCTTCCTAAAGGTCAGGCAACACTCTTCCTTTTTCAGCTTCCATCATTTTGTCCTCTGCTCTGCCTTTGCCCTCTTCATCTTCCTCACCTCCAGAGTCGTCCTGCACACCACCATCCTATGCTGTTTGGCTACACTCTCACCTACCACTACTTTGCAGTCACTGATCTCCTTCAGGTTACACCGTCTACACAAGATGTAGTCTACCTGTGTGCTCCTACCACCACTGTTATAGGTCACCCTATGTTCCTGCCTCTTCTGGAAGAAAGTATTCACTACAGCCATTTCCATCCTTTTTGCAAAGTCAACTACCATCTGTCCTTCTGCGTTCCTCTCCTGGATACCAAACCTGCCCATCACCTCCTCATCACCTCTGTTTCTTGCACCAACATGTCCATTGAATTCTGCACCAATGACAACTCTCTCACTTCTAGGTATGCTCTGCATCACTTCATCAAAGTCCAGCCAGAATTTCTCCTTCTCCTCCAGCTCACATCCTACCTGTGGAGCATACCCACTAACAACATTGACCATCACACCTTCGATTTCTAGCTTCAGGCTCATCACTCTATCTGACACTCTTTTTACCTCCAGGACATTCCTAACAAACTCCTCCTTCAAGATAACTCCTACTCCATTTCTCTTCCCATCTACATCATGATAGAACAACTTGAACCCTGCTCCTAAACTTCTAGCCTTGCTACCTTTCCACCTGGTCTCCTGGACACACAGTATGTCTACCTTCCTCCTCTGCATCATGTCAACCAACTCTCTACTTTTTCCTGTCATAGTTCCAACATTCAACGTCCCTACTCTCAGTCCTATACTCTTGGCGTTCCTCTTCTCTCTCTTCCTACGAACACACTTTCCTCCTCTCCTTCTTTGACCAACAGTAGTCCAATTTCCACCGGCGCCCTTTAGGTCAACAGCGCCAATGGCGGTCGTTGTTAACCGGGGCTTCGACCGATCCGGTATGGAAGTCATAGGTTTGATTCGCATCTTTGATTTGGCAAAAGTTTTACGCCAGATGCCCTTCCTGACGCAACCCTCTGTATTTATCCGGGCTTGGGACCGGCACAATAAGACACTGGCTTGTGTTTTCTTGTGGCTACATTAAATGTCCAAAGAAAGTAACCAATCACAAAAGATAAAATATAGTAATCACAATAATAATCAGTCATAAAAGATGTGAATATCAGTGTAGTTAGATTCAAAATTACCCAGGAATCAAACTGCTTCTAACGGCTTACATGACCAACTATTTGGCAGTCCTGTCATTCTGACATCTATTTTATGTGCATGTCCATGTAAAAAATTAATTTCCCCTGACCTTTCCTGTAGAGCGGACTCCTTTCCAGATGCAGAAATAGCAGCTCACCCAACAGGCAAGTTGACACAACATCAGCTCCCAATGTACTGTACCAATTACTTCTATTCCTTCAGACATAGATAGCACTCCTCTCCTGTGTGGGACCACCAGATACAATGATTAGATGCATAAGGAGCTGTAAGAAATAACCTTATTTGCTGTCTCAGTTGTTATACACTGCAAAATTGCAATATTTTAAATCAAGGCAATATTTGCATGTTTCTGTCCAAAATGACAGTTATGAAGACTAGACTATTTTTATCTCAGGCATTTCAGTTGTTTAAAACCACTTTGTCCTGAATAATGTTGATATCATTACTTTATACAGTTTTCATGACACTGAGAAATCTTAAGGTTGTAACCCAAAAGAGAGCAACTTTAGAATTGTTCAGTCATGAACCGTAAAAACTGATTAATTTTTTTTTTTTTAAAAAAGCATGTTTCTAGGAAAAAATTTTTCCAAAAGAAAGATAACCTCCGTACGGCGGATAAAGTGGCAGAAAAAAAAAAAAAAAGTTAACCTGTAAGGAAAAAGAGGACTATCAAGTAAATCAATATCTCTATTATTTCATTGCTTTAAGATCTTCTGACTGAAATTAAAATAAAAACAAAGTAGAACAACCAACTGAGTTGATTTGACAAACAAGATCTGCTAATTTTGAAACCCCTTTATTATCCAAAAGGAAGTTTCAGATAAACAAACCTCCATGCTTATTATTAGTATTGTATTTTATGTTTCAGTTTGATCATTTTTTACATTGTAGTTTCTTTTTAGTTTGATGTAGTAACACTGACTCACTCCCAGAACTCGGAAACTGAAGACATGGTGAGATTTCTGGATGTCCACTTCGCTGTCAGGTTATCACTTTGAAATCCAGTCATGTTTGCAGAGGTGAGGTCCACGCATTTCTCTGTTGATGTAAGACAATTTATTAAAGTTCAGAGAGTACATGTACAACTGTTTCGCTGTGGTGACCTCTGAAGGGAAAAGCAGAAAGTAAAAGAAGAAGAAGATCCTCAGAATGAAATGGATATGTGGTTTAAATATTGGTTTGCATGACTTGACTCTCTTCTAACACATATTTGCTCTCACAAGATCTCAAATGAATCACAGCCAGTAATAGATTATTTCACATCAGAAATATTTGATTTATGACTTTAAGAGAAAAATATGTGGATGTTTTGAGGGATATATGCATACATTAATATTACAAATATGCAGTTCATTTGTACACTAGATACTGCATGTTCAACCGTCCCAGAAGGTAGATCACGTTTTTTTATTTATATCTAACACTGGAACACCAAATTCTGTCATGATATAAGTATAGCATGGTGTTTAAAGAACCTGACCTGTGTTCCAGGGATTGGTGCAGGTGGCCCAGGGCAGTGGGTCTCTGAAAGAGTAGATGAAGTAAAGAAGTGCCCAGGCCAGGATTAGGGTGTACATTCTGGCAATCATCTGGATAATAGTGAGCGAATAGCCAGTCCCTGGAGGGAGAGAACATCCACAACTCGTTGAGGACTGATAAATATGGTGCAGCTATCCTACATTTGTTAATGCATTTGTTTAAAAATAAATTATTGGAGACTAAATATGCTCACTTCCAAATTCAAAACCTAATCAAAAGCAGGTTCTTTTTATTTCATGTATTTTTCTCCAACATTAACCCAACACATTTAATTTTCAGTTGTAGTTGATAAAATGTCTTCAGTTTGAATGCTCAACATATATAAAAACACAGACACACAATTTATACATACATTCATTCAATATATGAAATTAATAATTTGGTACATGTTTGTGAAAAGTGACCATTTTCTTACTTATGATTAATATTTATTTAATGTAGAAAATCTCATACAAAAGATTAAGAGATTGAGCACTGCCGAGGCGCCCTTGAGCAAGGCGCCGTCCCCCTTACAAGTTGCTCATTTGGGGTGCACCAATAAAGGAGCTGCCCACCACTCTACCTCCTCTGCATGTGTACAGGCCCCATGTGTGTGTTTGTGTTCAGGGCCTGCACACACATATATATGCATGATTTGATTTGAACTAACTAGAGCGTGCTACTAATTTCCCTGAGGGGATTATAATCAGTATATAAAATAAATTAAAAAAAAGAAAAGAATATAATTTCCAAGAGAATCCCTATCAAGAACTCAAGGAAAAATAATCTGATTACCTTGTGCTAGTGGGCAGAACTTGATCCAGCAGGTCATGGAGCTCTCCTGTGCATACTGACCAATCACAGTCTCGAGCAGAAACAGCGGCAGTCCACAGAGCAGAGCAAAGAAACAGTAAGGCAAAAGGAAGGCGCCTGCACACACAAATAAATACACCTGAATATTCGGAGCAGCCCAGTCATAAAGAGATGTAGAGCACAACAATAACAGCTGCTATATTAACACGAACGTGTCCAATAATGACTGCTTTATTCACAAAAATGAACTTTCAATAAACAAGTACTTTTTTCATTCATTTATTTTCCGTGTCACCTATATTGTGAAAGGGGAGAGGGGATTCTCCAACACAAATGATTGCACTCTCCGGATGAACAAAAATATATTCATGTTTCATTCGTTTCCAATCAGCGTTTATCTCACTTCTCCAAGGTCCAAGGGTTGCAGTGACTGGGATGCGATTCGAAGCTCCATCTGTTCTTCCTCTCCGTCATATCCGTCATGTTTTTCCATAATCCCGACACTCTTTCTCCCCGAACTACCACAATCGTGTGTGCTGCCTGAATTTATCCAACTCCCAATGTTTCACCATTGTCTCTGTCTTCGTCTCATAGAATATATGCTGATCAAGAAACATGATATTGACATGCTACCAGTCCACCTCAGCATCATGGAGATGGAGACGAGATCCCCGTCAAGGAACAAAAGTGGTTAACACAGTTCAACAGGCAAGACAACATTGGCCCCAGGACCAAATGGCATCCCATATAAGCTTTATGATAAAATCCCAAGGCATCATCACGCACCTCTGGAGACTGATGAGCAGTATGGGAGAAGGGAACTGTTCCAGTAGCAGGGTGAAGGATAAAGGCTACATTAATCCTCAGTCATAGGTCGGATTTACTAGATAAATAAGGAGGGAAAGATATTTTTTGGCATTGTGGTGCAAAACAATGTCAGTGTCTTGCAGAGAAACACCTTCATCAATATATTGTACAGCAATACAGAAGGCAGGAATATGGTTCTCAGGCTGTGTGGAGTATGACTTATCATAGATTCAGACTGCCAAGAAGGACAAGAAAAATCATTCCTTGATCTTGTAAATGCACTTGGGTTAGTCCCTTGTGGTTTTGCAGGGAGCATTAAACTTCTTTCAGGTCTCCCGGGAACATTATAAGGGTGTTCAACACATGCTTTCAGGACCCCCAGTTCTATGCTACCATGCAGGGGACTGCCATCAGAAGGCAGCTGCTGGAGAAAGGCATTTTGGCAGGTTTCACTATTTCACTGCTGGCCCTCTCCATGGTAATAGAACTCACTATCTAAATGTATGGAGATCAGTGCATGGACTCTATGGGCTCCAATTACCTGCAATAAGTATGTTTATTGATGGCATAACAAACATTCATTCACTCAACGTCAGTACCTGCTTCTTCCACTTTCATGGGTCGCAGGGTTTGTGGAGCCTATCTCAGCGGCGTGAGGCAGGGTACAATCCGGTGCGATGTCAGTGCAACACAGGTAACAAAGATAATGCCCATTCATTGACAATGGACTCCTCTCCACTCCACTACATTCAATTCCAACATGCACTATGAAACTACTGTTTGCTTTTTCATTACGGTAACAATAAAGTATAATTGCACAATTAGTGAATAGGTGCCAGTGGTGCTTTCATGTCTACTTGTAATATACCATTACATGTAATTAATAGAGCATGTACAGGAATTTTTTTTTCTATTAAGGTGTAAATACACCTATGCAGGTACACACACACACACACACACACACACACACACACACACACACACACACACACACACACACACACACACACACCAAAGAGCATGCATGGACCACAGCTACTGCGGAATCAGGGACAAAATCTTCCCTCCGGCACCACAATATAGTGAGCCACGTCAGGTAAGGCATATGGGGATTTGGCCTTGAAGAAACAAGAACTACAGTAATCCCTCGTTACTTACTGGTAATGCGTTCTACCCTCGAAAAACAAAAATATGCAATAATGTGACAAAGTATTTGTTTTATTATTTAAGGTAATTTTAACATTTATGAACCCTCCCCATAGTGATATTAAACCACCTTATATCTGTATTACCTTTTCTCCACACTCTTATAGACTGTTTAGAACACTTTTACTCCAGAAAAGTGTTACTTTAATACACGGATGCTGTCAGCCAATAGTATGTACGTACAGTATCACGTGACTACTTACTAAAAATCAGCAATATAGTGAAGCCATGCATCCTGAAGCGCAAATCAGCAAGGGACTGTATTTGGAAAAATACTAATTCTTCCACTCTTGGTAGTGGAGGAGATGAAAAACCATTTCATTCTTCTTTTATTTTAAAATGCACAACAAAACATTTACTAGCCATGGCTTTTCCACCATTTGCAGTTTAACTGTAATGGTAGCAGTTGAATGTTCTCCACTTCATGGGATCTCTCCTGGTTGTCCGGCTTCTTCCCATGTAAAAAAAAATTAAATGATGGATTTCTTGAGAGAACACCAGCTACTCTTCTCTTATTTAAGTATTGCTTGTTCGCTAAAGTGAATTAACCTTTTCAGAAGTGTTTCAGCCTGATAATGTTATTAATGATAGTATTTCAGATGTTTTTACAAAATATGTTCGACCTGTGAGGGAAGGTGAATTCAGAGATTGCTAAGTCATGGTAACACTGTTGTATCTTGTCATACTTTGTGCTGTACTGTCTGATGTCTTTGTTGTACTGCCTGTATTGTCCTGCCCATGTTGTACTGTCTGTGTTGTACTACCTGTTGTACTGCCTGTTTACCGTGGGACATACCTGTATGTCGTGCATATATGGTACACTTGACAATAAAGCAGCCTTTGACTTGTATATTTGAAATCGAATGTGCTACTATGTTCAGTTCACGACTGCGTAACTTTGCAGTGTTCTAAGTGGCTTGCAGTCCTGTCATAATCAGCTTCATATGAAAGCGTAAACTGTTTGGAACGTGTAAGTTTGTCCAAAATGATGTATGAAATTATCTACCAATTTGGTGCTTCAAGCAGTTGTTGGTTCAGGTGACAGAAATGTCTATTGTTGCTTAGTAAGAGTCTCTGTGTACTTTTAATAAAGGTTATGGAACCACGACAGGGCAACATTATCTGGTCTAATGTTTGAGGTTGACTGAGAAGCAACATTAAATGTAATACTCATAGAAACTTAATGCTGGTTAATGGGATGGGAAAAACTGGTTGATTGCATTTTAAATCGATCATCTTTTTCATATACAGTGGTTTCTCGTTAATCTCGGGAGTCATGTTCCAAAAAATAACCCACAATAGACAAAATTTGCAAAATTGTCATTTTAATTTTTTACAATTACTATAGATCCATCCATCCATCCATCTTCAATCGCTTATCCAAGGCCAGGTCGAAGGGGCAATAATCTCAGGAAGGATGTTCATTCCTCCCTCTCCCGAGACACCTCTTCCAGCTCCTCCAGAGGGATCCCGAGGAACACCTCCCCAGGGAGGCATACAGGAGGCATCCAGAACAGTCAGCAATGAGAACCAAGCTCCGGCTTCGGTCATACAGGGACCGGACAGCCTTCGGCAAAGGGCCCCGAACCCCATACTCCTGAAGCGCTCCCCACAACATACCATGAGGGACATTATCAAATGCCTTCTCCAGAACCATAAAACACATATGGACTGGTTGGGCAAACTCCCATGAACCCTCGAGCACTGGATGGACAGTGTAGAGCTGGTCCAGTGTTCCACGACCGGAACGAAAACCGCATTGTTCCTCCTGAGTCCGTGGTTTGACTACAGGTCTAACCTTCCTGTCCAGTACCCTGAAATAGACTTTCCCCGGGAGGCTGAGGAGTGTGATCTCCCGATAGTTGGAACACACCCTCTGGTCCCCCTTTTTGAAAAGAGGGACCACCGCCCTGGTCTGCCAATCCAGAGGTACTGTCCCCGACTGCCATGCGATGCTACAGAGACGTATCAACCATGACAGTCCCAGCACATCCACAGACTTGTACTCAGGGCCAATCTCATCCACCCCCGCTGCTTTGCCACCAAGGAGTTTGGCAACCACCTCGGCGACTTCAGCTTGGGTGATGGACGAGTCCACCTCTGAGACCTCAGCCTCTGCTTCCTCTGTGTAAGACATGGTAGCGGGATTGAGGAGATCCTCAAAGTAAACAGTGTTGGCTGTGCAGCGCTTTCCCTTCCTGAGGCACTTAATTGTTTGCCAGAATTTCTTTGAGGCTGACCGATAGTCCTCCTCCATGGCCTCCCCAAACACCTCCTGGACCTGAGTTTTTGCCTCCGCGACTACTCGGGCTGCACTATGCCTTGCCTGCCTGTACCTGTCAGCTTCCTCCGGAATCCTACATTTCAACAAGGTTTGATAGGACTCCCTCTTCAGCTTGATGGCATCCCTTACTTCCGGTGCCAACGTCCGGTGGCAACGTCACGGTCCTTGGTATTTTACTAGTCGTAGGGATTTTGTTACTGCTCTTAGTCCCAGGACTTTTTTGCCAAGGGAGACCCTAGCAGGAGCATAAAACCCCTGACAACATAGCTCCTGAGATCATTCGGACATTCAAACTCCCCCACCACAATAAGGTGGCAGTTCTCGGGGACCTTATTACAGATATTGAGAGGAAGCACCTGCGTGAGGAAGCACCTGCGTTTGCTGCTGTCCGGTGTTAGCTGGTGTTAGCTACCCACAAGCTGAAGCCAATCAATAAGGTGATATTTTTCCATTTATATAACTTATTCTAAACTTTTTTCTAACTACACTCTACCAACTATGGAACCTCCCGCTAGCCTCTGCTCCGTCTCTTACCCTATCTACTCTTGCTCCAACTGTATTATGTTCAGCTATACCTCGACCTCCATTAGCGAGTCAGAAATGTGTCTGAAGTGTAGCTTTGTTGTAGCGCTGAGGTAAAGGGGCAACTCCGCTCCATCGAGCATAGGCGTAGCCCCACAAAAAGCAGCCCCCGGGCAGGTTTAGCAGGAGCGGAGCACCCTAGCTAGTATAAAGTTGGTCTTTAAAGCCAATTGGAGGGCACTGTTGGCTTTCTATCTGTTAACCGATTTGAAATATCTTCAGATGTGATTAAGCGCTATATAAATAAAAGTTGATTGATTGATTGATTGATTGATTGATTGATTGATTGATTGATTGATTGATATTGGCTTTCAAACCCCCCACTACCCACTTCATACACTTTTTGTCACGGTTGTGGTTACGACCCAAATGAAGCACACTTAAGGGAGAAGTCAACATTCATTGTTTTAATCAATAAAATCCTAAACAGGTTGTCAGGAGATCAGGCAAGGAAATACTCTAAAAGTTGGTAGGCCTTGGTAATAAAATAATTACGGTATTATTATTATGTGCAGATGATGTTGGCATCCAGTGTAATGTTCTTTTTATCGCTGTCACTCATCCGCAAAGCTAACGTAGACTCCATCCTCACAATGGTCTTGTTGCACACAGTTCCGACCCTTTTTGCAACCTTGAAACTTATTGCTTTTGTTGTCCTTATGTCATTTTCCTCTTTATTTATGTAACAAATCAAAGATCCATTTATTCCATAATGGTGCCATACAGCCACATAACTTCTACATTTCTTTAGCATGTCCAAGTGTCCAACTTTTTGTGAAATGGTAAGCATCTTCTACTGCCTTTTGGGTGCTACCGCAGGTGTCTTTGATGGTGCAGAATGTTTTGTAAAAATTGTGGGGTTTGTTGGGAGAGAACTTATAAGCATACAGTACTGCACTTAGAGTCATACTGCTACATTTTGAAGATTTATGTAAATTTGGTTAAAAAAAAAACCACAGCAAAAAGTGAACCACATTATAGCGGGGGACCACTGCACTTTTCTGATTGATTTTTATTTGCTGTGGTATCAACTGACCATGCTCCAAAGGACTCTTAAGTGGCGACCAATCCCCAGGTTTGCAGCCCAATGAGAAACAGACAATGAAAAACCTGGAACACATGTCGAGGCAGTCGCATCCTCTGACCAGCTTTACTCAACACAATAACTACACATGTAGGAAAAAACCAACACTTTCAGTAGGCTATCTTGCCTTGAAGGAGAAAGGGTGACTACTGGTGTTGACTCAGTTGCCCAAACCAGACACTCAGCCCAGTAGTTACCCAAAATTATGTTGATTTTATCAACCAGAATTGCAGGTTTAATATCACCAGGCATGGGACAACAATCCCAACCTCATTCCACACGTAAAGATTCTTTGATTTGGTTTGTATTTATTAAAGTACCCAGCTCTCACAGTCAATCTCTTGGTCAAACATTTCATTTTTTATTTGCTTTTCTGGTCCATGAAAAATGTCTTAGAAAATCATATTTTCAGAAGTTTGCAAGACTTGTGCTTAGTCTGTAAAGAAATCAAAATCTAAAAGTTATGTGGGGTTGCAATACCCCATGTCCGGTCTAGGGGGGCTATGTAGGGGGGTGAGTCACATGTCGCCCGGTCACTGTGGCTGGCCCCTGGGGCTGCGGGGGGCATTCCTGTCCCCTGGGGTTGGGGGATTGGGCGGGGTGTGGGCGTGGTGGATGGGGGTGGGGGATTGGGGGGTGTGGCGGGGCGGGATGGGGGGGGGTGATGGGGGGTCCTCCTTGCCTTGTGCCCCTTGGGCCTGGCCCGTGCGCCCTGGCGGTGGTGGCCGCTGCCTCCTCTGGGTCCCCGTGTCTACGTGGTTCTCGGTATCCCCGGTGGCTATTTGGGTGGTGGCTTCTTGATGCTCCTGGCTGCCGGGGTTGGGAGTGCTCGGTTAGCGTGGCCCTGTTGGGTTCTGGTAGCCTATCTGGGTGTTGGTTTCATCACACATGCATGTTGGGTCAGGGCTTACCAGCTCCTGTCGAGTCCAGTCATTGAGAACCATTGGGTCCCGTCAGAACGTGATGAGTCTCACTTCAGTCATCACAATCTTATGCCGTCTATCTTCCTCCTACACTGGTTTCCTCTGGTGGTCTATTCTATACTATCAGGACCTCCACTAATCTGGTGTTTTGTAACATTGGTGTTGAGATATCAGTTCTAAGATAGAATAAAACATCCTAAACCTTTTTCACCCCAACAGCACTGCCTGTCTATCCACTACCTTGTTTATGTTCTCTCTCCCTGTCTCCTTTTTCCTTCCCCCTTAACTCACAGGGGTACAGCAGCCCCCTCTCTGGCTCACAATAGGAAATTCTAATAAAGACTGACAATTTAGTTACCAGAGAGGATTGGTGACGGTCACATGCACGCATTAAAATATATAAAAGATTTTGCTGTAAGACTAAAATAAGCATTGATCTCATAAAAGGTTAACCCCCTTTTATGGGGTTAAACTATGAGAATACATGCAGACAACACAAAAAAAAATAAAAAAATTTATATATATATATATATATATATATATATATATATAAAAGTTAATGTGTTTTCCCGGATTTCCCCTTCAGTGGTCGCCAGTGTGTTTTATGGTAAACGAGGTACCTGTAGATGTGCTGAATAAATACATTTGTTCAGTTTATTTTCTTTCAATGCTCAGGGGTAGTATTAGGAGAATGTTTTGCTTACATTACTAGATGACTTTTAGTAAGTATTTTGTTAGACATAATAAACACGACATTCATATTCCTTCAATAACTTTATTTGCTCTTCACATGAACAACACCGAACCACCATTTCAGCAAAAAAAATTTTTTTTTAATATTTGTAAGTATTTTGAAAAATCGGTGTTGTTCATGTTAAGAGCAAATAAAGTTATTGAAGGAATATAAACATTGTGTTTATTATGTCTAACACTAAACACTAAGCTGTAAACGCCCCTGTCTAAGATGAAGTAATTGAATGACTGTGGGGTTTTTTTTGTTTGTTTGTTTGGGTTTGTTGTTTGTTTATTTCGATATATGACTTCTGATTCATTGTAAATGTTTGCAAATAGTATTGTGTTAGTATGTTTATTTTAGTTGTTTTAGTTGCTGGTCTAAATGATCAGTAAAAACAGTAAAAAAAAATTAAAAAGCAGTAAATTTATAAAGCGTTGTGATAGGCTTTCATAAAAATTTGCAACTGTTCAATGGAAAAGTTGGTCAATGCTGCTATGGATTACATCTGATTCACAGGTAATCTAAACCATGTTCTCCTGCACAGGGGAAAGTGTAGCATTTATCCTCAGATTGGCACAGTTTCTATTGAATTGCAGCTCCTTTCAGACACACTGTTTTATTTGTCATTTTTAGGTTTTATCTAACTATTCAACATGAAGAAGTCAGTGACAGATGTTCATCTTTACATGCCAGGACCTCATGAGTGATTGACATGGAATGTGTGATGATATAAAAAGTTTTCCAGTTCACCTCCACCATTTTTAAAGCACAGGTAAGGGAATCTCCACACGTTGCCAAGACCCACCACATTGCCTGCAGATGTTAGGAGATATTCCCTTTTCCTCTTCCACTGCTCCCTTTTTTCAATGATGTTCTCCATCACTGCGCTACCTCCTAGGTCCTTTATCAGTTCTACCACTGAATACAAAGCACATCAGCTTGGAGTAAGACTGAAGTTTACATATAGTAGTTGAATATTTGACCCAAGGCAGTCATATTTATTTCAATCAATCAATCAGTCAATCAAGTTTTATTTATATAGCGCTTAATCATGGCAACAGACATTTCAAAGCGCTTTAACAGACAGAAAAACCCAACTGGACCCTCCAGAGCAAGCATAAGCGACAGTGGTGGGGAAAAACTCCCTCATTGAGGAAGAACCTCAGGGCATATACTTGAAGACAGGGGGTGGGGTGAGGATGTAAGTTATTAAGAAGAATAAACAAGTTATTATGAGCAGGAAGTACCATAATACATGTAGCCTTATAAATATTTCTGTCTTTATGCACGTTAAGAAATGTCACACAATACATGCATTTCAGTTAACCATTTTAAGGTATTCTCAGTAGGTGATTTGAAGGGTGATGAGCATTGTAGAATGTGATAGTTTGTTTGTGTGTGTGTGTGTGTGTGTGTGTGTGTGTGTGTGTGTGTGTGTGTGTGTGTGTGTGTGTGTGTGTGTGTGTGTGTGTGTGTGTTTTACAGCCATTCACTCATTCATTCATCTTACGAACCGCTTTATCTGCCGTAGCGGGTCACAGGGAGCTGGAACCTATCCCAGCTAGCTTAGGGCATGAGGCTGAGCAAACACCAGGCATGACGCCAGTGCGCCGCAGAGCCACACAAAGACAGACAACCATGCACGCTCACACTCACACACTACAGGCAATTTGGAACGGCCAATTAACTTGAAGCAAATGTTTTATGGGGTGGGAGGAAGCCGGAGAACCCGGAGAGAACCCACGCAGATATGGGGAGAACATGCAAACTCTCCACAGAGCGGGAACCGCCTTGCTGTGCGGCAAGAGCATCCCTACTGCGCCATTGTGCTGCCCATTTACAGCCAGTTGACACACAGATATATAGTAGATATATTTAATACTTCTAATACATTAAATAGATGTATTAAATAATACATAATAATCTAATTTAATACACTATTTTATAAAGACTATTGTTAATCCATCAATTGCTATGCTAAACACAAAAGTACTATTCCCTAAAACTTACCAGAAACAATTGCACAGTGGTGGGCAGTCAGCAAGGCCTTCTCTGCTGGCCTAACCAGAAGTCATGATGATATTTATGATAAAAGTTAATGATATTTTAATGCATTTTAAAATATCATATGGAAAATATATATAAACATTAGTATTAGGATATAATATGACAAGGGCCAACACTGGGTCAGTTTTCTATTTTTATGTTAGAGTTTATCCAATCAGAATTCAGGTAACTTGTGTTACCAGGTTCAACCTGACGGGTTAAATGAAATCAGTCCAGGGCCTTCAAAATCAACAATGCAGGTGCACTGAGTGAACAGGCACATATAATTAATAGACAGATGCAATAGCCAATCAGATCATGAGTTGGCGACTCTAAGGCCTTCTAGATGGCCTCACGTTGACTTACATGTATGTGTCCTGTGATTGGACGCTCACTTCTGAGAAGACAGCGCTATGCATATGCTATGCAGACGCACATTTGAAGAGAAGCTGTTGTGAGACAAGGGTCTGAACCCTGAACGAGCTAACCCTGTTCTAGCTAACAAAGTGTTCTTGAGGGAAAAAGGAGATTGCATTTGTCTTCAAACAACCCCGTTTGAAAAGCTGTTTTGGTGAGTACAAGCATTTTATTTATTTAATTTTTCATATTTAATCTCCCCACCTATATATTTGTATAAACTCACTTGAAAACCTCACGCTGTCACGCTTGAGCACAAAAAATCAGTTAAACTCGGACAGATGGTGCTGGATTTCCGGCGGGCACCACCCTCCCCACAGCCAGTAGTCATCGGGGGTAAGGAGGTGGAGGTAGTGGGGACTTATAAGTACCTGGGGCTGCAGCTGGACAGTAGACTGGACTGGTCGCACAACCTGGACTGTGTATATAAGAAGGGTCAGAGTAGGTTGTACTTCTTAAGGAGGCTGGCCTCCTTCAACATCAGCTCTAATCTGCTCAGATTGTTTTACCAGTCCATTGTGTCCAGTGTGCTGTCCTACGCCATTGTGTGTTGGGGGTGGTGGTGCCAGGAAACGGGACACAGAGAGACTCGACAGGCTCATCCGGGGGGCTGGTTCTGTGATCGGTCAAGATCTGGACTCAATGCAGACTGTTCTAGAGAGGAGGACTATGTCCAGGTTTAGATCGATCCTGGGTAACACCACCCACCCCTTGCACACCACCTTTGCCCAGCAGAGGAGCTCCTTCAGTGGCAGACTGCTGTCACCAAGCTCCTCCACTGAGAGACTCAGGACCTCCTTTGTGCCTCGTGCCATCAGAGGGCACAACCACTCTCTCAGAAGGAGAGGGGCGAAGCCGCAGGATCATCAAGGCCGGGGGAGAAGGGATAGACGAGGGGGGCCTGGGACGCACTGTGGATGCACTGTGGGACACTTTGTGGGGGTCCTTAGTGTCAGTTTACAGCTCGGTACATCCACGTGTTTCTGCTTCTGATCGTACATCATCTACACCCAATGCTTCTGTCTTCTCTCATGTCCCTATGCTTCCTTTTATTCTAGGTACTTCTGTTTCCTGTTGTTATAATTATGTAACAGTATGTAAATAATGTAATTTACACAACGTCTTTTGGCTGTGCCATTTCTCTGTCATTTTTATGTGTATTTATTGTATCTCTTGTGAGCAGATGTCACCTGAATTTCCCTTGGGATCATTAAAGTATCTATCTATCTATCTATCTGTCTATCTATCTATCTATCTATCTATCTATCTATCTATCTATCTATCTATCTATCTATCTATCTATCTATCTATCTATCTATCTATCTATCTATCTATCTATCTATCTATCTATCTATCTATCTATCTATGCATCATGAAGTGACATAACTGACTGTATGAATCAGTGAAGGCTGCTCTAAATAGAGTGCATGAATTGGTCCCAGAGCATTGCTGTCAACATTTTAGGTTTTGGGTGGAAAAAGGGTTAACTATTCACACATGGACTTTTACATGGACTTTTTAACTACCTGTAATTTCAATTGTTGGGGTATGTTGTCTGACGCTGCCAGCTTTGTTTGTTCAATTTGATCATTGTAAAACAGTTTAAAAACACTTTTTCCAGTCTCCTGGCCACAGACATTACCAAATGTAGAGTTACAACTGCCATCGAGGCTGCGGGATTGGCTGGTGTGTATGTATGTACTCCTTATGTATGGAATGGGGTTGGGATTGTTGGCCCAGTGCATATGATAACCCTTGATTGTGACCTGATGTAGGACAAGGTCCTTGTTAGTGTAAAACCTGCATCGCCAGTTGATAAAATCAACATAATTTTGGGTAATTACTGGACTTATAATTACTTGTAATTACTTAATTAGTGTCTTGTTTGGTTAACTGAGTCACCAACCATAGTCACTTTTTTTCCTTCAGGACAAAGCAGCCTTAGGAAAGTGTGGGTTCCTTTCCTGAAGTTTTCCCTACATTGAGGGCGGCTGTGGCTCAGAGGTAGAGCGGGTCGTCCATTGTTCCTAAGATCGGTGATTTGATTCCTACTCCCACCCAAAAAAACACCCGGATTGTGAGCTGACAGTGGGAGGTGCCCAGAGGGGAACTGTGGTATTGTATGAGGAAGTCTGGAGTGGCAGAGAAGTATGTTAGAGCGGTGCAGGACATGTATGAGGACTGTAAGACAGTGGTGAGGTGTGCTGTAGGTGTGACAGAGGAGTTCAAGGTGGAGGTGGGACTGCATCAGGGATCAGCTCTGAGCCCCTTCTTGTTGCTATGGTGATGGACAGGCTGACAGACGAGGTTAGACAGGAATCTCCATGGACTATGATGTTTGCAGATGACATTGTGATCTGCAGTGAGAGCAGGGAAGAGGTGGAGGAGAAGCTAGAGAGGTGGAGGTTTGTCCTGGAAAGGAGAGGGATGAAGGTTAGCCGCAGTAAGACAGAGTACATGTGTGTGAATGAGAGGGACCCAAGTGGAAGAGTGAGGTTACAGAGAGAAGAGATCAAGAAGGTGGAGGATTTGAAGTACTTAGGGTCAACAGTCCAGAGCAATGGAGAGTGTGGAAAAGAGGTGAAAAAGCGTGTACAGGCAGGATGGAATGGGTGGAGAAAAGTGTCAGGTGTGATGTGTGATAGAAGAGTTTCAGCTAAAATGAAAGGAAAGGTGTACAAAACTGTGGTGAGACCAGTGATGTTGTTTGGTCTAGAGACAGTGTCACTGAGGAAAAGACAGGAGGCAGAGCTGGAGGTAGCAGAGATGAAGATGCTGAAGTTCTCTCTGGGAGTGACCAGGAAGGATAGGATCAGGAATGAGTACATCAGAGGGACAGCACATGTTAGAGGTTTTGGAGATAAAGTCAGAGAGGCCAGACTGAGATGGTTTGGACATGTCCAGAGGAGAGATAGTGAATATATTGGTAGAAGGATGCTGAGTTTTGAACTGCCAGGCAGGAGGCCTAGAGGAAGACCAAAGAGGAGGTTTATGGATGTAGTGAAAGAGGACATGAAGGTAGTTGGTGTGAGAGAAGAGGATGCAGAAGACAGGGTTAGATGGAGGCAACTGATTCGCTGTGGCGACCCCTGAAGGGAAAAGCCAAAAGGAAGAGAAGAATAAGCATATGTGTAAGTGTGAGTGTGTTTATATATATATATACAGTATATATATATATATATGTATTAGGGATGAGCGAGTACACCACTATCTGTATCTGTATCTGTATCTGTTCAACCAACTAGATTATCTGTATCCGTATCTGTATTCGGAATGGGCGGGGCTTAAACCGGAAGTGAGTGTGGTTTGACCGGAAATGGGTGGGGCTTAAATCACAACATTGTTTTAAGTCTAAAATTGATATGGATTGATCACAAGTTGCTGTATTTTTGCATATTTTAAAACTATTTACAGAACAGCCTCAAAATTGAAATTCAAATAAATGTTTTTGATCACAAAAGTAAGAGAAGTATTTACAGAACAAGTTTTTTATGGAACTGAGTCAGAACATGAATATTTTTAAGTCTATGAATGAATATTTACCGAAGAGCTTTTGGATCACAATAGCAAAAGGAACTATATATAGAACGAGTAAACACAAAGTGCATTAATGAAGTGCGTGCAATAAAAAAAGTAATTAACTATAAAGTATGCATGAACAAGAATTGCCATACTCAACAAAACTTTTAATTTTTTTTCTTCTTTTTCAGTTAAATTTTTTTCTAGTGCTTTTTTTTCAATTATTTATTTTTAGTACCAAATGCTATTGCCATTTTTTTCACATAAAGTTAAACAAAATTGATTATGGTGTGTGTGTGTGTGTGTGTGTGTGTGTGTGTGTGTTTGTGTGTGTGTGTGTGTGTGTGTGTGTGTGTGTGTGTGTGTGTGTGTGTCTGACTGACTGACTGACAGACTTCTCTGCGCCAAGGTCTGCACATTTGTTTTGGGAACATGTCAATCACAGATGCTGTTATAGTTTCCAAACCTGCAAACTTATACAAGAAACCAGAAAAAAATAATTACTCACGAAGCCTCAAACCTGCAAAGTGAAGATGCTGGCTGGGATCTCACTACCACCCCAAATAGTTGCTTTCATTGTTCAGAATGAATGATGTCAAGAAATATTCATACTTGGTACATGCTTGTACTTGTCAAAAATGCGTTATCCGTACCGGATACTCGTCTGAAACGAGTACCCAGCCCAACCCTAGTAAAAACCTCTCTTAAATCTCTTATAGACCTTTGGCACTGTTATGTCTGTTGTCACTTAGGAAACCCAACCATCAATGACAATCCCTGATAGTGCCATAATGGCAACCTTGGGCTTCTTTCCTTTCCTATAATGAACATTTCTATAACTTTTTCATTTACAGGTTCACAGCCCAAGCGAGCCCTACCATAAAGAATTACTGTACTTTTGACATAAGGTCAGTCCTATGAAACACTTTCACCACCACCAGTGAACAATGGGAATTTCTTTGATGATGTTTACCTGTTGCTCTACTTGGAGCATAGACAAGACAAAGAATATGGGAGTTATATAAATATAGGAGAATATGGGAGGTCCAGCTGAGGAAATGTGAAAACCAGTCACTGATACCAAGTATTTTTCTGGCTAATGTTCGGTCTCTGCGTATAATAATTTGGATGAACATGTTAGCTTTCCAGGTATCAAGAACTGCAATTTGATTTTTAGAGTCTTGACTGACTCCTTAGTTCCAGATATGCCATTGTTCCTGAACTCCCAGAGGAGTAACCCCAGGCTTTGCAGGTAAGCAGTATCACGGTCTTCTCTTGTACTCTCTGCTTGTCCATGACTGTGTGGCCACACACAGTTAGAGCACTATTATTAAACTTGTTGGTGAGTTCAGATATGTAATCCTCCATTTTTATATTAAAGCAAGGCGAGCGGAAAACAAATGAATGGCTACACTTGACTCGCTGACTATACTGTAGATCGTAGTTTTCTGTCACTTCTTCTACAGCCGAGGAAGAGGAATCCTTGGCTGAATCCCTGGGATCACCAGCGCCCCCCACCTTGAGGCCAGAGAAATGTGTGCCTCACTTCATGCCTTTTCCAAGCGGTTTCAGGACCGCTCAACTCATGAAAGACGTTACAGACATGCAGCTGTTGACAAAAAACACTGTACATTATACACATCAGCTAAATTACGGAAATTTTGTTTGTAGAGCAAACGTATTTGAACATTTAATAGCGACATATAAAGAGATAGCATTATGGTCTCACTGTATAGCATACCACCACTGCTAGCCGAGCCACTGCGCAATCCATGGTGAGGCTCGGCTGGCTGGTGCCTCACCGCAGGGCTCTAATCAGTGTTTCAGCAGTAAATGTGAAAATTCAGCGATTTTGAGCAAAAATAACCCAAACTTGGTGACGTTAAATGGAAGTTAAATGGAAAATAACTTTATTAATACACATCACTGGATAAATATAAAAATTTAATTTATTTCATCCTTTTTTTCATTTTTTTCTTTCATGATGGCAGGTGAGGCTGTTCCGCACGTTTGGAACATGTAAGTTTGTACAAATCTATGTACGAAGCTATCTAGCAATTTGATGCTTCAAACAGTCGCTGGATTAGGTGACAGGAATGTCTTTTGTTTCTTATTTACACTCTATGTATAGACTTAATAAAAGTTATTAAAACTACGCATAGATTTAATATGTGTAGATTTAATAACTACACATATTAAATCCAGATAATGTTGTCTTATCCATGAATTGGACAACATTATCTGGTCTCATATTTGAGGATGACTGAGAGGGAACAGTAAATGTAATATTCAAAGAAAACTGTGGGATAGGAAAGCCTGGTTAATTGCAATTTACATCTATCAGCTTTTTGATAGTTTTGTGATTGATTGATTGATTGATTGATTGATTGATTGATTGATTGATTGGTTGGTTGGTTGGTTTGTTGGATGGTTGGTTGGTTGGTTAGTTGGTTGGTTGGTTGGATGGTTGGTCGGTTGGAGGGTTGGTTGTTCGGTCAGTTGGTTGGTAGGTTGGTTGGTTGGTTGTTTGGAGGGTTGGTTGGTGGGTTGGTTGGTT
The DNA here is from genome assembly GCA_013358685.1 of Antennarius maculatus. NCBI lineage: Eukaryota > Metazoa > Chordata > Actinopteri > Lophiiformes > Antennariidae > Antennarius > Antennarius maculatus. The sequence continues at coordinate 18,969,071 of CM023620.1, read as the reverse complement.
GGTTGGTTAGTGGGTTGGTTGGTTGGTTGATTGGTTGGAGGGTTGGTTGGTTGGTTGGTTGGTTGGTTGGTTGGTTGGTTGGTTGGTTGGTCGGTCGGTCGGTTGGTTGATTTTATTTGCTGTAGTCTAAACTGGCCGTGTTCTAAAGGCCTCTTAAATGATGATTGATCCCCAGGTTTGCTGCTTAGACAATGAAAAATCAGGAACATATGTCAAGGTAATGTCATCCTCTGATCAGCCTTACACCCACATGATGAGACATGTAAGGACAACTTCAGGAAAGGAAACAACACTTTCATAAGGCTGCTTTGTCCTGAAGGAAAAAGAGTGACTACTGGTGGTGACTCAGTTGACCAAACAGGACACTAATTAAGTAATTACATTATGAGTAATTATAAGTCCAGTAATCACCCAAAATTATGTTCATTTTATCAACTGGTGATAAAATCACCAGTCCTGCACCAGGTTGCAATCTAGGGTTATCATATGCACTGGGACAACAATCCCAACCCCATTCCACACATAAGGAGTCTATCTCCAGGATCATTCTTCTTGGAAAATTGCAAAATAAAGTCCAAAATATAATTGAATGATATTTCATCTCCCCCCTCAGGTGCTGCCTAGGTCACCTTACCCAACAGACACCCAGGGTGAACAGGTGACTTAATCTCACTATCTTTGCGTACCACAGACTCACCAAGCCAACTCTTAAAAGTACGTACATACACACTAGCCAATCCCGCAGCCTCAATGGCAGTTGTAACTCCACACTTGGTAATGTCTGGGGCCAGGAGACTGGACAAAGTGTTTTCAAACTGTTTTACAATGATCAAATTGAACAAACTTTCAAAGCTGGCAGTGTCAGACAACATACCCCAACAAATGAAATTAACTAAAAAGTCCATGAAAAAGTCCATTCGTGAATAGTTAACCCTTTTTCCACCAACATCCTAAAATGTTGACAGCACTGCTCTGGGACAAATTCATATACTCTATTTAGAGCAGCCTTGACTGATTCAGTTATGGTCACTTCATGATGCATGTACTTCCTTTGATTTCATTTTAAATACACATGGCAATAACAAACTTTTGTCAGAGTTTAACTGATTTTTTGCCCTCAAGACTTGTGGTTAATCTCTCCAAAGATAAACTTTCTTTTTTTTTTTTTTTTTTTTTAACTTTGATATATGGCTTCAGAGTCATTGTATACCAAATAGTAACAAATACTATTGTGTTAGTAGGTTTATTTCAGTTGCTGGTCTAAATGTTCACTGTGGCCAAAACAGTAAATTTAAGAGTTGTGATCAGCTTTCATTAACAACTGTTCTATGGAAAAGTTAGTCTATGCTGCTTTGGTTTATATCTGATATACCTGTAATCTAATTAAACCATTTTCTCCTGCAGAGAGGAAAATGTAGCATATGTCCTCAGACTGGCACATTTTTTAACTCCTTTCAAACACACAGTATTTGATTTGTTATTTTTAGGTTTAATCTTACGTGAAGAAAACAGTGACAGATTTTCACCTTTACATGTCAGGAGCGATGAGATAAAACATCTTCCAACTCACCTCCTCCATTTTTAAAGCACAGGTAAGGGAATCTCCACACGTTGCCAATACCCACCACGTTGCCTGCACATGCTAGAATATATTCCCTTTTCTTCTTCCACTGGTCCCTTTTGACAATGATGTTCTCCATCACTGTGCTACCTCCTAGGTCCCTGATCAGTTTTACCACTGAATACACATCAGCTTCGAGTAAGACTGAAATTTGTACATAACTATTTCAATGAAGGCAGTCATATTTATTCAGATGTCTTGTTGTCACAGTAATGAAGACGGGGGTGTGGTAATAAATATTACAATGTTATTATTAACATTCTTGCTAATTATTTGATTATGTAATCACTCAATTATCTAATGATCTCTGGGATCAAAAACATTATTTAGTGTATTACCAGTGTGACTATTGGATTTTTGCCTGACAAATGGTATAGGAATCTGATCACCACTTTAAGCATACTCTGGATTTAGTACTGATTTATGGGATTGAAATTGAAGAGCTACTCGTTTTTCCACTCTGGACATGTCCAAACCATCTCAGTCTTGCCTTTCTGACTTTATCTCCATGACCACTGCCTGATAACATTTGATATTCAGCTATTGTGTAATTCCCTTCCTGCCAAAAATGTTTATACCAGACATTTATCAGATCTGGATATTTTTAGATTCAGAGAAGAACTCCCAAATTTGCTTAATTTAATCCCGCAGCTGAACTACACAGTGAGACATTTCCCTATCTCAGTTAATGTTAGTCTAACAGACTCCCTGCGAAAAACCTTGGATTTAATTGCTCCACTAAAAATAAGACTATGAAACAAGGGATGCGGACTCCCTGGTTTAACTCTCATACCCGCCAAATAAAGCAGCTAACTAAACTGGTTCTCCTAGTTTAGTTCTACTAAACTAGTTCATTTTCATTGTGATTTGTGTCATGAAAAGAGACTGAGGTTGTTTTCATCTCTGGTTCATTCAGGAGATTGTCCTCATTTGTCTCCGAGTTGGCAGGCTCAAGAGCAGGATACCACAGAACCAACAGACGCTGAGTGTATCAAGGACAGAGTAAAGAGACAAATAGCCAATCATAAATATGATAATTACATGTAAAAAGCAAAGTAAAACATAAACAGGGGAAAAATAATAAGCAGTATCTGATGGTGCTTTTACCTCCTTGAAGGTGCCATTAATAGTCCAGATCTTAACAACAGCCCAGATGGGTACTGGAATTACAATGGAGCAGGACAAAGTCCAGCCTAGACCATGGGCCCAGTCTGGGTATACATAACCACGGCTGGATGTCAGGGGCTGGTAATTCAGGAATATGCAGATGAAGCAGGCCTTGAAAGGAAAAATCAAGTTTTTGTGAGGACAAACAGAAAATCTGTGAAGTCCCTTGTCTTCTCTCAAGTAAACTCTTTTAATTCATAATTTATCATAAAACTATCACAATCCAAACTCAGCCTTTAACCCTCCCACTGAGCCTCATTAGTCAAGGGTAGGGTTGCCTCACATCAGGAAGATCATGGGTTCAAACTCCAGCATTTCCAAAATGGCCTTTCTATGTAGATTTTGCATGTTTTCTCCGTGTCTGAATTGGTTTTGTCAAAATCATGAAAAGCGTGTGTGAGGACCTTTAGGTCATGTTGGCCCATAGTGGCAAGCGCACCCATGGTGCAGCGGCCCGACCAAGTCTCCTTCTGACCTCATAATTTTGTTGTATGATTCTATAATGACCAAGAATGTGTCTTTCTTTCTACCGCAATTTCAGATATGTATTTTTGTTTGTCTGTGGTGTCTTGCAAGTGTAACCGGCGCCAGACCTAGGGGAATCTGGACCGGCTCATACGATGCACAGGCCAAATGCACTGCGAATCGGTGGTTGTGTACTGCGGATCAACAGCGGAGCACAAGGATTAACGTCCTCACAAGTAACAAGTCATTTTATTAATGACTCGCGCCAATAAAGCTTGCGAAGATGCCGCTCCCCTAGATCCCCAGGAGCGCGCGAGCGCCACCCACTGACTTGGCGTTGCAAGTGCGTCCCAGTCGCTTCCCAGTCTAACATAACTCTTAACAACGTCTCAAAAAATAAAGGGGGTGCTTATTTCCTATTCAAAACTTAACTAATTCTCAACCCACTACACTCTCCCCTGCTTTAAGAGATGTCTCCAGACATCTAGAACTAACAATAGAGTTGTAGTCGTTAAAGTCAAGAAAGTCTGACTTACTAAATACAGTCTGTTACAGTTGTACAGTCAGTGTCTCTTCAGTTGCTGTACACCTCATAATCAATCTAGTATGCCCATATTGGTAGGTAGTAACAGAGTTGGGGAACAGCTGGATAATATGGCCTCTGGGGAGGGACCCAGGTGAACACCAGGTTTGCTCCAGGCCGCCACATCTGGTTGGAAGGTTGTCCAAGATGATCGTAGGTGAGCATTTCTCTCGGTTTGATCGCTCGAGTAGACCTCCTCAAGGGTGGTGCTTCTTCCCCTGACAATTCTCCAACAGGCCCACTACTGTCAACCTGCTCCTCTGAACCTGCTTCTTCCACAGTGTCATCCCTTGCTGGTTCTTCCTGCACTTCCACAATTGGTGGTGTAACAGCTGGTGTGTGCACCTGAGCTGGCTCTGACTCATTAACCGGCTCAGGTTCAGGTAGCTGTCGCCCTTGAGCTGGCTCGCTTACTTGCCTCATTGGCTGAAACTCTGGAGCTACGGCACTGAGTTCTTTATTTGGCTGTGACTGGGGCAGGGAGGATCGGACTCTCTCTCTATGATACACCAGTCTGGGTCGGAGGTAATAGGTGTATTCCTCCTCTTCCTCAGAGTGTACAGGTTCCTGCTCCCCAGTCTCACTGTTCTTTTTCCGTTTGTCTCCTTTTTGCCTTTTGTTGGCTGTACGCTGATGCCTTCCATCTTGTTCTAATGGTAAGTCATTGACAGGTAGCAGAAGGTTACGATGCAGGACACGGGGGTTCCAGTCTCCAGTTTCTGGCTGAACTTTGTACACTGGTCCTTCTCCTATCCTTTCTACAACACGATGGATTCTCTTTTCCCAGTAAGCACGGAGTTTGCCTGGCCCGCCTCTCTCTGACATATTTCTGACAAGAACCCGATCTCCCGGCTCCAGCACAATACCCTTAGCATGCCGATCATAGAGCTTTTTGCCTTTAGCTGAGAACTTTCCACTGTTCTCTGAGGCAATTTTATATGCCTCCTGCATGCAGGAAGCCCATTTCTGTGCATACTCTTGTCTGGACTGTGACTCCCGCTCAGGTTTTAAATCAAAGAGCAGGTCAACGGGCAAGCGTGGAGCTCTTCCATACAGGAGAAAGAAGGGTGAATACCCTGTTCCCTCATGTCTCGTGCAATTGTAAGCATGAACTATGTGGGGTAGGTGATCTTTCCACTCAGCCTTTTTCTCCTCTTACAAAGTACGCAGCATTTGTAGCAGTGTCCTATTCAGGCGCTCAACAGGATTCCCCTGCGGGTGGTAGGGGGTCGTTCGAGAATGGGCAATTCCAGCCAGCTGCTGGAGTCTCTGGAAAAGGCTGTTCTCGAATTCCCGCCCCTGATCATGATGTAATTTTTGAGGGTACCCGAAACGTGGAATAAAGTCATAGAAAATCTTTTCTGCTGCTGTTCTGCCTGACTTGTTCTTGGTCGGATAGGCTTGTGCAAAATGAGTAAAGTGATCCACCAATACTAAAATGTATTCGTAGCCACCTTTACTTGGTTCCAGATGGAGATAGTCGACAGAGATAAGCTCAAAAGGGGCACTAGTTGTTATAGAGCCCATTGTCGCTCTATCTGGGACTGTTGGCCGTTTCTGTTTGACACACCGGCATTGCCGAATAACATAGTCTTCAATTTCACCTTGCATAAAGGGCCAGTAAAACCTTTCTCGAGCCAAATGAAGGACCTTATCTGCTCCGACATGTCCCATATCATCATGTAGGTGTTTCAGCACTGTCGACTTCAACTTACTGGGGAGAACTAACTGTTTCCGTTGTCCTGTCTGCCTGTACAATATTCCTTTGTCCAGTCTGAGTCTTTTCCATTCTTGGACTAGTCTGTGTGTCTCTCGTCCCATTTGTCTTTGTCTTTATCATTTGGATTCCATCCTCTTTTCTTTAGATTCACCACCTCACTGATGTGAGGATCTTCCATTTGAGCAGCTTGGATACTTTTTGGAATGATAACTGGAGTGCTGTCAAAAGTTGTTTCATCTGCACTGGCACATTGCTGCAACGCAGCTACCCAGGGCACATCACTGGCTTTTTCAGTTTCGTTCCCTTGCCAGATGGCCGAGACTACCTCTGGTGGCATTGCTTCAGTATACTCATTTATGTAATCATGCAACTCCACTGGATATCGTGACAGGGTGTCAGCGTCTGTGTTTGACTTGCCTGGCCGATACCTGATGGTAAAATGGAAGTCGGCTAACTCACCCTCCCACCTATGCCCAACTGCGTTCAACTTAGCTGTGCTCAACACATAAGTAAGGGGGTTATTGTCCGTGTATACGGTGAAAGTGGGAGCGTAATAGAGGTAATCTCTAAATTTGTCGCAGATTGCCCACTTTAGGGCACTTTCGAGCTTGCCAGAATGAAGGTGGTAGTTTTTTTCAGCAGGCTTGAGTGTCCTTGAACCAAAAGCAATGACACGGAGTTTGTTTCCCTGTTGCTGATAAAGTACTGCCCCCAGACCTTCATTTGAGGCGTCAGTGTGTAGAACAAAGGGTAAATTGAAGTCTGGGTAAGCCAAAATAGGTGGACTGGTCAGCATGTCAACAAGGCGCGACACCACAGCACTGTGCTCTGATGTCCACTGGACAAGAGCTCTGGATGAGAGCTGGCCACTTTTTGTACTCTTTATCTTAACTTTGCTAGGCTTAGCTGGAGCAGGCATCTGGCTAGACTCACTGGGACTTTCTATGAGCTTAAACAGTGGCCGGGCTATCCTAGAAAAGTCCTGTATGAAGGTTCTATAATAACCTAGAAACCCTAGGAGGGCCCTAACCTCTCCCACATTCTTTGGTTCTCTGTCCTTCAAATGCTGAACTGCCTCAAGGTCCTTAGGATCTATTTGGACACCTTCACTGGTCACTAGACGTCCTACATATCTGATCTGCCTTTTAAATAACTCACATTTCTTTGGTCGTAGCTTAACACCATGCTCTCTCAGACGGCAGAGTAACCGCCTCACATCATCAACGTGGTCACAAAAGGTCTTCGAAAAACAGAGCACATCATCCAAGTATGGGGAACAGCACTCATCCCTTAACCCATCAAGGGCTCCCTCCATACATCTTTGAAATGCCGCAGGGGCATTGGTAAGACCAAATGGGAGACGGATCCACTCGTAGAGACCCCAAGGCGTGGTAAAAGCAGTCACATGTCTGGAGCTCTCGTCAACAAAACCCTCATGGTAAGCGCTACCTTGGTCAAGTAGGGAGAACCACGAGTACCCCCCTAAGTTATCTAATAGGTCTTGGATGCGTGGAAGAGGGTGGCGGTCAGGGACAGTTTTGCTGTTTACACCCCGGAAATCAATACAAAGGCGTAAGCTCTTGTCTTTTTTTCTGACGCAGACCACCGGAGATGAGTAGGGTGAGGTGGACTTTCTGATCCAGACCTGGTTAAGCAGGTTTTGGACATATTCTTTTACCTCTTTATACAATGGCTTGGGAACTGAATTGTAGGATGTTTGGACTGGCGTTTCATCCTTGAGATGGATTTTCAGTGGCAAATTTGGAATGCAACCAATGTCAGAATCATCCTTGGCAAACACATCTGATTCTTCCTACAACATGTCTCTGACAATCTTCTGTTCATCCTCTTCCAGGTGAGAAAAATCAACAGGTGGGTGCCATTTTTGTTTTACCAGGGTTTTATGGTCATGTTTACCTCTTGTTTTCCTCTGCTTATCTGGACTTTGCTGAGCAGCATTTACAGTGGGGTGATGAACGGGTTCTGAACCACCTGAAAAGCATTTGACGGGTTTCACTTCAGCCACTTCCTCCAACATACCTAGAACTGTTCTCTTGGTGAGGTAGATATTGTGTTTAGTGGGGTTCTGAACAGGGATCCTGACTATTTTTGTGGATCCACTCGGAACATCTACGGGACCTGGTAACAGTTCTAATCCCTCAGGACAGTTACTCACTAACTCCGGTTGAAAAAACATTTCCCAGCCCCTTGGCCATTCTCTGATTCTACACCTAACCTCACAAATCTGCCCTGCTGGAAGTTACACCTCTCTTCCCTGTTCTTACGCTGCACTCACGAGCCGTCTCTTCAGGAGTGAGAACCTGGATAGCTGGAACTAGAGCTTCCACTGCACTGTTGCTGATACTTAAAGCTTCTTTGAGTAAAGCGGAAATATCAGTCTCACTCCCCTGGTCTTTGTGTGATTCAATGATCTCAGCTATAACATTACTACCTAACAGAGGATAGTTAAGAAAGTGGTTACTGACCAGTAATGGCACTTGTATGGTGACATGTCCTTGACTATTACTACATATCTGGAGTTCAACATTTGCCCACCCATCGAAGGGAACATCGCTATCATTCGCTGCCGTAACCTCCAATGGTCTGACAGTAGGGATTTGAGAGGCTGGATCGGAACACGGGGAAGCACTTTTTCCATCCAAACTCTTCCCACCATAGTCACTTGGGCCCTTGAGTCGAGTAACATCTGGAATGGAACTCCATCAACAGCACATGAAACCATACATCGCTTTCCTATCAGTTGTGCGAGGCGTTTCTTTGGTTGTTGTTGAGATTGTGGGTTGGCTTTTTTTGGGTTAACTGCTTTGGAACGGTTGGCTGGTGTTGGGGTTCCTCTAGCTGTTGTGGTCACTGACTGCCCCTCTCCAGTGACCTCAGCCCGTTTCCCGGAACCCTCTTTTGCAGACAGCCGATGGCGCGATGTCCAGCTTGGCCACAAACAAAACAGTGAGGGCAGCTCACCTTGCTCTGCTGTATACAATCATTGCACCTGCCCCTGATTTCAGACATTGGTGTTGGAGAATGGGCGGCTGGTGAGCAGGGGTCCCCAGGTGTCACACGGTCAGGGGGTTTCACCATTTGGGCCAGATGTTTGGTCAGGGAGGACACTTAAGCTGTCAGTTCTTTTATAGCAACACGGTTAGCCTGTAACTCAATGTCAACGTTAACTTCTTTGACTGGGTCACTACTGTCAAGCTGAGCTGAGCTCACGGTCACTGGTCGAGTTTTAGCTACTGCACCAAACCGTCTTAGTCTTTCTGTCTCCTCACTAGTAGACTTAGTGATTTGATCTAAGAGAAATTCGTCAGTGACCTGCACATCTTTTAGGAGGGGTTTGAGGTCATGTCGAACATGGTTGTTTTTCTCATTTAACCCTTGGTACAGCGTGTGGAGGAAGGTACCTTGAACAAGTTTTTTGTCATAGGTAAACTCTGCACCAAGCTGTTGTGACTCAAATAGAACACGCTGTTTCAGCCCCATGATCCTATACAGAAACTGCTGTGGGCTCTCTCTGTCTTGTTGCTTAGCATTGCTTAACTCCTGAAAAAGCTCGGTACTGTTTTTGTCTCTGATATGCGCACGGAGAAAACACTTTAGCTCATTAACAGTTAAATCATCCCTATTACTCAACATTTCTCTGAATGTGCCAGGTTTTGTGACCCTGATCACTGTGCGAATTACTTCTGACTCAGTAAAACCTTCTTGCAATCCTTCATCTATTTGTCTACAAAGGTTACTGTAAGACATGTCAGAACCAACATCACTGATTTGTCCACCATGTAACTTAAATTCTCTGCGTGGGAGCATAGCTGCAACATCATTAAACCTCAATACCTGGTCTCCGACACTAGAAGCCGGACTCACTCTGCCACGGGGATTACCACCACCACCTGCTGTGAGCAACTTATTCGATGCTGTAAAGGCAAAGTTCCTGTGTAGCATGCTGCCGCTCCTTCCTGCTGGTGACGGAAGCGAGTGAGCATCTCTGTCCTCTGCAGCTGGACGGGCATCTTGGTCACGTGGCAAGAGGGGCAGGGCCTGGCTGTTACTGTCCATATTCACCGGGTGGTGGGGAACGTCAGTGGTTGGTGTCGCGGAAGGTTGATCTGGAGGGTTGTAGTCAGAAGGAGGTGGAGTGGAACAATCCTGCTGCTGGGTTGTCATGTCTGCCATTCTACGGGGTGTGATCTGACTAGCTCCAACTTCACCGTCGGTGGTAAGCATGCCACTCAGCATATCATCAAGGAGAAGGAGCTGAGCCATGCCTTCATCCTCCAGGTTTCTCAACTTTTCACTTCTTACGTAGTCAACAATCAGATCATACAGCTCTGGTTCACTCAGATCATCGACGCTTCGTGTTACACCGTCATCTTCAATAGAACTTGCAACAGTCGTTAACTCACTCAGACTCAACTCAGAAAGTCTCTTCTGGTAGATCAGCATTCGCCGGACGTGATGTGGAGCAGCTGTGGACATGATGACGTTTCACGGGTGACCTCAGCTCTTCTGGATGACTTACTGGAATACAGCCTTCCCTGAAGCTTTGGACAGATGTTTCACGTCTTCTCTGCACCCACTTCACTTGGCAGTGATTCTAGAAGATCCCGGACGAGCCCCCAAATGTAACCGGCGCCAGACCTTGGGGAATCTGGACCGGCTCATACGATGCACAGGCCAAATGCACTGCGAATCGGTGGTTGTCTATTACAGATCAACAGCGGAGCACAAGGATTAACGTCCTCACAAGTAACAAGTCATTTTATTAATGACTCGCGCCAAAAAAGCTTGCGAAGATGCCGCTCCCCTAGATCCCCAGGAGCGCGCGAGCTCCACCCACTGACTTGGCGTTGCAAGTGCGTCCCAGTCGCTTCCCAGTCTAACATAACTCTTTAACAACGTCTCAAAAAATACAGGGGGTGCTTATTTCCTATTCAAAACTTAACTAATTCTCAACCCACTACACAAGTTATAACAATGTTTTAAGGCTGATTTATGCATTACAGTGTCAAAATCTGACATATTTTATCTGTTTGATTGAATATGGTCTCTGAACTTCAATTCAAGCCTACACAAGAGAAATGACCACAACCAAAACACCACTGCATAATCAACATTGTGAACCATCAATGATTGGTGATTTGTTATCAGGGTCTTGTTGGATTGTCCTATTTATAGGGGAATACAATGATCCCTCGTTACTCGTGGATAATGCGCTCCAGGAACCACCTGCAAAAGCGAGATTCTGCAATACAGCGGCAACCTATTTATTTCATTCTTCTTCTTTTCCTTTCGGGTTTCCCCTTCAGGGGTCTCCACAGCGAATCAGTTGCCTCCATCTAACCCTGTCTTCTGCATCCTCTTCTCTCACATCAACTACCTTCATGTCCTCTTTCACTACATCCTCTAGGCCTCCTGAAGTTCCAAACTCATTATCTTTCAACCAATATATTCACTAGTGATGTGACGCTGGGGATCGAAGCTCCGAGGCGTGTGCCGAGTAGGGGAGGGGCGTTCCGGCGAAACGCGTATCAAGGCTTGCTTCATCTAAAGGAGGAGCTGAAATGGATGACATCCGTGTGTGTGTGTGTGTATATATATATATATATATATATATATATATATAAAAAAGCTTCAATGCTTCATGGGGCTTCATCTGCCCATCACTAATATTCACTATCTCTCCTCTGGACATGTCCAAACCATCTCAGTCTGGCCTCTCTGACTTTATCTCCAAAACCTCTAACATGTGCTGTCCCTCTGATGTACTCATTCCTGATCCTATCCTTCCTGGTCACTCCCAGAGAGAACCTCAGCATCTTCATCTCTGTTACCTCCAGCTCTGTCTCCTGTCTTTTCCTCAGTGACACTGTCTCTAGACCAAACAACATCGCTGGTCTCACCACAGTTTTGTACACCTTTCCTTTCATTTTAGGCGACCAATTATTTTATTACTTACAGTACTTTAAACATTTATGAATCCTCCCCATACTTATATTAAACCACCCTCTATCTGTATTAACTATTCCCACACTCATATAGACTGTTTAAAGAACTTTCGTGTCTCACAGAAGTGCGCTATGTTCCGAAACTCACGGAAGAGTGCAACACACTTCCGGATGTCATCAGCCAATAGAATGCGTGTATGGTATCACGTGACTACCTACTAAAAATCCGTGGTGAGGTGAATTTGTGCATGTGGATGCACGAATAAGCAATGGACTACTGTACTATATCTGCAGTGCTGTGCCATTACCCATTGAAACTCTGAAGTGTATGAGTGGATAAGTTTTGTAATTACTTTAACATAGTGAGATTCATCTTAGGTGTCTGTTTCTCTACAAATAATATGATTTTAGCAATATCTTCAGGTATAATTAAAAAGAACAAAAGAAATATGCACGCAGAGATGATAAAATCTGTCTGGTTCAAAAATTATGATACCTGGAATAAGCTACACCTCAAAGCAGGACATGAGTCGTGTGACTCATCTAGAATATAGTCACATTTTTGTGTTGTTTTATTTATTTTATTTTGTGTTTTGAATTCATTTTGGGAGCTGTCACTTGTCAATGTGTCTGTAATTAATAAGTTTACCTGGACAGTAGGGGGCAGTATAGGAGCGTTTTCACTTATCTTTCATTTGGGTAAGAAGAAGTTACCTGCAGACAGGGAGCTCAGCCCGCATTCTAAAGAGAGCAACCAGTCTGATAACAACAACAACGTTCTGTGTGCTTCTTTCTCCTGTTTAACAGGTTTGTGTTAGTGCACCAACTCACTAAATGATACATATGGGATTATAATAACATTAAGTACACATTCTGACGGTGGAGCTTAACTTTAAAGTGTTTGCAAGAGATCGTTTTTGTTTCGAAATGAATTCAGTGCAAAACACAGTAGTTTGGTTGAGTGAATCAATACAAAATGGCGACGTCCATATACAATGCTTTTTCAAGGACACTGACCCTAGTTTACACTTCCAAAGATCTCCCGTTTTGTATTTTATTTTGTATTGTATTTTGGTGACTTGTGTGTGTTTTATAAGATGTGTGACCCGCTATATTATTTTATTTGGACATGGTTATGAATAAATTCAGCTCTCAGTATTAATAATTAAAGATTTACAGTAAATACAGTAACTCTAAGGCGTTATTGCAAAAACTAAGAAAATAAGAAGAGAATAATTACTTAATGGAGCATTGCAAAGTGCACTGATTTAAAGGTGGATATCCCTAACATGAATAAGACAATGATTGAAGGTCTATTACAGTACTTTATTGTGTGTTTTGAAGTGATGATACGTAACCGGTGTACTATAAAAAAGAATATGGGTCAAACATGCAGTATTGTAATGATAAATAATTCCAGTGATACAGTGATGGTTTTATTGATGTGTTTGTTTACATTGATGAAAAGAGCGTTGGAGATAAAGTCAAATACATTGAAATAATAATACCAGCAAAGAAAAGAAATGGGAAATAGGAGATTTGATGGATTTGTGATGTTTGTGAATAAATTCTAAAGAGAGCAACCAGTCTGATAACAACAACAACATTCTGTGTGCTTCTTTCTCCTGTTTAACAGGACAACATTATCTGAATGTTTGTCCCGGCCACCCGGGACCTGCAACAGTCGCATAGTGTACAATATGAATCCTGATGTACTATAGAAGCTTTTTGTCATTGTTGTTTGCTAATGATTGTCTAAATTAGGAATGACTGAGACACTTGTACACATGACAAACATGCTGTTGAGTCTTTCTGTGGTGTGTAACTTACCATGAAGATTAGTGGGGTGATGTAGCGCCAGCACAGTTTGAATAGAACAAATGGTCTTTGTCCTGTCATACCTTCGACTACATCACACATCCGTTCAGCACCTGTATGATGAACACACTTAAATATGTAAAACTTAAAAAATGTAAGAGCTGCAAAGTTGGAACTTGTACTACAATCTCCTGTTTTTGGTAATCACACTAAATATACAGTAGGTTGTGCAGTTTGTTGGTCATCGCCAACGAGACAGCTTAATTGTGAAGACCATCATGTGCTGGAGGACAGCATCACTGTACTGAGACCTTGGATCCAAATGCGCGAAATGTTGACATACAGTAGTGTGAAAAGTGTTTGGCCCTTCCTTGTTTCCTATTTTTTTGCATGTTCATTGTGGTTAAATATTTCAAGAAATAAATTTAAATATTAGTAAAAGATAACAAAAGTAAACACAAAGAGGAGTTTTTAAATTAATGTTTTCATTGTCACGGAGGAAGAATATCAAAACCTACCGTAGAATTCTTGCTTCTATTTATTACAGCAAGTTTCCAGGTCTTGAAGCAGCAAAACAGCATCAGACCATCACATTACCACCACGCTTTAGTATTGGTATTGTATTTATGATCTTTGTATATCTATATCTATATATATGTATATATGTATATATGTATATATACTGTGTGTGTGTGTGTGTGTGTGTGTGTGTGTGTGTGTGTGTGTGTGTGTGTGTGTGTGTGTGTGTGTTTGTGTATTTAAGCTATCTAAGTCATTTGTGAGAGGGTTGGAGAGGCGTGGGGAATGTGTGGGGAGGGGATGGGTGATATCATGTTATATAAAATAATTTGACGTCATTGCACTTACCAAAAGCCCAGCCAATTGCCACAGATTCGATCACACACAAAACCAATACACCTCCTCCATTTAGAGTATACTGGTCAATCAGCTGGAACACGTATATGCCTCCCTGTTCAACACATAATAGATTAACATACAGTATGTTGTGCCACCTGAAATGCTGCTCTCGAATGGAATATGTTAAGTACTGTTGTGTTTGATAAGTCTACATAGGGTGGTGTAGTACCTGAGTGGTGAAAATGATTTGTATTAGGAAGAAGACCAAGCAGAAGATGGTGAGAAAGATTTCTCTGCGCCAAGGTCTGCGCATTTGTTTTGGGAACATGTCAATCACAGATGCTGTTATAGTTTCCAAACCTGCGAACTAATACAAGAAACGAGAAAAAAAGACTTAGTTATGAAGCCTCATACCTGCAAGTGAAGATGCTGGCTGGGTTCTCATTACCAACCCAAATATTTGCTTTCATTTTTCAGAATGAAAGATGTCAAGATATATTCATACTTGGTGCATAATAATTCTGCACATATACAAAAGAGTTTTTCACTTTCACTGTGTTTGCAGTTTGTAGCCACAAGAAAACACAAGCCAGTGTCTTATTGTGCCAGTCCCAAGCCCGGATAAATACAGAGGGTTGCGTCAGGAAGGGCATCTGGCATAAAACTTTTGCCAAATCAAAGATGCGAATCAAACCTATGACTTCCATACCGGATCGGTCGAAGCCCCGGTTAACAACGACCGCCATTGGCGCTGTTGACCTAAAGGGCGCCGGTGGAAATTGGACTACTGTTGGTCAAAGAAGGAGAGGAGGAAAGTGTGTTCGTAGGAAGAGAGAGAAGAGGAACGCCAAGAGTATAGGACTGAGAGTAGGGACGTTGAATGTTGGAACTATGACAGGAAAAAGTAGAGAGTTGGTTGACATGATGCAGAGGAGGAAGGTAGACATACTGTGTGTCCAGGAGACCAGGTGGAAAGGTAGCAAGGCTAGAAGTTTAGGAGCAGGGTTCAAGTTGTTCTATCATGGTGTAGATGGGAAGAGAAATGGAGTAGGAGTTATCTTGAAGGAGGAGTTTGTTAGGAATGTCCTGGAGGTAAAAAGAGCGTTGGATAGAGTGATGAGTCTGAAGCTAGAAATAGAAGGTGTGATGTTCAATGTTGTTAGTGGGTATGCTCCACAGGTAGGATGTGAGCTGGAGGAGAAGGAGAAATTCTGGCTGGACTTTGATGAAGTGATGCAGAGCATACCTAGAAATGAGAGAGTTGTCATTGGTGCAGACTTCAATGGACATGTTGGTGAAGAAAACAGGGGTGATGAGGAGGTGATGGGCAGGTTTGGTATCCAGGAGAGGAACGCAGAAGGACAGATGGTAGTTGACTTTGTAAAAAGGATGGAAATGGCTATAGTGAATATTTTCTTCCAGCAGAGGCAGGAACATATGGTGACCTATAACAGTGGAGGTAGGAGCACACAGGTAGACTACATCTTGTGTAGACGGTGTAACCTGAAGGAGATCAGTGACTGTAAAGTAGTGGTAGGCGAGAGTGTAGCCAAACAGCATAGGATGGTGGTGTGTAGGATGACTCTGGAGGTGAGGAAGATGAAGAGGGCAAAGGCAGAGCAGAGGACAAAATGATGGAAGCTGAAAAAGGAAGAGTGTTGCATGACTTTTTGGAAGGGTGGTCAGGAGGTGCTTCCAGATGACTGGACAACTACAGCTAATGTGATCAGGGAGACAGGTAGGAGAGTACTTGGTGTGTCATCTGGAAGGAAAGTAGATAAGGAGACTTGGTGGTGGAATGAGGAGGTACAGGAGTGTATACAGAGAAAGAGGTTAGCTAAGAAGAAGTGGGACACTGAGAGGACTGAGGAGAGTAGACAGGAGTACAGGGAGATGCAGCGTAAGGTGAAGGCAGAGGTAGCAAAGGCCAAACAAGGGGCTTATGATGACTTGTATGCTAGGTTGGACAGTAAGGAGGGAGAGACTGATCTATACAGGCTGGCAAGACAGAGAGATAGAGATGGGAGGGATGTGCAGCAGGTTAGTGTGATTAAGGATAGGGATGGAAGTCTATTGACAGGTGCCAGTAGTGTGATGGGAAGATGGAAAGAGTACTTTGAAGAGTTGATGAACGTGGAAAACGAGAGAGAACAAAGACTAGAAGAGGTGACTGTTGTGGACCAGAAAGTAGCAAAGATTAGTCAGGATGAAGTGAGGAGGGCACTGAAGAGGATGAAGAGTGGAAAGGCAGTCGGTCCTGATGATATACCAGTAGAGTTTCTGACTGGGTTGTTCAACAGGATCTTACATAATCAGAGAATGCCTTCTCCTCCACTCCACTGAGGAGTGGAGGAGAAGTGTGTTGGTGCCCATTTTTAAGAACAAGGGAGATGTGCAGAGTTGTGGCAACTACAGAGGAACAAAGCTGATGAGCCATACAATGAAGCTATGTTAGAGCGGTGCAGGACATGTATGAGGACTGTAAGACAGTGGTGAGGTGTGCTGTAGGTGTGACAGAGGAGTTCAAGGTGGAGGTGGGACTGCATCAGGGATCAGCTCTGAGCCCCTTCTTGTTTGCTATGGTGATGGACAGGCTGACAGACGAGGTTAGACAGGAATTTCCATGGACTATGATGTTTGCAGATGACATTGTGATCTGCAATGAGAGTAGGGACGAGGTGGAAGAGAAGCTAGAGAGGTTGAGGTTTGTCCTGGAAAGGAAAGGGATGAAGGTTAGCCGCAGTAAGACAGAGTACATGTGTGTGAATGAGAGGGACCCAAGTGGAAGAGTGAGGTTACAGGGAGAAGAGATCAAGATGGTGGAGGATTGTAAGTACTTAGGGTCAACAGTCCAGAGCAATGGAGAGTGTGGAGATGAGGTGAAGAAGCATGTACAGGCAGGATGGAACGGGTGGAGAAAAGTGTCAGGTGTGATGTGTGATAGAAGAGTTTCAGCTAAAACGAAAGGAAAGGTGTACAAAACTGTGGTGAGACCAGCGATGTTGTTTGGTCTAGAGACAGTGTCACTGAGGAAAAGACAGGAGACAGAGCTGGAGGTAGCAGAGATGAAGATGCTGAGGTTCTCTCTGGGAGTGACCAGGAAGGATAGGATCAGGAATGAGTACAACAGAGGGACAGCACATGTTAGAGGTTTTGGAGATAAAGTCAGAGAGGCCGGACTGAGATGGTTTGGACATGTCCAGAGGAGAGATAGTGAATATATTGGTAGAAGGATGCTGAGTTTTGAACTGCCAGGCAGGAGGCCTAGAGGAAGACCAAAGAGGAGGTCTATGGATGTAGTGAAAGAGGACATGAAGGTAGTTGGGGTGATAGAAGAGGATGCAAAGGACAGGGCTAGATGGAGGCAATTGATTCGCTGTGGCGACCCCTGAAGGGAAAAGCCGAAAGGAAAAGAAGAAGACTGTGTTTGCAGTTTACTTTCTAATGGTGTTGGTGACAGGGGCAGGATTGTGAACTCTGACAGCCCCTTGCCACAGCCTTGCACATAGATAGTGAGTGCAGGATGACCTTTAAGTTCTTGGTTGAGGCAGAGAGAGCCTTTCGGCAGCTGCACCCGCAACTGAGCAGCCATTTTAAGGATCAGCTCTACTTACCCAATTAGGGGAGAGGGTTAGAATAAGTACCCTAAACATAGCAAGCATCTTTTTTTCCATGTCTGGACCACAGCATCCAGAGGGGTCACCACAATGCGGAAACACAAATTTCATTTTGGAACCTGGAATGTGCGAACCCTCATTGACAACCAAGCTAGTGAGGGACCTGAAAGGCGAACAGCCGTCATCTCAAAAGATTCCAAAATCAATATTACAGCATTATCTGAAACCCATCTGGCTGATGAAGGGCAGCTGAAGGAGGAAAAAGGTGGATATACATTTTATCTGGAAAGAATGATGAATATGGCGCAACCGGGGCCCCACCCTGCAGCCAGACCCGGGGTTGCGGCTCGTATGCGAGCACCTGGTAGCCGGGCCTCTGCCCACGGGGCCCGGCTGGGCTGTGCCCGAAAGGATGACGTGGGCCCTACCTCTGGTGGATTCACCAACCACCGAGGAAACCATAGGGGACAGGTGCAGTGTGGATTGGGTAGTAGTTGTCAGCAGGGTCTTGACGACCCAATCCCCAGACAAAGAGTCTAGAACTAGGGACATGGAATGTCAACCCCCCTGGGGGGAAAGGAGCCAGAGCTTGTGAGGGAGATTGAGAGGTACCGACTAGATATAGTCAGTCTCACCTCTACCCACAGCTTGGGCTCTGGAACCCAAACCCTTGAGAGGGGCTGGACTCTCCACTTTTCTGGTGTTGCCCAAGGTGAGGGGCGACGGGTTTGCTTGTGGCCCCACAGCTCAGCCATCATATGTTGGAGTTCACCCTGGTGAATGAGCGGGTCACGTACCTGCGCCTTCGGGTTGGGGACAGGTGTCTCACTCTCATTTCAGCCTCTGGGCCAAATGACAGTGCAGAATACCGGCCCTCTCTTGAGTCCCTGGGAAGGGCACTGAATAGTGCTCCGATTGGGGACTCTATTGTTCTCCTTAGGGACTTCAACGCTCACGTGGGCAATGACAGTGTGACCTGGAAAGGGGTGATTGGGATGAATGGCCTACCCTATCTGAACACGAGTGGTGTTCTGTTATTGGACTTCTGTGCTAATCACAGTTTGTCCATAACAAACACCTTGTTCAACCACAGGGATATCCATAAGTGCACATAGCACCAGGACACCTAAGGCCGGAGGTCGATGATGGACTTTGTTGTCATATCATTAGACCTCCGACCGCGTGTTTTGGACACTCGGGTAAAGAGAGGGGTAGAGCTGTCAACCAATCACCGCCTGGTGGTGAGTTGTATCCGCTGGCAGAGCAGGGGGCCAGACAGATTTGGCAGGCCCAAACGAGTTTTGACAGTCTTTTGGGAACGTCTGGCAGAACCCTCTGTCAGCGAGGTCTTCAACTTCCACCTCCGGGAGAGCTTCTCCCAGATCCCGCAGGAGGATGGGGACATTGAGTCAGAGTGGACCATGTTCTCCACCTCCATTGTCAAAGCGGCTGCTTGGAGCTGTGGTCGCAAGGTCTCTGGTGCCTGTCGTGGCGGTAACCCCCGAGCCCGGTGGTGGACACGGGAAGTAAGGGATGCTGTCAAGTTGAATAAGGAGTCCTATCAAATCTTGTCGAATTGTGGGACTCCGGAAGCAGCTGACAGGTACAGGCAGGCTAGGCGTAGTGCAGCTCGGGTCTGGGAAGAGTTTGGGAAGGCCATGAAGACTTTCGGTCAGCCTCGAAGAAATTCTGGCAAACCGTTGGGCGCCTAAGGAGGGGAAAGCGGTGCACAACCAACACTGTTTACAGTAGAGGCGGAGAGCTGCTGACCTTGAGTGGGGATATTGTCGGGAGGTGGAAAGAATACTTTGAGGATCTCCACAATCCTGCTGCCATGTCTTACACAGAGGAAGCAGAGGCTGAGGTGTCAGAGGTGGACTCGTCCATCACCCAAGCTTAAGTCACCGAGGTGGTCGCATGGCAGTCGGGGACAGTACCTCTGGACTGGCAGACCGGGACGGTGGTCCCTCTTTTCAAAAAGGGGGAACAGAGGGTGAGTTCCTACTATAGGGGGACCACACTCCTCAGCCTCCTGGGAAAGTCTATTCCAGGGTACTGGAGAGGAGGATTAGACCTATAGTCAAACTGCGGATTCAGGAGGAACAATGCGATTTTCGTCCCGGTCGTGGAACACTGGACCAGCTCTACACTCTCCATCGAGTGCTCGAGGGTTGATGGGAGTTTTCCCAACCTGTCCACATGTGTTTTGAGGATCTGGAGAAGGCATTCAATCATGTCCCTCATGGTATCTTATGGGGAGTGCTTTGGCAGTATGGGGTCTGGGGCCCTTTGCTTAGGGCTGTCCGGTCCCTGTATGACCAAAGCCAGAGCTTGGTTTGCATTGCCAGCAGTAAGTCAGACCTGTTCCAGGTGCATGCTGGACTCTGGCAGAACTGCCCTCTATCACCAGTTCTGTTCATAAGCTTTATGGACAAAATGTCTAGGCGCAGCCAGGGTTCGGAGGGAGTCCGGTTTGGGGACCAAAGGACTTCATCTCTGCTTTTTGCAGATGATGTTGTCGTGTTGGCTTCATCAAACCTGGACCTCCAGCATGCACTGGGATGGTTTGCAGCTGAGTGTGACGCGAGTGGGATGAGGATCAGCACCTCTAAATTTGAGGCCATGGTTCTCGACCGGAAAAAGGTGGTGTGCCCTCTTCAGGTTGGTGGAGAGTCCTTGCCCAAAGTGCAGGAGTTTAATTATCTTGGGGTCTTGTTCACGAGTGAGGGAAGGATGGAACGTGAGATTGACAGACGGATCGGTGCAGCTTTTACAGTGATGCAGTCGCTGTATTGGTCTGTCATGGTGAAGAAGGAGCTGAGTCGCAAGACGAAGCTCTCAATTTACCGGTCAATCTATGTCCCTGCTCTCACCTATGGTCATGAGCTTTGGGTCATGACCGAAAGAACAAAATCCAAGATACACGCAGCTGAAATGAGTTTCCTCCGTAGAGTGGCTGTGCGCACCCTTAGAGATAGGGTGAGGAGCTCAGTCACCAGGGAAAAGCTCGGAGTAGAGCCGTTGTTCCTCCGCCTCGAGCGGAGCCAGTTGAGGTGGCTCGGGCATCTGTTCCAGATGCCTCCTGGATGCCTCCATGGGGAGGCGTTCCAGGCATGTCCTACCGGGAGGAGAACTTGACGAAGACCTAAAACACGCTGGAGGGACTATGTCTCTCGGCTGGCCTGAGAACGCCTTGGGCTCCCCCCAGAGGAGCTGGAGGAGGTGTCTGGGGAGAGGGAAGTATGAGCATCCCTGCTGAGACTGTTGCCCCCGCGACCCGGCCCCAGATAAGCGGTAGATAATGGATGGATGGATGGATGGACCAACTCCCCCAACTGCCCATCACTCAGGGTATGGAAGACCCATACCCTGAGTGTCTCAAAGAGGTATAGGACGCTATCAGAAAAATTAAAAACAAGGCTCCTCGGCCTTGACTGTATCCCAGCTAAGGTTATTGGAGAAGGTGGGTGGCCTTCCTTGAACACATCCACACCCTGTATCTCAAAATATGGGAGAAGGAGGAAATACCTGCACAGTTGAGAGATGCCTCCGTATTCTCCCACAGGAAGACTGTGGGAATTACCAAGGTATCTCACATTTTTCCACTGTAGGGAAGGTATTAGTTTGGGTGTTGGTCAACAGACTCATCCCCCTGTTGGAAAGCACTCTTCCTCAATCTCAGGGCGGTCTCCATCAGAAGTTAGGCAGGGATACATTATTGAGCCATCCCTATTCTCTATCTTTATTGCCGGAATTCTCCATCAGGGAGTCAGGTGTCACAGGGAGTCAAAATTATGTACAGGACTGATGAACTTCTGAACCACCTTTAGCCCTGAATCAGCAGATTTGGGGCCAAACCAACACCACATCCATCACGGAGCTGCAGTATGCGGAGGATAATGCTATTGTTGCCCTCTCAGAAGAGGGCCTACAGTGCACTCTGACTGCTTTTGCAAAGGCGCACATATAGTTCGGTCTGGCTATCAACATCAAAAAAGACGCAAATCCTCTATTAGCCACTACCAAACAGTACCACCTCTCCAGACATCTTTATTGACAATACCAGGTTAAAAATGTGGAACACTGTTATGGCCACAGTTCGTGTCCAACATGATGGCTACTTTGGCAGACATCTATTTTCTAAAGCCACCATCGATGAACAGCACGACCGCCTTACCTGTAGCAGTGGGGCATACTCCAGACTGAAGAAAAGGGTCTTTGAGAACTGTGATCTCCAGTCAAAAAACAAAATCCATCTAAAACAAAGCTGTATTGCTCCCCACTCTTTTAATGGGTCAGAAGCCTGGAAAACTTACAGTAGGTACCTGACCCACTCTTTTGATGGGTCAGAAGCCTGGAACACTTACAGTAGGTACCTGAGAGCACTTGAGGACTTCCACCGGAGATGCCTCAGCAGAATCCTCAGGATAACCTGGAAGGATCAGTGGACCTACCCCAATGTCCTGGAGGAGACTGGCATTCCTACCATCACTGCCATCATCGGCCAACACCAGCTCAGATAGACTGGCCATGTCGGGGCGGCAGTGACTCAGCGGTAGAGCGGACGTCTTACAACCAGACATTGCCCCAGACATCGACAGTTCAATTCCCACCACTGGCAGTTCGATTCTCACTCCTGCCAAAACATCCTCAGAGTGTGAGCTGACTTTGGGAGGTGTCAGCTCACCTCCCAGTCACTGTCAAGGCACCCTCCCCTGTACTACCTTGTTGGTGCATTTTCAAGGCACCCTTGAAAATGTGCCAAGGGAGACCAAAAAAAAAGGTACTAGGATAACATCAGAGATTATCTCAGGAAGTGCCACATATCCCTAAACACCTGGGAGGCTATAGCAAAGAACAGGTCTGCCTGGAGACGAGCTGTTCAAGAAGGGGCTGCACAATATAACGACAATCTCCACAGTGCTGCAGTGCAGAAGTGCAAAAGGAAGAAAGACTCCTCCTCCACCTATAAGGTTTCACTAAAACCCTCAACTACCAATACCCATCCATGCCCAAATTCCACCAAAATTTGTTGGTCCAAGATTGGCTTCTTTGTGCACCTGAAGACCCACAAGAACCAAGAAGGAGGACAGAAATACTCAAACACGAGTGTTAACCAGTGATGACTTTCTAATGCCTTTTCTGTCTGTGGGATCCATGTTTCTTGTCTTTTCTTTTCCTTTCCTGTATCTCTCATTCTCTGTTCTTATTCTCCACAGCGATCGATTACATACTTCAAATTATGTCTTCCGCACTGTATCACTTGCTTGTCATTCCCTCGTTATTTGTGATTTTACTCTCTGTGATTCCTGTTACCCTCCAGTTGCCAGGGATTTTTCTTGTCTTCTTGCCATTTTCCCTTAATTTCCCATTGTTTCCAATTTCCCAATGAGTTTTCTTGGTTTTGGTTGTTGGTCCCTGTCCCATGAATTTATGTATAACGGACATATTGCCTCTGTGATTGGACCCAGTTTCTGCTCCAACTTTATCGGGTGTGGACTTCTTAAGTCACTTTCTGTTATATGTCATCATGGTGAGATTCTCACAATGACACTGTTAACATGTCTTAGCAGACAATCTTTATGGTTTTTCATTGTGAATCCGAAAAAATTTTGATTACTGCATGACAAGTGTTTGTAATCAGGGAGCTTTAATATAAATACAGTGTTACCTCTACTTACGAATGCCTCTACATACGAAATTTTCTACTTACGAAACGCCCCAACAGGAAAATATTGCCTCTAGTTTCGAAAGAAATTTCGAGTTAGGTAAAAATACAGCATGGGTTGCTCCTCGCAGCTCCCAAAGGTTCCTGAACGCAACATTCTTATAGCTGCTCTGCCATTGGTTATTACTTAGCATCCTGGCATCCCATTGGCTAAGAGGGACCTCCTCTTAGCCAATGAGGAGGTCCCTTATTGACTAAAGGCACTGCATAGGTGTCTGCAGCGTCCTCGTCATGGCCCCCGACCCATGATGTGTTCTGATAGTTTTACGTAGATATATTAACTTTTTGATTATTTACTATGGACCCTTAGAAAGTGACGGAGAAAAGAGGAAAAGAAAAGACGAAGAAAAGAGTTTTTTTGTCCGTACAAACAAAGCAAGAGATGATAGAAAAGCATGAAAAAGGGATGCGTTTGGTTGATCTCACCAAAGAATATGTCCGTAATGCATCTACAATCGCCACATTATTAAAACTAAAGGAAGTTTAAGGAGTTTAAGGCATGGCGTGGGTGGTTGGAGAAGTTCAGAAGGAGGACTGGAATTCACTCTGTTGTTCATGGTGAGGCAGGAGCGCATGAACCAAAGAGGGTAAAAAACAATGAGGACAGCAGTTAAAAGGTAAATGACCATCATTTTTATTCTTTACTCTATTCTTTGTTTTTTACATTATGCACAACTCTCATTTATTGTGTAATAATCTAATCGTAACATGTATTTGTTACATGTTTTGATGCATTTTATGCTTTATGAAACATTTATGTCTGAATTTTGGGGGGCTTGGAACGGATTAGGGCATTTGCATGGAAAACGAAAATTTCTACTTACGAAATTTCTTCCAGAACCAATTAATTTCGTAAGCAGAGGTACCACTGTACATAATTCCCCCCCACTTGGCTTTTACATGGATTTACAGTATAAACTGGTGGTATAATGCAATCAACAAATGATTATTTCTTGATTGCATTATACTTAAGTTAAAATGTGTTGTTTGTGCAGGTCACCAAAGCTGTGTGTCCTTTTTATTTTGGCCATAATGTTTTATGTTAGCTTTTTATCCTATAATGTTAGCCTTAGTCTTGGGTCATCATAAATTGCAAATAAACAACCCCGGCTTGGAGCCACCAGATTTATGAGGATCAAAATCCCAATTTTTGGTCCAATGTTTTGGACAAAATTATGTCCCGCCACAATATAGTACTTAATAAAAAATATTCTTTCAGCCATTCAGTTTCAAAATGTTTCCCACAGCATAAATGAATAAATCTTGGATCATTTGACAAGAATTAAGTATTCAGTTTAATTTTTTTCATTTTTGTCTTTGTCATTTTTTTTTTTTTTGCCTGCATGTATTCTCATAGTTTAACCCCATAAAAGGGGGTCAACCTTTTATGAGATCAATGCTCATTTTAGTCTTGCAGCAAAATCTTTTATATATTTTAATGCGTGCATGTGACCATCACCAGTCCTCTCTGGGTACTAAATTGTCAGTCTTTATTTGGATTTCCTATTGTGAGCCAGCGAGGGAAGTGCTGCACCTCTATGAGTTAAGTAGGAAAGCCAAAGGAGACGGAGAGAAAACACAAACAAAGGTAGTGGATAAACAGCCAGTGCTGTTGGAGTGAAAAAGATTTTGGCTGTTTTATCCTACCTTAGAACTGATATTTCAACACCAACGTTACAATACACCAGATTAGTGGAGGTCCTGATAGTATAAAATAGCCCACCAGGGGATACCAGTGTAGGAGGAAGACAGACGGCATAAGATTGTGATGACTGAAGTGAGACTCATCACATTCTGACGGGACCCGACAGTTCTCAATCATTGGACTCGACAGGAGCTGGTAAGCCCTAACCCAACATGCATGTATGATGAAACCAGCACCCAGATAGGCTACCATAACTCAACAGGGCCACACTAGCTGAGCAAACCCAACCCCGGCAGCCAGGAGCACACAGAAGCCATCACCCGAAGAGCCACCGGGGGCACAAAGAACCACGTAGACCCAGGGACCCAGAGGAGGCAACGGCCGCCACCGCCAGGGCGCACGGGCCAGGCCCAAGGGGCACGGGCCAAAGTGCCACGCCTGATAGGGCAGCAGGTGAGCCGTGCAGCACCAATAGGTAAATGGGAGACAGGGTCCGCGGGGGAGAAGCCAAGCTGCCCAGCTACCATCCCGCCCCCAAATGCAGCGATGACTCCGTACCACCCAACTACCCCCGCACCCACGGGCCATCCCCCCGCAGCCTGACCCCCAGGCCAGACGAGAAGGCCCACACACTGCCCCATCCCCATATCAGCGCCGCAGCGCCACACCCCCGGTCACCATCGCCACGCGGCGAACCAATGGCTACGACCGACAACCGGCAGCCGTCAATAACCATCCAGCCGCCATAAAACGCCCGCAACCAAGCCCAACTCCCCAGCAGCCCAAGCCGAGCCGCAGGCCCAGGTCAGGCAGCCCCTCCCTAGCCATAGGCCCCAGAGGGCCACACCGCACCAGAAGCACCATGTTATGTGGGTCTTTGTCATTTCAAATCCAGTCCTGCCCTGCCCCACTTGCAATCAGTTCATTCCATTCACCTGCCTTCTCCCTACTCAACTGCTGCCACTTCAAGTAATGAAGGGGTTCATTACTTGAAGCTTCATTAATTGAGAATGTGGGCATTCTCGTCTGGCAAGGTGGCTGCACTGTTATCATACAAGGGTCGAAACTAGACATCACTACCTGTACTTCATTCTGCCTGACCTCTGGGCTCTGCCTTTCGCCTTCCCCTCATTTGTTTTGTCTGCCTGTCTGGATTTACTCCTTTACCTGACTCTGCCTGATTCCTGGACCCAACCTGTTTGCCTGTCTCTCGTCCGCCCGTTGGACTGATTTATCTGGTATCTGAACCCTGCTAATCTAATTAAATATGTTGAGTCTTGACCCGCTTGTCTGTCATGCTTTTGGGTTCCCTCTGCCAGTCATGTTCATTTCGTGACAGCCTGTTATTAAAACACAATGGCCCAATGTACAAGTGAACAGGAAAAAAGAGAGAAGAAAGCATATTTATGGCTGGTGCTGACTCTCAGCATATTACCAGTGAGTCTAGTCCCAACATAAGGAGCATAATGAAGAAGCAGACAGCCCACAGCTGAGGCAGGGGCATCATGGCGACAGCCTGAGGAAAAGTGATGAAAGCCAGCCCAGCACCTGGAGGCCAGAATCAACAATTCAGTTGATGCCTTGCATTAGGTTTTAGTCACTTTTTAACAAAACTGTAAGGGTAGATTTGATTCTTATTTCTGACGTATTGGATATATCAGCTTAAAATCACACCTGATTGAACAACCTTGTCAACAGGGAGTCCCTGCTTCTCTGCCATGAATCCCAAAACAGAGAAAACTGCAAAACCAGCAACAAAGCTGGTGCAACTGTTGAGCAGACATAGCCACAGACTGTCCCTAGACACACACGTACACACACACACACACACACACACACACACAGTCATCATGAAGTTTAGTGGCAGTCGAATAATTGTGAACTAAGATATAATACAAATGTACTTTGGTACACCCAACAGATGCAATAAAAGAGAGAAGGAGGCAGATTGTGTCTTATTTTCGAATGAACTGACATTAACAGGAAGATTTATGCAAATAATGAGCAACATGTGATGCATCAGTGCAGGTACCCAAATCAACCCTATTTTCACGGCACTAGAATCATTCAAAAACTGAAAAAGAGTGGGAAAAAGTTGGGCAATGGGCAAAACAAATCATACACAATGTCTTGTCTACTGATCTTCTGGCTTACTTGTAACAGTTGTTCTTGACTTTGTTGTAGCTTCCCAGTGTGATTAGTGTTCCTCCAACAAGACCATATGAGAACAGTATCTGAGTACAAGCGTCCAACCACACCTAATTGACAAAGATGAGAAATCACATGTATTCAAGTCTTCAGGACTGAAGTAAGTGCTTTAAATTTTTTTCTAGCCAATTTATCGTCTTTATCAGACAGGACAGCTCAAAAGATTTGAACAATAACACCCAGGTGGTGAATCTTAGTGGGGTGAGTGCTCACACCACCAAGCTATCTGTATTTTAAAATTAAGATGAATGTTGAACCTGTTCACTTGGGGCAAAAAACAATCTGAGAACATGTTTTATGTCAAGATTGCGGCAGTGGCGAGAGGGTGCAGAGAGAGATAATGATGCTAAGTAGTGCTGGGAGTCTGAGGGTTCTGCGCAGTATCTTCTTCCTCTGGACTAAGGCTTCAGATGTTGTTCCAGGAATCTGCTGGAGCCACTCCTCCAGTTTGGGGCAGTGGCTCCAGCCACTACCATGGGGACCACGTTAGCATTGACCTTCCACATATGCTCCAGCTGTTATTTCAACCCTTCATACTTCTCAGTCTTTTCGTGTTCTTTCTTCCTGATGTTGGCGTCAGCTAGAATTGCCACATCTATCACCACTGATCTCTTCTGCTCTTTGTCTTTTTATATATATATATATACACTCAACAAAAATATAAACGCAACACTTTTGTTTTTGCTCCCATTTTTCATGAGATTGACTTAAAGATCTATAATCCAGATACTGTACACAATATTACCATTTCTCCCAAACATTGTTCACAAATCTGTCTAAATGTGTGATAGTGAGCACTTCTGCTTTGCTGAGATAATCCATCCCACCTCACAGGTGTGCCACATCAAGATGCTGATCTGACATCATGATTAGTGCACAGGTGTACCTTATGCTGCCCACAATAAAAGGCCACTCTGAAATGTGCAGTTTTGTCTCACAGCAAAATGCCACAGATGCCACAAGCATTGAGGGAGCGTGCAGTTGGCATGCTGACAGCAGGAATGTCAACCAGATCTGTTGCTCGTGCATTGAATGTTCATTTCTCCACCATAAGCCGTCTCCAAAGGCGTTTCAGAGAATATGGCAGCACATCCAACCAGCCTCACAACCGCAGACCAATTGTAACCACACCAACCCAGGACCTCCACATCCAGCAGGTTCACCTCCAAGATCATCTGAGACCAGCCACTCAAACAGCTGCTTTAACAATTGGTTTGCATAACCAAACAATTTCTGCACAAACTATCAGAAACCGTTTCAGGAAAGCTCAACTGCATGTTCATCGTCCTAATCAGGGTCTTAACCTGACTTCAGAGCGTCGCCTTAACAGACTTGAGTGGGCAAATGCTCACATTCGATGGCGTCTGGCACGTTGGAGAGGTGTTCTTTTCACGGATGAATCTTGGTTTACATTGTTCAGGGCAGATGGCAGACAGCGTGTGTGGCGTCGTGTGGGTCAGCGCTTTGCTGATGTCAATATTGTGGATCGAGTGGCCCATGGTGGTGGTGGGGCTATGGTACGGGCAGGCATCTGTTATGGACGAAGAACACAGGTGCATTTTATTGTTGGTTGAGATCCTGAGGCCCATTGTTGTGCCATACATCCATGAACATCACCTCATGTTTCAGCAAGATAGTGCACGGCCCCATGTTGCAAGGATCTGTACACAATTCTTGGAAGGTGAAAATGTCCCAGTTCTTGCATGGCCAGCATCCTCACCGGACATGTCACCCATTGAGCATGTTTGGGATGTGCTTGACCTGCGTATACGACAGCGTGTACCAGTTCCCACTAATATCCAGAAACTTCGCACAGCCATTGAAGAGTAGTGGACCAACATTCCACAGGCCACAATTGACAATCTGATAAACTCTATGCAAAGAAGATGTGTTGCACTGCATGAGGCAAATGGAACCAGATACTGACTGGTTCTGAGTCCCCAGACCCTCTATAAAGCAAAAAAAAAAAAACCCTGCACATTTCAGGGTGGCCTTTTATTGTGGGCAGTATAAGGTACACCTGTGCACTAATCATGATGTCAGATCAGCATCTTGATGTGGCACACCTGTGAGGTGGGGTGGATTATCTCAGCAAAGCAGAAGTGCTCACTATCACACATTTAGACAGATTTTTGAACAATGTTTGAGAGAAATGGTAATATTGTGTATCTGGAATGAATCACAGATCTTTAAGTCCATCTCATGAAAAACGGGAGCAAAAACAAAAGTGTTGCGTTTATATTTTTGTTGAGTGTAATATATATATACAGACATATACCTGTACACATTGTATATTTCCCTCCTAGAGCTCCTCCAAAGACAACTGCTGCATCATTCCTAATTGCACCTGGAGTGGACATCTCCAGGTCTCCTAATAGTGTTTACTTCATGTTATGCACAGAGTGCTCCACCAGTAACCAAGCAGCAGAAACTAAGGACCTGCTGCCCCAGACCTTGATCTTCAGCTACATCAGCTATGTTCTTACCCTCCAAAGATCAGCCAATGAAACGTAGGACCTTTTAACCTTCCACCTCCGTGTTACAAGTAACAGGCTTAAGTCTGGGCTGTGGACATTGCTAGTGTGACTGTTGCTGTTTAGCTGTAATATTTGATAAAAGTTCTTCTTCCTCTGCCCAGCAGTTTTCTCGGCCTTATTTAGCAATTCTCTGAAACTCATAACATAGCATTAACTAAGCCCAGCTTTTACTTCCTTTTTTACCAGGTTTTTTCTACTTGCTTAACTAGAATTTTACACATCCTTGGAATAAAGTGTTCCTGATTTGTTTGCAATTCCTCCACTCAAATTTTCAGCATGTCATTGCTGTTTTCTTGTTTGTAAAGTTGAATTTTCTGCATTGCCTTTCACAATTCATGGGCTAGACAACCGCCCCATTTGTCCCAAGGTTCTCACCTGAAGGTCAGTCAGACGAGACAGATCTGGATAAAGGTAATAGACAACACCTTGCCAAGCTCCAGGCAGAGTCACTCCCCTGACCATCAAGATGGCTAGCATCAGATAGGGGAACAGAGCCGTGACATACACCACCTGGAATTTTAATAATCCTGGATTAGATTTATTTAGCGCTTTTCTAGACACTCTTAAGTTGTTTTACAGTGGATCCATTGTTTATTCACTCCTCATTTATACTCAATGATAGGAAACTACATATGTAGACACAGCTGCCCTGGCAGCAGACTGACAGAAACGTGGCAGCCAATCTGCACCAATGGCCTCTCCAACCACCACCAAAACAATCACACACATTCACACACCAGCGAGACCCTCACTGGAGGCAAGGAGGGTAAAGCGTTTTGTCCAAGGACACAACAACAAATGGCTACGGGAGCAGAAGCGGGAATCAAACCACCAATCCTGTGATCATATGATGACCTGCTCTACCACCTGAGCCACTGCCACCCCATTTTAGTGGTTGTTTAGTATATTTATCAAAACATTACATTAAATTATACAAACGTCTTATTGTTGTCACTTAATTGAGTAAGTTAAGTTTTTTTTAATTATTTTATTAACTGTATTAATCCCAGAAGGGAAATTAAGGCCATGTTCACACGTAGCCGGATCTTTTTGAAACCCCAACTTTCTTTACCCGCATAGAGAAAGATTTGCATCCACACGAAAGCGTTTTCAAGAAAATCTCCGTCCACACGTAACAGCATAAGTGCATTGATCAACACGTTTATAAGCAGAACAACTCTGTAACAACTTTGAGAATGACAGGAGCTAGGACCGGGACGAGTGGAAAATCACAGAGTTCCCCCACCAGCAGGCAGTGCATCCCGGTGTGTAGGTACATGCATATATATATAGTGTGTAAAGGCTCGTACAAACACACACACACACACACACACATAAGGGGACTGTGGACATGCAGGTGGGTGGGAGGTAGAGCGGCAGGCAGCTCCTTCATGGCGCGACTCCAATAAGCAACTTGTAAAGGGGACGGCACCTTGCTCAAGGGCGCCTCGGCAGTGCTCGGGAGGTGACCTGACACCTCCCACTGTCAGCTCACACTCCAAAGTGACTGGGCGGGAGCGGAGATCGAACTGCCGATCTTGGAACATTGGACGACCCGCTCTACCGCCCGCCCTACCGCTGCGCTACTGCCACGCCTCTTCAAAGAAACTAAGCAATCACAAAAGATCATAAAATCATAATGATAATTAATCATAAAAGATGAGAATATGTGTAGTTAGATTCGAAATTACCCAGGAATCAAACTGCTTCAAACAGCTTACATGACCAACTATGTGGCAATCCTGTCATTCTGACATCTTGTCCATCTATTTTATGTGCATGTCCATATAAAAAAAATTATTTCCCCTGACCTTTCCTGTAGAGCGGACTCCTTTCCAGATGCAGAAATAGCAGCTCACCCAACAGGCAAGTTGACACAACAGCAGCTCCCAATGTACTGTACCAATGGCCTCTATTCCTTCAGACATAGATAGCACTCCTCTCCTGTGTGGGACCACCAGATACAATGATTAGATGCATAAGGAGCTACAAGAAATAATGTTATTTACTTTATACAATTTTCATGGCACTGAACGAATCTAAAGCGTACAACATAAAACAATTTAGAGTTGTACAGTCATTGAACTGTAAAAAAACCAAACATTTAAGTTTAAAAAAAATTATGTTTCTTGGAGATGGGCTTTTATTTTTGCCAAAAAAGAAATATAGCCTGTAATGTAAACGAAGACTAGCAAGTAATCTCACCATAGTCTTACTACTGTCTTGATATTTTATCTAATACTGTTCTATATTTACCTGATAACAAAGCAGCGCAATGGTTCACATAGTACAGTAATTCCTCGCTTATTTGCACTTCAAGATGCGCAGCTTCACTACATCGTGGATTTTTGGTAGGTAGTCACGGTGTACCATAAGCGCATGCTATTGGCTGAAAGCATCCGTGTGTGCACTGCATTCTGAGATTCACAGTTCCCCCTTCGACTTTTCTTTAATACAAAAAACAGTCCATAAGAGGGTGGGAACTATCACCCATTGTTGTGACTTAAACCATATTTTATATCTTGTTAAAAAAAAACTGTGTGAGGTCTTTGTTACAATCTTTGGTATCTGTTTTTGCATTGATATTGTGTACCAATGAGTAAGATATCTTGTTTCTATGAAGATCTTTTTCATATGATCTCTCTCTTTTCCTTGACCTGTTTCTATCCCCATTGTATTTCCTTCCCACCCAACCGGTCAAGGCAGATAACCATCCTCAAGAGTCTGGGTCCTGTCCGAAGTTTCTTCCTCAATGGGGAAGTTTTTCCCTGCTGCTGTTGTTTGTGCTTGCTTTGGAGGGTCCGGTTGGGTTTCCCCGTCTGTTAAAGCACTTTGAAATGTCTGCTGACGTGATTAAGCGCTATATAAATGAAGGTTGATTGATATGCCAGTGTCAGCTCACTAATGGATTTAATCCGCTCACATACCTGTGTTTAAACTTTCAGCTACTTCCTTACTATGTATTTCCCTCTTATTTTTCTCATGTTTTTCACTTTTATTTTTCGTGATATAATTGTTAATTTTTCTGTGGTAAGTGTAGATGTACTGTACTTTCTCGATGGCTCATCGAATTGAGACCAGCCGGTAAACATTGCGGAGGATTTGTGGAGAAAAAGACAGTGTTTGCAAATGGAACAGAAACCAGTGGAGATGACAACAGATGATTATGAATGGGAGGTAATTAAAGCTGTATTTCCTGACAATCGTCGGACAATGGGAGATCGCTGGCTAACCAGACTGGGGAGCTAAGCTGACACAGTCTAATGTACTTCAGTGAATGGGATGTTACCTGAGAGGTAACTTATCCATTCTCTATTATTTCTTTTTAGCTTAAAATTTTCTTATTCTCACATTCAATAGATTTTTGCAGGAATTACAATAGATTTTTTTACAATAGAAAAAATCTATTGAAATTCCTGTTCCTAAAGTGTCTTGTCCTTTTGAGAACAGGGATTATAGGCCGATTGCCTTAACTTGTAGTGTTATGAAATGCTTCGAGAGGATAATTGTGAACCATCTCATGTCTGATGTAGCTCCTCTTTTGGACCCACTGCAATTCGCATATAGAGATAGGAGAAGCACTGAGGATGCTGTAATTAGCATCACTCATTTAATTAGCAAGCATTTGGAAGACCCAAAGGCCTACGCTGACTTCAGCTCCGCCTTTGATACTGTTTGTCCTCAATTACTGGTAAAGAAGCTATCAAACATGAATGTCAACCCTTAAATAATCAGATGGTTCTACTCTCTGATTACAAACAGATCCTTACAGGTTAAGGTTAACACCGTACTCTCAAGTCCCAGACTGTGTAGCACTGGTGTACCACAAGGGGGAGTGAGCTCACCTTTCCTGTTTAGTGTCTACACTAATGATTGCAGAAGTAGTCTCCCTAATAACTACATTTTTAAATTTTCTGATGATACTGTTATACTAAGCCTTCTGAGGGGTGACGAAAGTCTGGTGGGCTATATGAACGAGATTAACAACTTTAATACTGTATGTGGTAAGTCACCTGATCTTGAACACCACTAAGACAAAAGAAATGATCTTTGACCCTAGAAGTGTCCGACTTCATGATCCAGTTGTTATTGGTAATACGCAGATTGAGCAGGTTGCTTCTTATAAGTACTTAAGGGTCTACATGGACAACCAGCGAAAATGGCATGTTCAGATGGACCATCTGTGTTCCAAATTGGCTCAAAAACTGCACTTTCTCCGTAGCCTTGAGACTTTTTGGTGTAAGTTCAGGAGTTATGTTTACCTTCTATGATTCAGTCCTTGGGAGCATTATTAGATATGGCATGGCTGCCTGGTTTGGGACTCTCTCTGTTCAGCTCAAATCTAAAATATCTAAAATGGTGAAAACGGCAATGAAGGTAATTGGCAGGAGAGACTCTCCTTCTCTCCAGTCTATCTTTGACAAGTCAGTGCTCAGTTTGGCGAATAGAGTGTTGTCTGATCCTTCTCACATTCTTTTTCCTGAATATGAGCTTTTACCTTCAGGTAGACGTTATAGAACAAGTCGTTGCAAAAACAACCGTTTTAAATGATCTTTTATTCCAACCTCTATTGCACTTTTAAATGACAAGAAAGTGGTTCGAAGCTCTAGTTAGTTGTTCATATGAACTTTGGTCCCTCGTATTGTTACAGTGCTTAGCATCCGGAGGTGGGAGTTGAAACTCCTTCTGACAGGGGATTCCGCCAGGCGTTCCCAGCAGACCCTCACAAATACGTTTGGGTCTGCCAGGTCGGACCGGCATCTTCCCCCACCATCGGAGCCACCAGGTGGTGATCGGTTGACAGCTCCGCCCCTCTCTTCGCCCGAGTGTCCAAGACATGCGGCCGCAAGTCAGATGACACGACCACAAAGTCGATCATCGAACTGCGGCCTAGGGTGTCCTGGTGCCAAGTGCACATATGGACACCCTTATGTCTGAACATGGTGTTCATTATGGACAGTCCGTGACGAGCACAGAAGTCCAATAACTGAACACCATTCGGGTTCTGATCAGGGGGGCCGTTCTTCCCAATCACGCCCTTCCAGGTCTCACTGTCATTGCCCACATGAGCATTGAAGTCCCCCAGCAGAACGATGGAGTCCCCAGTGGGAGCGCACTCCAGCACCCCCTCCAAGGACTCCAAAAAGGGTGGGTACTCTGAACTGCTGTTTGGTGCATAAGCACAAACAACAGTCAGGACCCGTCCCCCCACCCGAAGGCAGGGGGACGCCAAGCCGGGGGGCTATAAGTATACCCACACCTGCTCGGCGTCTCTCACCATGAGCAACTCCAGAGTGGAAGAGAGTCCAACCCCTCTCGAGAGGACTGGTACCAGAGCCCAAGCTGTGTGTGGAGGTGAGCCCGACTATATCTAGTCGGAACTTCTCGACTTCACACACCAGCTCGGGCTCCTTCCCTGCCAGAGAGGTGACATTCCACGTCCCAAGAGCCAGCTTCCGTAGCCGGGGATCGGATCGCCAAGGTCCCCGCCTTCGGCCACCGCCCAGTTCACAGTGCACCCGACCCCTATGGCCCCTCTCACAGGTGGTGAGCCCATGGGAAGGGGGACCCACGTTGTCCTTTCGGGCTGCGCCCGAACGGGCCCCATGGGTGCAGGCCCGGCCACCAGGCGCTCGCCTTCGAGCCCCACCTCCAGGCCTGGCTCCAGAGGGGGGCCCCGGTGGCTCGTGTCCGGGCAAGGGAAAACGTGCTCCACTGTTTTAATTCATCATTAGGGGTCTGTGAGCCGTCCTTTGTCTGGTCCCTCACCTAGGACCTGTTTGTCATGGGTGACCCTGCCAGGGGCACAAAGCCCCAGACAACTTAGCTCCTAGGATCATTGGGACACACAAACCCCTCCACCACGATAAGGTGACAACTCAAGGAGGAGCAGTGCTTAGCATTTTATTTATATTTACTTAGATTTTTATTGGACCTGTGGTCCCGCTTTATGTTATTGTGTTTACGCACTTTATTTTCTTTTACTAATTTACTTGGTTCTTGTATTTTTAACATTGATTGGGGACAGTGATATCCTCTTGGTTGGGCAGTTCTGTCTCTTTTATGTATGCACAATACCGCTATCTTTGTGTTGTCTTGTATGTTTTAAACGTTGATGCTGACTAAGTGCACCTTGCCCAAGACAAATTTCCCTGTGTGGGATATTAAGTATATCTTATCTTATCTTATTCTATGGTTTTCTTCTGGAGTAGTACAATTACAACGAAAATTGATTCCCCCCTCGGCATCAATAAAGTATGTATCAATATAGCACATGTACTCATAAGCAACTAAAAATAATGAGATAAAAAATGTGGTGTGTGTGTGTGCTATGACCCTGAGGATACACACACACAGGCTACATAAACACCTGACTGACACGGAGCTAACTAGTTAGCCAAATGCTTGCTGACTTCAATGGCTTGTGAGGAAATTTCAGTGTGTAGCTCTGAGCCAGGACATTTCCACACACTGTTACCTCAGCCTGAACACGAACTTCACCTCGGGGATGACCACTTATTTTCCAGATTCTAGGAGTTGGTAGGGTTAGGGAGGACCACTATGTCTATGTAGAGACCTGAAAAAATGTGTTTTTCATAATAGGACCCCTTAAAGATCTTCTTACTAAAATTGAAATAAAAACAAAGTAGAACTAACTAACTGAGTTGATTTGACAAACAAGATCTGTTAATTTCGTAAACCTTTTTTATCCAAAAGGAATTTAGCGAAATTATCCTGAACTGCTAGATGTATTTCGTATTTATTATTATTAGTGTAGTTTATGTTTCATTTAGCACATTTTTTACATTGATGTGGTAACACTGACTCACTCCCAGAATTCAGAGACTGAAGATGTGGTAAGATTTCCAGATGTCCACTTCACTGTCAGGTTATCGGTTTGAATTCCAGTCATGTTTGCAGAGGTGATGTCCACGCATTTCTCTGTTGATTTAAAGACAGATTATTAAAGTTCAGAGAGCAGATTTTCAATCAATTTGGATAATTTTTTTATAAGCTAGACTTGCAAAGCAGCAGTAGAGAACAATTTCTTCTTCGATACCTTACCCAAGGATCCTTCAATATGCAGTCACTGTCAAGGATTGATCTATCCAATTGTTTTTTGTTTTGTTTTGTTTTTTGCAGGTTGATATTCTACCTAAGCCATGTCCATTTGCTTTGTATTCTGTCATCTTGTGTAATGCATTGCTCTGTATTCTTAACTAGAAACCAGGTAATATTAAATATTATATAAATATAATTTTTTATGATATGACCATAACATACTCAATAACTTAACTCGTTCTTTTACAGTGTTTTATAGTTTATTAGAAGGGAAGTCTATAGATGTTTTTTCACTACAATATCCTCACAATAAAATGGTGTGGATATATGTTATAAATATTAGTTTGAATTACTTGACTATTATTTTACCATATATTTGCTCTTACAAAATGACAAATGAATCACAACCACTAATGGATTATTATACAGAAGAAATATTTGATTTGATTATGACTAAGTGAAAAAAAAAGAATGGTTTGAGGTATATATGCATATATTATTATTAATAAAACTTTAATGACTGTGTGACTATTATATGTTCAATATTCAATTCATTTGTACGCTACGTGTTGCATGCACAACTGTCCTGGTTGATCACATTTATATTTATATTTAAGTGATTCCATGCATAGTGTTGGGACACCGAGTTCTGTCCTGACATAGGCATTGCATGGTGTTTAAAGAACCTGACCTGTGTTCCAGGGATTGGTGCAGGTGGCCCAGGGCAGTGGGTCTCTGAAAGAGTAGATGAAGTAAAGGAGTGACCAGGCCAGGATTAGGGTGTATATTCTGGCAATCAACTGGATCATGATGAATGAATAGCCAGCCCCTAAGAGAGAGAACATCCCCAACTCTTTGAGAACTGATAAATATGGTGCAACATGCAAAAATTAACTATTCTGCATTTGTTAATCAGTTTGTTTGAAAATAAATTATTGCAGACCAGAAATTACACCCGAAGTGGGTGTGGTTTGACCGAAAATGGGTTGGGCTTAAATCGCTTAATTATTTTAAGTCTCAAATTGATATGGATTGATCACAAGTTGCTATATTTATATTTTATTTTCAAACTATTTACAGAACAGTCTCAAAATTGAGATTCAAATCAATGTTTTTGATCACAAAAGTGAGAACTATTTAAAAAACAGGTTTTTTATTAACTCAGAACATGAATATTTTAAGTGTGTGAATGAATACTTACAGAACAGCCTCAGAATTGAGATCCAATGATCTTGCTCACAATAGTAAAGGAACTATATACAGAACAAGTTTTTTATGAACTCAGAACATAAAGCGCATTAATGAATACAACTCATGCAATAGGAAATTATGAACTACAAAGTATGCATGAACAAGAATTGTCATACCCGACACAACTTTCTAATTTTTTTCTTTTTCTTTTTTTTCTTTTAAATTTTTTTTTATTTTTACGATCAAACTGTTTTTTGTTTCAGTTATTTATTCATTTCACCAACCAATCTTCATGCCATTTATTTCACACC
Organism: Antennarius maculatus; assembly: GCA_013358685.1. Taxonomy (NCBI): domain Eukaryota; kingdom Metazoa; phylum Chordata; class Actinopteri; order Lophiiformes; family Antennariidae; genus Antennarius; species Antennarius maculatus. Next base: position 18,930,574 of record CM023620.1, on the reverse strand, counting down.
AAGTTAAACAAAGTTTATTAAGGTGTGTGCATGTGTTTGTGTCTCTTTGTGCATGTGTGTGTTACTGAGTGACTGTGTGAGAGGGAGAAAGACAGACAGATAGAGAGAGAGCATGTGTGTGTGTGTGTGGGCTATGTAATAGTTAAAATATCTATATACCAAATAAATTATTAATTTGAACTTAAAAAAAAAAAAAATGACTGGAGATGAGGCAGTAACCGATGCGATTCCAGCAGTTTTCAGCTCTGTCTGGTCAAATGCACTGCATACATGCAACAAAACAAATTAAGAAACAAGTTCACCAAGTAACCTTAAATAGACCGAAATAGAGGCAAGCTGAAGAAAACTTAAGGAAAACAACGTGGGCTACAGTGAAGCCACGCACAGAGAGATCAGTCAATGTCTGTGTGTGTGCGACAGTGAGGCAGCGACAGCGAAAGCTCGTGGCTGCAGTGATGTCTGATGTGTCTCGGTATGGAGGAGCGGGCGCTGTGTGTGACCGGCCAATCACAGATCGTGAAGACAGTTAGTTCTGAGGATTTTCCTTCAGCTATGCCAGCTGGGATAGGCTCCAGCTCCCCGTGACCCGCGCAAGTGGATGAAGCAGTCAGGAAAATGAATGAATGAATGAATGAACGACCACGAATATTGACCAGTTTCATTGGTAGCATCCTCATACTTGTTAAAAAAGCATCATCCGTACTGGATACTCGTCTGAAACGAGTACCCAGCTCAACGCTAGTAGGAACCTCTATTAAATCTCTTATAGGTCTCTGGCACTGTCATGTCTATTGTCACTTAGGAAAACCCATCCATCAATGATAACCCCTGATAGCGCCATAATGACAGCCTTGTCTTGGGCTTCTCGTCAACTTTGCCCTGTTCTTTCCTTTAATGAACATTTCTGTAACTTTTTCACGTACATGTTCACGGCCCAAGCGAGCCCTAATCATAAAGAATGACTGTACTTTTGACATCAAGTCATTTGTATGAAAAACTTTCACCACCACCAGTGAAAAATGGGAATTTCCATGCACTTGATAATAAAGTCTTGAGGCATCTTGGAGTATGTGTCTCCAATTATTTGTCACCTTGAAACTGAAATTTGTTAATGATGGAATCCTGTTGACCTGTCTTGCAATTCCCAAGTAATATATGCCGGTGCTCCTCGAGTTTTATGTTTTATCTGATAGCAGCAGTGCCCATATTTATACAATGAATGTAACATCACAGAAATAATGTATGAGACAAATAATGACAAAACACAACAACACCTGAATTAAATGGCAAATATTTTTTTCAAATGTTTCCTCTGAACAAATGTCTCAAAAATGGAGAAACATTCTATAAATTGTAAAAATTGAAAAAATTAAGAAAATAATTTCCTAGAGAGTCCTGACCAAAAACTGAAGGAAAAACATTCTGATTACCTTCTGCTAGTGGGCAGACCTTGATCCAGCAGGTAATGGAGCTCTCCTGTGCATACTGACCAATCGCAGTCTCGAGCAGAAACAGCGGCAGTCCACAGAACAGAGCAAAGAAACAGTAAGGCAAAAGGAAGGCGCCTGCACACACAAATAAATACACCTGAATAGTTAGAGCAGCCCAGTCATAAAGAGATGTAGAGCACAACAATAACAGCTGCTATATTAACACAAATGTGTCCAGTAATGACTTCTTTATTCATGAAAATACACTTTCAATGAACAAGTACTGTTTTCATTCACTTATTTTCTGTGTCACCTCTGCTGTGAAAAGCGAGAGAGGATTCTCCATTAAAAATGATTGCACCCCTCAGCTAAACAAAATTATAAACCTTAATATTAGGTATTTTATATGCACATCAAGCTAAAGTCTAATGTAGTCAAATATTCTTTTAAGACAGATGTTAGTATGTGAAAAGTTGTTTCAAGACATCCCAGTAAAAATGGCTTGTGTCATATTTGAATTTTATTTAAAATGAACATTCAATGAGTCAAAATGCTGGTTAAAAAAAAACCCAAAAAAACATTTCATTCTGTTTTTGTTACAACAATGCACGACATACGTACTACTTCACAGCCACAGTTCCCTGATGTCATATCTAAACCTTATCCGGTTTTACAGTTTTAAGTGTAATGACGGACAGCACGGTGGCATGTTAAGAATGTTCTGGGTACAAGTTCTTTCTGTGTTTTTCTATGTTCTCCCCTTGTCTGCATGGGTTCTCCGCTTTCTCCCACCTCCAACAGCATGCAGTTTAGGTGATTTGATCAATCTAAACTGTGAGGTGTAAGTCTGAGTGGTTGTTTTTCTTTCATGTGGCTCCACGATGCATTGGTGAAACATCCGGATTGTACCTTGCAGTGGACCCGCAAAATGGAAGAAACGGCTGTAGATGAGACAAATAAGTAAATATGAAGAGCATCCATAATGGACTTCTCAAGAGTTCAGTAATTACATTTCTCTAAAGTAAGTTTTACCTGTTGTCCAAAGTGAATTAGTCTTCTCAGAAGCGTTTCAGCCTTATAAGGATACTAATGATAGTAATTCAGCTCTGTTGTCACATTATATACTCAGGCTGTGAGGGAGGGTGGATTAAGAGATTGCATGTTTGAAGTTTTTTGAAAGCATAAACTCTGAATTTCCCTTTGGCGATTACTAAAGTATACTAAATTAAAATTAATCATTTTAATCATTATTAATTAACTAATTATTACTAATTATTATTATTAAAATTAGTTATTTTGTACCGTTTATATTTTAGTTATAGTGTAGTATATGTCCTGTTAGTGCTGCATGTGTCTGTTAGTGTAGTGTATGTCTTGTGGTATGTCCTGTGATGTCAGTGTTTCTTTTTCTCCTGGTGTTTATCCAGTATTTATTCATTATGTAATGCCTGAGCAGTGGATATGTACAATTTCCTCTGGGATTAATAAAGTATCTATCTATCTATCTATCTATCTATCTATCTATCTATCTATCTATCTATCTATCTATCTATCTATCTATCTATCTATCTATCTATCTATCTATCTATCTATCTATCTATCTATCTATCTATCTATCTATCTATCTGGAACGTGTAAGTCTGTACAAATCTATGTTCGAACCTATCTAGCAATTTGATGCTTCAAACAGTAGGTGGAATAGGTGACATAAATTTATAACTACATATTAAATCCAGATAATGTTGTCTTTCCGTGAATTGGACTATATGTTTGAGGATGACTGAGAGGAGGTGACGTACAGTCAGGGGATCGCACGTCACTGATGGCAGGTGAGGCCGTGCCTCAAATGGAAAATGGAATAAATAAATTAAATGCTAATATTTATCCAGCGATGTGTATTATAAACGTATTTTCCGTTTAACGCCACCAATTTGAGGTAATTTTTCTCAAAATCGCTGAATTTTCACATTTACCGCTGCAATACGGAGCAGAGAAAAGGTACTAGGTGAGGCACAAAAATACCCGGCCTCATGGATAGGGGGCGCTGGTGATCAAAGGGATTTGTCTTGGGACTCCTCAGGCGAAGAATAAGTGGATGCAGGCTACGATCTACAGTAAGTCAAGTGCAGCAATTATTTTTTTTCCACTCACCTATTCAAATAGAGGATTAAATATTAGAAACTGAAGGAAGATACGGACAATTTCTACAAACAAGTTATTGATGCGTTTGTTCAGAGGGAGCGGCGCATGGACTTCATTTACAAGTAAACCTGGCATATTAACAGGTAACAACATTGCGTTTTTTTAATCAAATATACTTATTTGTGTGTTACAGTTTGTATGTGTAAATAATTCTGCAATGAGACTTTAACATAACCCACTCACTGTTGCTAATTAAATGGTGAATAAGCTACACTGTATTCATATTATTGTAAATCTGATCACGTGATCATGATGACGTCAGTGCCTCACCAGCCGTCAACCTCACCGCACGTCACGGCTGAGAGGGAACAGTAAATGTAATATTCAAAGAAAACCGATGTGGGTTTGTGGGATGGGAAAGCCTGGTTATTTGCAATTTAGATTTATTAGCTTTTTGATAGTTTTGTGATTGATTGATTGATTTATTGGTTGGTTGGTTGGTTGGTTGATTTTATTTGCTGTAGTCTAAACTGGCCGTGTTCTAAAGGCTTCTTAAATGATGATTGATCCCCAGGTTTGCTGCTTAGACAATGAAAAATCAGGAACATATGTCAAGGTAATGTCATCCTCTGATCAGCCTTACACCCACATGATGAGACATGTAAGGACAACTTCAGGAAAGGAAACAACACTTTCATAAGGCTGCTTTGTCCTGAAGGAAAAAGAGTGACTACTGGTGGTGACTCAGTTGACCAAACAGGACACTATTTAAGTAATTACATTATGAGTAATTATAAGTCCAGTAATCACCCAAAATTATGTTCATTTTATCAATTGGTAATAAAATCACCAGTCCTGCACCAGGTCACAATCTAGGGTTATCATATGCACTGGGACAACAATCCCAACCCCATTCCACACATAAGGAGTCTATCTCCAGGATCATTCTTCTTGGAAAATTGCAAAATAAAGTCCAAAACATAATTGAATTACCTGCATCCTTCAAAAAAAAAATACATTTCATCTCCCCCCTCAGGTGCTGCCTAGGTCACCTTACCCAACAGACCCCCAGGGTGAACAGGTGACTTAATCTCATTATCTTTGCGTACCACAGACTCACCAAGCCAACTCTTAAGAGTACGTACATACACACTAGCCAATCCCGCAGCCTCGATGGCAGTTGTAACTCCACACTTGGTAATGTCTGGGGCCAGGAGACTGGACAAAGTGTTTTCAAACTGTTTTACAATGATCAAATTGAACAAACTTTCAAAGCTGGCAGTGTCAGACAACATACCCCAACAAATGAAATTAACTAAAAAGTCCATGAAAAAGTCCATTCGTGAATAGTTAACCCTTTTTCCACCAACATCCTAAAATGTTGACAGCACTGCTCTGGGACCAATTCATATACTCTATTTAGAGCAGCCTTGACTGATTCAGTTATGGTCACTTCATGATGCATTTTCATTTTTAATACACATGGCAATAACAAACTTTTGTCAGAGTTTAACTGATTTTTTGCCCTCAAGACTTGTGGTTAATCTCTCCAAAGATAAGCTTTCTTTTTTTTTTTTTTTTTTTAACTTTGATATATGGCTTCAGAGTCATTGTATACCAAATAGTAACAAATACTATTGTGTTAGTAGGTTTATTTCAGTTGCTGGTCTAAATGTTCACTGTGGCCAAAACAGTAAATTTAAGAGTTGTGATCAGCTTTCATTAACAACTGTTCTATGGAAAAGTTAGTCTATGCTGCTTTGGTTTATATCTGATATACCTGTAATCTAATTAAACCATGTTCTCCTTCAGAGAGGAAAATGTAGCATATGTCCTCAGACTGGCACATTTTCTTAGCTCCTTTCAAACACACAGTATTTGATTTGTTATTTTTAGGTTTAATCTTACATGAAGAAAACAGTGACAGATTTTCACCTTTACATGTCAGGAGCGATGAGATAAAACATCTTCCAACTCACCTCCTCCATTTTTAAAGCACAGGTAAGGGAATCTCCACACGTTGCCAATACCCACCACGTTGCCTGCACATGCTAGAATATATTCCCTTTTCTTCTTCCACTGGTCCCTTTTGACAATGATGTTCTCCATCACTGTGCTACCTCCTAGGTCCCTGATCAGTTTTACCACTGAATACACATCAGCTTCGAGTAAGACTGAAATTTGTACATAACTATTTCAATGAAGGCAGTCATATTTATTCAGATGTCTTGATGTCACAGTAATGAAGAGGGGGGTGTGGTAATAAATATTACAATGTTATTATTAACATTCTTGCTAATTATTTGATTATCTAATCACCCAATTCTGGGCTTGCACTAGGAGGTAGTGTGACTAAGCCACTGTGGCTCAGTGTAAAAGAATTGAGTAAGCCACAAAAAGCCACATTGTGTCCAAAACAACGGCTTGCTGTAATAGCAAGTAAAACTTACAAGTAAACATTGAGTAATACCAAGAATCAAATTTATTAAAAGCAAAGTGTCTAAGTCAAAGTTAAAATGTCTTCTAATCCAAGTAAAACTTACAAGTAAACAATGAGTAATATTTTCGGCATAGTCCTTGAGGGGGCATGGGAGTTCGCCCAACCAGTCTACATGTGTTTTGTGGACTTGGAGAAGGCGTTCGACCGTGTTCCTTGGGGGGTTCTGTGGGGGGTGCTTCGGGAATATGGGGTACCGAACCCCTTGATAAGGGCTGTTCGGTCCCTGTACAACCGATGTCAGAGTTTGATCCGCATTGCCGGCAGTAAGTCGGATTCATTTCCAGTGAGGGTTGGACTCCGCCAAGACTGCCCTTTGTCACCAATTCTGTTCATAACTTTTATGGACAGAATTTCTAGGCGCAGCCAAGGCGTTGAGGGTGTCCGATTTGGTGGCCTCAATATTGCATCTCTGCTTTTTGCAGATAATGTGGTGCTGTTGGCTTCATCAAGCCGTGATCTCCAACTCTCACTGGAACAGTTCGCAGCCTAGTGTGAAGTGGTTGGGATGAGAATCAGCACCTCCAAATCTGAGACCATGGTCCTCAGTCGGAAAAGGGTGGAGTGACCTCTCTGTGTTGGGGATGAGCTCCTGCCCCAAGTGGAGGAGTTCAAGTATGTCGGGGTCTCGTTCACGAGTGAGGGTACAATGGAACGGGAGATCGACAGGCGGATCGGTGCAGCATCTGCAGTGATGCGGACTCTGTATCGGTCCGTCGTGGTGAAGAAGGAGCTGAGCCGAAAGGCAAAGCTCTCGATTTACCGGTCGATCTACGTTCCTGCCCTCACCTATGGTCACGAGCTGTGGGTCGTGACCGAAAGAACGAGATCCCGGATACAAGCGGCCGAATGAGTTTCCTCCACAGGGTGTCCGGGCTCTCCCTTAGAGATTCTCCCGGAGGAGCTGGACAAAGTGGCTAGGGAGAGGGAAGTCTGGGCTTCCCTGCTTAAGCTGCTGCCCCCACGACCCGACCCCAGATAAGCGGAAGTAGATGGATGAATGGATCGATGTATCTTCACAAAGTGAATGCAAGTTTTCAATTGTTGGGGGGTGTAAAATCGCGCTTGTAATAGGGTGGTGTGGGAGGCCCCCCCGGGAAATTTTTTAGAAAATGGGGTTGTTTTCCTGCATTCAGGTGCATTCTGAGGGCAAAATCTTCTGTTCAGTTTACCTACAAAAATACACTAAAGTCAACAGTTCAAGCTGAACTATCTGTATTTCTATCCTATTTTATGCAGGTATAAATGTGAGATTCAACAATTGAAAACTTGCATTCACTCTGTGAAGATACAGAATATTACTCAATGTTTATTTGTAAGTTTTACTTGGACTAGAATACATTTTAACTTTGACTTAGACAACACCATTGATACGCCATAGTTTCGTTGTTGTTTTTTTAATTCGATAATATGATTTTTCATTTCAATTTAAAAAGGCATATAAAATAGCAAGCGAGGTGAATACACATTTACATGCATCGCTGGTTATTCCTGCCGGTCATAGAGATCAAAAGTCTAAGACTACAAAAAAGTATTGATAATATCTTTCATTGACCTTCTGATCGGTCTGTCACCACTCCTGCCTCCTCTCAGCATTCACCATTTGTTGTTCAATTAGAATTTTAACGCAAAATCTACTATAAAACACTCTATTCTCATTTTCTTTCAATCGATTGTCCTCGCCTTGTGTACACCAATTTCGCAGGTGTAGCTTGTAAAAAAAGCATGCTTCGGCTAAATTCCGTCGGCATGCGGAATTAGCGAGCGGCGCTAGCGAGCGGCGCTAGTGAGCGGAAAAATATTTTTAGCCTTTTTTCCGTAGCCACTGCGGCTACACAGTCTAAAAACATTGTAGCCAATCTGGAATTTACTTCACCTATGGCGAAGTGGCGAATGGCTGACGCAAGCCCAGCAATTATCGAATGATCTCTGGGATCAAAAACATTAGTGTATTACCAGTGTCAATATTGGATTTTTGCCTGACAAATGGTAAATGAAAGCATTATGAAAGTCAAGTTGTGTGACACCTCCAAATCTATTTTCCTGAATTAAATTAGTTTTATTATATGGGTGTTGTTGGGAATTTCCATCAAACAATGCAAATGACCAAAAACAACATCTTACATAAATAGCTAGCACAACAATTAGTTTCTTGTCTGTCACATAATGTTGCAAACACAGAACACGCACAGCACGTCGATAACAACTGATACACTGATATTGTTTGTCATAATTTATCATCCTCTTGGTCCAAATAGTGACTATCTGAATTTGCCAACTTCTTAAGAATTTACTAGTTTAATTCTTAAAACTGATAAGGTCATTATTGTTGGTGATTTCAATATTCACGTGGACGACAGTAAGGAAAGCCTCAGTAACACATATACAGTATATCTTAGACTAGACTCCATAGGTTTTAGTCAGTGTGTGCAGGAATCTAATCACCACTTTAAGCATACTCTGGATTTAGCACTGATTTATGGGATTGAAATTGAAGAGCTACTCATCTTTCCACTCTGGTCATGTCCAAACCATCTCAGTCTTGCCTTTCTGACTTTATCTCCATGACCACTGCCTGATAACTTTTGATATTCAGCTATTGTGTAATTCCTTTCCTGCCACAAGATCAAAGATCAAACACCTTCCGAAACTCAGCGGTAAAAGACTGGACAGATGCACAGACAGGTGAGTGTCACTCCCATTATGCAGTTCCCCAGTCCCGGGCCTTCCCCGTGAGTAGAGAGACAATGTATGCAACACGGGACCGCTCCGTGGGGAAAACTGAGGGCTGCTGCTCAAATCAAGAGAACACTGAACCAAAAAAGGACGACAGGTTCCTGGGGCATCAGAACAGCGCTCTGGAGGAGGAATCCGAGCTTCAGAATGGGCGATCGGACGAGCAGGCAGAGCAGGAACAGTAGCAGAACCCGGGTTGGTCGGAGGCACTGCAGAAAGTGAAGCGAGATGTTCCCAGGTGGCCTCCATGTTGCGCTCCAGGCGGGCGTTGTTGGACTGCATAGCCTCAGACAAGAAGGGAAGGTGATAGTTGAGGAGCTGGATCTTGTTTGAGTCTATGGAGGACTCAGACTGGGCAGGGATGCTGTCGGTTGGGTTCATATTGGCCAGATTGTTCTGTCAAGGCTCGAACACTACCGGTGGTGAGAATCCAAAAGCACAAGCCAAACGGGCAGGTCAAGAGTCTCAGAGCAGGTTTAATAGGACAGGCAGGGGTCAGGTACCAGGTAATCAGTCCAACAGGCAGATGAATCAGACAGACGGCAAGCAAACAGGCAGAGTCCGAAAATCAGGCAGTTCATACACAACAGGCAATCCAAGTAACCAGGCAGACAAATCCGGAGAGGTTATGACAGGGAGGGTCCGAGAAACTAGCAGGGGTGAAACAATTTAAAAAAGTACGTCAGGATACAATGGCTGGAAGGTCAGGATGAACACTAACGATCTGAGCTGGGTATATGAAGACTGGAGGCTGTTGAGGGGAGTGGCTGCAGGTGAGCGAAGGGAAGGCAGGTGCAGGGAATGAACTGATTGCAAGAGGGACCGGATCTGAAATGAAATGATATGTTAGTGACAAGAAAAACAAACAGGATAAGGTAGTCCAGAGACGTGACACGACTGGACAAAACAATTGGTATTAAGGGATTAGCATTGATGTGGTTTAAGTCCTATCTAACTGACCGTTCCCAGTTTGTTAACGTTAATAATGACTCCTTCCAGTCCACTACAGTTAGTTATGGAGTTCCTCAAGCCCCGGTTCTTGGTTCAATATTGTTTATCTTATACATGCTTCCTCTAGGTAATCTGATAAGGAAACACTCCATCAACTTCCATTGTTAAGCTGATGATACGCAATTTTATGTACTGATTAAACCTGATGAAGCCAGTCAGCTGTGCAAATTACAGGAGTGTATCAAAGACATTAAAGATTGAATGACCAATAACTTTTTGCATCTACAGTAAATTCTGGTAAAACTGAGGTCATTGTGCTCGACTAGATTACTGTAACTCACTGTTTTCAAGCTGAAGACACTTCCACTAATCCAGAATGCTGCTGCCTGTGTCCTGACCAGAACAAGTACCAGAGACAATATTTCTCCTGTGTCGGCTTCTCTGCACTGGCTTCCTGTGAAAGCTAGGATAGATTTTGAAATACTCCTCCTCACTTACAAAGCCTTCAATGGCCAGGCACCAACCTATCTGAAGGAACTTTTAGTTCCATGTAATCCATCTAGAGCAGCGGTCCCCAACATTTTTTGCGCCACAGACCAGTTTCATCAAAAACAATATTTTCACAGACCGGCCTGCATTTGCTCGATAATGTTAATGACGCCAGGACAACTGTAGTCTAATAATAAATCATCCGCAGTGGTTTTATGCAAAATGCAGACATCAACAGACAATAAACAACCTGGCACGGTGGTGCAGTGGGTAGTGCTGTCACCGCACAATAAGGCGGTTCCTGTTTCGAGTCCCACTCTGTGCGGAGCTTCCATGCTCTCCCCGTGTCTGCGTGGTTTTTCTCCCTGCTCTCCGGCTTCCTCCCACCTCCGAAAAGCATGCGCTTTAGGCTAATTGGCCGGTCCCAAATTGCCCGTAGGAGTGAGTGTGCGTGTGCGTGGTTGTCTGTCTTTGTGTGTGGCTCCGCAGCGCACTGGCGTGCCCGGAGTTTCCCCTGCCTCACGCCCTATGCCAGTTGGGATAGGCTCCAGCTCCCTGTGACCCGCGGCAGAAAATGGATGAATGAATGAATGATAATCAACATCTCTGTCAGAAATAATTGTATTAAAAACTCGATTCAAGTGACTGCACTGATGAGGTTTAATTTTTGAAATATAGTGACTTACAATCATGTGTGTGAATGAGAGGGACCCAAGTGGAAGAGTGAGGTTACAGGGAGAAGAGATCAAGAAGGTGGAGGATTTTAAGTACTTAGGGTCAACAGTCCAGAGCAGTGGAGAGTTTGGAAAAGAGGTGAAGAAACGTGTACAGGCAGGATGGAAAGGGTGGAGAAAAGTGTCAGGTGTGATGTGTGATAGAAGAGTTTCAGCTAAAATGAAAGGAAAGGTGTACAAAACTGTGGTGAGACCAGCGATGTTGTTTGGTCTAGAGACAGTGTCACTGAGGAAAAGACAGGAGACAGAGCTGGAGGTAGCAGAGATGAAGATGCTGAGGTTCTCTCTGGGAGTGACCAGGAAGGATAGGATCATGAATGAGTACATCAGAGGGACAGCACATGTTAGAGGTTTTGGAGATAAAGTCAGAGAGGCCAGACTGAGATGGTTTGGACATGTCCAGAGGAGAGATAGTGAATATATTGGTAGAAGGATGCTGAGGTTTGAACTGCCAGGCAGGAGGCCTAGAGGAAGACCAAAGAGGAGGTTTATGGATGTAGTGAAAGAGGACATGAAGGTAGTTGGTGTGAGAGAAGAAGATGCAGAAGACAGGGTTAGATGGAGGACACTGATTCGCTGTGGTGACCCCTGAAGGGAAAAGCCGAAAGGAAAAGAAGAAGACAATCAGTGCATTCAACATAGAAGAATACTGATCATTTCTACATAAAAGGGTGAACAAGTCAATGAAATACTAATAATAATAATGAAAATTAGTGGTTGGGGTGGTTGTCGGTGGTTGGGAACCACCGACATAGACGATTGTAACAGAGAATCAGGTAATTTTTCAAAATTAAACCTCCTTTCAGATTCCGAAATAAATAAAATGGAAGCAATGTCAGTTATTTACTCTTTCTTTGTGGCCCGGTATCAAATGACCCACGGACCAGTACTGGTCCGTGGCCTCGGGGTTGGGGACCTCTGATCTAGAGCATTACGCTCTCAACATACTGGCCTACTGGTGGTGCCTAGAATCTACAAGAGTAGGACAGGAGCTAGAGCCTTAAGCTATCAAGCTCCTCTGTTGTGCAACCACCTCCCTACCTCAGTTCGGGAGGCAGACACCCTCTCATTATTTAAGACTAGACTTAAACTTTCATTTTCTTTTTCAAAAATTTTACACTTAAAGTGGCTTAGGCTGCTAAGTTCTTTTTCTTACAGATCTACACTGCTGGAGCCTCAACATCAAGACGCACTGAGCTCCTCTCTCCTCCTTCTTCTCTCTGACCATCTCTGTTACTCCTCCTCCTCTCTGACCTCTCTCTCCTAGTCTCCAATCACACCTTACTAACTCAACTTCTTCCCTGCAGTTTTTTTGCTCTAAGTCCTCACAATTCTTTCTCAGGTTCATCCCTCATCCGTCCATCCGCTGTGGAACTGCTCCTCTAATCCCACCAGTATCACCCCTCATCTAGGGAAGCTGGGGTTCTGCTGCCTTTCTTCCTCTGTGCCAGTCATCCACGCTGCTGTAATTGTGCATTGAATTAACCAACTACATGATGGGGAACATGTATTGAAGATAACAACCCAGGAGTCGGTGAACACACCCTGACTTTCCCATCCCCACTTCAGCGCCTGCATCAAATTTCCTAACCATAACCATAAAGACATTGACTCTATCTGGCCTATCTGCCACTCTCTCTCCCTGTCTCTCTCTTTCTCTTACCCTGCCCTTATCTTCATTGTATTTCTTTTCCAGCAGGATAAGTTACAATTTCTTTCTTTCTTTCTCTCCTGGTCAATGGCTCTTTATCAATCTGCTACTTGCCATCAATCACACACACACATCGCTCCAGAGTTGAGAGTAAAAAATTAACTTATGCTTTAAGGAAGTTGATGGTGTGACTGTTCTACATTGTATTAATAAGCATTGGGCCCATATTTGGAATAACGAGTTAATGAGTCATGGTTCTTGAACAATACTAATTAAATATTTTTTAAAAAATTAAAAATGGAAAGCATAGCAAAGCATAATGATGGCCAAGTCAAGTAAATATTTGTTTTTGATTTAAGGCTATTTCATTTACAATTACAAAGCTACAGTGACCAGCAGACAGTGTAGTGTATTTGTATTAAATGATTACAAGCAACTGATTTGCACATCACATCAAATTAATGTCACAATATTGATGCATCCTAAACTAAACAATTATTAGTTTGAAATTTGTCAATTTTAAGTTATTTTTTACTATCAGGTAAAAAAACGTGCTGGGACAAAACCATTGCTTTTGTGTTCCAGACAATAACAAGAGGACATTAGGAAACTAGGAGCCTAACCCAGACGATGGGGTGTGTGCGGTAGGGGGCACCCTGGATGCAACGCCAGTGCACCATGGATCCAGATAGAGACAAACACGTACGTACACCTACAGGCCATTTGAAACCAGCCTATTCGCCTGAAGAGAAGAACCCACGCAGACACAGGGACAAGCCAAACCGCACAGAGCAGGTCTCAAACCGGGAACCACCGTGCTGAGCTGTGACAGCGCTACCCTCTGCGTCACCGTTCCTCTTTCAAATTAGCTTGTGGGAACAGAAGAATTTCTTTGGTCCTACACTTGAGTGGGTTATCTCGGTGTACTCAGAATGATAATACAAACATAGGGTATGAATACATTGAGTCCAAATTCAAAAATGTCTGTGCTAACACGTGTCAAATCCCTCAGTGGGAGACCAGTCTAAAGACAAGGGTCCCCTGAGCCCCTTGTGAAAATGGACCTCATTAGGCCGAGGGTGGTGCCCCTCCTGACAGTATTGAGATGACAGTGAACTAGATGATGTGAAGTCATCTCATGGCTCACAGATCCGGCTCCATTTCTAACATGCCAGTCCATTGCTTGAAGAATTAAAGGCAAAAAAAAAAAGGCAATACATGCCTGTCCACGAGCAAGACGTTGTCAGTCAGTCATTTTCTCAACCCGCTTACGCAGGTCGCGGGGGAGCCGGTGCCTATCCCGGCAGTCTCAGGGCGTGAGGCGGGGGACACTCCGGGCACGACGCCAGTGTACCGCGGAGCCACATAGAAACAAACAATCACTCACGCACACACAAATCAGCCTGAAGCGCATGCTTTTGGAGGTGGGAGGAAGCCAGAGAACCCGGAGAGAGCCCACATGCGAACTCCGCACAGAGCGGGACTCGAACCCGGGTCGCCCGTGTTGTGAGGCAACAGCACTACCCACTGCGCCGCCCTGCAAGATGTTGTGCTCTTGGTTAATGATCCACCGCTTGATTAGTCAGCTTGTCTCAGAGCCTGTGTGAAGATGCCCCAGTCATAGTTTAAGTACATGTCTGTAAAGGTCCGAGGGCCCCAGGCCCCCCTGTTTGCTAAGGTACACCTACACCCCTGTGTTGTCCATTCACGGCAATACCTTGGTAGTAGCAAAGATTCCTGTTGGACAATTCAAATAGTTTTTCTACTCCAGTGGCTGCTGGTCCAGAAGTCATCTGCCAGCTGGAGGAGAATTCTTCATTCTGATCTTCTTTCTCATTCTTTTAATGATAGTAATGGTGATCAGAGTCTGTATTGGCTGTCAGTGCATTATTATTTTCAGTTAATTTGTCCATTAATTTGTGTTTGTGTGTGTCTGAGTTTAATATATTTCATAAAAGAGTAAGTATCAGGTGAGGCAAACTCAATATTGTGGGTGTGACAGAGATGTACACAGTTTCAAGTTTCAGCTGTCACCACAGACTGAACTTGGGGTCTTTGACATCCACAAAGTAAGATGAAAAACCAAGAGAGTAAGCTAGTAAAAAGATAGTTTCAAATGTGCAACTCTGGAGTTTACATTTGTCAATGTAGTATTCCTTTTTTGATTGTATTACAAGGTTAAATTGTGCACACAAATCTTACCCAGTTGATTGTCTCCTGCTGAGGGTGAATTGTTCTGTTTGTGCAAGAGATTAATTTTTCAAACAAACCATCGTCCTTTTGTCAGTGACATTTGTTGTCAGTAACAGTAATGGAATCATCACCCCCATATTAACTGGGGTTAGACAATAAACAATGTGTAAAAATGTTTCAGATGTCATAGCATGTTGTCAAATTTGCTTGAAGTTATGGAAATTTAATAATACATGAATTAGACAACATGGGCGGCACAGTGGCCCAGTGGATAGCGCTGTCGCCTCACAGCTAGAAGGTTCCAGGTTCGAGTCCTTTCTGTGCAGAGTTTATCCGTCTACATGGGTTCTATCCGGGTTCTCCGGCTTCCTCTCACCTCCAGCACATGCAGCTTGGGTAAATTAATCACTCTTAATTGCCTGTAGGTGTGTGTGAGTGGTTGTGTGTCTTTCGTGTGGCTTCGCAGTGCACTAGTGTCGTGCTCAGAGTGTCCCCTACCTCTCGCCTTTCAGTCAATTGGATGACCTCCATCAACCCTGTGACAAAATCAGTGTTCAAGAAGATGAATGAATGACATCACAAAACCACTAACATTAGTACAAAAAAAGGAAAGAAAAAAAAAACCCATGGAAATAATCGCATCCATTGCGGTACAGATGTTCGGATTCTTGCTGATTTTCGCTTGGCTTATTCTGTGTCTTCATCCATACTATCCACCGTAATATCTCTCTTTTTCTTCATTAACTTTTGATTGTTTTTTTATTCAAGAAAGCACTCATCACTTGTTTTTTCTCCAATTTTTGCGTCTTTTTCGGAGGCATGGAAATAAATAAAACAGTAATCCTTTGCTTATTCGCGCTTCAAGATGCACGACCTCAAATTAGACATAATTTATATGTTGTCCTCGATGAGCTGTAAGTTTCATCTCATCGAGAACAAGGGAGAGAGTGAGAGCTGAGGAGCAATTGTCTCCCCTGAGCTGTAGTCACATGAAACTACCCACATGCTATAGGCTGACAGCATGTGTGTGTGTGTGTACTGTGTTCAGAGACTCACGGTTCCTCCTGCAAGTTTACAAAAGTGTTTTGAACAGTCTATAAGAGTGTGGGAAAAGGTAATACAGATATAAGGTGTGTGATCCAAATCCTCAACCTGATCCCAATTCTGAACCTGAACCTGAAACTGTCTCAGTGCCTGATCTTGTCCTGGATCCAAATCCTGATGAAGTGTCTCCATCTGCTAGAGAGTCAATATTGTTACACCACTAACTTTGATCAATGGTGGTTCTGATCGCAATATCTTTTAATTAATCCAAAGGAAGTGGCTGAAAGTTTTGAGTAGCCAAGCAATTATGCAAACATCACATCAATACTGCAATAAAAACATCGGAAAAAAAAAAAAAACTGCAAACAAAGTTTTCTTAAATTCGAATATTAAAGCTGTATGAATCAATTATTTCTATGTTAATGAAACTAGTTACACTCAAAAATGTACGAGAAATTGTGACCGAGACTGACAAAAGTGGTGACAGAAAAAAGTCTGTAGATACAAAATGGATGTCTGTAATGTTCACTCCAAGAAGATAACACGGAGAAGAATCGTGATTCCTATACTCGACAAAGCAGCAGTCTGGCCTGGAGCGCTGGACTTGAAGGCCCCTCTGTGGCCCTGGACGGGCAGAGGACAGGAGCTGCCGGAGCCATACTTCTCCCCCAGCGCAGACACCCCCTCCCTTGCCAGCATGACACCAGAGAAGGTGATAGTTGTGGAGGAAGAGCTCGCCCAGGCACATCCTCCAACCCTCTGCCTTACCCACACGAGGTCACCTTTCTTCAGTTCCTGCATCAGGTAACAGGTGTTGACAGACGTTCCACCAGTGGACACCTGGGGGATGGGAATGGGGGGGGGGGGCATTTTAGAGACAATCTGATTCGGATTCAATGATGCTGGCAAATCAGAGCATGTTAATAATCATGTTAATAAATCTTTGATACTTCGACCTGAGAGATAGTATCTGTTGGAGATACACTTCCAGTTTTGCTTGGAATTACTTCTTGGGTGTTTTGTTTATTTAGTTGTTCTGTTTCTGTGTTCAGTAAATTGTGCTGTATATTAGTTTGAATATTAAGATGCAAGTTAAGACGTAAGAACTGTAAAATTAGAAAAACAATCCACGTTGATGTTTGGACGAGCGGTACAAACACAGCTATCTTATGAGTAATAGTTTATAGATTTCCAGTGTGTAAATGTCAGCAGTGACAAACTGACAGAAACTGCTCAGTCTCAGAAAAGCTCGAGTCACTTTCGCTTTTAGTGCTATTTTCTCAATGTACAGTGTTGCTCCAACATCTTCTTGTGCTACCAGTGTACCTATTATTGAATGTAAAATATTTTGCTTGGAAACTATATATTTTTTGACAACATTCACAGCTTGTCTTGTTGGGGTACTTTGTTAGGTTGATCATGTAGACAAGAGGCATGAAGATTAGTTATTAGATCACTGTGTTCTAGAGGATCCCCTCTTTTCTATGATCGTGATGACGACATGAAGTTGATTATTTTATTTATTAATTAGCCGTATGTTTCTTTAATACCAGTGCAATATTTATGGTTTGGTCTTAATTACCTGGCCGTGGCAGGACAACCTCCTGCTCCCTTTGACCATGATGTCCCACATATTATTGTGTTCTCCACGACAGAGCTGGGCACCATACACAAACTGGTAGATTCCAGCGACCGGGGCAGTAAAGATACCAGTGTCATTGCTGTAAGCAGAGCCCTGATTCACCAACACCTGGTTGAAGATGATTGGGTTGAACTCAATATCTCTAAGAGAACCTTGGTGGGCAGCAAAAAACATAACAGCGCCCCCTGGGACACAGAATTGTCTCAGTCAAATGAAAAAAGACTCCACTTTCATGTCATGTCATATCAAAATTACTAACAATTGAAATGTTAATTTTGAACAGCAACAGTACATTAAAATTAACACATAACCTACCTTGCTGTCTGTCTCCTGTCTGATGGGGTGTCTGTTGAGAGTTAAAATGGAGTTAGTTTAATGAGTCAGTCAAAAGGAGCTGAGTTAAAGGTCAGATCGCTCACCACTGGTGCTGGTCCTGCAACAACCAAGCAGGTCACACAAGAGATCGTCACAATTCCAACAGCAGAAAGTATCTGTAACAAAAAGGAACCAAACATTTTGTTGTCACAGCCTCTAACGGTCCACCAGGTCCTTACAGGTAGAATGAGACAGTAAACTACCTTGATGGAGTTCATCATTCCTGCTGATAGCTGTTCACCCTCTGCCACACTTTTAATGGTGTCTTTGTGGTCAGCAGGCAAAGTCCAGCCTCTGTTTGACTAACACACACACACACACAGACACACACACACACAGACACACACACACACACACACACACACACACACGACCAACATAAACCAATAGGAATAATCAAAATGCTCATTTTTGGCATGTCACCAAAATGAAATGCTGATGGAAAATATGTTCAATGAAGTGATGTTGATCTGCAGACCACAGGTGGTTTGAGAGACTCTGGTCAAAACTGATATAGTTAGCCGTCCTACATATGACGTATGAGTGAAGGCTGACATCAACTTCTTTAAAATTAACTCATAGATTAACTTCAAATGATTTTCAGTGTCCATTGTGTTTTTAGGTGCTAATCTATCTGGAACCTGTGAAAATAAAAAAAGTATATTGGACATTCAAAAATGTTCAACATGGAACACAGCAGCATAACATGTAATATAGAATGTGATATAAGGTTTGGACATGTTGGCAAAGTTGTGTATTGACACTGATATCGTTTTATCTTTGGTTGCATTGGGAACATTCAGTGCACTCGTAACGCCCAAGTCCAACTTCCCGGAGCTGTCAGTGTCTTCCAGAGGAGCCAGCATGTCAACAGTTCATATCACCTGACAGTGATCAGTGTGTTTGTGCCATTCTGATGTCATAGTCAGGAGGAAAGTTCACTTTCCAAAACAGACAGATGAACACAGAAAGATTTAAATAAAAGTCAGGACTCCAAAGATCATCAGACGGGGCAGAAAAAAAGTCATTTTAGGAAACATGAAGAGACGTCTCCGCCATGAAGAAGCTCCAACCAATATCCAGAAGGTAGAGGATAGAAATTGGAGGAGGTCTCAGAATGGAAGACTCCCTTAGATCTCATATCAACCAGTGCATTCATCAACTGTTCATTACGATCTGAGATGAAGAGTGAGGGAAGAGTGGACAGCTACTTTCACACTTCCACATTCACAGTGAAACACAGTGAAACAGGCCCAACAGTGACCTTTAAAGCATGATGATGCCTTTATTGTCATGGACTGATCAACAAACAGCAAGTTTCATCATTTAGCCTTGATCAGGTAGTAAAACAGACCTGATATAATAATAACCTTTTACAAACAGAGATTGGTCATATAGTGATGGAGTTGTCTGGAGGGTGTTTGGACCCCGTTCACTGTGGGGAGGATTTTCTCAGGCTAAGGTCACTGCAGCTACTGTTGGGTCAGTCACTTTGCATTGACCCAGTTGTCCCTACTTAACCTGGCAGCGTCTGTTCTCTTCGTGGAGCTGGGATCGCACCTCACCTTTAGGTGTGGTTTCTTAATAGGACTAGTGCTCCAATGGTCTAGCTAGAACCCTGAGTCTCTGCAACCTCACATGAGGACATAACCAGGCAACCTGGCCTGGTTAACTCCCTCTTATGACTTTAGGTAACGTGATGCTGTAGTGAATCATTACTGACTGATACTGAACATTTGGTTGATGACTTTAGACTTTTTGGATAACAACAGTATGCACTGCCAGAGGCACTGACCTTTATAAAGAAGAATGGCTGTATCTGTAGCAGCAATGAAGCCCCTTATTCAGGTTTTGGCTGGCATAGTACAATGTAAAGATTGAGCAAGGGACGTTCTCTACTGGCCACGTCTTCCAACTTAGAGTACATTGATGTCTGTTACGAAAATTAAAAAACAACAATCTAAAAGAACCTCACAAATTACCGGGGAGACCATACGAGACTTGGACTGATCTGTTTCACTACAGTGGTGCAGATTATCTGCTCTGTGTGGACTATTATCCAAAACATTCAACAACCAAAAGTGTTCTACCTCTTAGAGATGTGGACGATTAGACCCCTTCACTTCCTGCCCGGCTCCCACCGTAAAACTCCACAGCTGTGACGCCTGCTTCAACTGTGGGAGACATGGACATTGGGCACAGAACTATCCAGACAAAAGGGGTCGTGACCAGGGTGCAGCCAAGTACCATCCTGGTTTCACGTCCGATTAACTACCCATATCACTCAACCAACAGACAGCATGGCAGATGAGTAACAAGCACAGACACACAGATAAACACACACACACACACACACACACACACACATGCACATGCACACACATGCACATGCTTACAAAGAAGAATGCTTTGCAATGAAGACGTGCTTTACACTGATACACTGCTTGCATTAGTGAAAGACAAAATCACTGAATTATAGAAATCCAGTGTTCAGCCATATTCAATGCTAAAATCTGTTTACAGATACAGAATTAGTTACCTGTTTACAATGACAAACTGCTGTGTGTCATGTTTATGGGTCACCTCTCACTTTTTTTAGTTGATTCTGGTGCAACTAATTCCCATGTCACAAATATGACTTGAGTCTGATTACAAACTGTCCACCTGTACACATTCAACCAAAATACGACTTCAGATCACAGCAATGTCAGTATCCTCTTTGGAAGGAAACCATTGAGGGCATAACTCCTGTTTTCAGTTCATTGTTGGAGTAATTGACCCAAAGCTTAACCCACAGAATGGTGCTTGGTTCAAGACCCCTAATTCTTGCAACTGCGCAATATATTCCAAACCCTTACATCATCATGTCTCAGATCCCACCGAGATCTTCTTGGTTTTCTGAGGTTGATCTCTCTAATGCTTTTTTCTCTGTTCCAGTTCATCCTGATTCACAGTTCTGGTTCACGTTCTTTTTCAAGGGCCAGAAGTACAGCTGGACACGACTGTGTCAAGGTTTAATTTGCAGCCCTATCCATTACTGTGAGGCTCTTGCATGCAGTTTAAGCTTTCTCTGTTTACCAGAAGGCTCTGCTCTTCTCCAGTATGTTGATGATTTGTTGATGACTGTTTCTACCAAAGATCAGCGTGAACATGACACCATTGCTCTGCTTTGCCATGATGTAGCTGAAGGACCTGTGATTTCTCTGTCATAGCTTCAGTTTGTTTCCCAACAAGTCACCTTCCTGGGACACATTGTGACCTCATAGGGCGAACGTTCACCATCACGGGTCCAGGATATTGTTGACTGTCCTAAACCTGTCACAAAGAAACAAGTTTTGTCCTTTTTGAGTAAGTGTTCTTACTGCCGTCAGTTCACTTTTAATTTGTCTGATCTGGATTCCCAGTGAATCATAAAGTTGAATCGCTCTCTGACAGTCTAGCCAAGTGGGGCATCAATCAATCAATCAATCAATCAATCAATCAATCAATCAATCAATCAATCAATCAATCAATCAATCAATCAATCAATCAATCAATCAATCAATCTTTATTTATTTAGCTCTAAATCACATAGGGCAGATATTTCAAGCGCTTAACAGACAGAAAGCCAACAGTGCTCTCTAGAGCAAGCATAAGCGACAGTTGTGGGGAAAAACTCCCTCATTGAGGAAGAAACTCCGGGAAGGACCCAGACTCTGGAGGGCAGTCATCCGCCTTGACTGGTTGGGTGGGAAAGGAAATATACTGGGGTTAGAGACAAGTGAAGGAAAAGAGAGAGAGAGTGGCAGATAGGCCAGATTGAATTTTCATGTCCATATTGAGCTGTTGTTGCTAAAGTGGGGACGTGTATTCCAAGCCTTTGGATTTCCTATCTTCCATGCATGTTCCCCACCAGTCGAACAGAAGCACAAACACAGCGGCAGTATCTTGCAAACAAAAAGTGAGCTGTGGTCACATGGTATTTGCTGCCTGTTGTGGTGGCAACCCCCAACCCTGGTGGTGGACACCAGAAGCAAAGGATGCCATCAAACTGAAGGAGTCTTACCAAGTCATGTTATTGAGTCTTATCAATGAGTGACTGTATGCACCTTACTGGTTTCTGTTCCCTCATGCTCCTGAAACTCACTTACTGTACATCAGTGTGTCATTTAGAATTTAGATTATGTTCAGATGAAAACCTTTAATGTGATTTAGTGGTCCTAGTATGACTACAGTCATGAAAAAAAAAAATGTTTAGTTCATGTTAGTGTCTTCATTTTAAGGAAGTTAATATAAAAATATAAAATATATACTTACTTTCCATAAATATGTGTAAGACCTACTACAAATACTATATAGGCCCAACAGTTCCACCATGAGCAAGAATTTGGCAACAATGGTGGGGAAAAACTGCCTTGTAAAGGCAGAAACCTTGAGTAAACCCAAGACTAATGGTGGCAGGTCATCTGCTTTGAACAGTTGGGAGATTTAAGGTTAGGGAGAGAAACAATAAACACTTACTGTACATGTACATATATTTCATTTTCATATCTCTCTAAACTATAATACATTTCTGAATCCACCTTTAAACTAGAATTACAATATGTAAAACACCTTAACAATCCTTCTATAACATTCCATAACATATTAACATATTTACAGTCTACATCTCGTGAGTTCACCTGGGTTCGGTCACAGATTGTAAAAAAGACTACACTGAAATGTTATCCAGGAAATTTACTGTGTCTTGCAGAAGTCCAAGGAAAAGACTGCAGGAAGTTGGAACCTGACCACTGATCAAACAAAACAGTCTGTGATTGAAGTTCACATCAGGTCATTGCTCTGTTAAACTAACTGGGATGAGTCCAATATAGCATATATAAAATGAATAGAGTGAAACCAGGGATCGCTTTAATTCCCCTCTTTCTTCTGATGAGTGAAGACTTGGCGCCTACTTTGCCAGCAAAGTAAGAGGTTCAGATGTATCCTGTGTTATACAAATCTGCAAGACAGTAGCCCAGTGTATGTTGTCTTTTACTTTTTAGGTTTGAAAACAATTCTGTTTGACCTTATTACTGATACAAGTAAATATCATATATCATAAAAAAAAATGACATGCTGTCCCAAGCAAACAACTACAGTCCCAAAACAAAAAAACAAATCTTTAATACTTCTTAAAAGTTGATTGATTGATTGATTGATTGATTGATTGATTGATTGATTGATTGATTGATTGATTGATTGATTGATTGATTGATTGATTGATTGATTGATTGATTGATTGATTGGCAGACTTATTTCTTCTCACTCCACTGTGTGTTGTTCCTCATTAACCTAATGGGGTGTGGTATATTAATAACCTGTGTACAGATACTGGAGGGATTTTGTTCTGAAGTTGAATTTACTCTTTATTCTAGCCTAAGCTAATCACCTACTTTTCCACAAAGACTTTCTGCATGGACATTAACGTTTTTAATCTACTTATCTATCAACCAGTCAAGTAAATCTCCTCTAATCCCCGTAGCTTCATTGTATTTGGGCTAGCTTTAAAACCTGTCACCTAAATGAGAGGTCAGATTGACGAGAACTTTCTTTCTCTTCAGCTTTCAATTGCGCAAGCTGAATGACTTTGGGGTCACTGTATTAAATGCTTTTATACAGTTGACTTTTGTAATAATACCCTAGGTTAGCCCTGTTTAGATGTTAAAATCCATCTTATTTTTTTGCCGCGGAGACTGATCTAAAACATGCTAATGTTGGTGTACTTGTGAGGTTTGAGGTGGATGGATGTTGTTGGCCTCCTCCAAAAGAGGAGATGCATGACTCCTCCTTATCCATGGAGCGTTCTAGCTTTGAGGCTAACATTTTAACACCAGATGTACTAACATTTTGCAGGAACTTGAATTTTTTGTCATATAGAAGGGCATTATTTTTTATTTTGCACATTTTAAATACTCATCCATTCCGTTGTAGCTGTTCATTCCATACAAAGTTGGGGGTGAGAGGTACAGGGGCTGTGGGTCATGTAGAGGTACCAACGTTCAGCGTTGGTAAATATGAATGTTTCTGTATGATTGGCTTGTTAGAGGATATGGCTGCACAGCAAATAATTATTAAATAAATTAAAAAAATTAAATTGACATTTTTTGGGAAAAACTTCCAGCTGAACTGGAACATTTGTGGTGAAATCGTGGTTACTGTAATTTGTTCACCTTTTTCGTGTGAAGCAAGTGACTGATGTGTTGTTAGGTGTTGTGCTGTGTCTTCAATCATTAAGGATAATTCATTCTTTGTTATTAAGGCTTTTGTTTTGAGCTATTTTTCTTTACGTCTCTAATCCCTTTCTTGAGGTCTGTTTTGTGAGTCCACCTCTGAAAAATGTTCAAAAGTATATTTTACAATTAAATTGAAAATGACAAGTAGTATTTCCTGAAAGATCTGGTAAAAATGATCCGGATTAAGACACTTAACTCTTACAGTGGGTGAGAATCATTTTGTCTTCACCACGACATTCTTCTAGCTGTTGTTGTTCAATAAATCTCTGTCTGCTTGGTAAAACCAGGTCTTCTATTCCTACATGTTGTAGAACAAAGACACAAGGATGTAACTATCAGTTTGTTTCTTTGACAAACCCATGCTAATGAATGTGAAGTGACAAGATGTGATGTAGTCTAGATGCTGAGGGATTAATGAAAGGATTACAATGACTGGTGTGCGATTGATCACTGTTTTCAATCATCGACATCTGGCCTCGGGCCTCAACAGGACAGCGTCACTCTTTCAATCAGTCCAGCGCTAATCCTGCATGGTGTGGAGAGACATACTTTCAGATGGTCTGTCTGACTGTTGGACAGTCAGGGGAGAGGTTGAAACCACACACAGGTCGTCGTAGTTCCAGTCACAAGATTATCTTCAAGCCTGAAAATACAATTCTGTTCCATTTAATTCACTTACCAGCCTTATAGTTAAAGCATCATTGTTGGTGGTACTAGTAGTATGACTGGTTCACTGTTTTTAAAAGTCTATCACTAGTCCTGTTATTGAAAGAAATACAGTTTAACCATCTTTTCCATCCCAATGATTTCCATGCACTTCCCTGAAGTAGTGTAGATATCTTTAGGAAAGAAGGTTTCTGATTTGCAGACCCAATACACAATATGTATTATGTACAGTAATATATCAGTTTGTTGGATGAGAGTACATTAGTGTTGGGAAATGAGAAATGTATGTCAACAGTATCCGATGTGAAAATCTACTTCCTCTTTTTGAACCATGACGAGTCAAAATGTTAATGAAGCTGGAGCCAAATGAAGATTTAATCACCCAATCATGTGAGTAGGGTTATGGAGACTCTGTTAGGAAAAAAAGTAATAATAATAAACTGTTATATGGGTATTCATGCTAGACAGCACGTGCCGAAATTCATCTGCTTCTGCTTGTTTGATTTTTATTTTGTTTATATATTTTTTAATGTTTCTCTTTTGAAAGCATCCCAACCTCACACAACGGCAAAACTGACCAGCCCTGTTCCGAGGAAGGCAAAACAGCCTGCAGAGTGTATAATAAGTAAGTGACAAATGAAAAGACTGTGACTGTGGTCCCTGTTCATTTCCTGTTCCCTACTGTTCCTACACAAATTTGAATGGTTCTCCACTCTTTACTTCCAGATGTCTCCTTGTTTCTTTTCACTGCTTCTGGTCTTCAAGAGAAACATTCTGACGCACAAATGAACAAGGCAGTGGCAACTTGAAGCTCTGATCTTTTCTGATCAAAACTTTTTAATTGTATGTTTTTTAGTACCAAATAATGGACTGTCTTCACTTCATTGTCTTAGATTATGAAATCACCTCTATTTGTTTTGTATGTTGTTTAATAGAATAGAACTGAATGAGACCGACAATGCTACATTGCGCAGAAAAATATTATTTTAAAATACAGTCAATATAAAAGCTCTTTTGTCCTGCATATCAACCTTAAGCCTTATTACAAATCAAAGTCTCATGCTGCACACGTGACACATATTCTCCAGTTATAGCCATTTTCATCCTCTGAAAGTCTAGTTCACGTGTCTTTACCTAATTGGTGATACATTCCATCACTTGGCGGAACTTTCTTACATACATCTTGTTTTTTTTGCTAATAAAAGAGGAGGAACCGTCATGTCACCTTAGGACACAGATGATCTGTTTTCCTTTCACTCTGTTTCAGTAGAAATATGAAAGTGTCCTTCAGCTCTTCTGGCCATCCAGAAAATTCACGTGCCTCTTTGTCACTAGTGAAGCCTGAGTTTAGACTTTAAGGTGTGTTCACACCAACTGTGAAGCAAGTTTTTGCTTTCCGTTACTCAAGTGTGAATCTCATCCGGGGACCCTTATATCTTCATGCTTCATGACACAACATCCAATAAATTTTCCACCCAAGATGGGAAAACTTGGGTGGAAACTTCACAGCATTGGTCATCACTCATGAATAGAACAAAAATCTCTTTTGCTCTTTAGGTTCAGAATGTGGACGGTCGACTCTAGGTGTGTGTCTGCGACTCTGTATCCCAGTTCTTTCCTCTGTTCCTCTTCCGGTTTCTCTCCGCCATGACCGTCGCCGCTACCACCGTGACCAGGACGGTGACGGTGATTACGAGCACGGTGGCTGTTTCTGCAATGCAGAGCTGACTGTCAACCCAGGCCAGCGAAGCCCCCGCCAGCTGCGGAGGGTTGTGGCACGTCACATTGTGGTAGTCCTCGATGTGGAGATGGCGAACATGCAAGATCTTACTGAAGACTCGATGCAGCTCGCAGTCACAGCTCCACGGGTTGCCTGGTGTAACAATAGGACAGGAAACTGGAGATTAGTGTATGTGTGCGTCTGTGTGCATGCATGTGTGCATGCATGTGTGTGTGTGTGTGTGTGTGTGAGTGTGTGTGTGTGTGTACATACAGTAACCTTACATATAGAAACATTAAACCCAACCAGACACAGGAAATGGCAATATCTTTATTGTATTCATTTGTTCTACTTTTTATTTTTCAGCACATATTTCTTGATTGTGGTCACAGAAAATTATTTGTTATTTCATTTTATACTACTGTGACTCTTTCAGTAGAAGACAAGAACACCTGACAAAGACTACAGCAAATGAAAATAGGCGACCTGACAACTGGATGTGTGTTGCCATCGTATGAAGGTTGATGAAGGTTTTAAACTTGAGGTGATGCAGGTTGTTTCTTTCCAGAGCAAGGACAGCCAGACTGTAGAGAGGAGCTAGAGCACCAGTGTCTATCTGGGAGATATTGTTGTTACTCAGCAGAAGCACCTAGACAGACAGACAGACAGACAGACAGACAGACAGACGAGTAAAAAAAAAACAGGCTTTCTGCCATTCAGAAATGTCAGTGGGTATTTATGTACCTCCAGTGCAGGCAGCATATCCAGGCTACCCTGCTGCACCGCAGTCAGCCTGTTGTTGTGTAGGTAAAGGTGTCTAAGCCTCGAGAGACCCCTGAACACACCAGGCCCAACTGACATCAGCTCATTGTAACTGAGGTCCAGCTTCTCCACGCTGTCCAGATTCTCCAAGCTGAGGGGAAATGGAAGGAGTCACTTATTTTAGGTCACAGAACACAACCTGGTGGTCCGCAGTTGCCCCCAGTGCTTAGATTATAAAAGGATTAGTCTAGATTAACCAAAGTAATACAACTATACAAACAAACAAAACTGGACCAACCACTAAAATGTTAGGGAATTATGAAATATTCTAAATATAGTGTACTATTGAACTCATGTGTGGTACCGACTCTACTAGACTTCACTGTATTATTTGGTTTTTGCTTGGGTGCCCACGCTTTTGTTATCATCCCAACTGAACTCTCAACACTTCTGAGCAGTTCCTAAAAATTGAAATAAAAGTATCGCAAACCACTGATTGGCTCATGAATGAGACATCCATCACGGCACAAACCCACATCAATCATTTTTAAGCTAGAGACTAGAGATAAGTAAAAAAAATTAATCTCTACAGTCCTCTTTTGGGTTGAAGGCCCAGAGTCCAGACGGGCTTGTCAATATCGCGACCTATCATGATGTGTGTTAGATGATATTTTAAAACACATGTTTTTCCATTCTCTCTTCTGCTAAGAGAAGTTAAAGGAGGATGAAGGAAACACGCAGTCTATTAATGGAGGGACTGTGGACTTCCACTAGGAGCACCAATAGACAGACGGGTACCTGTTTCCAGATACATGCAGTAAAGAGTTGTGTTCCAGCCTCAGCTCTCTCAGAGCGAACAGACTGGCTGAGAAGTCAGCAGGGAGAGCTCTCAACTGATTCCAGCTCAGATCCAGCTTCTCCAGGAAGGACAAAGAGAAGAATGCCTGTTAGGTGGAGGACAGAGAAGCATCAGTTTAACTGCTATGTCAGTTTCCTTTATAATTTTCCCCTCACTCTACTGCTGATTAACATTGAGACCCAGACCAGATCCTTCTTTTTTTAAATTAATCTCACCCTTTTTAACCATTTTATTCATAAGTTTATTATGGCATATTTCTATTCCTACCTGTGGTTGTATTTCTTGTATGTCATTGTTGGTCAGAACCATCACCCGCAGAGACCAAAGTCCAATGAAGGCCCGGGTGCAGATCTGGCTCAGATTGTTCTCTCCCAGCTCCAGCAGCCATGTGCCATGTGGGAGGCCCCTGGGAACATGCTCAAACCCTTGACCATGGCAGTCCACCAGGTCAGCGTGCTCATAACACACACACTGGCGTGGACACAACCGTGAGCCATCAACGGATGAAAAAAATGACTGAGCCGAGTAAAAGGCAAGTAGGAAGGAGAGACGAGTGAGGAAAATGAGACACATGTTTTGATGGACAGCAGCAGGAGGAAAGACGGCTTATTGGAATGAAGTCTGGAAGTTTAATTCCGCCATTTGTCAAGCCTCACAGTGCAGTGACACCTGGGAGAGAAGAGAGCAATCATTGTTTTTAGTTGTAATGAGTTTAATGAAGTCAAACGCTGGATAACCTAAACTAATGTTTAATGCTGCATTCATTGTCTTTTTGTTTCTTCCCCTTCGGGTGACAGTTGGACAAACTAAAGGATAAACATTGATTAGTTAAGCCAAACCCCACAGGTACCGTATATGACATGCACAGATCTTTAGCTGAGTGCAAATCTTTTGAATGTTTGCCAGACAGGAGAGGTGGAACAGAACACAACAGAACAAAGAGTTGACAAAAATGTTTAAAGCATAAAACATACCTTGTGCAATATTTATCCTATTCAGCATTATTGTACTGCAACTTTTTCCATTCTCTCTTCAACTAGACTGACCAAAGAGGAATGCTTGTTTTTTTTATAATTGCTATACAGGCATTAAATGAATATCAAATTTACATGAGTTATAAAACTTACTTTCCTGAAAGCAGGATAAGTGTTAAGTTTATTAATGACACAGGTTTTTGATCCGATTTACCCTGCATCTCCCATCCAAAATATCATTACATAATCACAGCTATTAAGATCGGGGAAGCACAAAGGATTACAGTCTGTCTGATATACAAAGAGCAAAACCATCCGACAGCAACATTCATATTCATTTTTGCTCACTTGGAAACTCTTTGTTGTTTCCTTTTAACTAATTCAATATCAGTGCTAATAACTACTTTTTTTTTTTTTACAATTCTCTATGTTGTCAAATCACACAGTGAATTTTATCCATGCATTCTTCACTTCATATGAGTAAAGTGATCTATGAAAAGAGAGAAAAATCATAAACATCTTCAAGGTCTGAGCCTTCCTTTTGTCCACAGCATACTCACGTACTCCACTGCTGGAGAACCCAAATGATCTTGATTCTGGATCATCAGCTTCTCTCTGTGATGACTGGATGACCGCTAGATCAGAAGAGATGACCGGGAGATGATGGACGGAGGGAGACATGTGAGGATGCTGATGGAGACCGTCGGTGCTGTCAGCTGTGCTGGTAATCCTCTAATCCTCTCCAATCACCAAATGCTTCCCCTCATTCACCGAACGCTGCAGCTCATCTGATATTTTTATCATGTCTCCATCTCTGTCCTCCCCCTCTCATCCCTGGTACCACTCAGGAGATTTGGTATCCCTCTATCGTCACCTATTCTTTTACTAACTAATCTTTTTTTTGAAGACTGATAACCCCTTGTGATGAGTTCACAAACTGGACAAAGCTAATATGTTTGCAAATTCAGATGAAAGCATTAGTGCCACTTTCATACAGGCTGAATTCAGGACGAAAGAAGTTTCTTGCATTGGAGTTTCAGATGTACAAAGTCCCTGAAAACACTGCTTCAACATTTTAATTAATCTGATTCATATATAGTATATATTACAACCGCATGGCAAAGGACATGGACCCTTCTAAAGAAGGGGACAGTGTGAGAGAACAACCGTTTGAGCCACATAAGGTCTGGAAACCAAGTAAGGTGATGGAGTCTGGAGGTGTTTTTAAGAGAAACCGCTGTCATCTGAGACACAACTACAGCACACTAAACCCACAGACAACAACTGTCAGGGACTGTGTTATACACGCCACAAGAAGTGGTGAAACAACTAATAAGTGATGTTGATGTTTTGTGCTAAGAAAACAGGACGAAATGAACAGTTAATGTATAATTTAATTTTAAAATGTTGATGTAAGGAAAGAAAATACCAATGTTGACAATTTCGGTCGCACAGTAATCCACTGAGGAGATTTTTATTTACGTTTGCAATATGATGTTCCGAATTAATTTTTCCTGTTGAGGATGGACTTGCTTTATGTTGAGATAAATTTAATTTTAAAAAAGAAAAAAAGAAAAAAAAAAGAAAAGATGTAACAATATGATTGTGGTTCCTACTTAAGTTGTCCGGAGGACACATTTAGGTGTGACACTGCTAGAGACAGAGATGCAGTAGACTGCATGTGTTGTGAGCCGTTCTGCTTTAATAAAGACACCAGTAAGCATGGATATTGCTTATTGTAAGGACAATACTGTACTGTACATTTATTGATATTAAATGTATCTTTAATTTTAAGTATTGATTAATAGAAAACTATTTTGATATTTGTTATGTGTAACGTAAATGTTTAAAAATGTCATTATTATCTGAAAAAGTCATCTCTCCGTTAAAAGTTTAAATGAAAACTTGAAGACGTCCTTCTACGTCATGACGTAACAGGACGTTTAAAAATTAACGTCTCAAAACACGGAAGTGAAGATTTGCGATTCATACGTTCGAGAGGTGACGACCTGTACAGCTCTACCTGTGATTGGCTCTGATTGGCGATGACGTTATCACGTAGCCCTGGTTGACAGAACGTTGATTACGTAATTACGTCATCGACATGCCAAGCGAATCAACGCCTGAGGAAGGACCGTCACGTCTTCCACACAGTAGGATCAGTTTTCATGGAGTCTGTTGGTGCTAGCCGTGCCGAGGTGTCCGTAAACACATAAAGAGGCTGGAGGAGAGGCCGTCCTGCTAACTTAAAGCTAACGGCTAACAGGAAGGTAGGACATGTGATCGAAGTTTAGCCACATGACTCCGATTTATTGACACATATATCATTTAGTGGCTGTTTTTGTAATAACATTTCACACAAGAGTTGAAGTTGCAGTTTAGAAATGATTCAACCCCCAGAATGTTATTAAAGGGACAGTAAAGTTAATTTTAAGTGACATATATGTTATTCATCATTCTGAAAAATAGAAGAAAAAAATTAATTTTATATGTGTGTAGCATCATCCGTTTGGTCAGAAAAGCTTAAAATCTGCGCCGCAGCAGCTTCCGCATTCAGTGGTCACGTGGGCGTCATACGTCACTGGGGCCAAACATAGCTTAGCAGCCATAAGAAACAATGCAATTCTAGACATATATATATATATATAATCCAACATATATGTCACTTAAAATTTACTTTACTGTCCCTTTAATTATTAGTACATGTGAATGTAAGAGGTGTTTTTCCAACCTTAAATCCAAACATGTTCTCTACTAAGATCTAAATTAACATCAGGATTCCAGGTCTGAACTTTGTTCATCACTGCTGGTGCAAAAGTACAGAGGAGTGGATTCTAGTGGCCCAAAACCACCCAGATCAGAAACACAAGTTGTATAATGATGTTCTACAGAGACATTAAATAAACCGTTACCACTGGAGACGTCTGGATCAGTGGTCTGGAGGAATAAGATGAACCTGATGCTGTATAGAACATTCTACCTACAGCGAAACATGGCAGTGGTCCAGTGATGCTCTGGAGCTGCTTTGGAAACCAGCACCTTGTAGAGGGTCAGATGGATTCCATCAAGCATCAGGAAATCCAAGAAGAAACACCTCCATCTGTGAGAAAGATGAAGCTGGAGGTTCCAGAAGGATGATGATCCTAAACAGACCTCAAACTCCACCAGGGCTTGGTTCCAGAAGAAGTCCTGGATCATTCTAGAGGCCGTCACAGTCACCTGATTGAATCCACAGAAAATCTCTGGTGGGACCTGAAGAAGGTGTCTGCAGCAGGTAAACCAGGAATATTCAGGAACCGGATGTGTTTGTTCATGAGATTCCTCAGGAACGCTGCCAGAAGCTGGTGTCCGGTGCATCATGTTTGTCAGTGTGTCGATCAGTTTGTCAGCCATAACCCACTCAGAACCTGAATTATTTCTGTCTTTAGATGTTAGAAGGAAGGCTGGGCCTGGAGGTGCTCTTCATGATTCTGAAGGATTAAGTGTTCTCAAGTAACCCTACAGATTTTTGAAAGTCAGCGATTCCAGTGAAACCAAACCAAAGGTAAACATAGAATACTGAACTTGGACCCCTTCGTTCATTTTGGACTTTTTTATTTATTTATTCATTTATTTTTACAAAAAGAAATCCAATTTGAGCTGTCAAGTCAAGCATTCTCCTTCTGCAGCAGTCATGGCCGAGGCCGGAGCTCATCTGACCTCCACCTCAGTGAATGAGCAGCCGTCCATCTTTGAGGTCCTGGCTAAGGAGTCTCTGATGGAGGCGGTGAGGCCTGCACTGAGACATGCAGTCAAGGTAAGGGTTGGTCTGATTCATTAACAGAGAAAGATACTGTCAAACCTGCCTGCTTTAGTTTCCTGTGGATTCGTTCAGGACGCCGTTCAACTGACAGTCGATCCTTCAGGTTTTGTGACTTTGGACACAAAACCTGAAGAATTCTACTTTAATAAAAACCGTTCTGGTTTCACTTCAGTCCTGTTTTTAGGTTGAACTGAAGAATAACCAGTGTTACACGAACCAAACCAAGACGATCAGCTGTTCACGTTGGTCCAATAGGTTGATGACATCGTACAAAGATGACGACACTTGTAGGCTGGACAGCTGTGGACCAATGACAGAGCCACGTTCTGCCTTTACAGCAACGCTTTTAAAACATCCCGTTTACACAGATCAGTCAGTATAGTTGTGATTGTTTCAAAAGGGTTTCCCTCCGTCTCCGTGAAGCAGGTTGGGGGGGGGGGGGGTGTCACTGTGAGGTCAGAGCCGTCCAGCTCACCGTTGGATTGCTCTCAGCAGAGATCACCTAGAGGTTTAGGTGGTCGGTTAATGTTGCGTCTCTAACCTCAACTCTGATGATCTTCTCAGGTTTTGGCAGAGTCCAACCCGTCACGTTTTGGCTTCCTGTGGCGACGCTTCGATGAGTTCTACCTGTTTCTGGACCTCCTGCTCCAGAACCACTACCTCTCTCACTGCAGCGCCTCCTTCTCTGAGAACTTCTACGGCCTGAAGAGGGTCGCGGCAGGACAAGGACTTCCCGTTCGCCAGAGGTTGACCCGGACGGCCCACTGGCGGTCTCTCTTGCTGCTGTGTCTGGCGCCGTACCTCCGCGCCAAACTGGAGGCGATGCTGACGCGGCAGAAGGATGAGGAAGACTTCTCCATCCGACTGGCCCAGACCAGGAGCCAGAAGCTGTACCGGGCGGCCGTGGCGGCGTACCCTTACGTCAGCTCGGCCTGGCAGGCCTGGGCCTTCTGCCAGCTGCTGCTGTTTGTCTTTGGAGCTGCCAGGACACACAGCCCCCTCCTGTGGCTGGCGAGGGTCCGACTGGAGCGACTGAACGCTCAAGACATCCGAGACCTGGAGCTGAGGAGCAGCACAACGGGCCCACCTGACGGGAGGTACATCTTATGAACCCTCCCCATACTGATATTAAATCACCTTCTATCTGTATTCGCTTTAACCACACTCTGATAGGCTTGTAACACCCCCGGTGTTTCTTATAGCGGGACAAGGATGACACACACCATATTCCTTCAACGGTCTTTATTTGGCGTTCAGCCTTAACAAGGAACAAACGAGATCTAAACCCACGCACAGATGCTGTCAACCAATAGCATGCGCGTATGCTATCACGTGACCACGATGTAGTGAAGCCGCGCGAATAAGCGAGGGATTACTGTATAATGAATGCGAATCCAATTCGTATCAACTTTATTAGCAGCGCCCACGTAAGATGGTGCCATTTGCTCGGGAGTTTCAGTTTAGCGGTGATGTATTCTGTGATGGCGGCCGGAACGACCCCTTCACAAGGTAGTCATGTGACCGAGGCAAGCATTTTGACAAGCGTCAAGAGTGACGGATGTGGAGAATAAAAAGCCGGTCGTGTTAAAACAAAACATCCTTCAGGATCAGATAATAAATAAAATGGAAATAATGTAAGTTCTGTGTTATTTTTGTGCGATCCGATACCGATTGACCCACAGACTGTTACCGGTCCACGGGGGGTTGGGGACCACTGATACAGAGGATTGTATTATACATCATGCTACCCAAATGTTAAATTCACTACCCACAATGCAATGTCCCTGTGTTTGCAGCCTCGTGAAGAGAGCGTGGTGGGTGATGTCACAAGCAGCAAGGGGCGTGGCCGTGTCGCTGTCCACATCCCTGTCACTGGGCGTCTTCTTCCTCCAGTTCCTGGAGTGGTGGTACTCCTCAGACAACCAGAGCACCATGAAGTCCCTCACATCCCTGCCAGCCCCCCCGCCCCCCGTCCACCTACATCAGGAGGCTCCACCCGGTGAGGAAGCCCGGCCCGACTTTGACAGTAGGACCTGCCCGTTGTGCCGGAGGCGACGCACAAACGCCACGGTGCTGTCTACGTCAGGGTTTGTCTTCTGCTACCGTTGTATCCACACCTACGTGAAGGCCAACCGCCGCTGCCCCCTCACCGGCTACCCCACTGAACTGCAACACCTCATCAAGATCTACTCGCCGGAGAACTAGAACACGTCAGCGGGTGGAGCTCGGTTGTATGGACGACAAATGTGCATCAAACAAGCTACCAAAGTAAAAATCCTTCATATTTCTCAATCCATGATTGAGGCGGCCCTCCGCAAAGTCTTTCAGATGGTGAATATATGTGAACACCAGGACGTTCACACTTTCGTTTGTATGTGTGCACATGCTCAGAGAAAAACCGCCTCCGTTGTAACAAATACTCCATGCACACGCTCCAATAATCTAACAATTACATGTAGATGTGAAAGCGTCACTGCCACCTACTGTAACGGATGTGTAATTACAGGTGGTCCTATAGGCCCAGTGACCCCCTGGATCGTTCTATGCATTTTTTTTTTCCTTTTTGTATAATGATGTATAAAGATTTATCAAAACTTTGATATGTTTTTTATATAATCTAATGGCACAATAAAAATGTATAAATCTGTCAAATAATTTCCCGTTTAAAAAAAAATATCCAGACACACAGAATTCACGGTTTCCAATTAGTTGTTAAACATGTTGTGTCTACATGAAACAAACTGTAGCCTTGTGAAGATGATTTTAATTTATAAAACCTAGTTGCAGGTGATGATCTTTTAAATAACTTAACCCTTGGCCTCTGTTTGGGCCCAAAAGGGACATTTTTTTAATGTGTTTCCCAATAAATCAGTCAGTTAAAAGGCTAAACAAATGAAATTTTTGCAGTAATTTTCTTTCATCTTTATTTTCTGAATTCCTTAATACCTGTAATTGGAAGTGTATAGAATAGCAGATTTTCAATGTCTACACACAATACCTGATAGGGTCAAAAATTGTCCAATTGACTTCCATTATAACAACATATTTTTCATATAAGCATATATATATTATACAGTATATGTATGATATATATTACTATATACAATAATGCTGACATGTTATAGTGAAACATGATGGTCATTGCAGCAAGACAATGACCCCAAAATCACCCCACAACCCAGAAAAAGCCCCACTGTCTGTGTTCACACACCTGCAAAAAAACCTTCATCCAATAGTTGTAATATCTTTATCAGAAGTATTAAACTGTGCACTAACTTGGAAACATTCCATATTTTGTTTTTCCCATTGGAAGAAAAACGGAGTTCTAATGGCAAATTCCATACAAACATAATATAATAAAAAATATATAACCTTTATATCTGTGGATAGGTCTGAAGTAATGGAAAAGATCTGTTGCATTGAAAGAAAAAAAAATACTTCTGTATTACTTTTTTTTTTTTTTTTACACTTTTAGGTCATGTGTATAGCCATTTTAATAACTCCCTGAGGGTTAAGTGATAAAGTTATACTCTACTCTCTACTCTATGGTTTGTTTGAGGCTACAGCTACGTCTGAAGAAGGTTTAAAGCTGCTGGAAGGGCTGATTTTATTACTGCCTCACATTAAAATCTGACAAGATGTTGGTGAATTGCTTTATTGAGTTTCCAGACAAGTTTAACAACAGGCCCATTTAAGAAACAAACAAACAAAGGAACAGATAATCAGGATCAACATCACAACATTACAGTGAGAGTAATTAAAAAAAAAAAAAAAAAAAAAAAGGGCTTCATTAAAATGTCCACAAACCCCTGAAATGACACCGAGTGTGAAGAATCACAAGAGTCAGCTTCTTCCCTTTTAAGCTCCTGCGACACGATTCGTCAACGAGAAATCAGGACGAAAAAATAAACAGGCGTAAAACTTTGCAAAAGGAACAAGTATCATCATCAATAGTCACAGTAATAGATTGCTCGAATAGCGTGTATTGCACATGTGTACACATATATGCACTTTATATACATGTGAGTCAGCAAGATTTAGACACATTGTATTGTCTCAACAAGAAAGAGTCTGGATTAAAATGACAGCACAGACAGAGAATCATCAGGAATGTGCTTGTGATAAGTTCCAACGCAACGGTTTATTCCAATTATTCAGTCACGAGCCGGACGACAGAAAGGTAACGGAGAGAACGCCTCCCTCAAAAACACGAGGAGGTAAAAGAGACGCGAGAGTCACACTGATGTTAAACCTCCTCTGTCCCAACCACCCCCAACCCCCCACCCCCACCGCGTCAAAAGACGGACACTACATGTACACCACAGTATCAAACATATCAAGAAATATACAGCTTGTACTTGTAGCAAAAATAGTTTGTGTGTGTGTGTGTGTGTGTGTGAAATTGTGCGTTTCACCTAAATGTGTGTAGGTGGAAAGTTATGTAGCCTCTGGAATGGAGAGGTTTCGTCCCTCTGATCAGACCCTCAGCACCGTTAGTTCTGGGTTCGTGGCGCCTCCAATCTCTGAGTACAAACTAATGTATGAGCTGCACTGAAACGGCTCCTTAAAGCTTCGATCTGTGTGTGTGTGTGTGTGTGTGTGTGTGTGTGTGTGTATGCGTGTGTGTTTGTGTGACGCCTGGCAAGTCCAGCAACCAACCTGACCTGAAGGATGAGTCTTTTATACGGCCTTGATTCTAAAACACAGGTGGAACGCTCCATAAAATATTAACCAGAATGTCTCACTTTACTGATCCTTTTTCAACCGGGTCTCACAATTCAAAGTCACACCTCATTTAATCCATCTTTGTAAATACAGTACATGGATATTCTGATTTGTCTTTTTTTTTTTTTTTTTTTTTTGCCAGCAACACGTCTAAAAAAGAAAAAGAAAAGGGTGAACAAATGTCTGGTAAAAGTTGTTGAATGATCAAAAACACCTGATTGGTTCATCCAACAGGTCTAAAACGGTTCTTCATCATCAAGAAGATGGAGAGCGATTCTAACTGGACACAGTTTGAGAACATCTGTCAATGTGCAGCTGCAAGAAGGATCTGTCAATAGAGAAGGTGATGTAGTGCAACACTGACACAAAGGTGTCCATACTTTTTAGAAATAGGTTGCTGGTATCAACTTCAGAACGGGTGTACAGTATGTTTTTAAGAACAAAGTTCCTCAGGTTGGAACTGAATTCATATTTAAAAGGGATTGTCCAATCACTGCACGCTGTGCAGTTCCAGCCTTTTTGGAACTGGGGTCATCGTCTCATCTCTGCTGTTGTTCGAATCGGTTAATCATTGAAATCTTAGAACGCGGCGACATCGCTAAAACAAACGTTCAAGTCTGACCGCCGCAGCGACACGTGTGGAATCAGCTAAAAATAGTTCACCAGGAAGTCCATCGTCTGTCTTCGGTCATTATTTCTTTGTTTCATTTTGTCGTTTTCGATTTACCAATGTCTCCGACTTTAAACTCTTCTAATCACGTTACAAATGTGTGACGGTCCGGAACAAGGCCTGACAACTGAGGATAACGGGGGCGTAAATCCTTACGTTTCACGCGAACACCTTGCAGGTGTGATTGTCAGTTTCAGAAAATACAAACAGAAAGATCTCAGGTCAGTCGCCTCTACGTCAACCTGTTGGAAATTTATCCTTGGGAAATTTTAAGATACAAATGAAAGAAAACTGCGAGAGGCTCAGGGGCTTCTGGTGTGTTCACACCGACCGCTAAACAATGTTTTCATGCAGCACAAAATCCTAGAAAAAGTAGATACAGTTTCACGTGGTTAGCATGAATGATGTGACAAAAAAATGATGAGAAGATGCTAAATTTTACATTTTCATCAGCTCGGATGAAAAAAATGTGTGTGTGATGTTGCGAAAGTGAGCAAACGTCAGTCAGACACTCACAACCTTTGATCAGCAACTCCTAATAATAATAATAATAATAATAATAATAATAGTGCGAATGACGGCGTTTGGTTTGTCGACTTCCAACAAATATAAGGCAGCGAATGGAGTTGAGGGACTCAGGTTGCGATGGATCGTGGAAAAGAAAAGAGGAGCAAAATAGAAACAGTGTCGTTAGCGTTCTTCTTTTTTCTTTGGCTTGTTGCTGGTTTCCGGAATAGAGTGGCAAATATTCACGTTATTGATGCGACTCCAGTCTGATGGTGCTATGGAGACATTTGCACGAGTAAAACGAGGTGAAAACCTGCTCTGCGTCAGTGTGAACACAACAGTAGGCGGACTTGTTGCTGCTTGGTGCCGTTCTAGATCAGGGCTGAGACTCGTCACTGCTGACTTCTGGTATAATGAACATAATGGCTGAGAATGTTGGAAATATGAACTCACTTGATTGGTTATTTGAATTATAGCTGAGTCTCAGCAGCAGACTAATCAGACTAAAAATTGACATAATCCGATTAGCATTTAGATGCTTTCATTGTTTAAGTGTTTATGGAAAGTTCTGCTGCAATTTAAAACAAAATGAGATCAAATTTAAAAAATGTGTTCAGTTGGCGATGGTGACACTCCGGAGGGAGGTTTGGTTGGTACGGGGTCGACAGAACCTCAATGAGGTGCAATAAGAATGTAAGAATGTAGATTCAGCTGAAAACAGGCCCAGGTCTTTCTAACCACAGAACTAAATGATTAGCTGTTCTTGGACGGCTAATGTGTGATAATATATTCTGTGATCAGTACTGGTTCAGGTTTGGCTACAAAGGTGACTGAACTTCTGAACTGGCCACACAGGACACAGCGTTTTCTGCTGTAACAGATGTCTGGGGCAGGTCGGTGACTGAAATGTCCACGTTAGGGGGGGAAAGGGGGGTATCTGGGATATGTAGTACGACAGTCCCAAAAACACAAACCATGACGTGGAGAGCTAAACCCAGTTGGACTACAAACCGAGTTAAGGACCATCGAGCTGGACGTGGCTATCTACGTCTGGTCCAGCCAGAGGAAATGCTGCTCACCTCCAACTTACTACGCTGACAAGAATCTGCAGCCGCCCTAAACATCTGTAAACAAACAAATAAACAAACCAACAAACAGGCGGTTGTCTGACGGCATCAGACCATGTGCTTTCTTCCTGTTGGACAGCCGAACCCCAAAATTCATCAAATATCAAAGAGAATATAATCATAAATCCAATCTGATTGGATAAAACACTGTTTTACATATACATATGTATACATATATACACATACGTGTATGTTTATATATAAAATACACATATATGTATACATATATTTATTTATATTTAGATAGAATATTTTTCTTTCATATAAAAAAAAAAAAAAGTTTTTGTGTTTTTATACATACGTATGTACAGATATAGAAAAATGACCACAATGAGTCTTCTGTGACATAACTGGGCAACAGAACAACAGACATTATTTACACCAAACAGGAAATATTAGAATTAAAAAAAAAAAAATTAGAGATTTGATGGTCATTCTAGTGTTTGAAAACGAGTCACAATCCCATAAGGAAGAGATCATAACCCGCGATTCATGAGTGACAGGGTGGGTTGTGGTGACCTTATGTGATGCTGATTCATTAAAATGAATAATCCTAAAACAGGCCTGATCCTGAGACACTCAGCAAATCCCAGAAAGGTTGGACTGAATATTGCTATTTTAATATTCAAAGAACATTTTTTTTCCTGGATAAGTCAAGTGTGGAACGATGGCTTTTAGTCATTCGGGGAATATCTGGTGGGACTATTGCAGGACTAAAGAGAAAATCCAGAGATGCAGTTTTAAAACCATTGTTGAAAGTATTTTTAATCAACTCTCTCACTGCATGTCTTCAAGATGTAGGTAAGATGGGAAATAATTAAGGCATCCAGATGAAGAAAAAATCACTTACTGAAACAACAGTTGTGTGCGCGTGCGTGTGTGTGTGTGTGTGTGTGTGTGTGCGCGTGTGTGTGTTTCTTCAGTCCCAGTCGGCTGGTTGCTTTGCTGAGGTGCTGCGGCGGTGGTGTTTTGTGGTTTCTGATGGACAGTTTTTAGAAAAGGCACCTAGTTCCTTCTCCTCCACTTCTTTTAAAATCGATGATTCCTCCTCCGTCGGCCAATCCCGCGTTAATCAGCTCGTCTCTGACAGACAAACAGACAAGACGTCTGCTTCCTGATTGGGTGGTGGACGGGAAAAACTTCAGAGGTGCAGTGTACAGGTGTAAAGTGTACAGGACGTGTCTCCTCACTCATGAGCTACTCTTCCGGTTTCCATGGAGATGCTAACAAGTCGTCTGCTTCTCCTTAGGCAGGTAAAACATTAGAAGAGCACGATGTGTCCACGTCTTTTGTGATCCCTGCTGTCTCCTGCTACCACATCATTCTCCTCAGCCAATCCAAGTACTCCAATTCCCACTCTGTGTGTGTGAGTGTGCGTGTGTGTGTCCAGGTACCTACACACACTCCACGGAGAAAATGGTACGGGAAGATAAAGAGGAGGTGTCAGAAGGAGGTGAAGGTGGAGTGTTTGTGTGGCTCTAGTCTGAGCTCCTCCTATAATACCGGCTCTTCTTCCATTGGCTCCTCAGTGGACCTGCAGGCGGGTCAAAGTCAAATGAAACTGAATAAGAAATAAAAGCACTTTTTTTTTGCATTTCTGAAAAAAACAAAAACCTTTTAATTTTAGTATTGCACCTCCTCACATAGTTACAATTAGCTAGAACTGAAGATGTGCAGTTCAGAGCATGCAATGGTATGCATGGTTATCAAACTCTTGGTGACTCCAAGTGAACACCAGAGGGTGCTGACTCAACCTGCACTGACACAGCAGGTAACACATGAGAAAACATGACCAAGTGTGACAAAACATGACAAAAGAATAAAAAAGACATGACAAAAGGTGATAAAACATTTCAAAACGTGACAAAACGTGACAAAACGTGACAAAACATAACAAAACATGACAAAACATAACAAAACATGACAAAACGTGACAAAACATAACAAAACATAACAAAACATGACAAAACGTGACAAAACATGACAAAACATAACAAAACATGACAAAACGTGACAAAACATGACAAAACATAACAAAACATGACAAAACGTGACAAAACATAACAAAACATAACAAAAGGTGACAAAACATAACAAAACATGACAAAACATGACAAAACGTGACAAAACGTGACAAAACAACAAAACATGACAAAACGTGACAAAACGTGACAAAACATGACAAAACATGACAAAACATAACAAAACGTGACAAAACATGACAAAACGTGACAAAACATAACAAAACGTGACAAAACATAACAAAACATGACAAAATGTGACAAAACATAACAAAACATAACAAAACATGACAAAACGTGACAAAACGTGACAAAACATAACAAAACATAACAAAACGTGACAAAACATAACAAAACATGACAAAACGTGACAAAACATAACAAAACGTGACAAAACGTGACAAAACGTGACAAAACATAACAAAACGTGACAAAACGTGACAAAACGTGACAAAACATAACAAAACGTGACAAAACGTGACAAAACATAACAAAACATAACAAAACAACAAAACATGACAAAACGTGACAAAACATAACAAAACATAACAAAACATAACAAAACGTGACAAAACGTGACAAAACATAACAAAACATGACAAAACATAACAAAACATAACAAAACAACAAAACATGACAAAACGTGACAAAACATAACAAAACATAACAAAACATAACAAAATGTGACAAAACATAACAAAACATGACAAAACGTGACAAAACATAACAAAACATGACAAAACGTGACAAAACATAACAAAACATAACAAAACGTGATAAAACATAACAAAACGTGACAAAACGTGACAAAACATAACAAAACATGACAAAACGTGACAAAACGTGACAAACATGACAAAACATGACAAAACATAACAAAACGTGACAAAACGTGACAAAACATAACAAAACGTGACAAAACGTGACAAAACATGACAAAACGTGACAAAACATAACAAAACATAACAAAACGTGATAAAACATAACAAAACATAACAAAACGTGACAAAACGTGACAAAACATAACAAAACGTGACAAAACGTGACAAAACGTGACAAAACATAACAAAACGTGACAAAACGTGACAAAACGTGACAAAACGTGACAAAACATAACAAAACGTGACAAAACGTGACAAAACGTGACAAAACGTGACAAAACATAACAAAACGTGACAAAACGTGACAAAACGTAACAAAACATAACAAAACGTGACAAAACGTGACAAAACGTGACAAAACATAACAAAACGTGACAAAACGTGACAAAACGTGACAAAACGTGACAAAACATAACAAAACGTGACAAAACGTGACAAAACGTGACAAAACGTGACAAAACGTGACAAAACATAACAAAACGTGACAAAACGTGACACTCTCTCCCTGTAAATAAAAACTCACATCCTTTATGTTTATCAAAATCAACCTTAGACAATCACAGCAGAACTGAAACACTTCAACACAACATCAGTATCTTCAAATAATCCTATATACTGCCCCTAGCAAAAAGTATGGAATCACCAGGTTTGGACGAACACTCACTCCGACATTTTATTATGTAGAACAAACTCAGATAAAAAGCATGAAAAATAATGTGCAACTTCTTGGCATTCAGAAAAAGCATTGTGGTTGTCAGTGAATGTTACTTTTATAGAGCAAGTGCAGGGAAATAAATATGGAATCACTCAATTCTGAGGAAAAAAATTTGGAATCACTCCATTTTGAGCAGAAAATAAGGACACACCCAGTCAATTTCCTTTCCTTAATTGGGCACCTGCCTCAGATTAGATCTGCTCGTTAGTCAGCAGTTAAAAACAGTGCAGTTATCACACCTTAGAGGGCTGCTGGACCAAGTGGATTGGCAAGAATCATGGCTCCAACAAGAGAGATGTCTCTTGAGACCAAAGACAGGATTATCAAACTTCTTGAAGAAGGTAACTCTACACGTATGGTTGCCAAAGATGTGGGCTGTTCACAGTCAGCTGTATCGAAGATCTGGACCAAGTACAAACAGCATGGGAAGGTTGTTAAAGTCAAGAGTACTGGTAGACCAAGGAAGACATCTACAAGTCAAGACAAACAAAGGTCATACGTCTTGAAAACAGACAATGCACAACAAGACAAATGAAGAAATTGGAGGAAGCTGGAGTCAATGTATGTGACAGAACTGTGCAAAATCGCCGAAAGGAAATGGGCTTTTCATAGACGAAAGCTAAAAGGAAACCATCATTGATGCTTAAACGGAAAAGAACAAGACTGCAATGAGCTAAGGAGAGTCAATCATGGACTGTGGATGACTGGATGAAGGTTATCTTCAGTGATGAGTCACAAATCTGCATTGGACAAGGTGATGATGCTGGAACTTTTGTTTTGGTGAGATTTACAAAGAGGACTGCCTAAAGAAAACATTCCCACAGTCCTTGATGATACGGGGCTGCATGTCAGACAAAGTCACAAGGCTCCGACCTGCAAGGATGATCTGGCAACTGCAATCAAAGAGTTGGCACCAGATTGAAGAATACTGTTTGTCACTCATCAAGTCCATGCCTCAGAGACTGCAAGCTGTCATAAAACACAGAGGTGGTGCAACTAAATACTAGTGATGTGTTTTGATTGTTTTCTTTTGTCTGTTTTTCATGATTCCATATTTTTTTTCCTCAGAATTGAGTGATTCCATATTTATTTCCCTGCACTTGCTCTATAAAAGTAACATTTACTGAACACCACAATGTTTTCTCTTTGTTTCTTTTAGTGTTTCTGAATGCCACTTTTGAAAAACTTCATTGTTTTTTTTGTGCTTTTT
Source organism: Antennarius maculatus (assembly GCA_013358685.1). Lineage (NCBI taxonomy): Eukaryota > Metazoa > Chordata > Actinopteri > Lophiiformes > Antennariidae > Antennarius > Antennarius maculatus. The sequence goes on along the minus strand of CM023620.1, from coordinate 18,885,797 downwards.
ATCTGAGTTTGTTCTACATAATAAAATGTCGGAGTGAGTCCTCGTCCAAGACTGGTGACTCCATACTTTTTGCTAGGGGCAGTAAGACATTTCACACAGCGTAACCAATCGTTAATAAAGTATGTTACTTGCTTGGTTCCATCTAACTAGTCCTTGTTGGTGTTGTGTGCACTCTTTGCTGGTACCAGTGCATGGCAGGACTGCTGGGTATGAGGTGTGTGTGTGTGTGTGTGTGTGTATTTTATGCATTTTGTATGTATCCAACTGAGCGCTGTTCAGAAAATGTATGTCACTGCTTTTTCACCTGGATAAAGCTCAGTTTAAAACTGAGCAGGAACCTGTCTGAGTAACAAAACCTCCCGGTGGGTCGCTGTAGGTCCATCTGACAGCAGCTCTAACATCAGTGATGATGTTGGCAGCACGTCGGCACCTTGGAGGCTGACAGTGGGCTAACCAACACTAACCTGCTGGTTTCTGTGTCGGTCAGAGCAGAGGCCTGCTGCTCTGCATCAACAGTAAGGGACGCCATGGCGCTGACTGTTTCTGCCTCATCCTCCGACTGGCCCTGAGCCCCTTCTAGGGGGCCGTCTGACACCGAGTACCCACTCGTCTGAGACAAACTCTGGAGACAAGGCCAGTGTTTACCTTCAAGAATGGACAGAAACACAGAAGTTGAAGACAGGTTGTGGATCAACAGGGGACACATTTATTCATCTGTGTGTGCTTCTCACTCTGGATTTCTATGACTCTCTCTAGTGAGGCCCAGGCTTTGGGACACGGCTTCTCCTGAGGCCACTGGAACACAGAGTCACACTGAAAAAGACGGAGCATGAAATCAAGATACAGTGGTACCTCTACTTACGAATGTCTACTTACGAATGTCTACTTACGAATGTCTACTTACGAATGTCTACTTACGAATGTCTACTTACGAATGTCTACTTACGAATGTCTACTTACGAATGTCTACTTACGAATGTCTACTTACGAATGTCTACTTACGAATGTCTACTTACGAATGTCTACTTACGAATGTCTACTTACGAATGTCTACTTACGAAATTTCACGGAAGGAAAATATTAAACCTAGTTAGAAAATAAATTTTGACTTACGAAAGGTAAAAATACAGTATGGGCTCATACTCGCAGCTCCCACAGGTTCCTGAACGCAACATTCTAATAGCTGCTCTGCCATTGGCTATTACCTAGCATCCTGGCATCCCATTGGCTAAGAGGGACCTCTGTGTGTAGCTAGATAGGTGTCTATGCAGCGTCCTCCTCATTCGGCCTTCAACCCGTGAGGTGTTCTGATAGTTTTACGTAAATATATTAACTTTTAGAGTATTCACTATGGACCCCAAGAAAGTGACGGAGAAAAGAGGAAAAGAAAAGACAAAGAAAAAAGTTTTTTTGTCCGTACAAACAAAGCAAGAGATGATAGAAAAGCATGAAAAAGGGATGCGTTTGGTTGATCTCTCCAAAGAATATGGCCGTAATGCATCTACAATCACCACGTTATTAAAACTAAAGGAAGTTTAAGGAGTTTAAGGCATGGCGTGGGTGGTTGGAGAAGTTCAGAAGGAGGACTGGAATTCACTCTGTTGTTCATGGTGAGGCAGGAGCACATGAACCAAAGAGGGTAAAAAACAATGAGGACAGCAGTTAAAAGGTTAATGACCATCATTTTTATTCTTTACTCTATTCTTTGTTTTTTACATTATGCACAACTCTCATTTATTGTGTAATAATCTAATTGTAACATGTATTTGTTACACGTTTTGATGCATTTTTATGCTTTATAAAACATTTATGTCGGAAATTTGGGGGGCTTGGAACGGACATTTGCATGTAAAACGCGTCTCTACTTACGAAATTTTCTTCCGGAACCAATTAATTTCGTAAGTAGAGGTACCGCTGTATTTCATACGACAGGGTCCTGATACACCCAGAAAAGACACGATACGAACATGATGATAGGATAAAGGCCGCCTATGAGTGACTCCAGGTGTTTCGCCTGATATTGATGAACATTTCATGAACGTCATTCATACGTTTGCGGGTTTGACATCTGATGCTTGTGATCAGCTTAATTTCAGGATATTTCTCACACATTCTTTTCCCACCCAACAGTCGCTTATTCCTGCTCTGGAGGATTCTGTTGGGTTTCTCTTTGTTAAAGTGCTGTGATTAAGCGCTATATAAATTAACGTTTATTGCTAGATGGATGGATGGATTGATTCTTCAACAGTGAGTTTTCTCACCGGGTCTCCCAGGAGCGCAGACACACAGGCCTCCGACGCGTCGCAGATGGCAGTCAAGTCATGGCCGCCCTCCAGCGCCATGACAACGCGCCCGCCCGCCAAACCCATCAACAGCTGCGTCAGCTGACCGAAACCTGAAGAAACACACAGTCATTCGACACAAATCCAAAGTCTTCGGCCTGGTCGTCAAGGTAACCGGTATTGTGCTCACACTTGGCGGAGACGTTGTATCCTCCCAGAGGAGACTGATGACCCTCCACGGCGTCGAAGCCCGCAGACACCAGGACCACGTCTGGACTGAACTGCTGGGCGACGGGCATCACCACACTCCTACACACAAACACACACTCGTGTCTTTCCTACCACCTCATTTCATGTCACCTTTAAAAAGCCCCTCCAAAAATTTCAGTGGACAAACAGCCACTCATTACCCAACCAGGGGGGTTTTATTGTGAAACATCTGGAGGTAATAATTAAAGAATTAAAAGGAAAACTAACGTACTTGTGATAATCTGATTTGATATAGTTTAGTTTAAAGACTAACGTCCAGCGATGGTGTTCCGTTACCTAAAGGCAGTGAGGTACTCCACGTCACCCATAGGGGGCTCCACTCCCCCAGTCCACGCTATGTTCACGTTGAATCCAACGCCTGCTCCTGTTCCCACCTGCACACAGAGAGGTGCGTTAATTTTCTTTAACTTTGGTGTGTGTGTGTGTGTTTAAGTGTTTCTGTGTGTGTGTGTGTGTGTGTGTGTGTGTGTGTGTGTGTGTGCGTGTGTAACCTCCTCAGGAGCTCCACTGCCAGGAAAGAAGTTTCCATCGTCATAGCGATGGAGGGAGATATAAAGGACATTGGGATCGCTGTAGAATGCCTGCTGGGTGCCGTTGCCATGGTGAATGTCCTGCAATCCCAACAGTACCAAAGACAAAAGCCAATGAGAGTCAAGAGAGCAACATGTGATGCATTTTACAATGTTAAATCAACTTAAAGTGGTCATTAAAGCCAACTAGGTGTTAACAAGTCAGATCACAGTCAGACCCCACCTCTGACGTCCCGCCGCTGCGTCAGAGAGATCGCTCCCCCAGCGCTGACTCACACCAACTCGGATATTAAGCTGGGCCAAACGGGCCAACGAGCCAACTGGGTGTATTTTCACAGCAGTATTAGCAGAAAGCATGGGGGGGGGAGAGGGGGGGGGTGAATCAGATGGCCTGTGAATTACACTCAGTGCACACCGACTCATTTTCTAAATCGGTTAGCTTTAAAAGATGAACTGGGTGCTCAGTCAGGGGAGGACTTGTTCTC